>FR997761.1:28534346-29734346 GCA_905475315.1 Autographa pulchrina | reverse complement strand
GTGTGACTTGGAAATGAGTGGCTGTCGGTTCGAATCTCAACTGATTCGTCAGATCGCTTTTATTTTTTTTGCTTTTTTATTATAAGCAACATTATATATTTTCGAATTAATGTTTTTATAATAAGTTATATATAATTTTTATTTAAATATTTTATATTATATATATAATAATATATATTTATTACCTACATATAAATTAATATTATTACATAATTATAATTAATCATAACTTTAGGTTCAAATAAAACAATATTAGGTAATTTGAAGAAACATTTATTTATATTATTATTAATTAAGTTAAAAAATATAATATATCAAGTTTGTTTTATATTAAAATTAAAATAAAAGTGTTATTATACTTCTAACTTTATGAGATTATAGCTTAATATATTCATTTTCTCAAAGAGAAAAGAAGATTGAAGCTTAATCCCAATCTTACAATAATAAACTAACTTACGTATGACTTTATTATGACCAGCACGCCCACTGTAAAAAACACAGCGTATTATTCAATATTTAGTATGGCCTCCATTATTTTCAATGCAGCTAAGCAGACGTCGCCGCATGGAGGCCACAATGTTTGCACATATATCTGTGCCGCGTAAATTCTCCCACAATTGAGTGCAATGGGATTTAAGCTGCTCAGGATATCTCTCATCTCGTGCTTCCCATCTTTGAACCATTAAACCCCATATATTTTCAATGGGGTTTAGATCAGGGGAACGTGCTGGCCACGGAATAACTTTAATGTCAGTATGCTTGCTAAACCACTCTTTTACAACACTGGCACGATGTATCGGACAATTATCTTGAACAAAATTGAGTTCACTACAGTCTTCTATGGGGTAAACATTACGCACAGTAGGTAGCATTATGTCACTTAAAACTTCGACGTAATTAGAGCTGTTCGCACGCGTATCATGTATAAATTCCAATTCACCCGGCCCTTGAGCACTAATCCACCCCCACATGTTCACACTTATTCTACCTGATTCTGTATTCGGAATAATGTTTTTCTCAGACCAGCGAGTATTGTCTTTTCGCCATAAATGAAGTCTTCCTTTCTGGCAAGATTTGAAAGTCTTCTCATCAGTAAATATGGTTGTATCCCAGTTAAAATCTAAATATTCTCGAGCAAAACGTAGTCGTTCCTCCTTGTGTTTTTGTGTCAAAAACGGTTTTTTAGCTGGTTTCCGATGATGTAAACCTTCAGCATGGAGTGCACGGCGAACAGTTCGTAATGACGTATCAAATTGATCAGCAAATATTTTAGTTGGAATGAAACCATTTGTTTCATATTCTTCCACCATGACACGTCGCTGAGTCGGGTTAATAAGCGGTGGCCTTCCACTTCTTACACGACTCTTCAGACTACCTTCTTCCTCGAACCTCTTTACCCAACGGCTCACAGTATTTCTCTAAAAAACGAAAATATTATTATAAACTTGCAACTAGTGATTAAATAAAAAAATATAGACCACAACAATCATAATTACAATACTTACACATAAGCCGGTTTGATTTGAAATTTGAGAAATATTCAACCCATTTTGACGCAAAGCGACAATATTTGCCCTGGCATCAATAGTAATATTTGCTTGCATCTTGAATAAAGATAATCAAACAACACACTAATCGCAATAATAACACAAACGCTCGGAACAAAGTTCACCAACAAACGACGTCGTAACTAATTTATTAAATTAAATCCAGTAGTTAGATAACATTTTTTTTACATTCACCCTCATCTTTTTTCTTTTTTGTAAATAATAAGTTCGAAACACATTTCATCGCATATAAACTGTAGAATTAGTGTAGACATTCTAAATTCATAATTAAAACACAAAAAGTATATTTCTCAGTGGGGTTCGATCGCAGGTCACAACGTGCGTATTATCTTAACTAAAGCACATGAGTAGATAAACGGAACAGAGGCAAAGCTTCGAACAACCGCTCGAATCGGTTGCACGCACACAAGCGCGCGGGGCATGTGTGCGTGACCACTGGCCGCTTGTCACATACGCGGCGAGACTGGAAAAAACCAGTTTACGCTGGCACAGCCAGTGTACAATCTAAGGGTCAGTCCGACGCACGCTGTTTGTTTTGTTAGTTGCAACTTTAAGTTTTTATAAGTTTAGTTGTAAAAACGTGGTATTATATTAATAATAATGGTTGTTTATTGTACCGTGTGTATGAATAATAATAGAGAAAACAAAAATATATCATACTTTAACTATCCCAAGGAGTACAATTAGGTAAGTAAATATTTGGTTATTACTTTTTCAAGCAAGTACCTTTATTTTATTGTATGATCCTTTTTATAATAAGAAGAGAGTAATTTGTACAACACGGTAGGTATTTTTTATTTAAAAAAAAACAAAAATTATAAAAAGTAAATTCTTAGAGTAAGTAATTTGTAAACTATTCTATCATACTATTATATATTCTATTATACTGACTATTAAAACTATTTAAAAAACGTTTTGTTTGATTTGTCTTCACCTATTGTGACAACCCTAACAAAATAGGTAACAATTTTGCACGTTCTTAAGAAGCTTTGCCTCTGTTCCGTTTATCTACTCATGTGACTAAAGCGTTATCTGCTAAGCCAGATAGACATATATCCTCATCATTGAAATTAAATACCAATATCTTAATACGCTCCTTCAGCGTCGCGACATAACAGGTTTGTCACTATCATTATATCGCGCTCTTTCTGACTAGATAATGATGAAAGAGTGCGAGACCGTGTATGTGTGCAAAATGTTTGTTATAGAAAAAGGTCGTAAGTGCGACTTGTTTTAATGCGATAGATTTGTGAAACTGCTACTGCACTTATGACCGCTACTGTACCTACTTATCTAATTTGATTAAACATTGTATACAATATAAAATATTACACATTATTATATGGCCTAGTTCTATTCTTATGTACTAACATTTCTTTGCCTTTATAATCTATTTTTAGATTCGGTTCACAATCTTCAATAACCTTGAACGGTCCGACATACAAAGGATCAAATTTGTTTATACATTGCTCGTTTCTAAGAAGTATCATATCGCCAGCTTTATAATTAATAGAATTTGTGTAACTATCGTACTTAGATTTTCTAATTTGTTTACTTGTAATTAAATTTTCTCTAGCATCATATTGCGATTTTTGGAGTCTGTATTTTAATTCTTTTGGATAATCATCATGGTTATATAACGGATCCACATTAGATGTTAAGTTATTAGGTAAATTACATTGTTTGCCAAAAACTAACTCGTACGGTGTATATTTCGTTTCAGAATGGACCGTTGTATTAAAAGCAAAACACCAGTACGGTAGCCATACACTCCAATGACTAGGTTCATTATTAGTGTGAATACGTAAAAATTACATTAAATTTTTGTGACTATTCTCTAAACTACCAATTGACTGATGGTGATAGGCTGTCGATGTAATTTGTTGAATTTTAAGAATTGCACAAACTTCTTTCATTACCGAGGAAACGAACTCTGTACCTCGATCCGATATTATTTGTCGAGGAATGCCGTACCGTAAGATAAAATTGTTTACAAAAGCTGAGGCCACTGAAATAGTATCCTTATGTTTTAGAGGATAAGCCTCGACATACTTACTAAGGTCACACTGTAGTGTGAGAATATATGTATAATTATCGCTATCCTTATATAAGGGCCCTACTAAGTCTAAATAAATCCTATCAAAACTACTATGCCCCGTGTCAGTTATGACCATGGGTTCTTTTATGTATTTATTCATATGTTTTTGACGTAAACACTTGTCACAACGACTTACAAAGTTGTGTACGTCCTTTTCTAGTCCTGGCCAAAAGTAACGTCTTTTAATATTATTCACCATGCGCCTTATACCGGCGTGACCGCTTGTAGGCAGCATGTGATAGTCGTTTAATATCACACATTTTGTATCGTGATCGCTTATTCTTTTGACACCATTTAACACATATAATCGTGGTCCGGACCAATTCGCGGTGTCGTTTACATTACGAGTTAACTCTTTTATTAATTCCTCGTTATTAGAATTCCTTATAATATATATACTATCTATTTTAATCTGTTTACAAAAGCAACTCAACTCCCTCACAAAGGCATCTCGTGCACAATATGATCGGAAAGAAGGGTTTACGTAAATTACGGATTTCGACGAAATAAAAGCGAACACTTCAGACATTTTTACGGACGTATTTTTTATACTGCTCCACTCTTTTTCATCCACAAACAACAACTCAGTACAATCCTTTGGTTCCTTAAGAATATCCACAACTTTTGGGTGATCAGTCCAATCGTTAGTAGATACCTTATCAACCATAGGGTTGTCACATACACTCTGCATATTTTCAGACATTTGTTTTTTCTGCGCTCTGGTTAATACTGACACAAGATGTTCACTCATCTCTTTCAAATCTTCACTTGACAATCGGATACGTGACAAAGCATCTGCAGCTGCATTGTCCGTTCCTTTCACATACTCAACCTCATATTTGTACTCCTCTAATAATAGCCTTAATTTTGTTAAACGGCTAGAAGGATTGTTCATATTGAATAGGTAAATTAAGGGCTTGTGGTCAGTTCTAATTATAAATTTTCGTCCATAAAGGTACGGTCTAAAATATTTAACTGACCACACTATAGCAAGCAGCTCTTTCTCCACTGTTGGATACCGAATTTCTGCTTTATTTAGGTTTCGACTGGCAAAAGCCACTGGTCTATTATCGCTATTACATAATACGGATCCAATTGCATAGCCCGAAGCATCCGTTTGTAAAATAAATGTATTTGAATCATTAAAATCTGGATATTGCAGTATTGGTGGAGATATTAGTGCGTTTTTAAGTGAAGTAAATGATTTTTGACATTCTGGGCTCCATTCAAACTTTACATGTTTTCGACAAAGTCTATTTAATGGTAACGATTTCTCTGCAAAGTTGGGTATAAATTTTCTATAAAAATTAGTAAACGCCACAAACCTTTTTGTTTCGTCTGCGTTTTTTGGGACTGGATAATTTTGAACAACCTTAATTTTTTCTGGATCTGGCTTTATACCACTAGTTGAAATAACATGGCCCAAAAATTGCATCTCTTTTCTCAAGAAATTGCATTTTTCGGGATTTAATTTCAGATTTACTTGCCGAAGTCGGGTTAAAATATCTATAAGGTTTTTATTGTGAATATCTATGTTGCGCCCGAAACAAATTAAATTATCCAAATATATGAAAAGTTTTTCATACGTGAGACCTGACATGGCTACAGTCATCAGACGAGAAAAAGAACTAGGGCTAATTTTTAATCCCATTGGGAGACGTGTCATCTGATATTGACCTGACGGTGTAGTGAAAGCAGTGTACTTTCTACTTTCGAGACTTAAATTTGACTGATAATAGGCTTGAGATAAATCTAGTTGCGAAAAGTACATTGCACCTGATAGGGAATCTAAAATATCTACTATATTTGATAGTGGGAACTTATCATCTAAAATCTGATCATTCAATTTACGAAAATCGATAACCAGTCTCCATTTTTTCGAGTCGTCATTTGATTTTTTCGGTACCAATAGAATTGGGCTAGACCATTCGCTTTTCGAAGGTTCTATAATATTTTCTGCAAGCATTTTTTGAACTTGTTTTTCGACTTCATTGCGCTGAGAAAATGGTAGGCGGTACTGTTTGACATACACAGGCCTTGCACCTGGCTTTAATTGAATATTTTGGTCATACAGATTTGTAGCAGTTAATCGATCATTTGGTAAATGAAAAACATCCGAAAACTTTGCGCAAATATTCTGAATTGATAACTTCTCCTCTTTATTTAAATGATCCAATTTTAAATGAGAAAACATTGTACGTACTCTATCTCCATCAATACTATTACTTTTCTCGAAATTGCAAATATTATAATCGGACAAACTATGTGTTTCCGGTCTAAAATAATTTAGATTTACTTGCGTTTCACGAGTGTTTAAAATTTGAATACTAATTTGTCCATTAGATGGTTTACAAATGCTCCCGGCTATAAAAACTCCTTCACACAACTCTTCGGGTAAAATTACACATTCATTCTTTATACTACTCTCTATTTTAAATATTTTCTCGCACCTCGGTGGAATGCTTATGAAGCTACTTTTTTTAATGAGTCATAAATCATAGGCATCCTAACAATTTGGTTTCTATTATTTAATGTTAATATATTTTTTTCAAAATGTAATATTGCTTTATACTTTCGTAAAAAGTCTCTACCTAAAATACCTAGCTGTAAACAAGGCAAAGTTCTGATGACATAAAATTTGTGTATAAAGTCATGTCCATTTATGTACAGTGTAACAAAAACATAGCCCATGGTCTGGACTTTGCCTCCTATACCATTTATGGGGATACATTCCGTACGTACTGGAATATTCCAATGCTTTACCGTTTCATATTTCAAGATTGAAAGTGAGGCTCCGGAATCTATAAGCAACCCATATTTGGTGCCTTGGACTAAACCGAATATTGGTAACTACACGAAGCCTCCTCATCTTTAGCCGCTCTTATTGTGTCTTTTAAAGTAGTATAATTACGGGCAGCTAGTATGGTACCAATCTGCCGATTTTGTAAACCGTCGGTGAAGCTTCTGATTGCAAGCTTTTCGTTAATGGGTTGTAATATTTTGTAAGAATTCTGGTCGCCGTCGGCCTGAGAAATTGTCAAGTCGACAAATAGTTGTTCGATCTTACGCCCGTAACTGTCGATAGAATTACCACTTTGTCGCATTTTTACTAATTCTTTGTGAATAGAAGAGCTAGATTTTTTAGTAAGCAAATGTTGAGTCATGTCATTAATAAGTTCATCACAATTGTCGTAAGAAGTAGACATCCTAAGTTTCGCGTTCTCACTCAAACGTGTTTTTAAAACGAATTTAACAAGCATTGTTTTACCTTCATCGTTGAGTGCAGAGCTGTACAACTGTATGGAGTCGATGAGGTTTTTTGTAACATCTTCATCACCAGTCATCTTTGGAAGCAGTGAAGTAGCCGTCTTAAAGTCGAAACTAGCCATTTTGTTGGTTTCGCTTTCCTTACTCTCGTCCGTACACACTGAACCTTGGGAGCTGTAATCTTTAGAGCAAATACTTTCAATTTGTAAATATAATTCCTTAATCAAATCGCAATATGATTGAATTTGTTCTAAAACTTGACCTTTAAACAATTTTTGTTTAATTTGCTGGGATATAATATGTGAACAGTCATCAAATTGATTACGCAATAGCTTAGCCTCATTTAATTTGTCTTGTAATAGAGTTTTTGACCTTCTAGAGTAACTTAACTTTACCAAATTATCTTTAATACGCTTAAGTCAGGCCTCCGTCACTCCATGTACTTGCGCGCTATAATTACCTACCGCTCGGCCGAGCGGTCTCGGGCCGTTTGCGGACCAAATTCAGTGAGGTTTTCGCAAGCGAAGCGCACGCACGTTAAAGATAAAGATATATTTATTTGTAAGATGTTGCATACAAACATTTTGCTCCATAATATTCTGCCGTTTCCGGCGCACAAAAATTTGCGTAGGTACAAATAATTATTATACTAAAACTATTACACATTTAACAACAAATTTATTAATTTATTATTATTATTAATTACAAAAACAATTACTATAAAATAAAAACATAATAACACTTATATTTAAAATGTCCAATCAGGTTTCTTGTTTGAAAAATCACTTATCGAATAGGTAATAACATTTGGATAAAAGGAACTTAAATAACTTATTTTTAAAACTAATGTTCATTTCTTTAAAGCATGTTGGTAAGTAATTGTAATAGTTCCATTTGTTCGTACGCGTACCTACGATGCCGTCTGGTGCTTTATGTGATGTAGATGGGTGCAAATCAAGTAAAAGAAGGGATAAGATTTTTTTATTTTACCTACACACTGATGCACGGTCAGAACCAATTTATAAAAAAAAAATTTTTGAAACGTTACAATTTTAAGCTGCCACATATAAGTCAGAACATATTCACAGTTCTCAAAAACATGACACAAAAAGTTATGTAAATTTAATTTTATCGAAGCGGCAGCCCTGCGATTGCTGTGGGATCGCGCGGTGCAAAGCAATCACAACTGTACGCTTGGGCATTTAGGCACATTTTAGCATGCAGCGGTTGCTAACGCGACGGAGTAGGCTCTTATAGCAGTAGGTATTGGAAATTTTCTACTGAGTGAAGTATCTGTTACGTAGTAACTATTTAGTAATCTGTGCTTAAGTTTACAACATATTTCTTCTAATTCACTTGCCATTAAGACCTTTTCATGATTAACATGCTAATATTTCTAACATAATATACATTAGTAGGTACGAGAGAGAAAGAGAGAAAAAAAAAATTATAATGTAATAATTAGGATTAGTTACCATATTACCGCACAATATCGCGCACATACTACACACTCTGGACTTGCAGTGTTCTTTCCTTACGCATGTTCAGTTAATGCTGGCACTCATACACCTTCTCAAATGGCTCCTGGCGCTGCGAAGACCCCTGGGGACGGCTGCACTTGTAGCAAACACGCGATTCGGCACGTCGAAAGGAACGCGACAAACGTTGGGCAAAAAATTCGTTCCTAATCCAAGCGCGGTGGCAATTCCCAATATACGCCGTACAGTCCGGCGATGCAAAGCACTGTGCATATTTTATGATGATCAACACTATGCTTATTGTAGACAGGTGATATTCTTGAACTGAAGCTCCGTTTGACCCACCGGAGGCGTTTTGGTCAATGAACACTTCGTCTTTTTCTATATTAGAACGGCACATCTTCACAAATTCTTTTTTTTTTTTTTAATGTCCTTCAATTTAAATTCTTGTACAAAGTCTCTTTCTTCACTAGTGCGCGACGCACACCCGAAACCGATCCGACACCCGATCCTGGCAGGGTCGCCATATAAGGTGGTGCGTTACGGGAGATGAAGCAAACGACCGTATCGATTAATATACCATTTATTACTGACTAATACACACACTACAAGGTGGCAACTTACCCAAAAGATTGTGGATGATCTGTGGAAAAGATGGAGAGCGGAATATCTAAGTCAATTATCAGTGCGTAGCAAATGGCAAAAATCGCATACAAATCTAAAGATTAACGACATTGTCATCATACACGACGTGCAATTACCATCAGGAAAATGGGCCATGGGAAGAATCACGGAACTACATCCCGGAAAAGATGGAAAAGTCCGAGTAGTCACTATTCGCACGAAAAATGGATCACTTAAAAGACCAATAAAAAAGCTATCTTTATTACCCATCAATGAATATCAAACAGAAAAGCAAGAACATCATAAATCGGCAAGTAGCAACGTATCAAATCAACGAACACGACACTCGTCAGCAAAATTATGCAACTTTATTTATACCATACTTATGATACTTATGGTGATGGTATCTACAGCAAGAAGCGAGTACAAGTTCACAAACCTGAGCAGTAACCAAAGCATATATTTTGACAAGGTAGCCAATATGCGTTTACAACGCGAAGAATGGAAGCTAATAGTTTATTGCGATATGGCTCCATATTGGCGAGGAATAAATGTACTCAACAAATATATGAACTACATTGAAAACATATGTTTATCAGATCAAATAACACAATGTGACGTAGTCCGACTGCAATTACGTCATGGGTACGAGGAACTCGAACATTATAACAGCATTTTACTTGGTCAGCAAATACTCCGATTGCGCCGACGTAGAGGCCTTATCAATGGTGTAGGTTACGTTGCGCGTAGTTTATTCGGAATATTGGATGAAGATTTTGCTGAAAAATATCAAAAAGATATCGACCTTATCAAGAAGGATCAAAAACATCTTGCCTTATTGTGGAAAAACCACACATCAATCGTGGAAGCAGAATTGAATGTCATCAAACGAGTAGAAACCACCTTGGAAAAACAACATAAGCTCATTAATCGATAATTAATTTCGGGGATTCTCCGTCGAACGTGACTCGTGGTGGACGTGTGCAATTAGTTTATAGAAACTTTGTTAAAAATTCAAGTGTTTTAAATTGTGATTGGTGATTTTGACAATTTTAAATTCCTTGTTACTCTTGTGGAGTTTAAATGGAATAGACCCTCCCAGTGGGTGTAACTAGAGTGAGATGACTGATATCTCGGTGTTCATAAATTGAAAAAGTGCTATAATTGGTGGGCGCAATACTGGGGTTCGAACCGACAGAGCGGTGATTGGAAGTCCGGTGACGCGCGTACTAAGCTAAAGTAACGCGTAGCGCCCGCGGCGAAATTACGGTTTCTGTTACGCGCGGCTGACGTCATCGCTACGCTGCGCCTACGAACCGTTGCTACGCGCTTCAATCGTGCTACGTGCCGTCGACACGGGCTACGGATACACACGTTTGCTGCATTGCTTCTTGCTATAACTCTATAAATAATATTGTATGCAATCTGCTGCGACTGTTGATTGCTATTTAGTTTCAAAACAAGAAGTACAAGATGCCAAAGGTGAATCGCACGCCTCCGCCGGCTCTGAAAGGTAAATTAATGCCTACACAATCAAAATCGGATCCAGACTTACCAACTGCGGTGGACGAAGATTCATGTCAAAATATAACTTCCCGACATAAACGTCCCCGCTTATTCGGTTCACCATCAGATGAGCATGATCCCTCGAAGGCTTTTCTAACAAGATTTAAAAATGATTTATTAGCAATGCTTGAAGACTGGAAAGCGGAACAGAAACTCACCTTAACTCAGTTAGTTACTGATGTCGCTCAATTAAAAGTTCAATGCTCCAATATACAGCAGACTAATAATGATATAGAAAAGGCGATCGTATCCTTAAACCAGGATTACGAGGAAGTATTTGCCAAGGTTTCCCAATTGGAAAAGGCCCAGGGTGATTACAAAGACTGCATCAGCAAACTTGAAAAACAGGTTCATGAACTTCAGCATAAGTGTCGCCCTTCAGCAATAGAAATTAGAAAAGTGCCCGCTAGGCCAAATGAGAATATAAACGACCTTATGCAGTTGGTTGCGCGCTTGGGCCAGATTGCTAAGATGGAAACCCCAACCTCCAATATTCGCGATATCTACCGATTGCCTGGAAAACCTGGACTCACGAGATCAATTTTTATCGAATTTTCCACTGTCTATTTTAAAAATAATTTCCTAACCGCGGTGCGCAACTACAACAAAGGACGTCGTATTGAAGAGAAGTTAAATACAGAGAGCTTCGGCATTGCAGGAGAACGCAAACCTATTTACGTGGATGAACACCTTCCTCCAACATCTAAAAAGTTGTTCTACTTGGCTCGTGACTTCGCTAAACGTAACAATTATGATTATTGCTGGATATCGAACGGAAAAATACTTCTACGCAAAAACACTGATACAAAGGAATCACATATCGTAAAAACAGAACAGTGCCTGCTAGATTTAGAAGCTAAAAAATGACTATTTTCATTCGATTTAACTGTTTACTTTAGTACTTTTGTCAACTGTAGTTATTGTAATTTTTTTCATTTTTCACTTAGGTATCTAAATGTCTTTTTTATATATTTTTGTAAACTATATAGTCCAAAAACTGTAACATGTACGTTCAGTACTCAAACTAACTTTAACCAATTAAGCTTTACAGTAGTGAAAATTGTAATTGGTTACTGTAATAGTGAGATTAATACTGTGACTGACAATACCTCGCGTATGCCATTGCATCGTAAAACTATATGCTATTACATTGTTTTATCTCTTATGGTGTATATTTATGATTGCAATGCTTTTTAGAGGTAAAAAACTGTTTAAAAATGACTGATAAAATAACCAATGTGGTCAATGAAATTGATAACTTTCAAGTGGCTACCTCCCACATTTGCACACCGGATCAGTGTTCTGAGTTTGTTAAAAGTCCTAAAAGCAATTTAAAAATTATACATCTTAATATCAGAAGTATAAATAAAAATCTAGACCAATTTATATCCATGTTATCTATGATAAAATTTGAATTTGAGGTGATTATTCTTTCAGAGTGCTGGTTAAAAGGGTCAGGCCCGCCACCCTATCTCGAAAATTACTCATCTCACGCTACTACAAACAATCTAAAACAAAATGATGGAGTTGTGATGTACGTAAGAAACGGAATTAGTTATACCATATCTGAACCACCGTTCTTAGAAGCTAATTGTATAATATGTACTGTAGGTGATACAGTAATTATCGGCCTTTATCGATCACCATCTTACTTAGACCTTACAAATTTTTATCAAAGCCTAGAAACGCTAATGGGTACTTTAAAATCCTTTAAAAATATAACTATGATAGGTGATCTTAATGTCGATATTAAAGATAATAACAATGTCGATCGCAACTCCAGCGATTATTTGTTATTCACAGCATCTTTGGGATTATTACCAGCACATGTGTTCCCTACTAGGCTTGAGAATTGCCTTGATCATATCTTACTAAAAACCTACAAATCGGCAACAGCAATTATATTGAACACTCATATTACAGACCATTTACCCATAATTTTATGCCTCAAATATAAAAAGAAACTGTATCTTGGTACTAATAAGATTGTAAACCGCTTAGATTATGCTTCTATTAAAAGGGAGATAGACAGATGTGATTTTAGCTCGGTAATGGATGAAACAAACGCAAATTTCGCCACCGATAAATTGATCTCGATCATAAACAACGTGATAATAAAACACTCCATACAAAAAAAAGTCAGTAGGCGAACTCGTATCTTAAAACCGTGGATCACAGAAGGGCTTCTTCGCTGTATACGAAACCGCGACAGAATGCATCTTAAACTACGGAAAAACCCCAATAACACAATACTTCTAACAACTTACAAAAGATACCGCAATTTCTGTAATGCCCTGCTCAGAAAATTGAAACGTGAGTATGAGAAAGAGCAATTCGTTAAGGCCAAAAACAATCCGAAAGCAATGTGGGGAGTTATAAACTCAATTTCTGGTAGGAAGAGTCAGTCACAGCCAGCAACGGAACTTCTGAACTTATCAGCTGATGCAAAATTATCAATAAATTATGTCAACCATTATCTGGCTAATATTGGGAAGGACCTGGCTTCTAAAGTGGTAACACCAGATAGCCCACTTTTACTTTGTTGTGCGAATAAAATGGGATCACAATGCAACTCTCTTGGGATGATACCGGTTAGCCTAGAACAAGTAGCAGCTATCATTGCCTCACTTCGAAGTAACTGTGCATCTGGCTGGGACAATATTCCAGCTTTAGTAATTAAACAGTCACAGGAAATTTTGGTAACACCTATTACGCACATATGTAATATCTCAATTTCTACTGGTATATTCCCAAACAGCTTGAAAAAATCTTTAGTTACTCCTGTGTATAAGGGTGGGAACAGAGAACGTGTTACAAACTATAGGCCTATTTCGGTACTGAGCGTATTATCTAAAATCCTAGAAAGAATACTCAACAACTGTCTGACTAAGTACCTCACCAAATTTAACATTATCTCTAAAAACCAGTATGGATTTAGAACTGGAATATCGACTGAAGACGCCGTAACAAATTTCAGCAAGGCAGTAGTTGATAAATTGGACAATAGTTACAGGTGCTATGGTATATTCTTGGATCTATCAAAAGCGTTTGACACGGTCTCTGTTCCAATCCTTATATCAAAATTAGAGCGCATTGGGATTCGCGGATTTTCCTTGAATATTTTTAGAGATTATCTGACCAATCGATCCCAGGCAGTAAAAATTGACATGTTGGTGAGTGAGGAGGAACAAATCAAATACGGCGTCCTACAGGGGAGTATTCTCGGCCCCACGCTTTTCTTAATATATGTCAATGACTTGTGCAATATGAACCTTCAAAATTGTGGTATTTTCACATATGCTGACGACACAGCGTTATTAGTATATGGGAAAACCTGGTTGGAAGCTAAGTCTCATGCCGAGGATAACCTGAGACAAGTAATGTTGTGGTTGTCTGCTAATCTACTTACGCTTAATATAGAAAAAACAAAGTACGTACGTTTTTATCTCCCAAACTCCTCTACGCCACCAGTGGAAACCCTATCACTCACTGCTCACAACTGTGTGAACTTTGCAACATCTTGTACCTGTCCGCCTTTAACAAATGTTGCCAGTATAAAATATCTTGGAGTGTTAGTAGATGAACGATTGGACTGGCGCCCGCAAGTAGAAGCTCTTACAGGACGTGTAAGACGACTTCTTTATGTCTTTAAGAATCTCCGGTATTCTGCTGATCTATCAATAATGAAAACGGCCTATATTGCACTATGCCAGTCCATTCTTAGCTATTGTATTCCTGCATGGGGAGGGACCTACAAAACTCTATTTCTGCAAGTAGAGAGAGCGCAAAGATCTCTCCTCAAGGTCATACATTATAAGCCTCGTTACTATCCGACTACAGAACTATATAAAGAATGCCAGGTTCTAACTGTTAGGCAGTTGTTTATTTCTCGCACCATTCTCCGTCGACATTCACAGCTCCCCCTCAGTGAAAAGGTTTTACAAAAAAGACGTGGTGCACTTCTTTGTTCCCCTGTTCAGTGTAGAACAGCTTTTGCACTACGACAATACAATGCACTGAGTTCCAGGCTTTATAACAACATTAATAAAAAAGTCTCACTATACAAACTAAATAAATATAACATTAAAAATACATTAAATAATTGGTTAAAGTCCTTAAATTATGATGAAACGGAGAACCTTATTAAAATTGTTAAATAGAAGTTATGGATATTTAAGTATTATGTATTAAGTGAAGGAAAAAAATAAATAAAAAAAAATAAAAGAAAAGTATAGGTAATAATAATATAAATAAAATATGTCTGACAATAATATGTGTACCTAATGTCCACCAAAAACAGGATAAAGATTATGACATCGAAAGCGGAGAGCCGCCGACTCCCATAATACGAGTATGTCTCAGATTGGGAGTCAGTGACATTTCTATAATGTAAAAATTGTACAATCCTTTTACTGTTGTTATTATTATTGTATTTATACAACTCTGTACATATCTGATGCCAATAAATATTATTATTATATTATTATATTATAATCAACACATAATCAACTGCAACCGGGGAATGAACAAACTCAAGGAGCAAATTCAAAAGACAGATAGCAGAAGTGACTTTACTTTATCCTTCTTGGTGGCAAACCATATGCTGTCAAACCTGAAAGATATCCAGGAAACGCTGGTGGATACAGTGGCGAATATTTTTTATGAAAAATTCAACTTTCACCTTTTAACACCAACACAGCTGAGAGATGAGCTCAACACTATAACAGGACAACTATCAAAGGAGTTGACTATTCCCATAAATAATATTCAAACTGATCTTGCAAAGATATATCATTTACTAAAAGTAAAAGCCAGAACAAACAAGCAATACATGATTTTTGAAGTCAAGATCCCTCTTGTGACTAGAGAAGACTATGAGCTCTACAACCTCATACCAATTCCGTGGCAAGTAGCTGAAAGCATGGTAACCATCACACCTATCGCACGCCACTTAGCGATAAATATACACAAGGACTCGTTCATCCCGATGTCGGAAGACGATTGGGGAAGATGTACGCCCTACGATCATGACGACTTCATTTGTCCCCTATAATAATAATAAATAATAATAATCCAGCCTATAAACGTCCCACTGCTGGGCACAGGCCTCTTCCCATATAGAGAAGGCACGAGCATTGATCACCACGCTTGCTCTCTGCGGATTGGCGATTTCAGATACCAAATTTTGGAATCCAGGTTTCCTCACGATGTTTTCCTTCACCGTTTGTCAGTAGTGTCTTAGAATAATTAAGAAAGTACATATAACTTTGAAAAAGCCACATTGGTACTTGCCTGGGTTCGAACCTGCAACCTTGTGCATACAAATCCGTTCATTGAACCGCTAGGCCACCACGACATTTTTTCCCTAAATAAGCCTATTTATCAAATGACCTCAGACAACAATTTGTGCGTCAAGGATCAAGTTGCAAATCAATGTAAAACAGAAAGCAAAGAATGCATAAGTCAGTGGACAGAATTAAGTATCGTCAACACATATTTATATTATTGTTGCGGACAATGCACCGTGCGAATCATATGTAAGGATCATATTACTGCTGAGCGACTTAGCAAGGCCGGGGTATTGACACTCGGTGACGGCTGCGTAATCAAAGGTCAAACATTTACGATTTATTCGCACCAAAGCTTAAGCAGCTCAATCCAAACAGAAACAGACGTTATATTCCGTCTATAAATCACATCATCAATCTAACGGTACCATCTGCTGCCGTACTGAACGACACCGAAGAGACTATCAAACGGCAACAGAATTTAGAATTAATCAGTCTCGCTATCAAGAATGCCAGAGCGAAAGAAGTTGACGTATTGACGGATCAAGTATCATCCCACGACGTCCACCACTACGTCGCCATATACACTGTAGTGGCAGTGATCATAATCATTGTCCTCCTTTACGCGTGGCGACAGCTGCGAATCCGCAGGGATACGGTTCAACAAGATTGTCAGGAACCCAACGTGCACTACACGACTGCTGCAAGAAGTCCGTCACAGACCGTCGCTACTGTTGACAACAGCCACAGCAACACCCACATCGTTGACAGGGCGTCGTCACCACGTTTTGGAAATCAATACAGATCAATGTAGTGTTACTTAAGTCATTTTATAAGCAAATATGTTTTATCAATTTGTTTTGTTAACTATCACTATCACGAATCATATGGAGCATGTACAGTGCAAGCACAGCACAGTTTTGTATCAATAAGTCAGCACTTTACCTGCGCTGGGCCGCCGGTGAATTTAGTACACGAATAGCGGTGTGCGAGTGAAACAAATGTACTAGCGAGTATCGAGGTGGCCACAGCTCAGAGCGGCGCGCGCGGCGGCATCGGCGGACGCATTCAGACATCGCGCGACCGAAACAAATAATTTTGTTTTTACCGCGCGTACAGTTTATAAAAGTAATGGAAACGGAACAATTCATTAGCGAAATACTGAGTAGACCAGCAATATGGATGTCAAAAAATCCACATCATAAATATAGGCATATTATAAAAAAAATGTGGGAAGAAATAAAACAACAATTTCCTAGTAATAGTGGTACTTAAGTATTTATTACCTATTTTTTACAAGTAATTTAATTAGATACGGCAATGTTAGACATTGAAATAAAACTACTTTTTACGGATTTTATCGCGGTTTGTATTTGTCAGAGGAGTCACTGACAAGATTGGCTACATCCTGAAGCGAGCTTCAATCAAAACATACTTCAAGCCGCCTAAGAAGATTAGTCAGTCCTTACCATCTGTCAAGTGTCACATACCTCTACAAGATGCAGGAGTTTACAAACTAGATTGTGACTGTGGGCTCTCTTACATCGGACAAACAAAACGCAGTATAGGGACCCGCGTAAAAGAACAAATAGCTGACGTGAAACACCGCCGCTCAACGAAGTCTGCAGTCGCCGATCATGCTGAAGACTCCAGCCATTACATTAGATTTTATAAGCCACAGATCCTCGCTAAAGAACCTAAATTCCTACCTAGGATGTTTCGCGAGGCTATTGAGATTAAAAAACACCCTAATTTCAATAGAGAAGACGGCTGGAAGATATCACCTACTTGGGATCCGATAATTAACAAACTCAAAATCATACCCAAGAGCAGCGCTGCAAGACCTCAAGACACCGTGAGCTCATATTCTCTCCTTCTCTGATTAACTGGGTGTGCTCCTATTCTTGACTGAATGATATCTTGAGCTAAGAACGCACTTGATTCAAGGCAATACTGTGCCACTTTTGATAAAACCATTTTCATAGTTTAGCCGTTCTCTAAAATACTCTAAATACGTCCACCGCTGATGCCGCCGCAGTCGCAACTAGTCGAGCTATGGCATACCACCGCAAATCACGCCGCTCACCGCACCTCCCACTGCACCGCGCGCCGCACCGCCAGAAGCTGTGGCCAGGCCCTTAACCCCGTGGCCACAGCCGAGCGCGGCGCGAATTGCGGCGCGGCGTGCGGCGCGGCAAGCGGTGAGCGGCGAAAATAAATGGTAGACAACCTATGAAGTATGCCACAGCTACCGGCGTCGCGAACTGCGGTGCGACCTGCGGCGCGGGAAGAGTCGCGCGGCGCGCGGCGGCGACGGGCTGTGCGGTATGCGAGTGAAACAAATGTACTAGCGAGTATCGAGGTGGCCACAGCTCAGAGCGGCGCGCGCGGCGGCATCGGCGGACGCATTCAGACATCGCGCGACCGAAACAAATAATTTTGTTTTTACCGCGCGGTCAGTTAATAAAAGTAATGGAAACGGAACAATTCATTAGTGAAATACTGAGTAGACCAGCAATATGGATGTCAAAAAATCCACATCATAAATATAGGCATATTATAAAAAAAATGTGGGAAGATATAAAACAACAATTTCCTGGTAATAGTGGTACTTAAGTATGTATTACCTATTTTTCACAAGTAATTTAATTAGATACGGCAATTTAATTTTCGAAAATAAAAAAAAATATCGGGGTAGTTCCTATATTCATAATAAAGAGTGTGAAATTCGCCAAGTTCTCTCCTTCTCTGATTAACTGGGTGTGTGCTCCTATTCTTGACTGAATGATATCTTGAGCCACTTGATTCAAGGCAATACTGTGCCACTTTTGATAGGACCATTTTAATAGTTTAGCCGTTCTCTAAATACGTCCACCGCTGACGCCGCCGCAGTCGCAACTAGTCGAGCCACAGGGTGGCAACTTGTATACATTTTAATTTTCTAGTATTCAGCGCCATCTATCTACCAGGACAGAAATAAAAAATTAACAATGTTCCCAGCGTAAATCCATCAAGCATTTGTTAGTAGATTTTAGTAGAATTGTAAGCATATAATTTTTGTTTTCGATTTATTGTGAGTTACTTATTATTTTTCGTATTTTTTTTTGCGTTTGTAAGAGTTTCCCGATCATAGTATTTTATTAATATTTTCCATAAATTGATAAAAAAAAAACTATAAGTAGAATTTTTAGATATGAAATGTCTTCACAGACTACTGACAATCTGACATAACTGACATTGCTATTTCAAATTTTCAATGCAAAAATGTCTGCGGTTGCGCATGTTTTTGTGTTTTCTTTCTGATTTTAAGTATAATTTACGTCGAGTTTATTACTCCGTATGTACTCAAAATCTTGGAAGATAAACGTTTACCGTGTGTGTTCTTTCTAAATCGCGTTGAGTTGAGCCCCCTGTGCTTAAAATCGAACAGAATTGCTTAGGCCCTCCGTAAATTGGAGTTTGGACCATATTATTTTCGTGTATAACAATGTCTAGAAACAAGTGTTGTGTGCCAGGCTGTCTAGTCATCAAAGATGATGGTAAATATATGTTCTTTTTATACCCTTCAACTGTCATTATTGAGATATATATTAATTTTATTATGCTACCGATCTTTAGGAGATTTCTTGATAGTTGAGCGGATTGTAATGTATTTACACTTTATTAGCTGAAAACATTATATGTAAATGATGCCAACAATCTATGTTGTTATTAACAAGATATATTTACAGCGTAAATAATCAAGCAATTACTTAATAAATAAACAAGAGTCAGTGGATCGTCTTAATGGTCGAGTTTCCTTCACCTGGACCCCGTACCTCATGCCAGCGGGCTACTAATATTTTTGTGTTTTTTTTTACCCGCCCTGATTTTGCATGGTTGCAATAAACCTTACATTCCCAGTGGTTTTTCTCACAATTTTCTCTCATATACTTGTTGTTCTCAAGTAATAATCTAACATACATGCGGCTATGGTTTTACATAGAATTCAAAATTTAAAAAATATGTTTAGTGGTATCTCTGAAAATATATGGGATAATAATATTTATTTCGGTTTGTATTTCAGGTATTCCTTTCCTATCCAAAAACCAATCCTGAAAGATACTTGACATGGGTTTCAATGATTGGTGGTCTAGATCTGCAGAATAAAAAATATGTTTATAACAATCTGCGAGTATGTCGTAAACATTTCAAAGCAGTTTACCTCTACCCAAACCAC
Organism: Autographa pulchrina; assembly: GCA_905475315.1. Classification (NCBI taxonomy): domain Eukaryota; kingdom Metazoa; phylum Arthropoda; class Insecta; order Lepidoptera; family Noctuidae; genus Autographa; species Autographa pulchrina. Next base: position 29,714,238 of record FR997761.1, on the reverse strand, counting down.
CAGCTTTGTAAATTAGCAATTCCAGAACTACAACTATCAGGTAAATTATTATTTTGACTCTCAACACAGATATTTTAATTAATAATGAATTATTATATGAGAAAAAAGTGTTTCTCTCATATCACTCTCAAAAATGCATTTTTTACAAGATACACCTGGCAGAGGCCAGGTGCTCTGAGGAGGGTTTTAGCAGTGTATTATATATAGTAACAGATATAATTGTTCTGATGGCCATATCTCCTGAACCATAAAGCCTATACCCAAAAGGTATAGGTACTTGACTAAATGTAAACCATCTTGTTATATCTTTTTATCTAAATACAGTTTTATTTTTTTGGAACACCAGCAGTTATTACAATGTTGTCACTGATTTTTACATTTCAAGTGCATTTGAGTGGGTCCCTGGATGATATAGATTCACAACTGGACCATGCTGCAATTGTTTATTGTATCATAGTTTAGTTATATATGTATTATTGTGTATAAATGATGATTACATGTAATAGAATATATTGTGTAGATACAACATTGTAATATTTTATAAATTTCAAGACAAGTTTCACATTTTTTTAACTTTGATGATTTCTATATATTTCTTGCAGCTCAAGATCGAGAAAGAGCTGAAAACCTTCCATCAACATCTGCATCGCAGTGTCAACTAATAATGGATGTAGATACACAAATGGAGCAACAAGTAACCTTTGAAAATCTGCCTCTAAACATACAATTGGAACAACATGGAATATCTCAAAATCATCCTTCAACATCTTCTGTACAATCCACTCCTGTATGCGTTGATCCAGTCCCAGTAACCAGACCTCAGTTATATCAAACTAGCACAGGTAACATTCTGCATAATAATTTTATGTATAGTTACATATATAGACTAGTAATTAGTGTCTGATCCTTATTGTACTCATCATTACAAATCACTTTTGTTCATTGATTTTCTAAAATAGCGAGTTTTATTTATGTAATTAAGATAAAGTTAATGTTTCTATTAACATAATAAAAAATTAAACTTGTTATTTTAAAAAGTTGTATAACCAAAGTAGTTTAGGATCAAAAATTCTTTGTTAGATTTTTTTTTAACATGCCATCATACTACATTTTCATAAGCTGCACCAGGAATTTTAGGCAGAAATTAGTTTTGGATAACTTTATAAGTCAATAAATTAAACAGTTTACAATTTCGATTTCAGAGTTTACCAGACTGCCTAGAACTTCAAAAAGCAAGAAACAAAACAAAAATACAAAACAAATTCAGCCTTGCAACATGAGAAGGATGACTCCTAAAAGGATTTCAAAGACAAAAGCTTTCCAGATTGTTGCTAGAAACTTAAAAGATGAGAACGCAAAAACATTTTTTCTTATGCAAGTGAAGCAAGCTGGGAAAAGACATGTGAGAGGAAGAAGATTTAGCATGGAAGAAAAAGTGTTGTCTTTATCTCTATATAAGCCTTCACCTAAAGCTTATAGGATTATGAGTAAGTTTTGTATTCTACCCAGCAGAAGAACTTTGCAGAATATATTACACAAAGTAAAACTGGGTCCTGGTTACAATCAAAGGATTTTTAATCATTTAAAAGAGATTGTCGCAAAAATGCCACAGATACAGAGACACTGTTCTTTGGTGTTTGATGAAATGGCCATTACCCCATCATGTTCTTACAACAAAACAAGAGACTCTATTGAAGGCGTTGTGGATGATGGTGACCAAAAAGAAGACAAGTTCTGTGACCATGTTTTGGTGTTTATGATAAGAGGTATTGCCAAAGCATACAAGCAACCAGTTTATTACAGCTATTCAGCCGGTACAACTAAAACATTGGTTTTAAAAAAACTAATTATCAATGTTATTACAAAACTACAAGAAGCCGGTCTGAAAGTTGTAGCAACTATTTGTGACCAAGGTACAACAAACGTTGCTGCAATCAACAGTCTAGTTACAGACACAAAATCCACTTATTTAAGAAGAGATCTAGAATATACAGAAGGATTGTGAAATCCAAACTAATAGGAAAGGCTTATTATAAAATCAGTGACTATGTAGAGGATAAAAGCGCGTGGATTTAGGACCTTCTGCACATGTGGCCTCCCTGGCGGTCCGTTAGTTCATTTGCCTCATCTTGTTGTTTCATCTTTCTCGATTAGCTTCCCCACGGTCTCTATTCGTAGAAACCTTTTGACATGCCTTGACATTCCTGTTAGGGTTTAGTTAGGACTACATATCTTTTGTATGTAAAGCTATTTAATTAGATATTTGTTTTTTCTTCTTTTAATTATTGAGTTTAGTCTTTTTTTTATTATTCTCATTCTTTTCGCATAGGCGACCTTTGTAAATGTGACAACAATGTAAATTTGTTGCGTGTCCCTTTTCATTTTTCTTCCATTTTGGATGTTATCATTTACAATAAACTAAACATTTTGCTATTTACGCTGTTGTCGCATATTTGTATATTTTTTTATATATAATTGTATTTTTTACATTGATGTTAACCTTTTTTTTAAAAGAGTAACCAATGGAGTTTCTTGCCGGTTCTTCTCCATTGGAATGACATTTTGGAACCTGCAACTAGAGTCAGTAATTTAACGTTTTAAAAGAGCTTAAAAAGGCCTACTTGAAATAAAAATATTTTGATTTTGATTTTGATTTTGATTCTTCAAAGTGAATGAAGAAAAAATTTATTTCTTGCATGATCCTCCACACCTGTTAAAATGCATTAGAAATAATTTGCTTTGCAAAAAGTTAAATTATGTGATGGATGGCAAAGCTCAAACAGCACAATGGAGCCATATCCAAAAATTATTTGAGAGGCCGCCTAACTACAAAGGCTGTAAAATAGTGCCAAAATTAACATCTCAGCATGTCATGCCCAATCATATACCGAAAATGAGGGTTAAGAACTGTGCACAAGTATTCAGCCATTCTGTTGGGGCAGCCTTAGGACTTATGGCAGGTATGTATCAATAATATATTTACCATAATTAAAATTTGATAGTAAATTTCCTAGATGACATTTTAGAGATAGTCTAGTATAAAATGGACGGCCACTTCATTTATTTTTAATGTAATCTAATAACGATTTTAAACAACAAATCAGTAATTTTTTTACTGGCCTGTCAGTCTAGTAGTTAGTGACCCTGACTGCCATGCCGGAGGTCGTGGGTTTGATTCCCAGTCAGGACAAATGTTTGTGTGATGAGCACGATCATTTGTTCTGTGTCTGGGTGTAATTTATCTATAATATGTATGTATTTAGAAATATATAAATGTTTATCAGCGACGGCGTTGTGTGAAAATTTTCGAATATTATTATATGATAATGACTATAAATGGAATTATTTCTTAATTTTCAGAGATGGGAGCAATGCCCGAAGAATGCACTCAAACTGCAGATATTTTGTTATTCTTCGACAAATTATTTGATAGTTTAAATTGTGGGAGTTATGAAGTTGTGCCAGGAAAACCCCTTAAATCTGCTGTCAAAGTTAACTCGGCTCATCATGAGCTGTGGAGTGCCAGTTTGCCTGTTTTAAAATCAATGAAATTTGATAGCCTAAGAAATGTGCCATCATTGAAAGGTTGGGTAAAAACTATTGAAAATATTAGAAAATTGGTCAAATTCCTTCACGAAAAAAATATGAAAGCCATATTGTTGCGCAGATTAAATCAAGATGCCCTCGAAAATTTTTTTGGTGCTATAAGAGCTCATGGATATGCAAATATCATGCCAAATTGCTCGTCCTTTGAAGCCTCATATAAAACATTACTCAACAATTTAACATCTAAACACTCTGTAGGTGCAAATTGCGAGGCTGACAGTGACTTTTGTTTAGATTCCTTAATTTTTTTTTTACAAGAGGACGTGCAATTTAGCAACGAGGGCAACATTGTCATTGACTATGAGCACATGTACATAGAGCTCATAGATACAACGTCAATGATAAATAATAAAGATAAAGGCAATATAGAAAAATGTGCAGCAATAGGATATTGCAGTGGGTGGTTAGCACGCCAAGCCAAAAGCAAAGTATACAAAAAATGTAAAACATGCCTCAAATTCATGGAAACTGATTATACCGAAGATTTCCATGGATTAATAAAAATAAAAGAATATGACGGTAAAAGATGGCTGTGCTACCCTACTAGGTGTTTGTTTGACTTCTTTGCACAAGTAGAAAACATAACATATAACATTTTAAAATCAACACCTTTAAAAAATAATATAGTTGAATATATAAAATTGGTGGTAACTATTAATATGGAGGTAAATTTTGTTACGTGCGAGACACATAAAGAGAATCTGATAGATTATGTGATTATTAAAAGCATACAATTTTTTATATATATTTGGTGCAAAGAAGTCAGCCACCTCCTCACTGGCAAGACTTTGGAGTATGATGAAGATGACCAATTTAAAAAAAAAGCCCATAATCATTATAAAACCAACAGAAGTCGGAAACGACTAAGGCAAACTGGCATTGAAATTAATGTATAGTTTTTATAAGAAATGTAATTTTTTTTACAAAATAAATTTGAACATCCACAATTGGTATTTGTTTTATTAACCAGTTTAGTGTAATAACAAACTGACTCTACTGAGTATAATAATGTAGAATGATTAAAAATTTTGCTGTAGGAAAACTAAACCCAAAAAAAAAACATTTTTTGTGTTTATCTTTCTACAACAAAATTTTTTACAATTCTACATTATTCTACTCGGTACATTACATACGTACTATTATAGGTAGGTATATTGACAGATGAATAGAGTATGTCCTGGTAACTAGATGGCGCTGCCTACGAAATTCTTAAGTTGCCAGTCTATCTCTAGTATTATAATAGTGGTCTATGAGTCGAGCTATGGCATACCACCGCAAATCACGCCGCTCACCGCACCTCCCGCCGCACCGCGCGCCGCACCGCCAGAAGCTGTGGCCAGGCCCCAAAATCCAATCTCATTGAGAAAACAACTATTCCCGAATTGGGACCATCAATTATATGCTTCAATATTGTCTAAAACGTGCTCGAATATCCAATATTATTACGCCATCACGATGTTTGGATATCATGAGTGGATGTTATGAAAAATGATAATACCGCGCAAAATAAAGGTGTAGTCAAACTACCACCGATTCAAATTCCGTCGTTTGATGGTAAAATTAATAACTGATCTGTGTATCATTTGTCTATGAATTGTTTAAATCAAATATACACATTAATTCAAAGCTTACAGATTCTCAACGTGTGCAGTATTTGATAGGTAGTTTAAAAGGAAACGCGTTGCAAATTACCGCCGGAATTATTCCTTTAGGTGATAATTATTCCGCTATCTGGGAAAGTCTAGTTAAAAAGTACCAGGATAAACGAACACTAGGTTCACATTACATGTCTAACATATTAAATATTAAACCTGCAGTTAATAATTCGATATCTAAATAATTTCATTGAAAGTTTTCACGCATCTGTGTCGGCTTTAGAACAATTACAAATTAAAGACTTAAAGGATTTCATTTTATTAAATTTAGCTTTGAAAAAGTTAGATCCCGCTACCGTACATTTATTCGAAATGCATATGAGAGACGAAGAAATTCCCACTTATACGGGTTTCGTTGAATTTATAAAATCACAAGTTAAAATATTAGATCGCACTACCGCGTCTCGGAACGCGTTAGTAAGTACCTACCCAAGCTAATAAAAGTAAGTCTGCCGCAGCTCACAGTCAGTCAAGTAATAATAACAATGTTCATTCGTTCGTTGCTCGTAACAATAATAATGTTAATGACCAAACCTGTTTGTATTGCAGTAAAAGTGATAATTTCAAGCTTTATATTTGTCCATCTTTTCAATCGCTTTCACCTAATTCCCGTTTGGACTTTATTAAAACCAAACGTGGATGTGTAAATTGTCTTAGTGTTACGCACACTGCTTCTCAGTGTAAATCTATACATACTTGTAGGACGTGCAATAAAAAACATCAGTCTCTGTTACATCTTGAAAATAATAATAACTCGCAGCCGTCTCGCGCGCTCTCAGGTGATTCGGCCGCTGTCGTTAGTTCCGCGACCTCGCAACAGGTGGCGCTATGCGCGTGCTCTCGCGTAGATAACATACCGCGTTCTACGATACTTCTGTCGACTGCGCAGGTGTACGTTGATAACAAACATAACAAACATATTTCTGTCAGATGTTTAATAGATAACGCTTCGCAAAATAATATAATTACTTCCACTTGTTGTAAGAAACTACAATTAGATATTATACCACTTTCAAATTCATTTATATCAGGTGTTGGAACTTCATCGCGCCATAAAGGTTACTTCTAAAAATAAAATTAATTCTTTTAAAATTTACGCTCTTGTTGTCGATTGTATTACGGATAACTTACTTACCATCTCATTTTGTTGACACTTCTGTAGTGCAACATTTGTTTGACTTGCCGCTCGCTGACCCACTATGGCATATACCTGGTGAGGTTGAATTGTTACTAGGTGCAAAGTTGTTCCCGCATTTATTATTACACTAGCTGTACCCGCGACGATGTTCGCGTTCATATCAGTCATCTGTGCGAATAAATATAAATTAGACTGTGGTATAGAGGGTCACCATCACGAACTACCTAGACACCGGCTTCAGAATGTTCTTTTTATATATTTAAAAATTTACAAAACACATGTACACTTCAATATTATCTTGTTTCGCTAGATGAATGTTTCTAAGTAGTCTGCTATACGCAAAATGTATCAGATGTGGAACCTAGAGTTTTGTCACAAATATTGCTTGACACGTGCCAAAAAAAACGATTTACCACTTTTTTTCTTTTGCAATAGTATTTCGTTGGTACAGCAGTCCCTAGTAAGACTACCGGGATCGGGGTTTTGGTTCGAAACCCCGAAATTCGAAATACTGAACTACGCAGTAAAATTGAAAGTAGATATCAATATTATTTACGCTCCGCTCTTCTCATCTCTGCTTTGGTGAAGTCCGGTTTTAAGACTAAGGTAGTGTTCTCATCTTAGTTAATAGCTACCAGATGTCAGTGCGGTGCCTAAGCCTAGAGTATATGTGGAAGTTAAGGAACTTAGCAGCTAGGAACTATGTGGTCTGGTAATGGTGGCTGCTAATGAAAGGCAAAAGAGTGTGCGAGTGTGTTGTTTTTAAAGGGATGAACGACTGAGATAAGCAGGCTCCATTTTAATAAGGTATTTACCTGAGACCCGTGAAACTGAAAGAAAACGTTGACAATAGAGAGAGGCGCAGGATCAGAACTACCAAAACTGTGGTTAAAATTATTTATGACTGGAAACTAAGTAATAGACCAAGGACAACCGCATTCTACCCTGATCAAAGCCTTGGACTGGGGCTGTATCCTTTACAATAAAGTCGCTTTATGCTGCCCAGACGAAATGACGGCAGGTGGACTAAGACGGTGACAGAATGGTGGCCAAGGCATGGCAAAAGAAGCGTCGGTCGTCCGGGAGCAAGATGGGTCGATGACATAGTTAAAGTCTCGGGTCGAGTCTGAATGAGGCTGGCACAGGACCGTAGAAAATGGCACGAAAAAGGGGAGAACTATGCCCAACAGTGGGAGGAAAAGTTCTGTGGATGATGATGATACTGCCCAGCATAAGGTGCTGAGCTCAAATGATGCAATATTAATTTTAAAATGTAGAGAATGCGATAGAAAGTTTATTTTATTTTAGTTTTTGGGCCAAACTTCCAGTAAATAGGTACACAAACTAAATGAAATTTGTAAACGAAAAAATAGAAGATTTATCTGGATCAACGCATTAAAAACCGTGTAGCAAGCTACCTTAAAATGAATATTAAAGAGTAAGTACTTACTAAAAAATTATATCATAAAAGATCATTGGGTTTTGAGTTAAAACAATAAAAATTTACAAATACAAAAAAAAACTTGTCCATGGAATTCTATAGATGACCAACAGAAAACATTACACATTACTTTGATGAAATAATTTAAAAAAGTTACTCCTGAATTGAAAAATAAGATTCCTCATAGATCATTTTATAGTTGTAATCTATGAGGAATCTTATTTTTCAATTCAGGAGTAAATGTCGGTGCCATAGATTTATATCTATGGTCAGGGCATTTACGCCAGACGTTCTTTACAGCATATGACATGCTTGATCTGCAATGAGCAACACACTTAAAATTTAAAATACAAACATAATAATTTTGAGCTTATGCATCGGTCTAGTAAAAAATGCACGACATAAAGTTGTTGCTCATTGCAAAAGAAACAACAAAATGATACAAAGATTTAAACTAATAAAAGTTAACCTAATAGAACACAAAAAGTGTTAGCTCGACTGAGACTTGAACTTGAGTAACAAAACATTCAAACGTATGTAACAAAAAGGACTCAAGAACAAAAATACAATCATTAACAACTGGATTTGAACCTGCAGCATGGACATCCATTTCCAATCCTACAACCACCAAGCTGTTTACTACGACAGCTAGTTTTCCAAAAAGTATACTTCAATCACAATGAAGAATGGTCGCTATGGCTACCGTAGCCTGCCATAGTTACCTCTTGTTTATATGTCAATAATGCCAATTTACGTGTGCAGATGAAAAAATGAATTTGGAAATTTAAAGCTCCACCCCGTATTACCTAGATATAGTAGCGTGTTTAAAAATAGCTAACAACCGTCTACGATTTACCAAAAACATTCTCTCAATTTTTTACTGCTATCAATTCAGTAGTTCATAATTGATACTGTAACATGAAATCTGACCCCCGGCAAAAGAATGTTGTAATTTACTGTTTTATTAGATGTATAGAAGAAAATGCGCAACTCCATCTATGAATTTTAAAAACAACTATTAACCTCTATTAACCTCGCCAACATGATCAAATTTAAATTATTTATATCCAAAAAGGGCTTACACATATAGTACTAATAAAATTATCTATACTCCGTTAGAGCATTTTCTTTGTACTAAAAGTTGTATTATATTATATTTTCATACCTTTTTACTATTTATTTACATTTTTCCGATGAATTTTCAGTACTGAATTGATGCCGACGCTTGACCAATAGATGGCGCTGTATGTCCGGAATAAATTTTATTTTTTATTTTATTTTTTATTTTTTTTGTAATAAAAACTATCCTATGTCCTTTCTCAAGTTCCAAACTATGTCTGTACCAAATTTCACACAAATCGGTTCAGTAGTTTAGGCGTGAAGCAAAGACAGACAGACAGACAGACAGAGTTACTTTCGCATTTATAATATTAGTTTGGATAATGCCAATTTACGTGTGCAGATGAAAAAATGAATTTGGAAATTTAAAGCTCCACCCCGTATTACCTAGATATAGTAGCGTGTTTAAAAATAGCTAACAACCGTCTACGATTTACCAAAAACATTCTCTCAATTTTTTACTGCTATCAATTCAGTAGTTCATAATTGATACTGTAACATGAAATCTGACCCCCGGCAAAAGAATGTTGTAATTTACTGTTTTATTAGATGTATAGAAGAAAATGCGCAACTCCATCTATGAATTTTAAAAACAACTATTAACCTCTATTAACCTCGCCAACATGATCAAATTTAAATTATTTATATCCAAAAAGGGCTTACACATATAGTACTAATAAAATTATCTATACTCCGTTAGAGCATTTTCTTTGTACTAAAAGTTGTATTATATTATATTTTCATACCTTTTTACTATTTATTTACATTTTTCCGATGAATTTTCAGTACTGAATTGATGCCGACGCTTGACCAATAGATGGCGCTGTATGTCCGGAATAAATTTTATTTTTTTTGTAATAAAAACTATCCTATGTCCTTTCTCAAGTTCCAAACTATGTCTGTACCAAATTTCACACAAATCGGTTCAGTAGTTTAGGCGTGAAGCAAAGACAGACAGACAGACAGACAGAGTTACTTTCGCATTTATAATATTAGTTTGGATAATGCCAATTTACGTGTGCAGATGAAAAAATGAATTTGGAAATTTAAAGCTCCACCCCGTATTACCTAGATATAGTAGCGTGTTTAAAAATAGCTAACAACCGTCTACGATTTACCAAAAACATTCTCTCAATTTTTTACTGCTATCAATTCAGTAGTTCATAATTGATACTGTAACATGAAATCTGACCCCCGGCAAAAGAATGTTGTAATTTACTGTTTTATTAGATGTATAGAAGAAAATGCGCAACTCCATCTATGAATTTTAAAAACAACTATTAACCTCTATTAACCTCGCCAACATGATCAAATTTAAATTATTTATATCCAAAAAGGGCTTACACATATAGTACTAATAAAATTATCTATACTCCGTTAGAGCATTTTCTTTGTACTAAAAGTTGTATTATATTATATTTTCATACCTTTTTACTATTTATTTACATTTTTCCGATGAATTTTCAGTACTGAATTGATGCCGACGCTTGACCAATAGATGGCGCTGTATGTCCGGAATAAATTTTATTTTTTTTGTAATAAAAACTATCCTATGTCCTTTCTCAAGTTCCAAACTATGTCTGTACCAAATTTCACACAAATCGGTTCAGTAGTTTAGGCGTGAAGCAAAGACAGACAGACAGACAGACAGAGTTACTTTCGCATTTATAATATTAGTTTGGATAATAAAATTATCTCACCTACCTCTCTTTCCGCTATTGAAACCGTGTTTGGTTATATTCTTATGGGTGAGATACCCGCTAGATTATCTGATATAAAATATAGTCCCGTATCCACTAAATTAAATACTGCTTTCTATTTTTCCACCGCATTAATTTATATTATATTATATTAATTTATATATATTTTTATTTTTAGGAGAGCTTGAAAAATTTATATCAGCATCATGAAAATCTTCATATTCAGTAGGAGTGCTTTCGCAATTTGCATCTGATTCAATAGATACAGAATTATCGGACGCGTTTTTATCATGCTTAATATTTTCGATTAATCTTTGAGAATTTATAAAAGTTTTTAGAGGGTCTGAAACTGGTTTGAATATTTTATCTAAGGATAAGTTAACTTCATGTTCGTGATTTTTCATTTCTTTTATTTTCTTTTTTATGGAGTCGACAGATTTCATTAATTCCATTTTAATATTTTTTTCCATCTTATCTTATCATCACAACTGTGTTCATCTAAGAGAGGAATAATACTAGCAATGTTTCGATATAGAATTCATTTATATGTACCACATACAGACATCTGCGTTCATTAAAATTTAAAAAATGTATCAAAATTCTTTCTGTACCTCCCATTATTTAATGTAGACTCTTTGTTAATAATCTCTTTGTTAATAATTGAAAGGATTACTCCAAACTGTTTTACAAATTTCTTTGAACTGGTTCCAGTTTAAATCAGGACTGACATGTTCCTCATAAATATGTTTTAAGTTCACATCATCTTGTCTAAATACTATAAGAAAATTAGCATTATCACGTAACAATTGTTTCGGAATCTTTGAATAGGTCTGAGATAAATAAAAACAATCGATTTGCTTATGCCTCCCCATACAAAAATAATTGCGAATATTCGTTTGATTTTCTGTTGCAACATCGTCAAAAATAAATATAGAATTTGGTAATGCTTCACTGGGATATGACATCTTTATGGTCGCTAAACTCGTAGAATTTAATTTGAGGTACTCTTCTTAACACTTCACTTAAAAAACGATATTTTGGCTGGAAATTCGTTTTTGAGTAAAGATACAGATTTTGAAATTTGAGACCATTTTCATGTAACTAATCATAACGTTAGTTTTACCGCAATTTGAGGGCCCACATATAATACAACGAATCGTATTAGGCAATAAAGCACTGTGTCGGATCTGACAACTGTTGTCATTAAAATTAATATTATTTACATTTAGAGATATGGGTTGTTTGATCAACTTCATCTTGCCCACTTATTGCACGTTTCTCGGTCCTTCAATATATACATGATAATTATATAGTTTCGCTAAACCAGAATTCTTTTCTCAAATATTAAAGCTGCAGCCAGTGCAAGACAGTCACTTGTCAATAATTTTTATATTAAATAAATTTGTTTTTTTACTAAAGGTAAGTTTTGATATAATTATTATTGAAATTTATATCCAGACAACTTTTGACTAATTTATTATCTTTTCAGAATAATGTCTCTTTCACCATCATACAGTCCTAGTGTTTGGGATAATGAGATTTCTGCAGGACACGAACAGTCGCGATTATACGAGGTATGTATCTATCTAACTATAAATGTGCAAATATTTACATCTTTTTACATACAATGATTTTTAACATTCAACAATAATAACTATTATTTTTGTTGTAAAGAAAGTGTCAAAAATAATATTATTGTATCGCTGTCATATTTATAGTTTATTCATCATTCTCTTTACAGAAATTGGGTGATCCTTATCTTGTGGATAACGATGCTGTTGTTAAATCATTTTATTTTACTCAAGATCTGAATGCCTCCAATATTCCAGTTATCAAAACTGCATCACAAAAACATCCAACAGAAAAAATAAAAGAGAAAAAAAGGAGGTCTGCAAATATGAAAAAAAGTAAGAAATCTCAATTTTATTCAAAAACTATTATATCAGATAATTCATCTTATATTATCCGGAAAGAGCCAGGAAAAGCTCATCATTTGATAAATATAACTATTCATGACATGAATGACAATGCTTTCGGAATGAGCTGCAGTGAAAATGACAGCGCTCGTGTAAGTGTTCAGTACCTAGTCAGAAACAATTGTGATGAAATAATGGATGAAACTGAACATTTGATTGATAAAATAGCGAAAAAAATTAATTTGTGAATTTGATTGTGAATCTTATTTCTGAGGCTGTGAATCTCATTTTTTTAATTTTGTGTGACACAATAAAACAAAATTGATTCCGCAAACTGTGTTTTGAATTACCTGAATAAATTATTACTCTTATTAATAAACAATGTACAAACAATGTATATAATTATGTCAAAAGTATAATTATACTAACGTTATTCATGATAATAATCTATACACATTGTTTATAAGAAGGAAAATCTTTCGGAAAGGGAAAAAATAAACAAATAATTACAGAATACACATTTATTGATTAGATACATTTTATAAGTTTTGATAGATATTGATTAGATACATTATATCCTTATTACATTTCTCCTTATTATATCCCTATTACATTACACATTTAATTCAATTGTATTCAACTTAGTAGAACAAATAGACATAAGTACTAAAGTATTGAACTATAATGCCCCCAAGGTAAAGTGTTAAAACAACCTTCAATGAATTTCGAGAGGTACGGACATTCGCCCACCTGTGCCCGACTAAAGAGAAGTTATGCGTTCAATTTTGTTCTGTGTACCCAGGTGAGGACATTGTAGGTAGAAGGCAGCGGAGAAATGTTTCATCTAGTTAGTTTGTGTGAGGAAGCTGGTAGACAATAAACAGCGTTAGACGTTAGGAAATGGGTTTAGTTTTTAGTTTTTTGTTTGGTTCGGAAAAGTTTTATGCAGAATTCTTAGCAAAACTTTGTAGAAGCATTATGTACTGAAATAATTATCAAATGTGATTTTATTGGGTATCGCAATATTATTTATGTAAATATAATTCCAATCATTTAATAATAAATTAAAATTTCCGTATTCAGTACAATGCATACATTAACTCAAATAACAACAAACGTTTTTGACATTTGCTATGAATTTGTCTAATATTTTTTGTAAAGTTTCCACTGTTTACAACGAAGCCTCCTATCACTAAGTCCCCTACCTAACTGTCATGATAGCATCAGGAACCAAAATAGAGCCTCTGTGGAGCTACGAACCAAATCTCTTATTTCACACACGTTATTTGTCGGCGCCCAGTAATGTGATTTTTCTTTTCGTCCTTCCATGTCCTAACATTATTCGTAATGTTTAGAATTAACTACACGACTACAAGGAGCAAACGACCGTCAACAAGTTGAAGGTCGTTTGCTCCTTGTAGTTACGTGCAAATACCGTTGAATTTATATATTATATATATTATGGACATGATTTTGTAATTGATTGGAATTTGAGATCACTATGGACTTAACATGCGCCATAGTGCATGTGCAGTTCACTGATCTTGGATGATACCGACTGTCGGTTAAGGTGTCCTGATATTATTTATTATTTACTTGCAACTCCTCCAAATATGCTGCTTTATATTTGTATCTTATTGTGCTCATGGCCAAGTCACTATTATTGTAATGTAAACAAAACTATTGATATAGTCACAAAATATTGATTTATTATTACAAATTAAGTTGAACAGGACTTGGCTCCTATGCGATCTCAAAACTTTTTACGATGGAAGAATTGCATAGAGAGACTTGGCTTTTTTTTACATTGAATGTTTTTGGTGGGATCTCATTTATTTTTTGTAGGTCTCTTTCTTTTTATAAATAAACAAAATTGGTATAAAAAATATTTGCTTTTTGTACATAAACAAAGAACAAAGTTAACAATGCAGTCAAAATTCATACACCATGTTCTTGTAAAACCGCAAATATAATTCTTAATTCTTTATTGTACACACTTAAACATTTTAAAGATATACATTAATAAAAGTTGATGTACAGAGGCGAGCTTAACTCAACATTGAGTTTTCTTCCAGCAAACCTTTGAGTGAAAGTGAAATAATTTAAACAAGTTGTGAGGCAGACAGAAGTGTACAACAAACTAATAGACATACACACAAATAATACATATAGTACGTATATAATAAGATATATATTAAATATAGACATACATAGACTACAAAACTCAAATAGAAAGGAAATGTTCTTTTATCTTTCTCCTAAAAACGTTCAGCGAAGGGCTATTACGCAAGGAATGTGGAAGTGAGTTCCAGAGGCGCACAGCACGAATAGTAAACGATTCGTCATAACGACTAGAGGAGTGAAGAGGGGTGCGAAGGAGAAGAGAAGAAGAAGTACGACAAGGTTTGCCTCTGGGGACCAAAAATTCAAAACGTTCCCGCAGGTAGCCTGGATATTTAGGATTGTGCAAAACTGAGAAGAGAAGACAGAGAATGTGAGAATCTCGACGTTGCCGAATAGGCAACCACTTCAATCTAGCCCGGAATTCCGACACGTGGTCGTACTTCCGCAGACCAAAAATGAAGCGGATGCACAAATTCTGCAGACGTTCGAGTTTATTTAGAAGTTCCTCCGTTGCATCTAAATAACATACATCGGCATAGTCCAGAAGAGGTAGAAGAAGGGATTGGGCAAGAGTGATTTTAGTCTGAAAGGGCAGGAACTTCTGGAGGCGCTTTAGGGAGTGAAACGAGCAAAAGACCCTCCTACTTACCTCAGAGACATGTGTATCCCATGACAGATGGCAATCCATGTATACACCCAGATTTTTGGCTATTTTGGAGTATGCTATAGGAGCCGAATTGTAAATTATAGGTGGAAGAGATTGATGATCCAATAGGCTGTAAAAATATCTGCCACCAATAATGAGAGCTTGAGATTTTGTAGGATTTACTAAAAGAACAAAAGATTTAGCCCACTGATGGATATTACTAAGATCATTATTGGTGGCGGCAATAGCATTGGATATACTGTCAAAGCTACAGTGGCGGTACAACTGCAAGTCGTCTGCGTAGAGGTGGTACTGAGAAGAAAGAACTGAAGTTATAGAATTGATAAATATAGAAAAAAGAAGGGGAGAAAGGACACCACCCTGGGGAACGCCCGCCGTAAGTTTGCACCACTCAGAGGAGACCTCATTGGCACGAACAGACTGCGAGCGACCCCGAAGATAAGAGTCAAACCAAGCCGTTGCGGGAGGAGAGACATTGAGGGAAGAGAGGATCCCTAAGAGTATGTCAAAATCAACTGAATTGAAAGCACTGCTGAAATCCAAAAGTACCAGGACTGTAAGGAACTTCCTCTCCATGGCCAGTCGTATGTCGTCAGTAATTTTGACAAGGGCAGTAACAGTACTATGGCCAGGGCGAAATCCAGACTGATACGGACTCAGCAGGCTATTAGAGGAAAGGTAATTAGACAGCTGATCTTGAACAAAGCCCTCAAGGACCTTGGATAGGACAGGGAGAATGGAAATAGGACGATACTGTGATACGGATGTTGGATTGGGGACTTTAGGAAGTGGTAGGATATTGGCCTTTTTCCAGACGGAAGGAAAGGAACTTGTAGTCAGGGAGAAATTAATGATGTGGGTGATAACTGGTACTATATATTCTAGGATGGGAAGGAACATTTGGAGTTGAAGGCCGTCATCGCCTACCGCTTTAGTGGAAATGGAAAGAATTGATTTTTCAACATCTCTCTCCACAACGGCTTTAAATGTGAACGAGGTACATTTTGGCAAAGGAAGATTAGAAAGCTGTGCAAGTGTAGAAGATTTAGAAGTGATATCCAAGGTAACGGGTGCTTTGGAAAAGTGAGCATTTAAAGTGTTAAGGTCCAAATTAATGGCCTCTTCACTAGTGGCTTTACCGATACCGAGGGATTTTAGAAATTGCCATACCTGTGAAGTATTAATGTTTAGAGTGGACTGATGTATGTGGTGCCTTTTTGCATCTCTACACATGCGACTGCAGCGATTACGCAACCTTTTATACTTCGCCCAGTTGTCATCCGTAGGATCCTCTCTAAAATGCCTTTTCGCCCTGTCTCTTTTCGCCATAGCACTTTTGATGCCATCGGATAGCCATGGAGCAGGAAGATGCCTCACTCTAACTTTTTTAAGAGGGGCGTGCGTTTCGTACAGTTTTAAAATACAGTTGTTGAAATGAGACACCTTACCATCCATGGTACCGCAGTTGTAAAGAGGCGACCAGTCAATTTTGCTCGCATCAAAGCCCAAACGCTCCAGATCAATGTTCTTGAAACTGCGTAGAAGAAGGAATTTAGGTTTGGGTTTAGGAGGACGAATTTTGTATGACAGGTATATCAGGTCATGATATGAGAAAGAAGCAGATAATTGCCCATGAGCAGCTACTTTGCCAGAGTCAGAAACAAGTATGAGATCAAGCAGAGAAGGAGTAGAGTGAGGTGAATGATGGGTAGCATTAAGCTGAAGGATGTTCATATTGACAGAAGAGACAAGAGCGCGGAGCTTACGACTACGCACATCGTCCTTGAGCAGACACGTGTTAAAGTCTCCGAGGATTATAGTGTCATCATATAACGGTGTAAGCAGCTCAAGCTTTTTTTCAAAATATGGAAAATAATCAATGTTACATGATGGGCTATAAAAAACTCCCAAAAGCACCTTCCTATTATTAAAGACAATTTCGACAAACATATGCTCAGCTGACTTCGAGTAATCACTCGGAGACTTATCAATAACATCATATAAAATATCGCCTCTAAGGTAGATGGCCACGCCTCCGCCACCCTTGCCTGTTCTGTCATTACGTACTAGCTTGTAGCCGGGCAAAGAATAATGACTAGAAGGAAGAGCAGGTTTTAAAAATGATTCAGAAATAAGAACAGCCTGCACAACCTTAGAATCAAAAGAAGAAATAAGGTCAGAGTGGTGAGCGGGAACGCTCTGAGCATTGATATGAACTATATTAAAAAACTTGTTAAAAGAAGAAAATGCAGAGGTTAGTTGGTCTCGCAGATGCAAGCAATCGTCACTAAACGCACTGGCATAGCTCACGTCAGACGCATAAGAGGAAGAACAAGAAGCAAAACTGTCATCTGAGTTATTATCCATAATAGTTATTAAAATATAATAAATAAGTAATAAAAATAAATATATATTAAATACTTTAAGCAATAATATTAAAACTCCTTTTTAAAATAATCATTCACGATGCACTCGCCAGGTTGAAAGAAAATATCAAAACTAATCGATAACAACAACGAAACGTCGAATCAGTTTCTGAACGCGCTTGTCAATGTCAAACAGCTATAGACAGAATGACATTAATTAATTAATTAATATAAATTTGTTTCCTATTATTTACTAAGGTATATAATTTATTACCGTTTTTATAATTTTCCCTTTACATGTAGCTAAAAACCTATCTTGGTGCCAAATTTGAAGGTTCTAAGTTTGCTAGAAGTACCTTAGAATTTTGATGATCGGTCAGTGAGTGAGTCAGTGAGTGACAAAATGGCGTAACTTTGATCGCTCATAACTCGTAAATTATTGGTTCAAATGTCATGTATTTTTGAGGCTGAGCTTGTTTTAATACTTACTCTAGGTCATCGGAAACCTAAACCCCTAGCTTTGTCCATATCGATGATACAGGGGGGGTTAAATAGCCGCGAAACGCTTCGAGAAAAGAATGGTACGGCCGTGCCCGTTTTGCTCGAGACTTGGCTGGGGCACTGCCGTGCCCCCAGATATTATAGATAAATTACACCCAGACAACCAGAACAAATGATCGTGCTCATCACACAAACATTTGTCCTGGGTGGGAATCAAACCCACGACCTCCGGTATAGCAGTCAGGGTCACTAACCACTAGACCAACAGGCCCGTCAAATATGGAATCGAATGGGGAAGATGAGGAGTATGAAAGTCTCTTTACGAGACACGAAACCACGTTCATCAATCTTAAGAAGGCAGTGAATAAAAAATTGTGGTCAGAAGCGCACCGGGAGAAATCTGTCCCGCAGATTGATATTCCAGTTTTCTCCGGGAACTATCAACAGTGGACCTCTTTTAAAGATCTTTTTAATGAGGCAATACATAATAACCCGTCTTTATCGGCAGCGCAGAAGATGCAGTTTCTGAAAGGGAAGCTGCGTGGTGAGCCTGAGCGACTCATTCAACATCTTCACATAAGTTCCGATAACTACCAAGCGTGTTGGGACATTCTCATAAATCGTTACAACAATGAGTGGCTCATATTTACAGCGCACATGAACACTATGTTAGGGTTACCTAACATATCTCAACCGTCTTCAGCGATGTTAAAAAAGATGCATGACGTCACATTAGAGTCTATGCATGCTATCGAAAACTTGGGAGCGAATGTATCGAGTTGGGATCCATTCATAGTACACGTGTTGTCGCTAAAGCTCGATGGCGATACCTATAACGATTATATGGAAACTGTGAAAAAACCACGAAAGTTAAGAGTTTTGTCAGAATTTCTATCCTTTTTGGAGAGTAAGTTTACAAGTCTCGAGTCAGCAAGAAGAAAGCAAGACCAAGTGTCAACGAAATCACAGAATAATCTATCGAAGCAGGACGGGAGAAATAATCATCATAAAAACGGAAATAGGGCATTTCATGCAACCACTGTAAAATGCCCACTCTGCAGTGAAAATCATACATTGTTTCATTGTAAAAATTACCACGTTATGTCAAGTGACATAAAGTTGAAAAAGGCGAAAGAATTGAAGTTATGTATAAATTGTTTATTTGACCATAATGGCAAACAATGTATTTCCAACAAACGGTGTCGTAAGTGCAACGGGAAACACAACACCATGTGTAGAGGAATATAAGGTCCGTGCAGGAATAAAAAAAAAACTGTAGAAATACTTAGGCAACGGGAGAAAATATATATTTGGGTGTTCACAATGCACGAGGTTATAGGCAAGTGACGTCGGCGACAATGCTATTAGATGCCTGCGTTGAATTCTTAACATTAATTAGGCCGTCAGGAAGGTGTTGCTCTGAGGAGACAGTTAGGCGCTTCAACATGCCCCCGGGCGTTGAAAACAACGGTTTCAACCAAACTATCCCGTAGACACCGGCAATGGACATATCCTATTAAATGCTCTTCGAACAACTCCAGTAGCCGTGCGTATATCAGCTACGCGAGCAATGTCATCCTTTCCTGGATAGACAGCCACAATCCGTCCCAAGCTCCACTTCAGAGGAGGGAGATTATCCTCCTTAATCACGACCAACGTGTTTGTTGTCAGGCTATCCTTGGAGGAACGCCACTTGGTCCGCAGCTGTAACTCTGCAACATACTCCTTACTCCACCTGCTCCAGAAGTGTTGGCGTAATTGCTCAATTCGTTGGAAACGAGACAGGTGGTTGGCAGAGCAATCCTGGTGATCAGGTTCCGGCAAGGAAACAAGAGGTCGCCCAACAAGAAAGTGACCTGGCGTGAGCGGCGTATAATCAGCAGGGTCTGAAGATAACGGCGTTAGTGGACGAGAATTCAGCACGGCTTCAATTTTAGTTAGTGCGGTGTAAAGCTCTTCGAAGGTCAAATTACAATTTCCCAACACTCGCTGAAGGTGGTACTTTGTTGACTTTACACCTGCCTCCCAGAGTCCTCCGAAATGTGGGGTATACGCGGGTATAAAATGAAACTTAATTCCATCTTTCGCTGCATCTTCACTCAAGGACGGACTAGTAAATTTTAAGAACTTAGACAGTTCGTTGTATGCGCCGACAAATGAGGTACCGTTGTCTGAAAATATATCAACGGGTTTGCCTCTACGAGCAATAAATCGATGCAAAGCCAATAAATAACTTTTACCAGTTAAATCGCCAACAAGTTCCAAATGAATGGCCTTTGTTGTAAAACATATGAAAATTGCGATATACACCTTTACCAGCCTGCATCCACGGCCTTGACGACTAGCACACATGATAGGGCCGGCGTAATCGACGCCCGTGTTCTCAAAGGGATAACCTGGACGAAGCCGTTCTTGAGGTAAGTTACCCATAATGGGTGCTACTACCTTACCCTTCATGCGACAACACAGAACGCACTTATGATAACAGTCCTTCGCCAAGTTGCGGCCCCCTATCGGCCAATAAGATTCCCTAATAGAAGCTAACAATAATTGTGGGCCAGCGTGCATTAGCCTTTTATGCTCATAACGAAATAATAATTTTGTAAATTGATGCGTGGACTTGTTTATTACAAACAAGGATGCTTTTTATCCAAACTAATATTATAAATGCGAAAGTAACTCTGTCTGTCTGTCTGTCTGTCTTTGCTTCACGCCTAAACTACTGAACCGATTTGTGTGAAATTTGGTACAGACATAGTTTGGAACTTGAGAAAGGACATAGGATAGTTTTTATTACAAAAAAAATAAAAAATAAAATAAAAAATAAAATTTATTCCGGACATACAGCGCCATCTATTGGTCAAGCGTCGGCATCAATTCAGTACTGAAAATTCATCGGAAAAATGTAAATAAATAGTAAAAAGGTATGAAAATATAATATAATACAACTTTTAGTACAAAGAAAATGCTCTAACGGAGTATAGATAATTTTATTAGTACTATATGTGTAAGCCCTTTTTGGATATAAATAATTTAAATTTGATCATGTTGGCGAGGTTAATAGAGGTTAATAGTTGTTTTTAAAATTCATAGATGGAGTTGCGCATTTTCTTCTATACATCTAATAAAACAGTAAATTACAACATTCTTTTGCCGGGGGTCAGATTTCATGTTACAGTATCAATTATGAACTACTGAATTGATAGCAGTAAAAAATTGAGAGAATGTTTTTGGTAAATCGTAGACGGTTGTTAGCTATTTTTAAACACGCTACTATATCTAGGTAATACGGGGTGGAGCTTTAAATTTCCAAATTCATTTTTTCATCTGCACACGTAAATTGGCATTATTGACATATAAACAAGAGGTAACTATGGCAGGCTACGGTAGCCATAGCGACCATTCTTCATTGTGATTGAAGTATACTTTTTGGAAAACTAGCTGTCGTAGTAAACAGCTTGGTGGTTGTAGGATTGGAAATGGATGTCCATGCTGCAGGTTCAAATCCAGTTGTTAATGATTGTATTTTTGTTCTTGAGTCCTTTTTGTTACATACGTTTGAATGTTTTGTTACTCAAGTTCAAGTCTCAGTCGAGCTAACACTTTTTGTGTTCTATTAGGTTAACTTTTATTAGTTTAAATCTTTGTATCATTTTGTTGTTTCTTTCGCAATGAGCAACAACTTTATGTCGTGCATTTTTTACTAGACCGATGCATAAGCTCAAAATTATTATGTTTGTATTTTAAATTTTAAGTGTGTTGCTCATTGCAGATCAAGCATGTCATATGCTGTAAAGAACGTCTGGCGTAAATGCCCTGACCATAGATATAAATCTATGGCACCGACATTTACTCCTGAATTGAAAAATAAGATTCCTCATAGATTACAACTATAAAATGATCCATGAGGAATCTTATTTTTCAATTCAGGAGTAACTTTTTTAAATTATTTCATCAAAGTAATGTGTAATGTTTTCTGTTGGTCATCTATAGAATTCCATGGACAAGTTTTTTTTTGTATTTGTAAATTTTTATTGTTTTAACTCAAAACCCAATGATCTTTTATGATATAATTTTTTAGTAAGTACTTACTCTTTAATATTCATTTTAAGGTAGCTTGCTACACGGGTTTTAATGCGTTGATCCAGATAAATCTTCTATTTTTTCGTTTACAAATTTCATTTAGTTTGTGTACCTATTTACTGGAAGTTTGGCCCAAAAACTAAAATAAAATAAACTTTCTATCGCATTCTCTACATTTTAAAATGAATATTGCATCATTTGAGCTCAGCACCTTATGCTGGGCAGTATCATCATCATCCACAGAACTTTTCCTCCCACTGTTGGGCATAGTTCTCCCCTTTTTCGTGCCATTTTCTACGGTCCTGTGCCAGCCTCATTCAGACTCGACCCGAGACTTTAACTATGTCATCGACCCATCTTGCTCCCGGACGACCGACGCTTCTTTTGCCATGCCTTGGCCACCATTCTGTCACCGTCTTAGTCCACCTGCCGTCATTTCGTCTGGGCAGCATAAAGCGACTTTATTGTAAAGGATACAGCCCCAGTCCAAGGCTTTGATCAGGGTAGAATGCGGTTGTCCTTGGTCTATTACTTAGTTTCCAGTCATAAATAATTTTAACCACAGTTTTGGTAGTTCTGATCCTGCGCCTCTCTCTATTGTCAACGTTTTCTTTCAGTTTCACGGGTCTCAGGTAAATACCTTATTAAAATGGAGCCTGCTTATCTCAGTCGTTCATCCCTTTAAAAACAACACACTCGCACACTCTTTTGCCTTTCATTAGCAGCCACCATTACCAGACCACATAGTTCCTAGCTGCTAAGTTCCTTAACTTCCACATATACTCTAGGCTTAGGCACCGCACTGACATCTGGTAGCTATTAACTAAGATGAGAACACTACCTTAGTCTTAAAACCGGACTTCACCAAAGCAGAGATGAGAAGAGCGGAGCGTAAATAATATTGATATCTACTTTCAATTTTACTGCGTAGTTCAGTATTTCGAATTTCGGGGTTTCGAACCAAAACCCCGATCCCGGTAGTCTTACTAGGGACTGCTGTACCAACGAAATACTATTGCAAAAGAAAAAAAGTGGTAAATCGTTTTTTTTGGCACGTGTCAAGCAATATTTGTGACAAAACTCTAGGTTCCACATCTGATACATTTTGCGTATAGCAGACTACTTAGAAACATTCATCTAGCGAAACAAGATAATATTGAAGTGTACATGTGTTTTGTAAATTTTTAAATAAATAAAAAGAACATTCTGAAGCCGGTGTCTAGGTAGTTCGTGATGGTGACCCTCTATACCACAGTCTAATTTATATTTATTCGCACAGATGACTGATATGAACGCGAACATCGTCGCGGGTACAGCTAGTTATATATGAAATTGGAATTATCGAGACGTCCTCCTACTCGCATTACATTTTTATCATCTAAATAAACATTAAACTTTAGGAGGGCGCTCTTCTGAGGTAAGCTCTTTTTATTTAAAAGTAATTTGTATTCAGGAAATGATTCAAATTGACATCTACGAATGACAACAGTGAGTGCATCTTGCAACTCATCCTGTGTTAAATAATTAGTTTTAGGATACTGTTTCTTGCATGATTTAATGAATCGTAACAAATAAGCTACAGAGCGCATAAGACGTGTATAATTAGAAAATCGGGTAAATTCAATGAATGCCTCACTAGATTCAGAAATGACTGTATTTAAAACTACGTTAGGTCGAGTCTCCGGTAAAGTCTCTTGTCCTGAATACTTGACTTGAGAAGGCCACTCAGACGGGTTCAGTTGTAAAAACTCCGGCCCTGACCACCATAAATTTAAATCGCGCAGAACACTAATATCCACGCCACGAGATATTAGGTCTGCGGGATTTTGATCGGTTGGGACGTGTCTCCAGGTACAGTTACCCGCCTTATCCAAAACTTCAGCAACGCGATTTCGCACAAACGGCTGAAGTTTGGTAGGCAACATCTGTAACCAGCCCAACATCGTGTTGGTCGAGTCAGTCCAACAGTAGACCCGACTGATGGTCACCCGAAGTGATGTCGCCACCTTTTCATAAAGCCTAGAACCGACTACTGCACCACACAACTCCAGCCGCGGAATCGTTGTGGGCTTGATGGGAGCTACTCGACTTTTAGCCATTAATAAACGAACCGAATGCTCACCTTTATCATTGATACTGCGAATGTAAACACAAGCACCGTACGCAGACTCTGACGCATCCGTGAATACATGGAGTTCTACCTCCTTATATAAACAAAGTACAATTCGCGGAATACGTAAATGATTTAAAAGAGGCAATGATTTAACTATAATATCCCACTGTTTACTAATCTCAATAGGCAGTGGTTGGTCCCATGACAACTTATCCAACCACATTTTTTGTAGAAGTATTTTCATAGAGACCACGATAGGGCACAATAAACCTAATGGATCAAAGATTCTCGCAATCACGGACAACAAATCACGCTTAGTATAGCCAGCTGATGAGTTACTCAATTTTATAGGGAACCCTAACTCATCCGAGTTGACATACCAACCAAGACCAAGTAACTTGTCAGGCTCATTCGATCCAATGTTTAAGTCGAATGAGTCAGAAACAGTATCCGACACCAATTGTGGCTCATTCGACTTCCACTTTCTTAGTGGCATGCGTGCCGACGCTAGTTCTTTGGTCACTTGAGAGCGAATAAATTTAGCTTTGTCTAAATCATCACAACCGGTTAGCAGATCATCCACGTAAAAATCATGTGTGATGATTTCAGAAATCGTAGGGTTGCAGCATTCGAGTCCTATTTGTTTGAGACATCGTGTGGCAAGAAACGGAGCACTAGCCGTACCGTACGTGACGGTGTTGAGTTCATAAACCTTAATGAGGTCACCAACATCGTCACGCCAAACAACCTGTTGTAAGTGCCTGTCCGACGGGTGTACGCTAATCTGTCTATACATCTTCTCCACGTCGGCAGCTAAAACGTACTTGTGGCATCTGAACCGAAGAAGTATAGACAGTAGGTCATCCTGTACAGTTGGCCCGACCATCTGTAAATCATTGAAGGACACTCCCGTCGAAGTAGGACAACTTGCATTGAATACAACACGAAGTTTGGTTGTACTACTCGACTCACGTAATATACCGTGATGCGGAATAAAATAACCAGGACATAAATTGTTTTTATTAACATTAGTCATATGAACAAGTGTCTCATATTCTAACATAAAGTCATGATACATTCTACTAAAATCAGGTTTAACCTTTAATCTACGCTCTAAAGATTGCAAACAATGTGTAGCTTTCTTAAAAGAATCACCTAACATTGAAGGATCTTTCTTAAGAGGTATGCGAACACAAAAACGACCATCAGATAATCGTGTCGTATTTTTAACAAAATGATCCTCGCATGACTTTTCTTCTGGCATGTAGTTAGCAGAAGATTTTGTGTTCACCTCCTCCAACTGCCAAAACTTTGTCAAGTCCGACCTAAGGTGTTCCAAATTATTTGTGTTACAATCAGAAACAGTTTCAGAAAAATTACATTTTAAATTATCAGGTCCCAAAGAAATATAATTCTGACTAATTGGACCGGAAACTATCCACCCTAAACGAGTTTCATATAAGACAGGTTTCCCTGTACCTAACTTTAGTCTTTGTGATCCTAACAAATCCCAAAAGAGATCAGCACCAATGAGCATATCTACATCAGCGGGCTTGCAAAATGTAGGATCTGCTAAAGTGATATTCGCCGGAATATTGAAATCCGAACTAATTACTTCACGGCACGGAACATTACTTGTAATGTATGGCAAAACAAAACAATTGAGATCGAAAATAAAACTATCGTCTATCGATGTTATCGTGACACGACACAATTTGCCTACGTGCGAGGTAACATTATTTATGCCAAGTATACATTTGTTTACTTGACGTGTAACTAACTTTAATTGTCTGCATAACCGGTTTGTAATGAATGACGATGTGCTGCCGCTGTCGAGAACCGCGCGAACCAATGATATTATAAAGGGAAGATACGTTACGTTCATACTGAGCGGTGTCCAGAAATTGTTGCGTTGTTATTACGAATGTACTTACATGTAGGTGTATAGTCATTTTCAACTACGACTGCGATAGATAATAGGGAACGTATGGTACAAAAAGAGATAGCTATCTGTAGTGTGTTGCGCTTGAAGTACAGTAGTGAATCATAGAGTATGCGGATTTGCCACAGATGAGACATTGAATATAAGCATAGGTACATTACATTGGTAATGATGTTTTAAATAAAACAAAAAACAGAATTGTTATTTATTTATTTACAAACTTAGACTAAGATACAATAAAAAAAAAAAGTCGGCCAAGTGCGAGTCGGACTCGCACACCGAGGGTTCCGTACAAATTTAAGTTTCAAATTATTTTTATTATAAGATGTAAGTAAAAATTTACGGTTTCCGTGAGATAATTCTTTTTTTTCAAATCCTTTACTATGTTCTTCATGCTTGTCATTTTTTTTTAATCTGCTGTTTTGGATTTTAAGAACATTATTTTTTTTTCTGTAACATTTCTTTTTCAACAACTAATTTACGAACTCGCGTCTTAAGCTTTGCTTTTCTGGGGGTGTCGAACACTGAATCCAGGTCGGATATAACAACATGGTCCAGACTGGTAGGTGAGCGAAATTGTGGAACATCATCATTGTCCTGAAATAGAATAAATTCTCTTAATTGAAATATAAATTATATTTGTAATTAATTGATCAAGATTGAATGCACGGGTCACATCATTACATAAGTTACGACCATTTTTTTTGTTGTGAAAATAATGAACTATCGTAATATTTATAAAATTTAATTTTACCGGGGCTATCACAGGCACTGAAGTTTTTTTCAGACGCATGTAGCCTTTGGAAGTAGTATATTTATCTTCATTTTTAAAATGTTCAGAACAAATTGTACTACTTTTTGTAGGCATCCACTTATGTTCACTTCTTTCCGCCTAAACTATGCCGGACCCATTCATGTTTTATAACATCATCACTAGAAAATCTGGAAATAACAAAAACATTATAAAAAAAAATGTTTTATCTAGGTACATACATTCTAATCGAGTAATAAAATAATATTGAATAGCGCACTATTACTAAACAAACTCAAGCGGTCAACGAACGCTGTGTATTCTGCCTACGACTTCGCTTCTAGTTGATTAATCTATGACGCATGGCTATTTGTCCTTGTCGCGCTGCAGTTGTCATCATATTCACTGTCCTTTTCGAACCACCATATTAATAATTCGAAATGTATTTTGTAAATGAGAAATAAAATCGTGAAAAAATATTAATATGACATTATTTTAATATACTTACGAATGGTATGAAACTCCTACACTCTTATTTATCTTGGAACCATAGTTTTTACACTTTCGTAACACACAACTTGGCATTTTAGGTAGTTATAGGCACGACACAGACACGCTTCGTTTCGCTCGCTGCTATTAACCGACTAAAACAAATCACGACAATTGTCTGAATTTGTTCGCAACAACTTTTGCGCGCCAGTGCGATATCTACCTCTTTTTTATATATAATATCATTGGCGCGAACGGTATGCACTGCGCCATTGTTGTCCCGCAGTTTGACCTGAGCTGTGGACAACAACACATCACGCTGCGTATGATCACGGGATGGTGACATGTTTGCTGATAATGCCACGTTATTCGTGTCCGTGGTAGCAGACGACAAAGATGAGGATGCGGACAAGTTATTCGAATCATTATTTATTGTATTCACAACAGTGCATTTACTATTGGTGTGAACTAGTGTATTGTGCCTGCGTTTGCATAGTTTACAACCCGGCTTTTTACATTTATTGGCATAATGACCCGACCTAAAGCAGTTAAAACAAATCTTAAAAGTGGGTAGTAGTTTGAGTCGAGCGTCATTATTAAGTGCAAGAAACTGTGGACAATTACTTAGCGAGTGATCGTTGTTACATTTAGGACACACTTTGCGAGACATTTCGGCATTATTTTGGTTATCATTAAGAGTGTGTGTAGCTACCATAGACTTGATCTTAGGACATGATTTATGTGAAGTTTGGGAATAATTACTGCGAGATAATTCTAAGGTCTCAATAAGATCAGCTCGATTGCGCAGGAACGTCATAAATTCTTCAAAGGTAATCTTGCTATCTTTGTCTAACCTACCCTTGTGCTCTTCCCACTCACGAAAGGTCTTTTGATCAAGCTTGCGAGTAACAATGTAAATCAATAAGGTGTCCCAATGCTTGACCGGCTCCCCTAATGACTCTAATGCTCGCAAGTCCTTGTTTAACAAATCTATTAGGGCTTTCAATGCAACAGAAGACTCCTTAACGATGCTTTCAATATGAAATAAAGCAGACACATGATTCTGTATAAGTAATCTTTTGTTGTCAAACCGATCGCATAACAGCTGCCATGCCACAGAATAATTACTTAAAGAAAATTCAATAGAATTGATAACTACCGCAGCAGAACCCTCAAGAGATGCTCTCAAGTAGTGAAACTTGTTAATTTCGTCAATGCTGTCATTGCAATGGACGAGACTGCTAAAGGTGTCACGAAATTCTAGCCAATTCGTATATAAACCGCTAAACTTAGGTAACTGAATTGTTGGCAACTTAACTGGCTTGTGCACATTAGTGCGAGTACTTTTACAACTTTCCATCGATTTATTATCCCTATTATAGTCGCTCATAATATTTTGCGCTCTGGACAAGGATTTATAATAAAGAGACTCAAATTCAGACCGTTCAGAAAATTGCAATTTAATGTCCTCGACAATGCATTCCAGACGTAACTGTACCTCATCATATTGCTCATACAACGACTCCATCTTGCCAATGCGCAACTGCAGCTCAGAAATATCGCAACTGGTTAAGGGTTTGTCCTTGAGTGAGTCCAGGAAGTTGATGAATGCAGTCAATCGACCTTTGAAGCTTCCTCGCTTCTTGACTAATTCCCTTTCCTCGGACATACTGGAAGACAAGTGCAGTCAACCTGGAATTGATACAGGAATACAATTTAAACCTGAACAGTATATTTACTAATACAGCTTCCTGATTTGTCAGTTAATAAGTGCTCAAAACTAAGACAAATAAATCTAATTACACTTTAACAACGATTTAACTCTGCGTTAACTTTAAGTTAACCTCAATAATTTTATGTTATAAAACTTTAATGCAAACGAAATAACAAATCAAGCAAATTAATAACACTATTCTTAAATACACCAATAAATAATAATAATTAACTCGAAATAACATTAAGTTAATTGAAATTTAACAATGACTTGTATTAATATCTAACACTCGAACGTACTATGTCAATGTACCTGCTAACATTAAAATAACTATGTGAATTAGTTACAGTTTAATATAATATAAGTTTAATTAATGTAGCAAATATGTAAGCTAACTATACTATAACAAGTATGAATTAAACTTTGAATAACTGTTAAATAAATACTAATCACACAATGTAACAAAGTACCAAATGATTTTTCAATCTAACACAATACAATGATGTAACAATAAAATACACTAACCTGCGATATAGACGCTTTAGTTTTATTTATTACCTGAGTGTTGGGTGATGATATTAATAAATAACTTAATGCAATACACCGCAAATTAAATTGCTTCAGTTCAGTCCAATATGTCCTGCTAATGACCTCCAAGTCACGCTCACTGAGGACGATCCTTAATTATTCCTTCCTTATTATTGTAGCCGCTGGTCTTCCAATATAAATATATTATCCGGCTCGTAATGGACCATGTAGAGGAATATAAGGTCCGTGCAGGAATAAAAAAAAAACTGTAGAAATACTTAGGCAACGGGAGAAAATATATATTTGGGTGTTCACAATGCACGAGGTTATAGGCAAGTGACGTCGGCGACAATGCTATTAGATGCCTGCGTTGAATTCTTAACATTAATTAGGCCGTCAGGAAGGTGTTGCTCTGAGGAGACAGTTAGGCGCTTCAACACCATGCTACACGATGCCTGTTTCAAGGTTAAAACGTCGACAAACAACAGCGAAAATACTGCGAAACATCCTGAACACGTAAGCAATAACTGTCACGTGTCGCCAGGCAGACCGGCAGAAGTACTACTTGCCACAGTTTTGGTTAGAGTAGTAACAGAAGATGGATCATGCCATATTTTAAGAGCGTTTATCGATCAAGGTTCCCAGCTCTCTCTTATCTCAGAGACGGCCGCTCAGAGATTGGGGGTGAAGAGAACTTTTTGTAGTGGTGTTATTTACGGTATAGGTGAAAAATCTAGCAAATCTAAAGGCATGATCCACATAACATGTAAGTCGATGTACAACGAGTATCGATTCAATACCGATGTACTTATTATGAACAGCTTGGTTAAAAATTTACCGTGCGCAACGTATACGAAACCATCATGGCCATTCATTCAAAATCTTGACTTAGCAGACCCAGAATTTTACATAAGTCGGCCTATTGACTTACTTCTTGGATCGGATATCTATGCTCTAATAAAAATGGAGGGCATCAGCAGAAGTGATGAGCCATCTCATCCGCTAGCGGAGCAAACACAACTAGGGTGGATTTTATTTGGAAAAATGGCTTACTCCTACCAGTGTAACGTTGTTTTAAATAACGTCGCAGATATTCAGCGATTTTGGGAAGTGGAAGACATCGAGGTGCCAAGCGAAGTATCTTCCGAAGAGCAGCAATGTATAGATTTTTATCTATCTACTACGGTACGTCGGCGAGATGGACGGTATGTGGTGAGGTTACCACTTAAGCAGGAGGAACGTGAAAAATTAGGAACATCGAGAGGTATTGCAGTAGCGCAGTTTCGAAACTTAGAGAAGAAGTTCGACAGGCAATCGAGTTTAGCAGAATAGTACAAAGCGTTTATTAATGAATACATAGCCTTGCAGCATATGATTCCGGCATCTAACGTAATTCCCAGCCAAAACAGCAGCAGCGAAGACAAACAATGCTGTTTTTTACCCCATCATGCAGTACAGCGAGCTGAGTCATCCACTACTAAACTAAGAGTGGTGTTCAATGCCTCAGCTAAAACATCAAGTGGATATAGCTTAAACGACATCATGTACAAGGGACCTAATTTGCAAAAAGATTTACAATCTTTGATCATCAAATGGCCTCAATATCGATACGCGTTCACGTCGGACATCGAGAAGATGTATCGACAGATTTTAGTGAATAAGGAGGATCAGCGTTATCAGGAGATTGTGTGGAGAGAGACAACTCAGCAACCTATTCAGCCGTATCAGCTGACTACGGTGACGTATGGAACAAAAGCCGCACCGTTCCTAGCGATGATGACATTGAAGCAGCTAGCAGATGACGAGCGCAGTGAACATCCTGAAGCAGCTCAGGTGGTAAAAGAAGCTATGTACATGGATGACTTGGTCCATGGGTCTCACGATATTGTAAGCGGAAAAAGATTAATAGCGGAAGTAAACCACGTACTTAGATTAGGAGGGTTGACCCTACGAAAGTGGATATCTAACGAGCCAGAATTACTGCAAGGCATAGAGAACAGGGGAGTGAACAAAAGTTAATATTTAACTACAAAGCAGAGGGCACACCTAAAACGTTAGGCTTGCGTTGGGACTCGGAAGAAGATAAGTTTACCTTTCAGTACGATATTACCGATCAACCGTCAAGTCATACGAAAAGAGCGATTTTATCAGAGATATCGAAGTTATTTGATCCGTTGGGGTGGTTGGCACCATTGTCAACTAAATTAAAACTACTTTTTCAACGAATATGGTATGCGAATTTGGAATGGGATGACGTAATCCCTGAAGATATCGAAAAGGAGTGGTTTAAAATACAATCTGATATAGCGAGCTTAAAACAATGTGAAATCCCCAGATGGATTGGATATCAGCAGGGTGACGTCATAGAATTGCATGGGTTCTGTGACGCCTCACTTAAAGCGTATGCAGGTGTCATTTATGCACGGATTATCAGAGATGATCGAGTTACCGTTGCTTTAGTTGCATCATAATCATATATAATATATAATATATAAATCATAAAACACGATTAGTGCCCAATAACAAAGCGATATCATTGCCAAGGTTAGAGATGTGTGGAGCGCAATTACTGTCTAAATTGATGAATACTGTTATACGTTGTTTAGACAAGCAAACGTTAAACATATATGGGTGGACCGATTCTATGGTCGTTCTTGGATGGCTGCAAGGCGACATAGGACGGTGGAAAACCTTCATAGCAAATCGAGTTAAATGCATTGCAGAGATAGTACCCCCTAACCGTTGGCGTTATGTAAAATCTGGAGAAAATCCAGCGGACGCTGCAAGCAGAGGACTCTTGGCGTCACAGTTAGCAAGCAACACTCTTTGGTGGCAAGGACCAGAGTGGTTGAAAACGATAGATTTAAGTCACAGCGAAATTGTGCCGGCAAAACATACAACTGACGAAGAATGCAAACTAAAACAAGTGAATGTAATTCAGCAGACTAGCGAAGAAAGCATTATCCTAGGATTACTACAAAAGTATAGTTCATTTGTTAAGATAATGAGAATTTTAGCATGGATTTTACGCGCGTTAAACACAATCCAACAAGCAAACAAAAGCGAAGAAAAACATAAGCGGACATATCTCACATTACGTGAATTGAAGCGAGCTAAAATGCTAATAATAAAATATGTGCAGCGGTGTGAATTTGGAGAAGAAATCGAAAATATTCAAAAGCATAAAGATATAAACAACAAAAGCAAGCTGTTAAAGCTAAATCCTTTTTTGGATAAAGACGGAATTCTAAGAGTTGGAGGCCGTCTGAAAAGCGCTCAGATACACAGCGATATGAAATACCCTATTGTAATACCATATAGCAGTATGTTAACGAGCCTATTAATCGAACAAGCTCATCAATTAACCTATCACGGTGGTCCTCGTCTGACCCTAGCCAATTTAAGGCAAAAATATTGGATCTTATCAGGAAATCGAGCAGTAAAGAAAGAACTTCGGAAGTGTGTGAAGTGCAGAAAGCATGATCCTAAGCAGCAGTATCAATTGATGGGAAATTTACCACCGGAAAGGCTGAATCCAGCACCTGTCATCACCTTCTATCATACTGGCGTCGACTATACTGGGTATGTCGAGGTTAAAGCTAATAAAGGACGGGGAATCAAAACTACCAAGGGGTACGTGGCTTTATTCATCTGTATGGTGACGAAAGCTGTACACTTAGAACTAGTCTCGGACCTCAGTAGTACAGCGTTTTTGGCAGCACTACGAAGGATGGCGGCTAGACTTCGTGGGAGCTAATCGAGTCCTACAAGAAGAGTATTACGACTTAAAAAACTGTCTTAACGAGAGCTTCTATAACGAAATATCTGACCTAAATATCGAATGGCATTTTAATGCCTCAACATGGGCAAGCGCTGGTGGTTTATGGGAAAGAGCCATACGAAGTTTAAAACATCACCTGAAAAGAGTAGTAGGAGAACAAAAACTAACATATGAAGAGTTTAGCACTATGTTAGCCTCTCTTGAAGCGTGTCTAAACTCTCGGCCTTTATGCCCTTTGAGCGAAGATATCGAAGATTTGGACTCCCTAACACCTGCGCATTTTTTAATTGGTAGGGCGGGATCTAGTATTATCGAAACAGCGGAAGATGCAAGGAGTAGATGGTATTTAGCGAACAAATTAGCGCAAGACATCTGGAAGCGATTCAAAACGGAATACCTCACTCAGTTATCGGTTCGAAGTAAGTGGCGGAAACAGCAGGATAATTTGAAGGTTGGACAACTGGTAACTATTCAAGATGAAAATCTACCACCCAGTAAGTGGCTGCTGGGACGTGTAATCGAACTACATCCTGGTCCAGATGGTCTGGTGAGGGTGGTCTCACTTAAGACAAAAAATGGGATCCTAAAAAGACCGGTAGTCAAGCTATCGATTTTACCGGTACCATCATCTACAGAAGAAAAGCAGAAACAAGAAGATCTTGAAGCGTCTACTACAAGCGAAAGTACAAAGTCAAGCCCTAGAAAAAAGAAAGCGGGTGTTAAAACTACAAGCACAAAGTTTATATCTATGGCGATATCCTTTATTTTGTTTATGACGTTATTGAGTGGTTCATATGCCTCTTATAATATAACTAAAATTAACAACAATCAAGGCTTGTATTTTGACAAAATCGGAAATATGCGTCTAGCCCGGGATGAATGGAAGTTGGTGGTTTATTATAATATGGACCCATATTGGGAAGGAATGGCAGCGTTGGAGAAGCATCAAACGTACCTGGAATCAATGTGTACGTCAATAAACACGTTGTCGCACTGTGACGTAATCCTATTGCAATTACGTCACAGTTTCTCGGAGTTAGAGTTCACTAACCGTGTACTACTTGGTCAGCAAAATGGCACGCGCCCCCGTCAGAGACGCGGCCTTATCAATGGAATAGGATACCTAGCGAACGCATTGTTCGGAGTGTTAGATGAACACTTTGCGGAACAATATCAAAAAGATATCTCGCTACTGCAAAACAATCAGAAACATTTAGCGACATTGTGGAGAAATCAAACATCGGTAGTAGAAGGGGAATATAATATTCTTCAAAGAATCGGAGAAACGATAAGTAAACAGCATAAAGCTATAAATAGCCGTATTAACGAAATATCTAAAGCAGCGAACACACTGAAGGAGGAAATTAAAAGCGTAGAAATAATGAGCGAGTTTATGTTATCGGCTATGATAGCTAACAACTTAATTTTAAACATCCGAAATATTCAAGAGCAATTGGTCGACATGCTTATTGATATTCATCATCAGAGATTTAACACTCACATTCTGTCTCCGCAACAACTGCAAGATGAATTAAACATCATTTCTGGACAGTTGACTAAAGATTTGTCCCTTCCTATCGAACATATTCATCTGGAGATGGCGAAAATTTATCATCTGCTCAAAGCCAAAGCGCGCCTGACCAACGAATATTTCATATTCGAAATAAGAATACCTCTGATTACTAGAGATACTTACGAGTTACATAAAGTAATCCCTATTCCTCTTCAGCGAGCAAATAACAGCATATCCATAACTCCGGTATCAGAATACGTAGCAGTCAATTTGAAAAAACATACATATTTACCTTTGACGGAAAGCGAGATTCAGCAGTGTAGTAGCAGAGACTCATCGAGCTATGTGTGTGATATACATACTACGGTTTATCATCTGAAGAAGGAGAATGGACAAGATTTGTGCACTTACGATCCTGCACAGCGAAGATGCCAGATTAGCATCGCCGCGTGTAACAACATGTGGATTCGATTAAATAAAGCTAATAACTATTTACTGTTCTGTTGTGGACAGTGTGCTCTGCGCTTTATGTGTGGAGATCAAGTTACCGTCGAACAACTGAGCGCTACCTGCATTATTAGCCTTGCCCCTGACTGTATTGTGAAAGATAATCACTTTACTGCTTACGCTCATAACAACCAACTAGCGAATATTCTACATATCGACTCAGATGTGTACAGCCCACAGATAGCTCCCATCAATCATCTTATCAACATATCTCTGAGTTCATCCGGAAACGAAACTGCTGACTCAGAGCTAAACTTGGAGCTTCTGAAATTTGGTGATCGAATTAAACAGATGAAGAACGTGGAATTAGCAGAAGACGATCCGAACTTCTATCACCACATCCATCATTACGTCATCAACTACGGTTTGGTATCAGCAGCACTGCTAGCAGCAGCAGTTTGCCTGTGGAGGAAATGGCGCCGGGCGAGGACAAGGGTGGTGACTTGGCGTGACCTGCCAGCACCCCACACACCGACGAGCAACAGCAGTGTAGTGAGTGCGCGAAAGCAGAGACGGGCTACCCGTGTGCCCACAGTGCAGTGTTTAAAAAGCAGTGTTATACAAACGGACACGGCTACCTCAACCATCCCACGGAGGGCGTTTAATATTTCTGAAAATATTGTTTAAATCGAAATTTTGTTAAACTTATTTACATTTAAAACTCTGTATCTTTAGTCCGGGAGCATGTACGGTGTACAAACGTACGTACTTAGCATTCCTTATTACTTAGGTGCATTTAGCAGCGTCAGCAATTTTGTCTACTCAGCGTTTACCCGAGCATGAAGTTTAGTTCGTATTCGCGATCGGTACGGTTTAGACGAGCTCCACCAAACGTGCTCCACGACTACTTTTATCGTTTTTGTCATTAAAGACTTTTACGGTATCTTCTAAACTATCTTTTTATTTTGTTCACCTCATCGTACGGCGAACAGCCTGAGAGAAGTATTTAATAAAATATATGGTTTCAAAAAGTTATCTTGATAAAATGATAATATTCTGTATATTTTTAACAATATTAAACCATTTTCTAAACACTCTTGTAAATGCATATAATGGATAACGAAACGATGTTTGTTATACAAATTTGCAATTAACTTTTTACACTTGTTTTGCATAGGCGAATATTTTTCGGCAGCAAAGGGAAGATCCGAATGAGCATTATGAATGTTAGGTGGGTAATATAAATCTACCTCCAAAATGTATCCCTCATCTCCGTTTTTATTTACGTTATATATATCAAATTTATTTATTTCATTATCATTAAGAAATCGGAAGTTACGCATTGGAAGTTTTTGCATCATTGCAAAGCCATATAAATTCACACAGTCAAGATAAATAAGGTAGGTATGAGCTTGCCTCGTTCTTATTATACGATGGTTGATATTTGTTATTAGCTTTGGCATATCTTAATGAGCATTGGGCAAGACCTCCGCGAATTCCATTTTCTATCATTTGGTAAATTTCTACGTCAGATATTAAATCAAGCTGAACTTTAGTGTACAATAGCATAGCATCCCAACTTAACGATGGTGATGAAACATAATAACATGGGTCTAAATTGTAATAAAATAAACTCATTTCTCGAAACTTCTCAAAAATATCACATAATAACAGTACATCATATTTTAAATAAAGGTCTGTGTACTCTCCTAAATTTTTTATTTCAAAAGTTTGCCATATGTTTAAAGCATGCTGATAATCTTCAGTTGAAATATTTTCTCCCGTTAGTTTATTGAAAAATTTTGACTTTTCAGGCAGCTGCGTTTCATCATATTTTTCCCATCTGTCTACATAGTCATAACAATATACACCTTTTCTACATGCTAAATTGAATAAACGATCATGATTAAAAAACAAGCGCATGTGTTGAAAATCATCTGCGTGTAACGTTTTTACCAATTTATCTAAACTAGCGCTTAAAAAGTTAAAAGAATCAATAAATTTTAATTGAACTGTAGTTTTATTATCTATAGGTATGATTTTTGTAAACGATATGTACTTTTCTTTTGATTTAGGAATTAAAGTAATTTTGCCAATTATATCCGACAGCTCTTTTATAAATAAATGGCAATCATATCCAGATAAATTGTGAAAAATTATAGGTATGTATTGACACTGTTTCAAATTCAAATTACAAGCGTTGTGTGCAGCACCTCTATATTTGCCGGTGAAATGATCATGATCTTTAACTTTTTTATCAGTTTGCGTAAACTTGGTTTTACATATGTGACATAACTCAGCTATTTTGAATGAATTTAACTCATCAGAAGTAAGAGGTATCATTGACTGTTTATTTTGCAAAATTTTATACAGCTTTTTTACATCATTTGTAATGGTTTCAACAAATTTTTGCGCGCAGTTTGGGCCTCTATAACTAACAAAATCATTTAATTCAGGTTTAGAGTTGCAACAAATGTAATAAGCGATGAACGATGATGCTTGATGCGCCTGCACAGATTCAGTAAAAAGCGATTTATTTTTGTCTGAGTAATTGCAAAGCAAACTTTCAAAATCTCCGTATATTACAATTGGAATTCTTTGCGTTCTCTCTAAGTTTGAAAATTGTAATTTACTATGTTCATCAGGCAAAACTGTTTTTATTTTGCCACAGTTGTGATTTAATAATTTATCTTCATCATCATGATACAAAAAACACTCATCACATAAAAATAGTTTAGATTTATGTTTGGTTAATTGTCGATGCACAAGGCGACCAAAATTTTTTATTAAACAAAAATGGGCTTTATTACCTTTAGTTATGTACAACAAATTGACATGCATAAGCTTTCGTTCTCGTGTTAAATATAATGGACCTGTTACATGATTACTAGCTTCAAGACCATATACATTTACACTTATACAAGGATTATTTTTCTCAAAGATTTTAATATCATCGAAACTTGGAGGAAAAGACATATAATTTATGTTTAAAAGAAACGTATAGTGTGGGTACGATTGCATTCTATTAGCGTTAAATTTTTTAGGAAACATGTGGGCAATTATTAATACACCACAAAAAACAATGATTGTCATTGTTACGTATATTCAAACATGACTTTGTGTTTTTTATAACAGTAGGCAATTCTAAGTAAGTGCCAGCTCTCAAAGGATTGTACTTGTTTATGTTTATTTCCAAATGGCTTATAAAATTAATAGTCCACCCAGATTCGGCAAGTTCAAATTCTAAACATTTAGATATTAATTTTTCAGAGCATTTAAAAAAGATGTCAGAAATATTTGTGTTCGGAACTGCTATCATATATTTGGTGTTGAAAGATTTCATAGAGCTTTCATTATTTTTTGGTAAAATGTATGAAACAAATAATTCAAAATTGACTTTAATTGCTTTATGTTTTTGAATCATAAGATTGATAATTTTACATACAGATTTTGAAACTTGGTTTAAAAATATTTCTGGAGTTATTGTTATGTCACTAGGTTTAATTGGATTCACTTTGTAACTTATGATTCTATTCTTAAAGGCAGTAGCAATAATTTGATTATTATCGAATTCGGAGCAGAGCAATACATTAGATTTATGAATATTTGTTCTACAAGACTTCTACTGACAAGAACGTTAGTGGAATTTAACTCTCAAAGTTTTGAATAATTTAATCACTCAAAAGTGTACCAGTGATTAACAGGTGTAAAAACTAATTAGAACTAAAGGGGCGAAACATTCTCGACCACAATTGCAGTGAATAAGCAATAAACAACACTCAGTGCTCAAATACAGTGATAAGTTGTGAAAAACATTTTAAAAAATCTACAACTTCACAATCCTTTGTCTCGAACATTTAAATTTGACCTTTGGACTTATAACAGTCAACGGTCTTATGACTATCTAAAACATTAAACAAATACAATTGCCTATTTCGACTCAGTTTCCTAATGAGAGATTAGCCCGGAAGAATCGGTGAAGCCTGCCGAACAGTGAGGTTCGCGTTCGATCCTCGGTGCCTGCTTGAATTTTTGTGTCTTTTTAAAGAGATTATAATTCCTACTACC
Source organism: Autographa pulchrina (assembly GCA_905475315.1). NCBI lineage: Eukaryota > Metazoa > Arthropoda > Insecta > Lepidoptera > Noctuidae > Autographa > Autographa pulchrina. Next base: position 29,674,576 of record FR997761.1, on the reverse strand, counting down.
GATATTAAAAATATATGACCAGCATGAATTCCTTCGAAAATATTACCCTGCGAAAAATACGCAACAACTCAATGACAGAAACCGTAACAGTGAATGATTCCAGTAACTCAACACTAGATGGCAGCACGAGTAGCATGCCTAATATATCGGACGACGACGAAGAAACACAAAGCTTGCGACAAGAAATACAAAAATTACAATTAGAATTAAAGTCAGCACACCAAGAAATAAATAATCTTTCTTTAGAAAACGCTGAACTTAAAAATACCGTCAAAGATTTGTCCAGTAAACACGAAATTCTTATTAAAGCGACTAAACAGTTATCAAGCGACGTAGGTACTCCGGTCAAAAACACAAAACTGACAACACCACGACGTTCCTGTAACAGTAAACAGAAACGTAAACTGTTAAACACAGCATGTACCCCAGTAACGCACCAAAAGGTCGGTAACACCGAAGACGACCCACTGTCAAAACAAATGCTATCACAATATAATGACCAAATAAATTACGCAATCAGAGAACATAAACAAAAACTATGTATCTTAAGTAGTAATAAAAAGAATAAGATCCTGTCAATCGCTGAAGACACATTCGCAGAGTACCAAATTTGTCACTACTTGACACCAAATTGTGGCATAAGGGAACTTATTAGCGGCATTGACATCAAACTTAAGGACTACACGATGAAGGACTACTGCGTCATTTTAATTGGTGAAGAAGATTTCAGACGAACTTATAACTATGTAGATCTGGTAATCGATATTCGCGATACTTTATTACAAGTACAACATACCAATGTTTTACTATGTTTGCCAACTTATAAAATAAACGATTATTCTATGATGTTTAACGGTAGGATTGAAACATTTTGCAATCTTTTATATCTGGACATGTATACCCATAACTATGCTTTAATAATTGACTCGAATTTAGATTTATCGTATGATTTTATAATGTTCTCTAAGAGCAATGGTTCCCTTAATAATAATGGTTTGTCAAATATATTTGAAAATATAAAACAATTAATAAAATTAGATTTTAGTAATAAATTTTATCAAGAACAGACAGAAATATCATCTATTACTCGTAATGTAACAAATAAAAATAAGCAGTTATTTCTCCAGTAAATATCTAAACATCTTACATCAAAATATTGCAGGTCTAATAAAAAAGTCGGAGGCTCTTACAGTTTGTTTAGATGACCTATATGTTAAACAAAACATAAACGTTGACGTTATTTGTGTTACTGAACATTTTATGATGGAAGGATTTGAAAATCAATTATTTGTCCAAAATTATTGTTTAGCTGCTAATTACAGTCGAAAAGGAAAAAAGAGAGGTGGAGCGTGTATCCTTGTTAGAAACGGGCACCAATGGAAGGAATTGCATAAAATTGCAAAATTGTCAGCACCAGGCATATTTGAATGCTGTGGTGTAGAATTAGTAAACCACAAACTAATAATTGTATGTATTTATAGGGTGCCAAATGCGAATTTGAACGACTGTTTTATTAAACTAGAAACACTTCTCCATAATATATCACACACACCGTCCAAAAATATTGTTATCGCTGGAGATTTTAATATTGACGTTTTGAAAACTAATAGTCAAACATTGTCATTAGAATGTCTGCTACTAAGTTATAATATGAAACTTGCAATAAAACAACCAACTCGTATGGCCAGTCTTACATGTATTGACAACTTTGCTCATAATTTTCGTAGACCGTGTAAAACAAATGTATTAGAATTTGCGTTATCCGATCACACAGCACAACTATTGCAATGTCCGGTTAGTAAAATATATGCAATCAACTACTGGTATATGAAGAGAAGGGACTATAACAAGGAAAATATAACGAAATTTAAAAACTGTATACAATCTCTTTCGTTTTCTGAGATTTATGATACTAACGATCCCAACGAAGCTTATAATTTGTTCATTAATACCTTTATGTTATTCTATGACTTATGCTTCCCAGTAATCAAAATCAAAATAGACATAATAAAGAAAACAAGATGGCTATCAAAAGGCATTAAATTGTGTAATAAGAAGAAAAGAAAACTTTTATGGAATTTCAGATTAAAACCTAATGAAGTCAATAAATCCACGTTTTCCAAATACTCTAAATTGTATAAGAAAATCATAAACTTGACACAAAAGGCAAAAAATAATCATAACATAAAAAAAGCGATAAATAAGTCAAAAATGACCTGGCAAATAATTAACCAATCAAAATATAACATTCCTAAACATCATATTAGTAATCTTAAGGTGGGGAACCAAATTATTTCAAATCCACTAAATATAGCCGAGGCATTCAATAACTACTTCATAGATAAAATTCGACCAAAATTCAATGCTGACAGTAAACCTAAATCATATATGACAGAAACTAAGTCTAAGTCAATGTTTATGGCACCTAGTGTACCGCACGATATTCAAAGAATTATATTGGCACTTAGAAATACGTGCTGCGTAGGTTACGATGGCATCTCTACCAAGATACTTAAATCTGTAGCTTGTGATTTATGTGGTCACCTTTGTCATATAATTAACTTAAGTATAAGTTCGGGTGTCTATCCAGATGCCTTAAAAACTTCTATAATAAAACCATTGTTTAAAAAAGAAAATAGAGAAATGATGGAGTACTACAGACCAATTTCACTAATTCCCATTATATCTAAAATTTTCGAAAAGTACATTTATAATGAGTTATATAAATATATTGAAAAAAAACAAATATTATGTAACGAACAAAAGGGATTTAGACAAGGCAAGACGATTAACATGGCTTTATATGACTTCATATACAACGTAACAAATTATATGGATAAACGAACCCCAGTCTGTGCAATATTCTGCGATATGACTCAGGCTTTCGATTACGTTCACCATGCTACCCTTTTAAATAAACTAGAAGCCTATGGCATTAGAGGCAATGTCCTTAATCTAATAAAATCGTACCTGAGTGAAAGAAAACAAATTACTGAAATTAATAGAATCAACCTTGATGATAAAAACGAAGAGATATTTCGTTCATCGGAACGTATTGTTAAATTTGGTGTTCCTCAGGGCAGTGTCTTGGGCCCGTTATTATTTATTGCATATATTAATGATTTGCCAACAGGCATAAATGTACCCTTAACTCTGTTTGCGGATGATAGCACTATAACTATACCTTGCAACAATATTGACACATATGAAAATGACATTAATAATAATTTAAATTTGATTATAAAATGGTTAGATGATAATAATTTAATAATGAATATAAATAAAACAAAAATAATGCATTTTAGTCAGCGTATACCTCACCCAAGGAATCTTAACATACACTATAATAATGCTATTGTGGAGGAAGCAGAGATTACTAAATTTCTTGGGCTAGAAATAGATAAAAAACTAAACTGGAAACCACATATAGAAAGTTTATGTAAAAAATTAAGCAAGTCTGCATATGCTCTACACATATTATCATCTAAATTGTACACAGATGCTCTTATCACTGCCTATTACGGAATCGTTGAATCCCACTTACGATATGGTGTTATATTTTGGGGCAACTCGACGGAAAAGGAAACTGCATTTAAGGCGCAGAAAAGATGTATAAGATCCATGTTTAAAATTAAATCCACGGAGAGCTGTAAGCCATATTTTAAAAAATATAAAATATTAACTTTGCCGTCGATCTACATTTTAGAAACGGCAATTTTTGTAAAAACAAACCCGGGTAGGTTCGAACGTCTGTCGGACGTAGTTCCACGTAACAGACGGGACAATAGCAAGTTGTGTCTTCATAGTGCCAGAACAACATTAATGAGCAAAAGTGTCTGCTGCATGGCCCCGGTCATTTATAATAAAATTCCGAAAGGTTGGAAAGATTTAAATTTAACCCTATTTAAAAAAAGATTACGAAACTTTTTAGCAGACAAAGTGTTCTACAATACCACTGAATTCCTAAAGGAAAGGAATTTTTTTTTATGACAGGAAATTTATTTATGTAATTAATTTAATGTTATTTGTAATGATGATAATGTAATTTTTTTTATACCTATTAATTTTATTTTTGTTATTATGAACTGTTCATTTTGCTTATGACTATTTTTGTGTATTATTGCATGCCTTCTGGTAAAATGTGGCTGTACTTACTATTTTATGTAACAACTTGTTTATACCCATGTTTGCAAAATAAAGTATCTTATCTTATCTTATCAGCAGTACGCGAACAGGCGGTGGTGTCTGTATCCTACTACAAGAGCAAATAGAAAGCGTAAAAAGAAACGATATTACAGACATGTCTATAGAGTATGTTATAGAATTATGTGCTACTGAACTACCTAAACAAAATTTATTAATAATAACAATGTATTGGAATAGGAGAGAGGAAGAAATATTTTATCAACAATTAAAACGAATATTAAATTATGTTAACAGTAAATACTCAAAACGAAATATAATTATAGGAGGTGATTTTAACATTAATATATTGTCAAATAACTTAAAATCAAACGAGTTTATAAATTTAATGCTTGAGTATAAATTAACACAGCACATAAAAACACCTACACGTATCACGCCTAACGCCACCACTTGTCTAGATCTTATATTTACAAACTTTAAACATAACAGCATGTACGTTACAGTGGAAGAGCTAGGTTTCTCAGATCATAATAGTACTATTTTACATCTGAATCTCCCCCAAAAAGCAATACAAACCACCTGGTACACACAAAAAAGATTATTTAATGATTCAAATATACTAAAATACAAATTAAAATTACAGGAATTAAACTGGAACGACATCTTATCAACTGACAGGGACATCAACAAAAATTACCAAGCCCTAAACGACACACTCATAAATATATTAAATACATACATACCTCTACGAAAAATTAAACTTAAATCAAAATTTCATAAATATTGGCTAACTGTAGGCATAAAAAAATCATGTAAAAATAAAAGGTTATTAAAGACACTAACAATTAAAACAAAAAATCCAATACTAACACAACATTACAAAAGCTATGAAAAAATATTAAAAAAGACTATAATTGCAGCGAAAAAACAACACTTCAAACATAAAATGATTAAATCAAATAATAAAGTTAAAACAATGTGGAGTATCATTAATGAAAGAACCAATAAGAAAATAGTAAAGGAAAAACGTAACATAACTTTAGAAATAAATAGTAACGTAATTTCAGAGCCGAAAATGGTAGCTAACCTTTTCAACAATTTCTTTGCATCTATAGGAGAGGCTTATACAAGCAAACCGCAAGGTTCCCCTGTGTTGTTCCCGACAGAAAACTCATTATTTCTTAGTACAGTAGACCCCTACGAGGTGAATAAAATATTAAAAAACCTAAAAAATAAAAAGAGTCACGGTATAGACGAACTTCCACCTACTCTATTGCGACAATGCGCAGACGAATTAACTTTACCGTTCTATTTCCTGTTAAATCAATCCTTTGAAGAAGGTACTTTTCCTAACCTCTTAAAAAAGGCCCTTATTAAGCCTATCCATAAGAAAAATCTAGAAACCGACCCAAATAATTACCGTCCCATTGCCCTTTTACCAACAGCCTCTAAAATCTTCGAAAGAGCCATGTGCAACAGAGTTTACGCGTTTTGTGAAAAGTATAACGTATTTAACGACTGCCAGAACGGTTTTCGTAAGAATAGATCGACAATCTTAGCCGTTTACAAATACATTCAAAAGGCTCTTGATATCATTAATACTAAAAAATATGTACTAGGACTGCTGCTCGATATGTCTAAAGCATATGATAAGGTTCAGTTTGAAATCTTATTAAGAAAATTATACAGCATAGGGATTCGCGGTAAATGTTATGACTGGTTTGTATCTTATTTAGAAAACAGAGAGCAATTAGTTGAAATAGAATTTTACAATCATAAAACCAATGAAATAAAATTAATTCGCTCCGACAACAAACCCATAAAAGCTTCAATACCCCAGGGGAGCGTTATAGGATGTTTCTTGTTCCTGGTTTACATTAACGACCTGCCTAATAATATCAATGCACCGTGTGTTTTATTCGCGGACGACATTTCCATACTTACCCCTTATGAAACAAATATCAACCTTAATGAAACTTTAAACTCCATACTTACTGACACAACAAAGTGGATGAGTAATCATAATTTAGAAATTAATTTTAATAAGACAAAAATCATAACATTCCATCCTCGCCAAAAAAAACCTTTAGAAATAAACTTTAAATATAACGACACCAAGATAGAAGTAGTTAATACATTTACTCTGCTAGGCCTAGACATCGACACTAACATCAACTGGAAGTCGCACATACAAAAAATAAGAGGTAAATTGTCTAAGTTTTCTTATGCTCTCCGGGAGATCAAAAAAACCACAGACTTAAAAACTGCAATGGTCGTATACTATGCTTATGCCTACGCATGGCTCAAATATGGTATCATCCTATGGGGAAATAGTACGGACGCGTTTTCGTTATTCATTTTACAGAAAAAAATAATTAGAATTCTGGTAAACATCAAGGAAACCGATAGTTGTAGACCCCATTTTCAAGAGCTGAAAATATTAACCTTACCTAGCCTTTATATTTTTGAGATATGTAAATTCGTGCGCAAATATCCAGAATTATATACCAAAAGGGAAGATAAACAGATTAGAATGACACTAAGACATAAGACTAGACTAAACTTACCAAGCTCGCGACTAAAAATGCACTCATCCAGTACTTTAGTCACATCTATAAGAATATATAATAAATTACCAGAAATTATCAGAAATATACATGAATATAATATTTTTATTAATAAATTAAAATCCTATCTATTAAAAAAATGCTATTATAACTTAAATGAATATTTTAATGACAAATAAATGACATAATTCAGCGATATTATATTCAAATCCAATTATATTATTAGTAATTCATAAAAATATTATTATCTATTCAATTACATTCAATTAATTTATTAAAATAATAACGTATTACCAAACTCTCAAAAATTAACCTTGTTTAAAATTATGTATAATACCATACCGGACGCAGAATTAGGTACTTAAATATATACCCATCAGATAATAAATCTTATATTTGACAATTATTACTTTAAAACTAAATTCCTAACTATATCTACCTCTCAAATCATATTATATTAACAAAATTTATTTAAAATGGCTTCCTCTCTTCTTTCTTCTTTCTACGTTGCCGTGCCCGACAGGGTCCATATTGTACTAAATATTATCAATAAATATAACATCTGTATTAAACATATGGTGTGCAATAAATGAATTGAGTATTGAGTATTGAGTATCTTATCTTATCTTACTATGTGCTGATAATTTTGAAACATAAATATTACAGTCTTTACAAAAAAACATGTTCATTAACAATTGGTTAATACTAATTTTATAATTGCTCAGGTTTCATTTTATATATATATAAGGTGCTATAAAAATATCTGCCACGGCTTTAATGGGAGGTAGTATTGTGTTTATAGATTACAATACTGAAGAACTTTCGTACCCCGGAGCAGTTAATTAAATTTGAGAAAATAAAATAGTTAAATTAACATTGATTCTATTCTGCGTAACGTGGTTCACAAATTACGCGTGACGCTTCGTCAATGAAAACAACTGCTATCTCTTTCCATCTTTTCTATGAATGAAAACTGTAATCAGCTGACTAGTTCGTCGCTACATAATCTACTAGGTACGCAATAATACGCAGGCATACAAGTGTTTTAAAAATGCAACTACATACCAGCTACCGCATCTTTCAAAAAACACTGACGTAGGTAAATATGATGATAAACTTGTGTGACTGTCAAGTTAGTGTAAGAATCGCTTTTTTTTTTTTCTTATTATTTATAAACAGTAGTTATTGAAATAAAACTACTTTTTTACGGATGTTGTCGCGGTTTTATTAATAATTAAAACCGCGTAAAAATCCGTAAAAAAAGTAGTTTTATTTCAATGTCTAACATTCGCGTAAATTTAAGAAACCAAACAGTAGGTACTTAGATTAATATCGAATAACGATAAATTACAGTAACTTGGCGTGTTTAAAAGTTAATCATTTTATTTACAACAATTGCACCGTATTTACAGTTATTTACTCACTCCCTACCTAGTACTAGTACCTACTTATCTACAAAACTGTTGCACAAGTCCGCCTTCGCGTTGCACACAGATGAAGGCCCGCTTGCATACATGTCTCTTCACTTTATTGAATGTGTCCGTTTCACTTTTCACTTGCCTAAATGCGCGTTTGATGCGCCTTTTTAGTTCTACCACACTTCTAATATCATGTCCGGTTTGGCTGTACACAAGGTCTTTCACACGACCCCACAAAAAAAAGTCTAGAGGGGTTAAATCCGGCGAGCGAGGTGGCCACGGCACTTGTGAAGTGGTAAGGATGGAGCCCTTCACGATTTAAAAGTCGCCACACGTAGTTGTCGCTCACGTCGAAGACTCGAGCAGCATCCCTGGTGCTCGCAAGAGGATGACGCCGGAAGAAGCACTTCCTCTTCGAGTTCGGCCGAGTATGAAGGCCTGCCTTTTTTTTTTTTTTTTTTTTTTCGGGGGGAAATCCTCATGGACTTCCTCCGCCTGGGGAGAGGCGGAGGGACGTGCCGGACTCTTACCGGCTAAAACCCCCCGGTGTCTCCTCCTCGCACGTGCGCGTGGGGCCGCGGGAATCCGGATTCTTCCGCAGCCCCACACTGGTGCCGGCCCGGTCTGTCCGGGCCTCAGCTCCTGCACGGGGTAGTGAGGTGTACAACTACCCCGTGCACCGCCTCAGGGGCGCGCGCCGACACCCGCGCGCGCCTCCGCCTCGGGTCCATCGAATAGGGGGCGGGGACTTCCCCAAGTCCCTCGCCCCTGGACCCATTCATGGGGGGCGGAGAAGGGCGTTGTCCGCCCTTCCCTTGCGCCCGGTGCGTCTTCTGCGGCCGGGGAAGGGAGTCGAGATCTCCCTTTCCCGTTCCGCAGTCTCCTTCTGCGACATCTCGTCCTCGCAGAAGGACACCACCGCGTCCCACGACTCTGCGCTACCGACCATACTCCGCACTACGGCCGGCAGCGACAGGTCGCCTCCTACTTCATTTGCGAGGACACGGCGCTGCTCCTCCCAAGCTACACACTCAGCGAGCGTGTGTTACGCCGTGTCCTCCCCGCACTGGACGCAGTGGTGGCACCGAGCGTCCGGCTCCCTGTCTATGCGACACAGGTACTTGCCGAAGCATCCATGCCCCGACAGCACCTGCGTCACCCTGAACGACAGGGAGCCGTGCTTTCTCCCGAGCCAGTCGTCGAGTACTGGCCGGATCGCCTCGACGGTAGCGAGGCCGGCGGCAGGGCGCAAAAGCCTTTGCCGCCATTCCGCCACCAAGACCTGACGGAGCTCTCCCCGGCGCAGCTCGATCTGCCGCTGCACCGGCATCGAGCCCCGTGCCCGCTCTTCCTCGCGCCATCGGTACAATGACGCGAGTACTTTCGCCTCTAGGTCCCAGGGCGGAGATCCGGCCAGGACACAAGCCGCCTCGTGGGAAATCGTGCGGTACCCGCGGACGACTCTGACGGCCATCGCCCTCTGCGGCTTGCGCAGAATGGCGAGAGTGCTGGCCGTCAGGTCGAGCGCCCATACGGGAGCCCCATACAGGGCCATGGACCGCACGATTCCCACGTACAACCGCCTACAGGCGGCGCTCGGGCCCCCCATGTTGGGAAGCAACGTTGAAAGCGCGCCCGCCGCGCCCATGAGCTTGGGCGCTAGCCGCCGGAAGTGAGGCCCGAATTCCCAACGGCTGTCGAGCACCAATCCCAGGTACTTCATGGTGAACCCGACAGCTATCCGAGCCCCACCGACCACGATGTGTGATCCCGGCGCCGGCGCCCGCCGGGGGCCATGAAACACCATGGCCTCCGACTTGTTTAGGGCCACCTCCAGGCCCAGGCGCCGGATGCGGTTCACCACCTGTGACACCGCAGCCGTGGCTATCAACGTCGCTTCCCTGTGCGAGCTCCCCCGGGCAGTGACAAGCGTGTCGTCCGCATAACACGTCAAGTCTGCGCCCGACGGGAGCTCGCCTCTCAGCACCCAGTCGTAGCCGATGTTCCACAGGAGCGGTCCTAAGACCGATCCCTGTGGGACACCGCACGACATGAAGTGCTGACCAGCACCGTCACGTCCCCTGTAGGTGACGCATCTGTCCTCCAGATAAGCCCCTACTGTACGGCGGAGGTAGGGAGGCACGCGATGGTATACCAGCGCCTCCCGAATGCAGCTCCAGGGTAGGGTGTTGAAAGCGTTGGAGCGCATGATGGCGTCTATGGTGGAGCGCCCCCGACGAAAACCGAACTGGTTCTCGTCCAGGTCCGGCCCCTCTCTGCACAAGTGGCTGACGAGGCGATCTGCGATAACTCGCTCAAATAGTTTGCCCGCCTCGTCGAGCAGCACTATGGGCCGATACGCGGACGGCGAGTTCGCGGGGCGCCCCTCCTTCCTGAGCAGGACCAGCCTCCCCTCCTTCCATACACTGGGAAACTGACCCCACTCGAGACATGCCGTGAAGAGCCCCCTCAGCTGGGGCTCTAGCTCCTTCAGAGCCAAGACGAGAGCTCGGCCAGGAACTCCGTCGGGTCCGGGCGCTGTGCTCTTAGCCCGGAGCCGCGACACAGCCGCTCTCGTCTCTGACTGCGTCACCTCGGGGACATCGGTGCTCTCCTCTTCTGGAGAGTCTGTGGCTGAGGGCGAAGCCATCGCCGGGGGAACATGTCTTCCTCGCACAGGGAAGAGGGTCGATACCACCACCTCTAGCAGCCGGGGCTGCATGGTCTGCACCAGTGGGGGCGCCCAGGGACGCAACTTGCCCCTTACCCAGCGGTAGGGGCGCCCCCACGGATCCCGATCCAGGGACCCCAGCAGCTCCTCCCTGGCACGCGACTTTGAGTCGCCGATGGCCAGCCACAGAGTCTCCTTGGACGCGCGGTACACCTCATACAGCGCGTCCTCCTCGGCGGAATCCCGTCGACGTCGTCTCCGGTATCGGGTGTACCGGCGGCGGGCCGCAGCGCACGCTACGCGCAGTTGCGCGATCTCGGCGATCCACCAGTACACCTGGCGCCTTGCGGACTGTTGGCGGACACGGGGCATGGACGCGTCGCAGATCCGCGTCATCGCCCGCGAAACCACAGCGCCTCCGCTTCGACGTCGACGGGGCCGTCCGTCGCCGACTCCCAGGTCCAGGACTGGACTAAGGAAGCTTCCTCGAGTAGTTCCCTGTCGATGCGCTTAAGCGCCCAAGCCGCAGCCTTCTTGGCGGCTTTGCGGGCCTTCTTACGGCCCACGACTTTCGCCCAGGTCTCACCCTTAGAGCAGCAGTCGTGGGCTGATCGCGTGGTGGGGCTCTCTCCGCGGGTTTTTTAACGCCCTCGGCGGGCTTCCCCTTCTGAGGCGCGAGTCTCGGTGGCTCCCCAGTCCTCCGTTTGTCAGCCGCTAGAGGCGGACGGAGGATTTCCGGTGGGAGACGCCGAGAGATCGCCTCCAGCCGAGCGTTTACCATGCTCCCGCACTGGAGCATGCAGATCCGGACGATGCGCTCGACCTCATCATCGGTACGAGCGCTCGCCGGTCGCTGTGCGGGAGCCGGGGCCACTGCAGGTGCGGCATCGGCGGACGAGCGTCGCTGCTGCTGCTCGCTCAGCGCAGCGACTTGCCGCCGGAGGTCCTCCAGGTCATTTCGGAGGCGGCTGTTTTCCTCCTGCAGCTTTGCGACCTCGTCGGAGGCCGTCCGGCTGAGGAGGATGCCAACCGCCTCCCTGATGTCAGCGGCAGCCTCCTTAAGGCCACGGGTGAAGGTGCCCTTCAGGCTGCCGGACTTGGTGGCCACCTTCAGGACCAAGTCCACCCCGTCCAGAGCCAGCTGGCTCAAGGCCACCGCCGATGGCTCACCCCCTTCCGCCGCCAGGGTAGCTCGTCGCTCGCGCGCGCGTCGGGCCATTTCCGACACTTCGTCGGCCGCGACGGCTTTGCGCTGCTCCCTTTTGGCGGCGTTGACCTCCGCCTTCGAGCTCCCCAGCGAGGAACAGCTTTCGCCGCCATCGCCAGGGCCCTCCGCAGTGACCCCCACGTCACTCTCTGCCTCACTAGCCGCCGAGGCATTGGAGCGTATAAAACGTCCATGCTTATCCCTCCGCGGCTGTGAGGCGCTCGCCCCTCTCGAAGCCAGCCGACCCCTCCTGGAAGTTGGCAACTTGGGGGCCGGTAGGCCTTCCTCGTCTGAGGACCGGCACACCGGACGCTTCCTCACGGAAGACGCCCCGCGCGACCGGTTTCCAGGGGCCTGGTCGCCTACCCCTGCGCGTTCTTCGGTAACCAATTTAACACTCGCAGGCCCGGATACCTGCGAGCGCCGGGCGTCAACCGGGTCACATGACGCAACATCGCTTCCAGTAGCCATATCCGCTACAGGGGCCTGGTCGCCTACCCCTGCGCATCCGTCGGTAGTCAATTTAACACTCGCAGGCCCGGATACCTGCGAGCGCCGGGCGTCAACCGGGGCGCATGACAAAGTTATTTCTTCGTCGGACATTTCTCATATTACGATGGGTGGTACGCACATCGCTTCCCCAAGGCGATGCGGCTGCTCTTTTTGGGAGGGTATTTAGGCCTCCTGAGGCCCGCAGATGCCTCCGGTGCAGGATAAACCGCCCGCTGCTCGGTATCTACAAGCTACTATAAATCTAATATTTTTTTTTTTTTTTTTTTTTTTTCCCTAATCTAATCTTACGAACTAACTAAACCTACCCACCACCCGGCACCGTGGCTCCAACACCTCGCCACGGATGCCCCAGGACCGCAGGTTGAGGAGCAACCCACGGTCTTCCCCATCTCGGTCACCGCGACGATCGCCGCGGAGACAACTCGACCTCGGGCTGTAAAAACGGCCCGCGGTCTACCCCACCTCGCTCCCTAATCGTGCACTCTGCAGCTGCAGAGCGCAGATAGGGAGCCCCCGGGAGCGACTCCTCCGCTCCGGCAGAAATTAGCTACGGACAACAATCTCCTCCTTCCCACCCCTCGCGAGGAGACTGTTGCCCGCACCCAGGGTGCACCGGCCCAGCACCTGCTCGTCCCCAAGACACCAAACGGACAAGCAGCCACTGAGCACACGAGGAGGTTTTCTGCCAGGCACCCCATGAAGGCCTGCCTGAGTCAACCGGAGGTGGGTCTGGGAGGCATTTTTAATGAAAGCGCGCGCGATATTGCTGTCGCTAACCTCTAAAACTAACTTCCGAACGCGCGGACGGGGGGCGACTGGCGACCGGCGGCGGTCGGTTGGCGGGGGCGACTGCCGCGACTGGCGACCGGCGGCGGTCGGTTGGCGCGTGCGACGAACGGCGGCGGCGACATCCTTTGATAGGAATGGCAACAGTGTATAAACGGCGGCGGCGCGGCGGCATCTTGCGAAATGTTTGAATTCGGTGCGGAGCGGCAACAGCTTATGACACGGGATGGTTTTATACTAATAAATCAATTCAAATTTATAAGTTATTTTTTTTGCATGAAAAGAAATATGATTAATAATCAATAATTTATCTTTACTATTGTAATCTATAAACACAATACTACCTCCCATTAAAGCCGTGGCAGATATTTACTGAACTTTCGTAACCCGGAACAGTTAATTAAATTTGAGAAAATAAAATAGTTAAATTAACATTGACTCTATTCTGCGTAACGTGGTTCACAAATTACGCGCAATGTGGACGCTTCGTCAATGAAAACAACTGCTATCTCTTTCCATCTTTTATGCGAATGAAAACTGTAATCAGCTGACTAGTTCGTCACTACATAATCTACTAGGTACGCAATAATACGCAGGCATACAAGTGTTTTAAAAGTGCAACTACTTACCAGCTACAGCATTCTCCAAAAAAAAACCTGACGTAGGTAAATAAGATGATAAACTTGTGTGACTGTCAAGTTAGTGTAAGAATCGCATTTTTTTTCTTATTATTTATAAACAGTAGTTATTGAAACAAAACTACTTTTTTACGGATGTTGTCGCGGTTTTATTAAAAGTCCGTAAAAAAGTAGTTTTATTTCAATGTCTAACATTCGCGTAAATCTAAGAAACCAAACAGTAGGTACTTAGATTAATATCGAATAACGATAAATTACAGTAACTTGGCGTGTTTAAAAGTTAATCATTTTATTTACAACGATTGCACCGTATTTACAGTTATTTACTCACTCCCTACCTATAACCTACTTATCTACAAAACTGTTGCACAAGTCCGCCTTCGCGTTGCACACAGATGAAGGCACGCTTGCATACATGTCTCTTCACTTTATTTAATGAATCCGTTTCATTTTTTACTTGCCTAAATGCGCGTTTGATGCGCCTTTTGAGTTCTACCACACTTCTAATATCATGTCCGGTTTGGCCGTACACAAGGTCATTCACACGACCCCACAAAAAAAAGTCTAGAGGGGTTAAATCCGGCGAGCGAGGAGGCCACGGCACTTGTTTAGTGGTAAGGATGGAGCCCTTCACGATTTAAAAGTCGCCACACGTAGTTGTCGCTCACGTCGAAGACTCGAGCAGCATCCCTGGTGCTCGCAAGAGGATGACACTGAAGCACTTCCTTTTCGAGTTCGGCCGAGTATGAAGGCCTGCCAGCGTCAACCGGAGGCGGGTCAAAGAGGCCGTGTTACACCGAGTTACACTCGCGGTAGGTAGCACAACACCATTTCAAGATATTCTTGATTGGAATACTGTCGTCTGGGAGGCACGCTAACTGCTAGAACTAACTTCCGAACGCGCGGCCGGGGGGCGACTGGCGACCGGGCGGTCGGTTGGCCTTGGCGCGTGCGACGAACGTGCTAGTGCGGGTGAGGGCGGGGGCGCGCGGGGCTGTGTTTGACGACCGAGCCACGGTAATATTATCATACAGTAGTGTAACTCAGCCGCATGATAGAAATAAATGCCTACAGCCGCGCGGTACGTAAACATGCGTTAGGGCTACCCGTCTCCAACATTTTAATTACATTTGCCTACTTTCTGTTTCTATTTAGTTTTGTGATTGTAAATATCCTTTTTATATAAATAAATTCAATACTTTGTATATTGTATAGGAAGTGTTCAATAAAAATGCGTGTTGTTTTTTTATTGGTAGCTTTAATTAAAAAAACATGTTTTTGTTTGAAAAACAAATCGGGCTTATAAATTTGCGACCGAAAAATATTTGCGCCTCGACTGAGTCGTACGAAATGCTTTATTGTTAAATTTTAAAGTATAATAAATCCGCATTCTTATATAAAGCTTAATTAAAAATGCGTTATTGACGAATTCATACAACCAAAAACAGCACAATATTTCCTACTCGTCATATTAACTGATTTTTAGAGAAAAAATCGCGCGGTTATTGTTAAAAAAAAACACACCGTCCGTTCGACACTGCGGTACAGCCGTGACTGTCTGCGACCCGAGCGCACCCCGAGATCGAGCGCGTAGGTATAGCTCGCGTTTCGTCCGTTTGTATGAAGTTGGAGTACTGTATTATAGTATTACCGTGACCGAGCGGCCGCGGCCGGCGCGCACGGCGGCGGCGGCATCCTTTGATAGGAATGGCAACAGCAACAGTGTATGAACGGCGGCGGCGCGGCGGCGCCGGCGGCGGCGTTTTGCGAAATGTTTGAATTCGGTGCGGAGCGGCAACAGCTTATGACACGGGATGGTTTTATACTAATACATCAATTCAAATTTATACGTTATTTTTTTTTGTATGAAAAAAAATATGATAAATAATCAATAATTTATCTTTACTATTGTAATCTATAAACACAATACTACCTCCCATTAAAGCCGTGGCAGATGTTTTAATAGCACCTTATATATAATATAATATCAGATTTTAATTTTAAAATTTCTTATTTCGGGTTTTTAAATTTCTCAGTTTTAATTACTTATTTTCGGTTTTTTAATTTCTTAGTTTGAACCTCTGAAAAAGTACATGTGTAAAATAAAATAATTTTTTATTTACAATGCACAAAATGAGAGTTAAAAATACAGACAAAAACAATAACTAATATTAATTAGGCATCTAAGTATTATGTATATTTTATAATAACATAAACTTAAAATAATTATATGCTTATATAAATGTATATATGTATATATGTGCCTGTGAATATACAAGGTGGATACGACGGAGGGGCTTTTTTTTAAACTGCCTATACTAGATACCATTTTCAAGCTCTGTACCAAAAATCAATTAAATAGGAGCAGTAGTTTAGTCGCAAATAATTTTTTAAGATTTTGCACCGTTTCAACACGATGTATTTTTCCTAACAGCTGATTATGTCTAAGCATAGGCCATGCACCTTACAACGATAAAACTACGATGCGTTGTTGCCGCTCTGACGCATGTCACAAGTACAAAAAAATATTTCACTAAAAAGCACATGAGTAGATAAACGGAACAGAGGCAAAGCTTCGAACAACCGCTCGAATCGGTTGCACGCACACAAGCGCGCGGGGCATGTGTGCGTGACCACTGGCCGCTTGTCACATACGCGGCGAGACTGGAAAAAACCAGTTTACGCTGGCACAGCCAGTGTACAATCTAAGGGTCAGTCCGACGCACGCTGTTTGTTTTGTTAGTTGCAAGTTTAAGTTTTTATAAGTTTAGTTGTAAAAACGTGGTATTATATTAATAATAATGGTTGTTTATTGTACCGTGTGTATGAATAATAATAGAGAAAACAAAAATATATCATACTTTAACTATCCCAAGGAGTACAATTAGGTAAGTAAATATTTGGTTATTACTTTTTCAAGCAAGTACCTTTATTTTATTGTATGATCCTTTTTATAATAAGAAGAGAGTAATTTGTACAACACGGTAGGTATTTTTTATTAAAAAAAAAAAACAAAAATTATAAAAAGAAAATTCTTAGAGTAAGTAATTTGTAAACTATTCTATCATACTATTATTTATTCTATTAAACTATTTAAAAAACGTTTTGTTTGATTTGTCTTCACCTATTGTGACAACCCTAACAAAATAGGTAACAATAATTTTGCACGTTCTTAAGAAGCTTTGCCTCTGTTCCGTTTGTCTACTCATGTGCTAAAAAGTTCGCAATGCAAACACGGAAGCAATAAATACACACACACTTGCACTTTCACTACGAGAGTGACAAACATAGCAAAACATCCCGCGCGTAAAAGAGATAAAAATAGGTAAAATAGGTCCTTCTGATCGGTAATTGGGCTCTCTAAAAAACTGTTTGCCAGTGCGCCGACGCTGACCTTCCGGAATGTACGATTGTCGAATTCGCGCGCCGACAATTGTGATTTTGTTTTGTTTTTGTGATAGGACACTAAATAAGTTTAAGACAGATTTTCTTTCTTTTGTTGTGACAGGACACGTAACTGGGGATTATTATTATTTAGTATAAGTGTTTTTTTTGTGATTGACTGTTATTTATGGTGATAGGACACGTTATTAAACTTCGTTTGTGTGTGTAAAGTGTTCTACAATGCCTCGAGTAACTTACACGGCGTCAGAATACACTGACATGATTTTAATTTACGGCGAATGCCGTGGAAACGCAGCTTTAGCTCTGCGAACGTACAGGGAAAGGTATGGTGACAGCCGCAATTGCCCTAGGAAAAGAAATATTCTCCGTCGGTATAATTTGTGCATTAATGTTAATGGAGGCCACATCGAGAATTAAAAAATTTAGTGTGTGTGTTTTTGTGCGCGTACTTCAAAACCTAAACATAAAAGCCAGCGCGAGCGGAGGCCTAAGCCGCCACCCGCTCCCCCGCCCCGGCCGCCCGCTTCGACAGTCGACACGAGATAAAACACACCGAGCTCCGGCGCGCGTGCGACGTTGCCACTCTGTTACCTAGTAGGTATCTGAGGTCAGTCAAATTTATTTACACAGGATGGTTGCGTTTTATTCTAATTTGTAAGCTATTTAGTTTGTTTGAAAAAAATATTTTTGCATTTTTGGCGCTTTTTATTTTTATACCGTATCGAAGTAATACTAAACACGTATGGTATACGTAGTGTAATTTAATGCCCCTCTGTCATATCCACTCTGTATATATATGACGGAGTAACTGGGTCCGTATTGCTTTTAAAAACTATGACGTCAGCTGTGCTGACGTCATTCACTTCATTAGTATTTGTGTTTTCCATAGCGAAGATAATTCAAACACAATAAACTCTAATAACTCAAAACTTTATTCAATAAGTTTTACAGAGATGTTAACAGTACGAGTACTAGTAAACGAATCAACCATTCGCTTCGGTGCGCACCCCTTTTATAGGCGATGTAGTGGGGCGAACGCAGTGCGTCACTTGTTTGCATCGTTCGGAGCACGTGCACGATGACTGTTTTGCTAGTGTTGCATTTTGTTTCGCGCCGATACGACCATTCTGACCGGCAGTGCGCGCTCTGCACTAGCCGTGTTCTCGATGATCTTGCTGATGACTATAACTGAAACAAGTGGTTATTTTTGTCTTTTAAAATTGGTATCTGTTTTAATGGTTGTTATGTTGATAATATTGTGGCCAATCTTGTGCGTACACTGTGGTACTTTGTTTTTGCGTACACTGTGGTACTTTGTTTATGCGTACTCTGTGGTACTTAGTTTTTGCGTGCACTGTGGTACTTTGTCGTTGCGTACACTGTGGTACTTTGTTGTCGCGTACACTGTGGTACTTTGTTACGATGTGTAACGTGTGTTTTTTTGAATTATAGGCAAATGAAACGTACCCTTAGCTTTTAATGAGTTGCTCCCTGGGCTTGTTGTTCGCCCATATTGGCTCGTGAAGTAGATGGTACAGGCTCATTGGCCGATGCTGAAGTGTCATCTACTTCTGCCGATACGGTCATCTGTTCACCAGGTTGAGGTGCTCTGCGGAGTTGATCATGAGCAACCTTTCTTGGACGTCCTGCACCCACGAGCCTTTTGACTAGATAGCGATCATTGTCCAGTATTCTTGTTATCTCGTACGGCTCGCTAAACTTTAAATCCAACGAGGTTTGGTTGCGTGGATTATTTTTAATAAGAACATAGTCTCCACGCTTTCTTGAATCAAATCGTAGCTTGTCCCGCTCTGCATTATGTGTCATCTTTTGATGAACATGATTAGTAAGGGCTGCAATATCAATTGTCTGCTCGTCGATATCAACAAGTGTGAGTAGTTCAGGAGGAACGCAATGTCTGCGTTGAGTAAGCAAAGTGAGTGGAGCTACCCCAGTTACGCGGTGAGGAGTGCAGTTTATTGCCAACTGGAGTTCTTCAAGTGTCGTGTGCCATTCTTCTGTTTCATAATTCTTGATCATAACTAGAGCATTCTTTACTGTAGCTACCACACGTTCCACTTGACCATTTGATCGGCTCATTCCTGGTGCTATAGCATGAATTTCTATTCCTGTATGCTCACAGTAGATTCTAAATTCGCCCAGAAACTCTCTTCCACCGTCAACTATTATTTGTATTGGAGCACCAAATAAGTGTACCGTACGTTTCAGTGCAGCCAAGGTACCATGAGGATCCTTGTTGGTTGTGTGATACAGAAGTACATATTTTGTAAAAGCATCTATAGTCACAATAACGTACTGTTGGTTTTCGGATGTTCCCAATTTGCCAGTTATATCCATGTGGATAACTTGAAATGCAGTCGTTGGTTTCTGGATTGGATGCGTTTGAGCTTGTATTGCACCAGATGGTCCCTTCGATGTTCTGCAGACCACACAGTTATCAACAAATTTTCGAATACTCGTGTTCATGTTATTAAACCAGTAGCTGTCCTTAATTTTCTGCAGCGTTTTCTCCCAGCCAGGGTGTCTTAATGCCGTATGGAATGAGTTTATCAAACTCCACTGAAAAGATCTAGGAACCACTGTGCAATGTTTTTGTCCAAAGGTTGGATCCTGAACTATTCGTTTGAGGACATTGTTTTCCAGTATGTATTCATTGCTGGAACTATTATTGGTCATCCCATCCATTATGGCTCTGAGTGCTTCGTCACGTCGTTGTTCTATCTTTAGCCAGTTGAGATCTCTGGTCATGATATTTACTGTAAGTTCCACCGGGTTTCTGCTGAAGTAGTCAGCGTGTTGAAGTTGTTGGCCCTTGCGGTATTCGACATCGAAATTAAAATTTTGTAGAAATGCCCACCAGCGATGAATTCTAGGAAGCAGATCTTTCTTGTGCTTCGATGCCTTTAGTGCATTACAGTCTGTAATGACTGTAAACTTTCGCCCGTAAAGGTATTGCCTGAAGTGCTTTATTGCTCGAACCACTGCCAAGGTTTCTAATTCATATGAGTGATATCGACTCTCGGTTTCAGTTGTTCTCATACTCATAAAGGCCACGGCGTGTTTACGTCCCGTAATCTCCTGCACTAGTACCGCTCCGAATACCAAACTACTGGCGTCTGTGTACAATTGAATTGGGGCCTCTTCTTGAAAGAGTGTAAGCGCTGGAGTTGATGTTAAACATTGGATAACCTCTTCTCTAGCAGTTTCATGGCGTTCATTCCATTCCCATTTAGCTCCTGGTTTAGTCAGCTCGTATAGAGGTATTAGTTTGCGTGAAAAATCTGGAATGAACTTTCTGAAGTATCCCGCTAACCCACAGAATTGCCTCACTTGTTTTGGAGTCGTTGGTATCGGTGCTTTTACCAGAGCATCTATTTTGCGTGGGCTTGGTCGAACTTGTCCATTTGACACAACTTTGCCCAAATATTCGATGGTACGCTTGAAGAAACTACACTTGTCAGCATTTATGGAGAACCCAGCATCCTGCAGAGCTATGAGAATGCGTTCAATGTTTGATAATCCTTCAGCAAAATCTCCACATTTGCTTAAAACGTCATCGACATATACTTGAGCTGCATCTCTCAATAACGAATTCAGAGCTCTGTTAATACATCGCTGGTATACTGAACACGCATTACTTAATCCGAATGGCATTGTTAAATACTCGTACAATCCGTCTGGTGTAACAAAAGCCGTTTTTTCGATTGATGATTCTGCTATAGGTATTTGGTGAAACCCTGCGGCCATATCAAAGGTTGTGAAGAACTGTCCTTTAGCTAGCTGGTCAATTTGATCTGATATGAGTGGTAGTGGGTAATGGTCACGTAGAGTGTTAGAGTTCAGTTCTCTGAAATCTACGCACATACGGTCATCGCCATTCTTCTTCTTAACCAGGATAATGGGGCTGGAGTACGGAGACTTACTCTCACGGATAATGCCATGATCCATCAATTCTTTCACAATGTTTCGTACTTTTTCTCGTTCGATTGGACTGAGCCTGTACGGTCTTCGTTCTACGTACTTGTCTGGGTTCTTTAAACGGATTTCTAACTCTCCCGTCTTGACACGAGTTGACGGGTATCCTCTGATAAACAAATGCTGATACTTGTTTAGTAGTATTCGTAATGTTGCTATATCTTCTTCATTCGTAAGATCACAGTCCAATTTGTTAAATATCGGGTTTAGACTTTGAACATGGTTAACGTTCTGCTGATGTGTTAACGTCGTTCCGTTTGAGCTAATTATCATAATAAGCTTGGTGTTATTTATCAAGTTCATGCCTACAAGGATATCTGTTGTCATCTCATAGTCCGCTACTATGTGAAAATGTAGTTTAACGTTGATGTTATCAATCGTCACAATCGTAACCAATGTAGCAATTGAAAGTACAGGGAATTGTCCAATACCCTTCAAGTAATTTGTTGTTTCAAGCCTTTTTCCTGGCAATTGAGCCGCCACGGATTCTCTTATAAGTGAACATTCAGCACCGCTATCAAAAACTGCCTGAAAAATCTTAAGGCCAATCTTCACCTGGATCGGAGCTAGCTTTGATCCAGAAATATAATTTACGTTTGAAGATAATGAACGTTCTCTTTTGAAGCAGGTTTTAAAAGTATGTCCAGGTATTTTGCAAAATGAGCAGATTATCGTTTTAGTATTCTGATTTCTGACTGCCTCCGTGTGGGTAGTTTCGGTTTTTGTTTTGTTTCTTAATTCAGATTTTGATTCGGTAGGCTTGTAGTAACATTCACTGGTATTGTGATTGGATCTCTTACAAATCCGACAGGAGGAACTCGACGGAGTTGTATTCGAATAACGTGGTCGCTTACTTGCGTTTTCATTGATGGAATTCGGGTGAGAACGTTTCATCGTTCTTATTGATGATGCAACCGATATCAGCTCCGGCACCGTTGTAGCTCTAGTATTCAGCAGCTCAATCCGAAGCCTTTCATCATTAATGCACCCAATTACTGCTTCAACTACATCTTCGTTTGATAACTTGTCCTTTGTAATCCTTCTCCATAAGACCCAGGCACGAAACAGATATTCAGAAATGTCTTTAGAAGAATCGTAGACATGTTCTCTGAATCGAACGATGTCTCTAGAATAACGGTTTTCTGGTTCAAAAGTTGTTATAAGATTATTGCGTAATTCAGGCCATGATCCTGCAGTGACCATCCAATCGTCAACCCATAGTTTTGCTCTCCCCTTGAGCAGGCTTCCAACTTTCATACGTATGTCAAAGTCAAAATCATCAAAATCAAAATCAAAATATTTTTATTTCTTATAAACCAAAAAAAGGCGCTTAAGAAACGTTAGGTACGTTAAAAACTACTGACTCTAGTTGCTCGGTTCCAAAGTGTCATTCCTATAGAGAAGAGCCGGCAAGAAACTCTATAGGTTACTCTTTTAAAAAAAAGGGTTAACATCGATGTTAAGATTACATTGATTTTAAGATATGCGACAACAACGTAAACAGCAGAATGTTTAGATTAGTGTAAACTAAGACATCCAAAATGGAAGAAAATAGAATCGAACGTTCAGCTAGATTTACATTGTCGTCACATTTACAAGGGACGAACATATGAGGAAAAGACAAATCTAAAGAAATTATAGAAATAATAAAAATATACTTTACATACAATCAATATGTAGTCCTAATAAAATCCCTAACAGGAATGTCAAGGCATGTCAAGAGCCTTCTTTATATAGAGGCTATGGGGGCAGCTAACTGTAGTAAATAAGCTAAAACAAGAAAATTAGCAGACCGCCAGGGAGGCCACATATGCAGATGATCTAATTCCACGCGCGCTTATCCTCTACGTAGTCCTTAACCGTATAATACGCCTTCTTTATTAGTTTTGATTTAATGCACGTCTTAAACCTTTTATTAGACAAACTCGTTATCTCTTCCGGTATTTTATTATAAAATCGAATTGAATTTCCTAGGAAAGATTTAGTATTTGTTTTAGTTAGTCTAAATCTTGGGACTACTAGCTTATTTTTATTTCTTGTATTTATATTGTGGTGATCACTATTAACACTAAAATTCTGTATATTTTTGCGAATGTACATTATATTTTCCAAGATATAGAGAGCTGGCAACGTTAGGATATTAATTTCTTTAAATGTATTCCTTAGAGACTCGCGAGGGCTCATGCAGTAGATTGCACGAATTGCTCGTTTTTGCAAAATAAATATAGACTCCACATCCGCTGCAGAGCCCCATAGCAGAATGCCGTATGACATTATGCTGTGAAAATACGCGTAATAAACTAATTTAGCAGTGGGAACGTCTGTTAATTGCCTAATTTTTCGAACTGCAAATGCAGCGGAACTAAGCCTTTTAGATAAAGTTGTTATGTGAGCACCCCACTGTAACCTAGAGTCTATTGTAATACCAAGAAATACAGTATCGTTAATAAAATCGAGTTTTTCGCCGTCAAGCATGAGATTTAAATCTGACTGAGACCGCACATTTGGAAGTGAGAATTTAAGACATTTTGTTTTGGACGTGTTTAAAAGCAGCTTATTCGTTGAAAACCAATCAGATAATTTTTCAAGGCCACCATTTAAATAACTAAGATCCTTCGTTTTCCTATCTATTTTGAAAATGAGTGAGGTATCGTCAGCAAATAAAATAATGTCAGTTAAGTCATCCATCATATAGGGGAGATCATTAATATATGCTAAAAATAGAAAGGGGCCTAGAATTGAACCCTGAGGCACGCCCATTCTTATTAAGGAACCCGACGAAGTTACTCCGTTTACGCCTACTTTTTGCTGTCTAGTTGAGAGATATGACAATACAAGTTCTGATGATTGTCCTCGTAATCCGTAATGTTTTAGTTTAAGAATTAGAGTATCATGATCAACGCAATCAAAACCTTGGAGAGATCACAAAAAATGCCGATGGCGTCCTGTGAACCCTCCCAAGCTTCTAAAATGTGAGACACTAATTTGGCCCCGGCGTCGGTGGTGGACCTTCCCCTAGTGAAACCAAATTGACGATGGTGAAAAATCTTATGTTTACCAAAATGTGACATCATCTGGTCTAGTACCATTCTTTCAAATATTTTACTTAAAGCAGGAAGTACTGAAACTGGTCTATAATTAGATGGATCATTCTTGCAACCAGATTTAAAAATAGGAATAATTTTACTGTGTTTCATTAAATCAGGAAAGGTGCCACAGTCAACACAGTCATTAAATATCTTTGCTAGAATCGGGGCAATAGTGTCAATTATGGATTCAATTACTTTGACAGATATGCCCCATAAATCTTCTGTGGTCTTTACTTTAATACGATTAAATGATTTCTTAACTATGGTAGGAGATACATGATTAAAATTAAAATTTGGAATATTCCTATCAACGAATTTTTTAAGTAACAATTCTGCTTTTATGGAAGAAAAAGGAAGAGATTTTGTTACTTCCACAGGTATATTCGAAAAAAAATCTTCAAACGCTTTAGCAACTTCTGTCTTATTTGAAATGATTTTGTTATTTATTTTCAAAGACAGGTCTGTATCTCTCTGTTTACTATTACCAGTTTCAGAATTGATGATCTTCCATACTGTTTTTATCTTGTTATCTGATTTATCTATACGCCTACTAATAAGTTTAGACTTGGCCGCTAAACAAACTTTTTTAAATATTTTGGAATAGTTTCTAACATAATTTTGAAAATCAGGATTAATGTTAAAAGATTTTTTATCATAAAGACTATAAAGTATGTCCCTACTTATTCTAATGCCTTTAGTAGCCCACTCATTAAATTGTAATTTAAAATTAATTTTTATGTTCTTTTGTACGGTAAGGGTCGAGTGTAAGGAATCAAACACGATGAATGCTGAGAATACACTGGTTTATTAATCTAAAGACATTGGATTATATAGGATTATGATTACATTCAAGTACATAGTATAGTGGGGACCTCACACCTCCCCCCTTAGAAAAAAGAGAATAATACATTTTGATATAATGCGAATCCATTGATTACAATACAAAATACGAGTACATTATTGATTACAAAATATGGTTATAATAGTATACTATTAGGTTCATTTACAATAATACAATTTAGTGCGATTTTTATGGATAACGTCGATTTTGTTGTTCTTTATAATTTCAACATTCGGTGTTATGTCTCTGACAACCACATATGGTCCAGAATATAAGCTATCTAATTTACCACCTACTTCATTTTTAATTAAAACTAAATCATTAGGGTTATACGTTACAGGTCGCTTATTTTTATCGTATTTTTGTTTTCTATGTAATTTACCCTTAAGCAAATTGTCTCTAGCCTCTCTTTGTGTCAATTGAAGACGATATTTCAATTGCATTGGGTAATTATCGTAGTTATATAGTGGCTCGACATTATTAGTTAAATTACTAGGGAGAGAACATTTCTTCCCAAACACCAATTCATATGGTGTGAATTTAGTTTCACTGTGAACCGATGTATTAAATGAAAAACACCAATATGGTAACCATTTGCTCCAACTTTCGGTATGGTTATCACATTGTATACGAAGAAATGAAACTAGATGTTTGTGAGAGTTCTCTAGGGCACCTAGAGATTGATGGTGATATGCCGTTGAGTTTATTTTATTAATGTGTAAGAGTTTACATACCTCATTCATTGTATGGGACATAAATTCCGTTCCTCTGTCGGTCGCAATGGCCTGGGGGATCCCATACCGCAAAATGAAATTATTAACGAAGCATTCAGCTACTTCAACTGTGCTCTTGGAAGTCAGTGGATAGGCTTCAACAAATTTAGAAAGCTCGCACTGAAGCGTTAATATATAGGAGTAATTGTTGTTATCTCGATCTAAGGGCCCGACGATATCTAAATAGATTTTCTCAAATGCGTAATTGGCTGTTGATGTTATGACCATGGGTTCCTTTATCGGTAAAGAATGTTTATTTCTCTGACACTTATCGCAACGTTGCACAAATTGTGCAACATCTTTTTCCAAACAAGGCCAAAAATAATATTTCTTTATGTTGTTCAACATACGTCTCATGCCCGCGTGGCCACTTGTGGGCAAGAGATGAAAGTCGTTCAATATAACCTTTTGGTCGTCTCTATTATCTATTCTAGTTACGTTTTTTAATATGTATAACCGCGGTATAGTTGTGCTAGTATAATGTTTTATCTCTTGTAATAATTTCCGTACAAAAATATCGTTTGTCTTAGTAACAATAAAATACAGTTCCTTAATACTTATGTGTTTACAAAACATATCAAGTTCTCTCACAAATTCGGCTGGCGTAATCTGTGATGGAGAATCCTTATATTTAATATAAATGGTCTTTTTATCGAGATTATAGCAAAATGTAGCGCTTTCGTAATTAATATTCTGTAACTTTCTCATGCGATCTAACTTTTCCTTTTCAATAAACACTAGCTCTGTCGAATCCTTTGGTGTGATATGCGTCTCTACAACTTTTGTTTGATCAGGCCAATCGTAATTGGAGCCGTTATCCACTAAAGATTGCGTAGGTGGCGTTTGTTTACGTTTTTGCGCCCTTGTCATAATACTCAATATGTTGTCATTCATTTCTTTTAAATCTTTTATGCTTATATTGATGCGAGACAGCGCATCTGCTGCTGCATTGTCCGTACCTTTAATATACTCTACATTAAAATTATATTCTTCTAATAGAAGCCTAAACTTCATTAACCTGCTTGAAGGATCTTTCATAGAAAATAAATAGACTAGCGGCCTATGATCCGTCTGAATTTTAAATGGTCTACCATATAAATATGGACGAAAATGTTTTATAGCCCACACAATTGCCAATAACTCTTTTTCAATTATTGGATAATTTTTCTCCGCCTTATTCAAACTTCTGCTAGCAAAGGCTATTGGTTTAAGGTCACTATTACATAAAACTGCGCCTATAGCATAATTTGACGCATCTGTTTGTATAATAAACTGATTTTGCTCCGAAAAGTCTGGATACTGCAAAACTGGTGGTGAAATAACACTGTCTCTCAGGGTTTCAAAAGCTTTCTGACATGTGCTATCCCAGCTGTAGGGAACACTTTTCTTACATAAATTATTTAGAGGTATAGCTAATTTTGCGAAGTTGGGTATAAATTTTCTATAGTAATTTACAAATGCAATAAATCTTTTTAGTTCGTCAAGGTTTTTCGGTGAAGGATATTTTTTAACTATATCAATTTTTGATGGATCTGGTAAAATTCCATCACCGGAAACCACATGTCCTAAATAAAGAATCTGTTTTTTTAAGAAGTCACATTTTCCCGGGTTTAGTTTAAGATTAACTTTACGCAATCGTTCAAAGATATCCTGTAAGTTTTTATTATGCATTTCTAAGGTTTTTCCAAATATAATTAAATCATCCAGATATATGAAACATTTTTCATAAGTAAGCCCTGCTAATGCCATGTTCATCATGCGCGAGAACGAGCCTGGGCTTGTCTTCAAGCCCATAGGCATTCGCACCATTTGGTACTGTCCGGAGCAAAATGCAGTATACTTCCTACTATCTTTTTCTAGTTCCACATTATAAAATCCGTTATATAAATCTAGATGTGTGAAATAAATACTACCTGACAAGGCATCTAATATTTCAGTCATATTAGGCAAAGGGTACTTATCGTCTTCAATCAAATTATTTAACTTCCGGTAATCAATAACTAATCTAAATTTCTTTTGACCACTACTATCCATCTTTTTGGGTACTAATAGTAAGGGACTCGACCAACAGCTATTACATTTTTCTATAATATTATCATCCAATAATTTATTAATTTGTACGTCAATTTCCTTTTGTTGTGAGTAAGGTAACCGGTATGGTTTTGTAAAGACGGGATTGGCATTAGACTTTAACGTAATTGTGTGTTTGTAAATATCGGTGGTAGACAGCTTGTCGCCGGGTAAATAAAAAATGTCTGCATATTTAGCACACAAATTCTCAATTGAAGTTTGTTCTTCCTCATTTAAATGTTTTAAATTTAGTTGTGAAAATAATCGCTTAACCCGGTCAGCGTTTTTATCTGTGGCGTTAAATGAACAAATCGAGTAATCACTCAATTTATGAATGGTTGGCTCGATATTCTTTAAAGTTACAGTATTATCCGTCGTATTTAAAATCCTAACCGGTATGAGTCCATTGCAGGGAGTGGCTAATGAATTTGCTAGGAAAACACCTTCCTCTAATTCTTTGGAACAAATCACACATTGTTCACTAAGATCTGTTTTTATGTAGTGTATTTGTTCACATCTGGCTGATATTTCATACCTACTTTCATTCTCGCACACAAAAGGCAAAGTATATTTAGTGCTCGTACTTGTCCATAAAGCTAAACTATTGTTTTTAAAGTCAATGACTGCGTCATGTTTATTTAAAAAGTCTTGTCCTATAATTCCATGTGCCTTACAAGGCAACGTATCAAATAAATAAAACTTGTGACTAAAGAAATGATTATGGCTTTGTAACTGTAAATATGCATATCCGATTGCTTGGACTTTGCCTCCTATGCCATTTATGATAATCTTCTCGTTATGGATAGGGAGATTCTGTTCGAGCGCATATTTATATTTTAAGGCCGAAATAGTAGCGCCGGTGTCGAGTAACCAATAATATGATACGTTATTTACGAATAATTTTATCCAACAACTATTACTGTTAGATGCACAAATAAAATTATTATCGTTATTCACGAAAAAACTTGTTTTCAGTAATGCAATTTACAGATTCATCGTTATCTGACTGTTCGGTATCCGCGACACGCATACGTTCATTGTTTATCCACTGATTTCCGCGTTCGTTATGATGATTATTGTACCTACCTCTTGGTTGCCACGTTCTTCGCATGGACGTACCTTGTGGAGGGGACGAGTGGCCTCTGTATGCTTGACCTCGAGTATTTGGGGTGCGATAAGCCTGATTTGAAAAAACTCGAGTGTATCCGCCTCTTATCCCACGATGATTTTGACCTCTTCTAGAAAACAATTGTGGCTCAGAATTATTTTGGTACATACCCATGACATCACCGGACGTAGAAGGTCCCTCAGTTTCTTCCTCCTTGGCAGCCTGTATAGCGTCCTTGAGGGATTTGTAGTTCCTGGCTGCAATAACCGTACTGAGCCTACGGTTTCGCAATCCATCTGCGAACTTTTTGATGGCAAATTTTTCATTAACATTCTTCAAGATATTAAAACTCTCCGAGTTGCCCTCAGATTGCGAAATCGTAAGCTCCACCAACATCTCTGATACTTTTTTCCCATAGTCTTCGATATTTAAATCATTTTGTCTAATCCGATGCAATCTATCTTGGATAGAAGCTGCTGATTTTTGAGGTAAAAGCTCTTTACGCATATCTTTGACTAAATCGTCAACATTTAAATAATTTGAATTTAACTTTAACTTGGCGCTTTGAGACAATCTACTTTTAATTACAAATCTAATCAACTCATTTTTACAATCATTATTTTTTAAGACAGATGAGTAATATTCTATGTTATCTATCAGAGTTTTTGTATTCGATTCCTCATCAGTCATCTGCGGTAACAAAGACAACGCGGTTTTTAAATTAAATGATTCCATTTTTGTGCTAATATTTACACCACAATCAGATGAATTACCTTCGGAACAAAGTTGCTCTATTTCAGAATACAATTTTTGAATATTTGAAGAAAGCTCGTTCACTAATTCGGCGTCAGCGGAACTCACCTTTCCTTGCGTTATATCTATAGATAACGTGTGTATTAAAGATTCGTACTTATTATAGAGACTGCCTGCTTCTTTTAACTTCTGAATTAAAATGTTCCCCTGGCGCCTATTAGGACCAATCTTAATTAAATATTGTCTTACAGCTTTCAAGCTTTTATACAAATCTTCTAATGTCTGAGACATAACTTACCAGAGTTTACGGAATACGTCATGTTTTGGTATCACACTGTTACACACATATTAAATATTAATTTCGAGTATTAGGTTACGTTAATATTAATCAAAAGACTACTTATTTTGTTTATATTTGACATACAGTCAGTATAGCAAAGTCCAAAGTTTTCATCACTTTTCTTTACACGATCCTATAACGCCTTTGTCACGCACGAACGAAATAATTTTAATGTTCTATATCTACGTCTGTTTTAAGTATATTTACGCGCACAACTATCTTTATTATTTCTCACAGAAAACACTTAGCACTTTTTGTATAAAACCGCACTAGTTTGTATTATTTTATTTATTTTTGATGTCGCCCTCGTCGCTGGTAAAACATCACGTTACACGATGCCGTCGTTCTTCCGCTCACTTGAACGATCACGCCGAAAAATTGACCGACGTATATTACTTCTACTAATTTCTTGCTGCGTCCAGCGCCTATGGCATTTCTTGTACATGCGGTACACGAGGAAAATCAATCCAAGGCCTATAATTAAGGCGATAATGGTTAGAATGATATTAGTCGTATTCAAGTGGAATCGTAACTCGTCTACAGTGGCCTGATTGGACCCTGCAGCATTTTGCGCAATTATTACTTCTTCACGTGATTGAGTTTTGCCCATTTTGTAGCACAATACTTTCTTATATGACAAAGCGTGTGGTTCACAATAAAACAGTAAAGTTTCTGCATCTTTTACAAAGTTCGGTAGTCACTGTATTAATGTTTTTGAATACCATGCCAAATATGGTTTTGCTCCGTCGAGCTCTACGCGGTATCAATTACGCGGCACGGGTCCTGTCACGGTCGCCATGTACGGTAAGGGTCGAGTGTAAGGAATCAAACACGATGAATGCTGAGAATACACTGGTTTATTAATCTAAAGACATTGGATTATATAGGATTATGATTACATTCAAGTACATAGTATAGTGGGGACCTCACACTTTAAAGGACACGTTTTCTGAAACGATTTATGTATAATTAAAAACAATTGATTAAAATCCTTATTTGGGGCTCCAGAAAATGAGTATTTATGATTAAGATTTAAAGTAGCATTATTTTTAAATGAATTTAATACATTGTTAGTTAAGGGCCTGATTGTAATAACTTTAGTTAAAGGCAATTTACTTTTAGCTTTGATTGATACTAATTGACCCATATGGTCAGATCTTACACCAGGAATCACATTAAAGTTAAGAACCCCACCATTTGTAAAAATATTGTCTATGCAAGTAAGAGAGGTTGAAGTTATTCTAGTTGGCTCGTTAAAAATACAGTTCAAATTAAATGACTTAAATAAAGACAACAGTTTACATTTATCAATAGAATCTACCAAAATATTAACATTAAAGTCACCACAAATATATATTGATTTGTTATTACTACATAATTTACTAAGTATTTCTTCCATAACATTTAAAAAAGACAATAAATGAGACGCGGGAGGTCTGTATACACAAAGAATAATAAGACTTTCTATCTCTGCACATGCTACCTCACATATGCGGTCAACAGAGAAAGAGGTGATGTCTTGACGTTCCTTAAATTTAAGATAGTTTTTACATAAAATCACAGACCCACCCCCCTCAGCTGATAATCTGTTGAACGCACTGGCTACTGCAAAATTATTAACATGAAAATTCATCTTATCTGGTTTTAACCAAGTTTCACAAAAACAAAGAATATCAATTGAATATTTATCTACTAACAGTTCAGCATCTAAAATTTTGCCAGAAAAGCGATTTATATTCTGATGGTAAAGCAGAATGCTATCAGAATGCTTCTCTATTGTCGGCAGTGAAAGTTTAAACAATCTACATTGTTACTTAAATCTACACTTAACCTACTCTGTGTTATATCTCCTATAACTGAGTTAATATTAAAAGCTATTAAGCTAGCAACTAAAAATTTATATCTTCTAGGAAGATACATAGTTTCATGGGTTAGTTGAAACCCAGTAATAAATTGGTTAGTGTCAAAAAACACTAATTTGTCACTATGACAACAAGTATACATGTACAAAGTGTTATTTAAGTAATGCACATACTTATTGTGGTCATCACTTAATGTGTTTGCATAAGGCAAAGCACACAACATAATTTTACCTATATCTAATCCTAGTAAAGTGTCAATGCCATGAACAATGTCCTTTCTCTCTATGCCTAAACTATTACCAACTAATAAAACAATGTTTGTGTTTTTATGTAATTTCATGTGTTTAATTTTAAGAATAAGATTACTAAAATGAGCGTTATGATAGCAGTAATTTGTTACATTGTGAGTGTTATTATTATGTAACAATGACCCAAATTCCGCTCCTATTGTATCTGAAACTACAATCCAGTTGTTACAATGATAGTCACTGTCAGCTAATGGCTGCGAAACTGTAGGTAAAGAAGTGACCTGTAGGGGCTCAGATGGTTTAACAGTGTTAGTACTATTGCAAGAGAGATTGTTTGTCAGTGACTCATATCTCTCTGCATTGCATTTTACTAGGTCTAAAAGTTCACTAGCCTCTACCATACGCTGACCAAGTTGTTCTTCATTGGAAACATATTTATTAAAGATATCTTTCAGCATATTCTCTTTGTACATTAAATCATTATATAACAATAGTGTCTTTGTCATATTTTGCCCTACATTGATCCAATTCACTGGTATATAATTTTAATTGCGTTACTAAGTGAATATGTCTTTTATGTATCATCATTTAGCCAATCATAGTCCACTGCTGGACATAGGCCTCTCCCAATTTGCGCCACAACACCCGGTCCTCCGCCCTCCGCATCCAGTCCCCTCCAGCGACCTTTTTCAGGTCGTCAGTCCACCTGGCGGGGGGGCGTCCTACCTTACGCTTGCCGAGTCGCGGTCTCCATTCTAGGACTCGTCTGCTCCAACGGCTATCGGTCCTTCGACAGACATGGCCAGCCCATTGCCACTTCAGCGAGCTAATTTTACGAGCTATGTCGGTTACCTTGGTTCTTTGTCGGATGACCTCATTACGAATTTTATCCTTCAAAGAGACTCCGAGCATAGCTCGCTCCATAGCCCGCTGCGCGACTTTAAATTTGTGGACTAGTCCAACCGTTAATGTCCACGTTTCGGCACCGTAAGTCATAACTTTTATGTATATTAATATTATTTAATTTAAGGTGTTTTATTTTTCTTAAGGCAATATGGGACTTCCTAATTAATTTCCTACATTTAATGTATTTTTTTAACTTGTTGTGACTAATTAAAGGACATTGTGCAATGACATCATCACCGGAGATCTATAACTACAGGCTGACAAACAGCCGAGGCTGAGCAACCTACCAACTCATCATATAGGCTCTGGGTGTTCGAGACCTGTTCATTAGTTTTCACTGACTCTAATAACAATATTGAATTATGGGCTTTACTGAGTTTATGTTCGAGTTCAGATATGCGACTCAAAGCGCTTTCATGTGTATCACTGCATTGTTGGAAAGAAGATAGTACTTCTTGCAGGTGTTGGTGCCGGTCTAGTAGGTCCACATGTTCAATATGTAGTTCAGCCAGTTCATTCTTGAGAGTGGTGTTCTTGTCGACTATGTTCTTTACTTCAACCTCGCTGTCATCCCTTTCCTGTAGTAGCTGCCTGCAGAGGGTTTTCGAAGACTCCAGCTCCTTTAAGGTTGCCCGAAGTTTGTCCTCCATGTCCCTTGCAGTTGCTCTGCGGGTCATCATACTCCTTTTCTTATGTTATCAGTTATCTGAAACTTGAAAAGTAAAGCTAAATATCTAGATACTAAAAAACCTGGTGGTAGGGCAAAAACTAAAAGCAAAATAGTAAATTAAAATTAAACAATCATAAAATGTTGAAATATAGATTTAGGGATAGTTAGTTAGAAAATAAAGTAAAAATTTATTTTAAATTAAAATTAAAAGGGATACAAGATGGTTATTTAATGAATAGAAAAGGATTCTAAATTATGTAAAGTTTTAAAAGATAACTATTATAATAAGAAGGTAGGTAGGTAGGTAGGTTAAGAAAGAAAACAATTTGCCTAATTTAACAAATACTATAACTTAATAACTATTTATGTGTTATAACCTTGTATACAAGGTTTTTGTCAAGTAATAAATGCAGTGTGTATTGTCTGGGGCGATTGATTATGTCGTCGATTTTGCTTCCACAGTTCGTCAAACAAAAGGAGACACAATATAAGCCAGTGAGTAATGGACGTTGCTCATCAATGATGAGTTGTGTAATTAGATGGTGTGTTGTATGGTGTATAATGTCTGTAATTAACCATTAATACTTAAGGATGGGTACTTTCCTTGACTTATAAGTTTCAAATTTCTCCAGTGACCGTTGACAGCTGATTTCTTCGACCAACTTTTTGCGATAAACTTTTACCAAACACTGCACTTAACTAGATACATAACTTATTGACTATAATAAAGATAACTGACAACAATTTACACAGTAATATCAGTAAAAAACTATTAAAAACTATTTTTCTAAATTTAAATTACAAGAGGTCGATTTTTGACGACTAGTTGGCTGTGTTGCCAACGCAGAAAAAAAAGTCGCTGAGTTTGTATGTTTCAATGGCTTTATCAATATGTTGGCACCACTCACGTATACCCACATTAGTGTCAGGATCAAATGACGGTAGATAGACATCGTTTATACGTATTTTTGTTTCTTGCGGTTTACTTAACTGTGCCGACATTTGCTGCATGACTTGCATCATCTGCATAATTAACTGCGGTGGTATGTTGTTCATGGGCGCGTTGAAAAAGTTTAATTGTGGTTGCTCTTGCTGAGTTGAGATTCTATTACTGCTAGTGGTAGTAAATCCATGTCGCAATTCCATTGTTTCATCAGGTTGTTGAGCGGTAGTGGAAAGTGATCCCACTTCTGATGACGGAGTAACTGGGTCCGTATTGTTTTTAAAAACTATGACGTCAGCTGTGCTGACGTCATTCACTTCATTAGTATTTGTGTTTTCCATAGCGAAGATAATTCAAACACAATAAACTCTAATAACTCAAAACTTTATTCAATAAGTTTTACAGAGATGTTAACAGTACGAGTATTAGTAAACGAATCAACCATTCGCTTCGGTGCGCACCCCTTTTATAAGCGATGTAGTGGGGCGAACGCAGTGCGTCACTTGTTTGCATCGTTCGGAGCACGTGCACGATGACTGTTTTGCTAGTGTTGCATTTTGTTTCGCGCCGATATATATATATATTTTTTTAGGAGAAACAAATTTAATTATTGAAAAAAAAAGACAACACCGAGCACTTAACTTCTATTTATTAATAATTTTACAACTTGAATCAATTATTACGAAATTAATCTTAACCACTAATTAAATCAAGAACAATCAAAGAAAGATTCCAATTTACATCAACTAAACAATCAACCGTTAATTCGAATGTGAAAATAAGGTTATCGCGCTCGTCATGAAACAACTCAAACAACGACCTATCGTTCCGAAAACCGAGAAGCAAATGAGCTCTGTGCGGGTAGCAAACTAGTTTTATTAAAGTTGTTGCATGACGTCACGAAAACGTATTAAAATTATCGAGGTTATGCTGATACGGCCTCTCCTGACCGTGCGCCGTCCCCGGTGCATATCTTCACCACGAGCGTTGGCTAGTTGGTGGATGCTGACGAAGACTCGAGCTCATCATCTCCAGGTGCAACTCCTGGAGGAGCAGTAGCGAGAGCCGCCGAAGGCCCGGGTTGAACATCGTCACATTCATCGTCTGTAGCAGAATCTGTTCACGAGAAATACATAACAAAATATGAGTTTAATAAACAGTTGGCAAAGTACTGCCTATTCTTTCATACTTCTCGCATTCAAGGCCCTCAGTCAGTTATTCACACATGGTAAAGTATTACAAACTCAATCAGTTAAACATCACCAATCGCTCATTCGTCTTCATTCATCACCTACCAACTCATTTTGTAAAAGCGAACGCGCGTTACATGCAACCCTACAGACACACTATTTACAATAACGTGTCCGTCGGACCAAGGTCTGCACGCATAACCACTTTGCGTCTGCCGGACATTTGCCGTGTACGTTCATAAAGAAACGCTCTAATCAGACCAGGGTCCGCGCACGTAATTGTGCCAGCCGGACCGAGTCCGTGAACGTTCAACAAGGCCTCGGGCCCAAAACCAGACTAAGTCTGCACACATTAGGTATAAAATGTGAAAGCTGGACCAAGGTCTGCACGCATCACCACTTTGCGTCTGCCGGTCATTTGCCGTGTACGTTCATAAAGAAACGCTCCAATCAGACCAGAATCCGCGCACATATATGCGCCAAGTGAGATTGTATCACACACTGGATATCACACATTCCAGACATCAGTCATACGTAAGGCAGTGGTTGCCTATAGTACATCTGAAACATAACAGAACATTAAAAATGTCAAACAACTCACTATCGAAAAATGCTGCACAAGACTCGGGACACCATTCCCCTTTCCACGGCACCATGTATTGTGCTGCAGCTTGAGTGGTCTTTCCACGAGCACCGCTCAGTAGTTTCAATTCATACCGGTCACTCGGTAGAGCTTTCGTGACTTTGTAGAGTCCTCTCATACCCGAGTCGAGTTTGCCTGTGGACTGTGAGTACTTAATAACAAACACTAAGTCGCCAACGGCAAATACTCTAGGAGGGTGTCGGTGACGATTAACCTGGGCATCTTGATTGTCTTGATTTCGGCTCAACAGGGTAGCGGCTCTGCTCCGACTTAGCTCTCGTATTGCATCACAATTAGGTTCAGCTATATCCACAGCCACATCGCGGATCAGCGCACGGATCACGGGAGTAGTCGCATCAGTACCAATTAACAAATTCATGGCAGATGATTGAGTGGTTTTTTGTTTTGTTATATTAAGTAAGTTGAATCTTACTAATCGAATCCGACCAAAAAACATCCTTGTTGCGACTTTCGACGCGAATTAAATTTAAAACTGTTCTTATATAACGCTCGGCCTGCCCATTAGCATGGTGCATTTCGGGCGTTATGTAATGAATGTCACAACCAAGTTCGGAAAGCCAACTTGTAAAGCTAGATGCCTCAAACATACGCCCGCGATCGCATACTAATAGTTTAGGTACACCGAACAAGGATATTGCTTGATTAATAGTGCGTTTAAGTTCGCTAGTATCCTGGCGATACAAAGGATATAACAAGACGAATTTAGTAAATGAATCTACTAACACTAAGACAAACTTGTATCCGTTCGATTCGGGTAAAGGCCCGAGAGCGTCTACATGAATAGTATTAAAAGGAACATTTGGTTTTTCCCAAGACGTAATTGGTTGCTCTGGAGCTCGAGGGACTCTTTTCTTTGAGATACAAACTAAGCAGTGAGAAATGTATTTATGGACAAAAGCTTTAAGGCCGGGAAACCAAAAATGTTTCAGTATGAGGTCATACGTCTTGTCTATTCCTATGTGTTGGTGTTCATCGTGAAAAACACGAAGAACACTTAAACGGTGACCTTTAGGAATATAACACAAAAGCCTGGGTTCCTGCCCGACCGGAGTGTACCGATAGTATAAAACATCGTTCTTACAAACATAGCGGGATGAATCCAACTGCCTCTCATTAACTTTTTGTATAAGTTCTAAGGTTTCACTATCAGCAGATTGAGCAATATGCGCCCAGTTTAACGGCCTGTCAATGTAATTTATGCGCGCTACTGGTGGGTTCCTACTTAGGTAATCGGCATGAGACATCATAACGCCCTTTCTATACTCTATGGTGAAATGAAAATCCTGCAAGTAGATCCACCATCGCGCGACCCGTGGCAGTAAGTCTTTTTTCTTTTCGGTGACCTTCAAAGCATTACAGTCAGTAATGATCTTAAACTGAATACCAATCAAATAATGCCTGTAATGCTGTAATGCTTTGACGACCGCTAACGTCTCCAACTCATATGAGTGATAGCGGCTTTCCGCTCCCAATGTTACTTTGCTAAAGTAAGCTACCACCCTTTTGTTGCCATCCCCATGAACCTGCATTAATACCGCCCCGTAACCTGCGCTACTCGCATCCGTATGCAATTCAGTAACTAACTGTGGGTCGAATATAGCAAGTATAGGTTCATTCGTAAGCTGGCTAATTAAATACTGGCGAACTCGCTCCTGTTCTTCACCCCATTCAAACTTTATGTTCTTTTTAGTCAATTTGGAAATACTGGCAGTTTTCGTTGCATAATCTTTTATATATCGACGAAAGTAACCGGCTAGCCCCAAAAATTGTCTAACCTGCCTAACACTATTTGGTGTGGGTGTGTTCACCAAAGCTTCAATTTTCTGAGGGTTCGGCCTAACCTGACCATGGCTAATACTTCTACCTAAATACTCTACTTCTGTAGTCAAAAAAGAACACTTTCGAAGGTTTATCGAAAAGCCTGCATCGGTAAGTGTTGTCAGTACGTCATGAAGTAAGCTGACACCTTCAGAAATAGTCATACTCATTAAAAGTACGTCATCGATATATACAAGTACACTTCCGGCATCGATAAATTTTCGAAGGGTGTCATTTATTATTCTTTGATAGACTGTAGGCGAGTTACAAAGTCCAAAGGGCATTTTTAGGAATTCGAAATGTCCCTCGGGTGTTACAAACCCTGTTAAGTGTGTAGACTCGTCACTAATTGGGATTTGATAGAATCCTGACGCCATATCCAAGCAACTAAAGTATTTGGAACCCCCAAGACGGTCTATATGGTCCTCTATAAGTGGAAGCGGATACCGATCTTTTATTGTTATTCGGTTCAACGCGCGAAAGTCAACACACATGCGGTCCGTACCATCCTTTTTCTTAACAAGGATGATAGGGCTCGCATATGCAGAAGTCGACACTTTAATTATATTTTTGTCTAATAAATCTTTTATTAATTCGCGGACTTTTAATTTCTCTTGGTACGACAACCGATAAGGGTGATATGCAACAGGAATTTCACTAGTTAATTTAATTTGCATCTTGCCTGTCTTCACTGTGGAAGTGGCAGTGCCAGATATCAAAAACGGCGTAAACTTGTCAATCACAATCTTTAATGAATCAAAATCGGAACCTTGAAGAGGTGAACTGATTTTAGTAGCTTCAATCTCAACAGTGTTAACTAAAATAGAATCCGGGGTATGCATCAAATACTGACCATACTTTGATCGAACATAAGTAATTCCGTCTCTATCAAGGACGTCCGTGCCTATAATTATTGAAGTGTTCATACACGTAGCGGGAACGATCACGAAATCAATCTCAAGAGCAATTTTACAAAATTCAACAACAAGGGTAACAAATTCCTGAGCGGCGACAGCCTGTTTACCAATACCCTTCAGTACGCAGTTAATTGGCTTACGTTGACAATCAAAATACTTAACAGTGTCCGATGACATTAAAGAAATATTGAGCGCCCCGCTGTCTACCAAGACGTCAACGGGTATACCCTGTATTACCGCGGTACTAATGTCCCCAATTTCCTGACTACTAGTTACTTGTTTACATAGATTAACATTTCTGTGGTTGCTGCCCTGAGTAAGAGCCCGAGATTTCGCAAAACAGACATTCTCCGTATGGCCTATCTTTTTACAAAATGAGCAAGTCGGTTTCGTTCCCTTATCGTCTATTTTAGGTTTCCGCTTATCATCAACTGTTTCCTTTCGACACTCAGCACGAACATGACCTAATTTACCACAACCGTGACACCTATTAGGTCGACGAGTATTAGAACTATTAGTAGGCCTACGAGACTCGTATTTAAGGTTCGGTTTAGGTTTAGTATAAATGGCCAGAAACGGTACTAAATTATCTACGGTCAGACTGGCATTTATTGCAGCTGCCTTAACCTGTGCGTTGTTAATGCCACGGAGTACTACTTGGACCATAAGCTCTTCGCTTACCCCTTTCACCATACGTAATCGTAATAAAGACCTGCGCGCGTATTCAGCGTACGTCGAAAACTTATCAGAGTTATTGCTCATGACCTCGTAGAGTATATTCGCGTAATCTAGCTGATGTGGACATAATGACTTAAACTCACGAGAGAAATTGGACCACGAACGGTCATTACTAATCCATTCATTTAGCCAGGTTTTGGCGTCACCCTTTAAACAATTACCGACTCGCGATAAGCACTCTAAATCGTCCCAATTAATAATTTGCTTCGCCCTATCTACCTCCCTACACCACACTTCAAAATCGTGCACAGCCGGATCAAAATTTGAAATGTAATATCCCTGCGGCTTTGTTCGGGCGATGGCAAGCAATGCCTCCGTAAACGCTTGAGAAGTGCTGGTGGACGCGCCGCTCTCTACTACAGGTATACTGTCGCGTTCAGTTCGTAACGAATCTCGCGACGAGTTAACTGTTGATTGCTCGATAGCGGATAGACGGGTCATAATTGCATCTAACGTATGCTTCACTGAACTACTACCACTACGCGAACGAGGCTTGTCCGAAAGTAACGACTGCTCACGGTTACTGCGTGATAACCGCTCGCGATTCTCCGAACACAGCCTGCGCGGTCGCGGAGAACGCTCAGTGTTTTGACGCCATACCCGCTCGCGACGATTGCGCATACGTTTGTTACAACGCGACCTGCTGCGAGATCGTCTCTCGCTAAAGGGAGTAGCCACTGACCTACTTCGCGAACGAGATAACCTTTGTTCGTCAAATTCACTTCGCGATCTATGACGGCGGCGATTCGCCCGTGACGGCCTTTTGCGCGTTTCTTCGTTCCTTATAGATTTACCGCGGGACTGCCTGTCTACACGGCTAGGAGTCCCACCCGATTGACTACGTGAACGCGAACGGTACGATCGCGAACGCGGCATGACGATTTCAAATTAAAGGTTGTTTGCTTATAGAGTGGTGTCGTAAGGACCAATCCCACTTCTGATTTTAGGAGAAACAAATTTAATTATTGAAAAAAAAAGACAACACCGAGCACTTAACTTCTATTTATTAATAATTTTACAACTTGAATCAATTATTACGAAATTAATCTTAACCACTAATTAAATCAAGAACAATCAAAGAAAGATTCCAATTTACATCAACTAAACAATCAACCGTTAATTCGAATGTGAAAATAAGGTTATCGCGCTCGTCATGAAACAACTCAAACAACGACCTATCGTTCCGAAAACCGAGAAGCAAATGAGCTCTGTGCGGGTAGCAAGCTAGTTTTATTAAAGTTGTTGCATGACGTCACGAAAACGTATTAAAATTATCGAGGTTATGCTGATAATATATATTCACAGGCATATTTTTATATTATATTATATATATATACATATATATATATATATATATATATATAATAATTTATATCTATAAGTGAACAATGTATGTTCTTTTTTTTAGAATAAATAAAGAATCTTTGAACCGAACCCAAAAAGGATTATTCGTCGACTGAGCCCTGAAGACATTATTAAAATGTAATAAATACTTTTGTTATACAAACATTCCTAACAACATGAAACAACATCAGTATATGAAAGGTTTGCTGTTAGAATTACTTTTCACATGAATGTTTCGAATATCGAATAGGGAATAATATTTTAACAGTCTCAAAAAATACTTTAAATATCTTAGAAATCAACCATTCAAAATGACAGAATTATATAAATATTAAATTATAATATGAAACTAAAACTACAGTGCAAGTACATAATTTAAGTAAAATATAATACTCACATACTTTTTCTGCAACACTTGTAGTGCAACACACTCAACTACAATATAATCACGATATCTACTCAGTGAAATGCTCTTCAGCACAACAATGACAAAATGTAAGGAATAATCTCAGATGCTTATTTTTATAGACCTAATTTCTAAAGCCATAGTCATAATGTTATGTTTCAAAAATAATTACTTGAAAATTATAATTCAAACTATATTTGTTAATAGAATTTCATCTTTATTACTAGAGCACTTAAAGTAGATTTTATTTTAATCATTTCTCGTAATGAAATCGCACTGTGAATGCTTCCGAATACTCTCGTTAAGGAAAGTGTTCTCACAGCACTTTATCCTTATACAAGTTATTTAATGCAACTGGAGACGAAAATCTTAAAAGGAGTGATATGTCAAATAGCTTTGGTGGAATAGAAACAAACATATACGAAAACCAATAAAATGAGATCTCCGATAGTTATTTGCTATGTATACAGAAATGCTGGGTTATTCTGTAAAGTCCCAAATCGTAAAGGTTGTGTTAGATATAGCTATCCTGTTCATTTTAATGTTAATAGAAAGAGATGTTGATGGATTTCAAAGTGATAATCCCTGATACAACTCTTATTTGATATTACAGAATTAGGCTGCGTGAATATTGAACTTTGGTAAATGAAACAAACAATTTTAATTTTTAAATATATTAATAAATCTTCTAAGAAATAGCACATTCTTTATTTAAATTATGTGTATTTTTAATATATTGCAAGGTTTTAGCTATTTTATTTTTAGAATTAGGTTTACTTATTATTTTACACATAAAATAAAAAAAAATAAAAATAAAATAAAATTTATTAAAAAACATAGATCACATGAATAAGTAATTAAAATGGCTCAGATGTTGAGGTAAAAAAAAAATGGTCTTAATAATAACAATCGGAAAAAACTAAGTTAATCTAGGCTAATACATACAGGCAATAATAAAATAAAAACAGTACTAATTTTAAATATAGGGACCACCCGAACTAGGTTTATGTAAACCTGTGTTTCAGGCTATCAAGGCTCAGAATAGTTGTCGGTTAATTTTAACATCATAATCATATTACATAATTATTAAAGACTAAGCAAGGGCAAAGTGTCCTTAATTATTAAAATACACTATACTAGTTACTAAAATAAGCAATTTATTTTAACACTTCTAGCAATTTTTCCGTATCTGAGTAATTGAGGGACTGTAAATATTCTGTTAGTACTATATTACACTTATTTACACTATAAACCTTTAGCAATCTGTTAAGTTTGTTATACAAATAAGGTCCTAGAAATAAATAAAATCTGTTAGTAAAAGCATGTTTCGTCCGAGAGTTAGTGTAAACTAAATCCTATCTCCTCTT
Organism: Autographa pulchrina; assembly: GCA_905475315.1. Taxonomy (NCBI): domain Eukaryota; kingdom Metazoa; phylum Arthropoda; class Insecta; order Lepidoptera; family Noctuidae; genus Autographa; species Autographa pulchrina. The sequence continues at coordinate 29,631,182 of FR997761.1, read as the reverse complement.
GCCAGAAGGTACAGGGCTAAAACCAAGTTCAGCATGCTGGAGTAGAACTATATTCAAAATAAATAGCTGGCGTACTGTTAGCACTTTGCATTCCCTGTAAAGCTGGTGGGTGGGGAATCTGAATGGACGAAAGCTAGCGACCTTCAGGATTGCTCTTTGGGCACGTTCCAAGGGCAAGAGGATAGTTTTAGGGGCCCCACCCCAGGAGCTAATACAATAGGTAAGAATAGACTGACACAAGGCCATGTACACCTGCCGAATTAAAATGAAGTCTGCTATGTTACGCAAATTTTAAAAAACGTATATTAATTTACGAACTTGAGTGCATAATAAGTCAATATGTTTACGGAAGTTAAGCTGGGCGTCAATCGTGACACCTAGATATTTTATATGGTCAGTTTTTTGTAATGTAGGGCAGGCGCATGCTGTGTCAGCGGACGTACTCATATTACAATTGTGTGCATAAATGTTTAGGTTAGTGGACGTATTGTTAGTATTTCTTATAGTAAATAACATGTGTTTGGTTTTATCTGAATTTAATGTCAGTAGGTTATTGTGAAGCCAATTTGACACTATATTGAAACCATTTTGGGCAAGTTCATAGACCTCATCTTTTGATGTGCCTGAGAACACAAGAGCTGTGTCATCAGCATATGACATAATGACACCATTTTCAAGTGACAAGCTGCTTAATTCATTTATATAAATTAAGAAGAGGGTAGGTCCCAAAATACTACCTTGAGGAATTCCGAAACCACTGTTTTTTAGGTCAATACTTTTGTACTGACCTATTTTCACACACTGGTGACGATCACTGAGATAGTCAGAGAATAATTTTAATTGTGCTCCTCTTACCCCCATTGTTTCCAGTTTGTGCAATAATAGGGTACAAGAAATGGTGTCAAATGCTTTGGCAAGGTCTAAGAAGATCCCAATTGTGACCATACCATTATCTAGATTAGAACAGATGACATTTGTTAATTTATGAACTGCTTGATTTGTTGATCTTTTAGGCCTAAATCCGAATTGTTGATCCGATAGTAAGTTGTTCTTTTCAAGATACTTAATTAATCTAATGTTTATAATTTTTTCCAATATCTTTAAAAGGCCTGTTAATACTGCAATGGGTCGATAATTAGTGACATTGGTTTTGTCCCCAGCTTTAAAAACAGGGCTTACAACAGCTTTTTTAAGCAGATTCGGAAATATTCCTTTACTTAGGCATAAGTTATAGATGTGTGTTAGAGGCGGTGCAATAAGGTGTTTAAAACTTTTTAGTACATTATTAGGGATGTTATCCCAACCAACAGCACAAACTTCTTTTAGTCCATCTATTATACATAACACTTCCTGGACGTCTGTTTCTAATAATACGAAAGAGCTCAGAGAGTTATGTGGCACAGGCATACATTGTGTGATTGCATTTCCGGAAAAGGTTTTTTCAGCTAAATTTTTGCCAACGTTAACAAAGTAGTTGTTTACTTTATTCGTTGCTTCGGATGGGTTCAAACAGGTTGATAAAAGATCAAGCTGAGTGTCTAGTTTTGTTTGTCTGAAGGTGTTGCTTTTTATAAATTTCCACATTAGCTTATTATTCTTTCCCGCTTTCTGAAGCTGTGCTCGGTCGTATTGTATTTTTTGTTTTTTCAACAGATTATTGCAAAAGTTTCTGTAACGTTTATAGGTAACTGAAAGTATTTTATTGTCGGGTGTTTGCTTCAACTTTTGATGAAGTTTGTCTCTATGGCGTATACAGCGGACAAGACCTGGCGTTATCCAAGGTTTGATGTTACTATACTTTCTAGGTATTAATTTGTTTGATGTGTTATTGCTGATGCGTGTTTGTAACGCCTCAATAAAATACTGCAACGAGGCATTAGGATCATTGGAATTAAAAACAGGGTCAAAATTGATGTCACGCATGTCGTTTTCAAGACTCGTCATGTGTGGTATTCAGAATTTAGGACTAAATTTAATGGATTCCTATTTAAAACAACGTTTTCAATGTGTAGATATTAATGGCGCTAAATCTGGACCGCTTCCAGTTACAATAGGTGTACCTCAGGGATCAATACTAGGCCCTTTCTTATTCCTAGTTTATATAAATGATTTGCCATTCTATTTAAAAGGCATCTGTGATACAGTACTTTTTGCAGATGACACCTCGCTCATATTTAAAGTGGACAGAAATAGGACAAATTTTGATGATGTTAATAATGCGCTTTTACAAGCTACTAATTGGTTTACGGTTAACAATTTAGTCCTAAACGCCAAAAAAACCAAGTGTATTCAATTCGCGCTACCAAATGTAAGAAATCTTGGCCCCAACATTATTGTCAGTAATGAAATGCTGGAGACTGTTGAATCTACCGTTTTCCTTGGAATTGCAATTGACAGCAAACTTAAATGGGCAGCTCACATTTCATATCTCGCTAGTAAGCTTAGCTCAGCCGCCTATGCTGTTAGGAAGGTTAGGCAGCTGACTGACGTGGATACAGCTCGCCTTGTTTATTTTAGTTACTTTCACAGCGTCATGTCGTATGGCGTACTGTTGTGGGGTAAAGCTGCAGATATCGAAACTATATTTGTTCTGCAAAAACGGGCTATTAGGTCTATATACCAGTTAGGCTCAAGGGTTTCTCTTAGAGAGCGTTTTAAGGAAATTGGCATTTTGACTGTTGCTTCACAATTTATTCTGGCCAATATATTGTACATCCGACAAAACATTCACTCATATGCTAAAAATAGTGACATGCACAGTATAAACACTAGAAATAAGCATAAACTATGCAATTCATCATACCGGCTACACAAGGTACACAACTCGTTTGTAGGGCTTGGTACAAGGATTTATAATAAGATACCCCCTAGCCTGTTAGATTTATCTTTTAATTCATTTAAATCTGTCCTTAAAACAAGGCTGTGTAAGAAAGCCTATTATACATTAAATGATTATTTAAACGATAAAAACAGTTGGTCGCCTTGATAGACACAAGACGGTTCTGTATGGAATTACTGTTCTCCTACTTATTATTATTTTTTTGTTTATTTATTTATTTAGTTTTTGATTGCCATACAGATAGTATGTTACAATATTTTTGACTCAATTATACTATTGTATAATTACTTTTCTTATTATTACTTGCTGACATGATATTTTAATAATTGGTAGATTTGAATTATTGTTTAATTTTATATAAAATCAACTAAATATTATTTTTACAATGTAATTTATTTAATTTGAGAGTCATACACTCAGTATGTAACAATATGTTGCCCTTTTTTTATTATCTATGCAATTATGCGTATGTAAATTAGTGTATTATTAAATGCCTAATTTTGTTAAGGGACCGTGCAGTGAATAAGTGCTTGGGATTTTTTGTCTTCTAATTTATACTTTTATTTTTTTTTTAATGCCGGCAGCAGTTTCGTCATGCTCCCTTAGTTTGTCATTGCTTGCGGTGGCGTCTTGGGTCGGGTCTCCTCCTTCCCTTTAATATGGCGAGGGAGGAGATTGCTGATCCCTGCGTCATACTCGTGAACGGGTGCTGCTTGCGGTGACTGGTCGTTCTGCTGACCTTGGTCTCTGTAGATATTTTTCCTTTCATTCTATAATAGTATGGTACCCATTTTACCTAAAACACTTGTTCATTTTGCACGATCCCTTTTTGATATTATTATAAAGACAGCGTGCTACTGGGGAGTTTGTTGCGCCGTTTCTTCTCCTCAGCCAGAGCACTTAGGAAGCGGTGTAGGGTGGGCGAATTGGGGTTGGTTCATGTCTGGCGGAGGTGGCGGCGCGTGTTGTCGGTCGCGCGGCGCTGGGGCGGGCGGGCGCGTGGTGGAGCGTTCGGCCTTTCACACTGAGCTGATGCGTGGGTGCGTCTGGTGTGGGAGGTCGGATGTTTTATCGTGTGTTCGTTCGTTCTGGCGTTGCGCGGCCGGTATTGCGCGCTGCCTCTTCTGCCGGATATGAACCGACCCCTAGGGTGCTGTCCTTTTTGTATTTTTGACGTTTAATAAGTGCTACTTTGTAGCCTAAGTTAAATAAATGAGTTTTGATTTTGATTTTGATTTTAGTTTTTTAAAGTTACGCAAGCAGTTTTTTCTAGATGGAGATATTTGTAGAGTTAATAATATAGCCTGATGATCCGTAAGCGATGAATTAGTAATAAATGTTTTAGATGGTGATTTTGTTTTAATAATGACATGATCTAAGCATGAACCACTCTGGTGAGTGGGATGATTATGTGCTGGCAAAAGTCCATGAAATGTGCAGATGTTTAGGTAGTTATGTGCATGGGTTTCGGTTTTCCCAGAAGCTATATTAATATTAATGTCACCTAAAAGTATAATATTTTTATGACAAGATATTTTACTTAATTTAGCACTAAGCGAGTCTAGAAATATGTCCATGTTTTGGGATGGAGGCCTATAAATAGCCATAACTACAATATCGGGGTTAATTTTAATTAATAGGCAATTACAGCCTAGAAATAAAGGTTCTTCTACTGTTACTTCTAAGGTATTTTTAATGTAAACAACTAGGCCATCGTTTTGGTTGGTATTTAAGTTAGTTTTATATAGCGTATAACCGTCAAGCGATGGTAAATTGTCTGCTTGTTTTGATAACCAGCATTCTGTTAGCACAATAATATCACAGCATAAGTCGAGATTCTGTAATAGCAATTGAAAACCGGTAAAATTACGATTAATACTGCGAATATTTTGGGTTAGTAAGGTAATAATTTTATTTTCGGCCGTAAAAAAGTTCTTGCACTCCTCAACATTACAAACTATGACTTCAGATACGGAAAAATTATCAATGTCGCTGATTAATTGCTCTGACATCAAGTTAGGGCGCTTTCAATTTATGCGTTTCGTGTCGGACCGCTGCGGTGCCGAAGCGGTGCGTTAGACGTACTGCGCACGGACGATCCTCTTTTTTTCATACAAAACGCTCGGTGCGGCAACAGTGCGGCGCCGGTACCGCGAACGCTCGACAACAGGACGGCAACGTCGCAAGCATCACGTGTTCATTTCCGTGTTGAATAGTGCAGTGAATAGACGTTAGAGCTAATTGCATCAAATTTTCATTTACGTATTTGCTAAAAATGGATGATATAAACGTGGAAGATTTTATCAGTCTTTCTTCAGCTGATATAGTATGCTTAAAAACAGATTCTTGTCGCTGAATTCTAGTTTTAAGTAATTCAAGTAGTTCGTAGAAACATTCTCTAGACATTCTTAGATAATTAAAAAACTTGCTTGGATCTTGTTTTAACCTAGGGTAAAGATTATGGAAATCACCAGAATTACATGTTAAAGAAAACATCGGTGCTGCTCTTTTACGGGGGCGTCGTTTTTGCTTCTCTTTGATGATCAACACGAGCACTAACAGTAATGTTTCTTCGTCAGAGTCCATGGCTTGACTGATGTCACATCACTAGGATAAAAACGCACGGCTGTAAATTACGCTTTCAGTTTAGACGTTCGGTGTCGGACTGCAACCGTACCGCAGCGGCCCGACAGCGAGATATAACCAGCGGCACGTTAAGCGTGCGGCAGCGGTCCGACACGAAACGCATAAATTGAAAGCGCCCTTAGAAATAAATAAAGGTAAAAACCCTACTGTATATGTGCTACTTAATCCATCCAAACTAATATTATAAATGCGAAAGTAACTCTGTCTGTCTGTCTGTCTGTCTTTGCTTCACGCCTAAACTACTGAACCGATTTGTGTGAAATTTGGTACAGACATAGTTTGGAACTTGAGAAAGGACATAGGATAGTTTTTATTACAAAAAAAATAAAAAATAAAATAAAAAATAAAATTTATTCCGGACATACAGCGCCATCTATTGGTCAAGCGTCGGCATCAATTCAGTACTGAAAATTCATCGGAAAAATGTAAATAAATAGTAAAAAGGTATGAAAATATAATATAATACAACTTTTAGTACAAAGAAAATGCTCTAACGGAGTATAGATAATTTTATTAGTACTATATGTGTAAGCCCTTTTTGGATATAAATAATTTAAATTTGATCATGTTGGCGAGGTTAATAGAGGTTAATAGTTGTTTTTAAAATTCATAGATGGAGTTGCGCATTTTCTTCTATACATCTAATAAAACAGTAAATTACAACATTCTTTTGCCGGGGGTCAGATTTCATGTTACAGTATCAATTATGAACTACTGAATTGATAGCAGTAAAAAATTGAGAGAATGTTTTTGGTAAATCGTAGACGGTTGTTAGCTATTTTTAAACACGCTACTATATCTAGGTAATACGGGGTGGAGCTTTAAATTTCCAAATTCATTTTTTCATCTGCACACGTAAATTGGCATTATTGACATATAAACAAGAGGTAACTATGGCAGGCTACGGTAGCCATAGCGACCATTCTTCATTGTGATTGAAGTATACTTTTTGGAAAACTAGCTGTCGTAGTAAACAGCTTGGTGGTTGTAGGATTGGAAATGGATGTCCATGCTGCAGGTTCAAATCCAGTTGTTAATGATTGTATTTTTGTTCTTGAGTCCTTTTTGTTACATACGTTTGAATGTTTTGTTACTCAAGTTCAAGTCTCAGTCGAGCTAACACTTTTTGTGTTCTATTAGGTTAACTTTTATTAGTTTAAATCTTTGTATCATTTTGTTGTTTCTTTCGCAATGAGCAACAACTTTATGTCGTGCATTTTTTACTAGACCGATGCATAAGCTCAAAATTATTATGTTTGTATTTTAAATTTTAAGTGTGTTGCTCATTGCAGATCAAGCATGTCATATGCTGTAAAGAACGTCTGGCGTAAATGCCCTGACCATAGATATAAATCTATGGCACCGACATTTACTCCTGAATTGAAAAATAAGATTCCTCATAGATTACAACTATAAAATGATCCATGAGGAATCTTATTTTTCAATTCAGGAGTAACTTTTTTAAATTATTTCATCAAAGTAATGTGTAATGTTTTCTGTTGGTCATCTATAGAATTCCATGGACAAGTTTTTTTTTGTATTTGTAAATTTTTATTGTTTTAACTCAAAACCCAATGATCTTTTATGATATAATTTTTTAGTAAGTACTTACTCTTTAATATTCATTTTAAGGTAGCTTGCTACACGGGTTTTAATGCGTTGATCCAGATAAATCTTCTATTTTTTCGTTTACAAATTTCATTTAGTTTGTGTACCTATTTACTGGAAGTTTCGCCCAAAAACTAAAATAAAATAAACTTTCTATCGCATTCTCTACATTTTAAAATGAATATTGCATCATTTGAGCTCAGCACCTTATGCTGGGCAGTATCATCATCATCCACAGAACTTTTCCTCCCACTGTTGGGCATAGTTCTCCCCTTTTTCGTGCCATTTTCTACGGTCCTGTGCCAGCCTCATTCAGACTCGACCCGAGACTTTAACTATGTCATCGACCCATCTTGCTCCCGGACGACCGACGCTTCTTTTGCCATGCCTTGGCCACCATTCTGTCACCGTCTTAGTCCACCTGCCGTCATTTCGTCTGGGCAGCATAAAGCGACTTTATTGTAAAGGATACAGCCCCAGTCCAAGGCTTTGATCAGGGTAGAATGCGGTTGTCCTTGGTCTATTACTTAGTTTCCAGTCATAAATAATTTTAACCACAGTTTTGGTAGTTCTGATCCTGCGCCTCTCTCTATTGTCAACGTTTTCTTTCAGTTTCACGGGTCTCAGGTAAATACCTTATTAAAATGGAGCCTGCTTATCTCAGTCGTTCATCCCTTTAAAAACAACACACTCGCACACTCTTTTGCCTTTCATTAGCAGCCACCATTACCAGACCACATAGTTCCTAGCTGCTAAGTTCCTTAACTTCCACATATACTCTAGGCTTAGGCACCGCACTGACATCTGGTAGCTATTAACTAAGATGAGAACACTACCTTAGTCTTAAAACCGGACTTCACCAAAGCAGAGATGAGAAGAGCGGAGCGTAAATAATATTGATATCTACTTTCAATTTTACTGCGTAGTTCAGTATTTCGAATTTCGGGGTTTCGAACCAAAACCCCGATCCCGGTAGTCTTACTAGGGACTGCTGTACCAACGAAATACTATTGCAAAAGAAAAAAAGTGGTAAATCGTTTTTTTTGGCACGTGTCAAGCAATATTTGTGACAAAACTCTAGGTTCCACATCTGATACATTTTGCGTATAGCAGACTACTTAGAAACATTCATCTAGCGAAACAAGATAATATTGAAGTGTACATGTGTTTTGTAAATTTTTAAATATATAAAAAGAACATTCTGAAGCCGGTGTCTAGGTAGTTCGTGATGGTGACCCTCTATACCACAGTCTAATTTATATTTATTCGCACAGATGACTGATATGAACGCGAACATCGTCGCGGGTACAGCTAGTAAATATATAAATGGCGCTCTTAGGCGCCTTCATAATCAATTGAATTAATGTAGTTGTCTTCAGCATACTTGCGTGCCGGGCAGTTGATATCACCTGTGGGATGATCACACTTGCGCTTAAAGCGTTTGCAGGTGGCACAATTGGGTGGCGACGATTTGTTAGGACACTCTTTAAAAGCATGACCCATCTCACCGCAGAGGTTGCATGTGGGGCTAGTTTCGCGGCAATACTTGGCTGCATGTCCAAACTGCTGGCAGTTGAAGCATCTGGTTACAATTGTAAAATCCTTTACTGGGCATGACGTCCAATCTATAAAAATGCGGTCTTGATTTATCAGCATTTTTCTAATACTTGCGGGTACCTCTAGGATATAATTACAGGTAGGCTGATCTTTCTTCCCCGATTTATGGCTGAGTTTTATCTCTTCTAAAAAGGACTCCCGCGAGGTATTGGCCAGCTTTTCGGAAAGGTTTTGTTCGAATATACAGTCCAATACTTCTTTTTCCGTAAGAGCAACCGGGACACCAATGACTGCTATTCTAGGACGACGTTTGGAGGGCTCTTCGACTTTGAGGCCTGAAGAAACGAGTTTTTCGGAAGCTTTCAGTTTCTCAATATCTCCTTTGCTATCCGCACTGATGATTACGCCTCCATTCCTAATTTTTTTCATGCCACGGACTCGCAATTTTAATGCTTCTGGCGAGATTATTTTTTGTACAAGAGTCTTTGTGTCGTCACTGGACTGCGTCTTATCTGTAGGGTATATGGCTATAGATTGTAAATTGGCTGGGCGTATAAAATCTTGTCCTTTTTTCACCACATTGGCATAGGAAACACTACCAGTATTCCGATCCGTTTCAACTGCCTTTTTTATTTCTTTTATTGAGTCTGCAATGACCTGCCGACCCTGTAGATGCTGAATGGTTACATGTGCTTGGAGGGTTTTTTGCTTTAAGGACTGGTACTGTACCGCCAGTTGCGATGTCCCATGCGAGACCTTACGGCAAAGGTTAGTGACGCGTAACTTCTGGTCATTATTCATTTTGCCCTCCGACACGATAGTGCAAACTTCCGACAGGATTGTATCTATGGCACCCATCCATTTCTGTATTTCTGGCGTAGAAATAACTTCAACTTCAGCCTCTGTGGACGTTGGCGGCTCTGGGTCTCTTAGTTGATGTTGTTCTGAAGGTGAGGGCGTTGGGGGTGGACTACGTCTTAGCAATTGGCTACGCCCGAAAGGGCTTAAACCCGGGTTAGACATACTAACACAGAAGGCAGCTCGGTTCTAATAGTTTTAGTTCATCTTGTAAAAACAATGATGACTCACTTAAAACAACGCGACACACTTTACTCAATATTACAACTCCGCAGAATTATTGATTGAAAGCTATAATAAAGTCAATATGAAAAACCTTGAACGCGATTTAAGTAAACATAATACCTTTGAACCAGTTTATAATGCGAGCGATGCAAATGTTGCTTTAGACTATTTTATTAACCTATTGCAAAAAACAATTATAAAAAATACTACGACAACTATGATACCTAGAAAACATAGAAATTTAAAACCTTGGATAACACCGGGACTCGTACGTTGCATTAGACATCGAGACAAACTTCATCAAAAATCGAAATTAGAACCCGACAATTCAGTTACTTCCATATCTTATAAAAGGTATAGGAACTACTGCAATAACCTTTTAAAAAAATTGAAGTCTCAATACGATAGGAATGAATTACAAAAGGCCGGTAATAATAGCAAGCTTGTTTGGAAATTAATTAAAAAAAATGCATTCCAGTCAAAAACCTCAGAACCTCCTGTAGATTTGTTACTTAGCGAAACATGCCCATCCGAAGCAATTAACAAAGTCAATAACTTTTTTGCAAACGTGGGTAAAACCCTTGCAGAAAAAACCTTGCGGACAAGCAGTATCGACTTAAATAAGTTAATGACTGCCTCTACGGTGAACTCCTTTGTTTTGCTAAATACGGATATATATGAAGTGTTAAGCATTATTTCTGGATTAAAGCACAATTGTGCTGTAGGATGGGATAATATTTCCAATACTATTTTGAAAAGCCTCAAACATTTACTTGCTCCCCCGTTAACCTATATATTTCAATTATGTTTAGATGAAGGTGTATTCCCCAGATCCCTTAAAAAAGCAGTGGTGACCCCTATATTTAAATCAGGAGATAGAAAATGTGTAAATGACTATAGGCCCATCTCAGTATTATCAGGACTTTCAAAAATTTTGGAAAAAATCATAAACAATAGGTTAATCAAATATCTTGAAGACAACAAAATACTTTCACAGAACCAATATGGCTTTAGGCAAAAAAGGTCTACTAATCAAGCACTTCATCAATTAACAAACTATATAACTAGCAACCTGGACCGGGGTAAACCCACCATAGGGATATTTCTAGACCTCGCCAAAGCTTTTGATAGCATATCTTGTTCCATACTTTTGCGCAAGCTTGAAGCACTTGGGATAAGAGGAACACAACTCCGCCTTTTTACTGACTACCTTTCTGATCGCTTACAATATGTTAAAATTGGTCAATACTTAAGTTCTGAAGTTCAGAATACTGGCTATGGATTCCCTCAAGGTAGTATTCTAGGCTGCACTTTATTCCTGGTTTATATTAATGACCTCTGCAGCTTAAAAATTCCAAATGGTCTTATAATATCTTATGCGGATGACACCGCTTTATTATTTACGGCAAATACCCGGCTGGAGGTTTTCGAGCACGCTCAGACGGGTTTTGATATGGTAACTAACTGGCTACACAAAAACTTACTAACCCTAAACGCAGATAAAACCAAATACATTCTTTTTACAATGAGAAACACAAACATACCCATTGTTAATCCAAACATATATGCACACAGCTGTAAAATAATCGCTGACATCGCTTGTACCTGCCCTGCTTTAGCAAATACTAACGACATCAAATACTTAGGTATAACTCTTGACACGAATTTGAATTTCCGCAAACACATTGATTTATTATGTTCCAGAGTACGTAAATTAATATATTTATTTAAGAATCTTCGCAATATAGCAGATTATGCATTAATAAAGCAAGTGTATTTGTCGTTGTGTCAATCTTTACTTACTTATTGCATAACTTCCTGGGGTGGTGCAGCAAAGTCAATTTTGCTGCCTTTAGAACGCGCTCAGAGAGCAATTCTTAAAGTAGCAACTTTCCGACCTTTTCTATTTCCTACTGACCTGCTATATAGGGAATGCAACGTACTAACAATCCGACAATTATTTTTATTGCACACCATTTTAAAACAGCACACTGATCTCCCTTTTATCCCATTAGCAACAGACAAGAGAAGGAAGGACATAGTCTGTAGTAGACCTCAAGCTAATCATGCATTTGTCAACAGGTTTTATTTATTTTTGGGACCTTTTTTATACAATAGAATCAATAAAAAACTTAATATATATTGTTTAAATAATAAAAAATGTATGCTCATGTTAACCCAATATTTAGGGAAATTGAATTACGCAGACACAGAAAAAATACTAGAAATTGTTAAGTAAGACTGACAACATTATTAATAGATATTTTCCTTTGCTGATAGACTTTTTTGTAACTCGTATTATTTTGTAAACGAATACTATGTAGTCTTTAATTATTATTTTACTTTAATTTTAAATGCCCTACTTAAATATTTACCTTAAGCGATCACCTGAAACACAGGTTTACCCTAGTTCAGGCTGGCAGCAATTAATACTTTATGAACCATATCATACTATATGTACTCTAAAAATGTTATATTAATTTTAGTTTAACATAAGTGTAGTTTAAGTATTTTTGGAACTGTGGTATTTATAAGATCTAGTTTAAAATTCTACACTGTAACATATATTTGGTCAAATAAATAAATATTATTATTATTATTATTATTATTGATTGGCATTAATTCGTAATTAATTAAAAAGATTCATTATACTCCGCACAAAAGTCACGACCGCTTAGTCTCGAGTCTACGTATCTATCAACCAAACATATTTTTTTATTTTATATATTTAAACTTTACAATTTTATTATACTTATAAGTATTGTAGATTTATAATATGTTAAAGTGTAATGTTATAATTAAGAACTTACATCTACACTTATCAACTAAGAGTTTTGTTGTATATTTTCAGTAATTTTTCCAATTAATAAAATACATAATAACAATAATAATGTAACTATTTTAAATATTAATTAGGTACATGAAGTTAAACTTAATTTTTTAACTATTTTAGCAACTAAATACTCGGTTTCAGCCATTATGTCATCAGTATGACTACGGACTAAATATTGAATATTCACGCTTGCACTATCGGGGTCACCGCAATTTCTTGCATCTGACGGCCTTCCATATCATGTACAATTATTTTTATAATTCGGTGAACATGCCCGGGCTCTTTTCGTGTGATAAAGGATGTGTTTTTAAAAGGTTTTGATTTTATCTTGTTCTTCTTTATTTTTTTCTTTCCTATTTTTTGTTGTCTACTCTCTTTACATGCTTCTTCCGCCACTTCGGCGTACCAGCTTTCTCGGTCTTGAGCATAGCAAAATGGATTAAAAACTGGATCGGAGCATTCTATCGAATTCTGAAATAATGAATAATATTATGCTTATTAAACAGCATCAGATATGAATTCAATTGCTAACATTGATGATTACTTATATACTTACATTACATTGTCGATCAATGTTATCTAAAACAGGACTGTAGGATGGTGAGTGTGACAAATTTAATTCTATGTCCAGACTTCGTTTAACACCTGGAAAAAAAAAAAAACTCTAAATTAATATTTCGTTTAAGTACCGATATTCTATCTCAAAACAACAATTGCGACTGAAACATAGTGTTATATAGAAATAAATATGTACCAGACATACATATATTAAACGTTGATTATACTGTCTGATAATAATGTAGAAATACAGAAGAATAATATTAAAACTTACCAATAGTACGCGATAAAGCCAGTTGCAAGGTTGCAACAGTCAAGTATAGAATCGGAATAAATTTTAAAAGATTTTTCTCCCCATTTATACTTATTTAATTTAATTTTAATGGATAGAGTTCAAAATCGTACGTTTAGGGTTAGATATCATATCTTTTTCCAAAAATGGTATAGTGAAATAGGAAACGGCGACATTATGGCGCCTATGATTTTATTGTTTATCATAAATATATATCGATAAAATAATACTGCTGTCCTTATGTTCACGGTAATCGTTTTCATACATTTTATTTAGATAATAAGGCAAGCAAACGCATGGCATGTTAATAGTATATCAAAGTTAGTAAATTTGCACCGTAAGCTGAATTCTTTTTAAGGAGATGAATCAAAACAATATAGCAATATCGTCATACTATTGTTACGTTTGGTTTCGCCTGTTATTATTTTAATTTGTTCATAGATTAAGGTTGATCGATATCCAAAAAAAAACAGATCAGATCAGATCAAAATATCAGTAGGGTATAATTGGGGGCTTCTGGATTACGCACTCGAGCGAAGCGAGAGTAAGTGATCCAGAACCCCCAATTATACCCTACTTACGTTTAAAATGTCAATATTCAAAACATCGAAAACATAAATATCGAATGACCAAATAACCTATTACAAAAAAGAACCGAAAATAAGTCTTATATGGTTTTCTTATGGACCACACGTTAATCACCAGCTTTCAAATAAAGAAGGAATCATTAAAATCATTAAAATATAAATCATAAAAATGTTTTTTTTTTTTAAGTCGGTTAAAAATTAAAATTGTTTAGATTCGACTTGAAAACCTATTACAAAAAAGAACCGAAAATAAGTCTTATATGGTTTTCTTATGGACCACACGGGAATCACCAGCTTTCAAATAAAGAAGGAATCATTAAAATCATTAAAATATATTTCATAAAAATGTTTTTTTTTAAGTCGGTTAAAAATTAAAATTGTTTAGATTCGACTTGAAATACGATTGAATATAATTAACATCATAATTATGTACAAAATAAATATAAAAATATACATTTTATAACATTTATAAGTTTATATTTTATTTTACCAAGTCGTATTTACGACAAGCTTGCTAACCCTGACTATAGTTACTCACACAAGAGCGCGTGTCCACACTGTCCAGGCATTACAACTGCAAAAGGCTCACCCGCTTTTGTGATAAAACAACTATACCCATATTGATAGTTAGATAGGCCATTCGAAACTCTGTACTTTCGATATTTAGGTAATACAATGTTACTATTGTAGATAATTTCATTTTAGATATATTGGTCGTAGGTTATTTAACAATTCAACATTATAAACTTTCGTTATTTTTAACCAACTGTAAAAAAGGAGGAGGTACACAATTCGACTGTATTTTTTTATGTTTGTTACCTCATAACTTTCGACTGGCTGAACCGATTTTGATAATTCTTTTTTTATTCGAAAGCTGGTGCTTTTTTGGGATCTATAAGAAATAAATATGTGACTTATTATGAAGTCATTTTTTATGTAAGAATTATAATTTTCGTTGAAATAAAACTACTTTTACGGATTTTATCGCGGTTTGTATTGATTTTCGACACCTTTGCAGATATCATGAACTATCATGGTCACAGGCAGACTGAGGTGGTGTTCGTCTTGACGGTTGATGTTGCTCGTTTACTTTCGTAAACAACAGAAATCAATATTATAACTTATATAGGGTGACTGGTAATTAGTGACCGATACATAAACACTTGATTACAAACAACTTTCCCAAAGAAACTTTTTTTGTATACTCATTAGTTTTCTTTTTATCGTTATAACAAAATTGCTGGCGCGCGTGCAAAGTTCAAACTTCGCGCGCGCGCCGTCGCCCGATCAGCTGTTAGCGGCGAGGCCCCGCGCCCGCGTTGTCGATGCCGCCGGCAATGTAGTAGCCATTTTCCCCCGCCCGCACCGCGCCCCTTGCCATGCAGTAGTGAGTGACGTAGGTATAAAAAACAGTTGCTCCGGGAAGCGTGTCGCATGCGCATTGTTTGTTTATTTTTTGCTGCCCCGCCCGCGCGCACTATTCCGTACAACTACACCGCGAGTGAGTACAGTGATATGGTGATGTGCTACTATTCGGAAGGGGGTAATGGTGAAGCAGCAAGACGATTGTATCATCTTTTGTACCCAACAAGAACTCTCCCAACCCCAAAAACATTTTTACGCGCTGCACATTAAACACCGCTGGACTTTTTTTTTGTGGGGGCACGTGAAAAACCTAGTGTATCGTGATGGGCCAGTCAATACTTCCGAGGAACTAAAAACTAGGATCGAAAACTGTTTCGAAATAGTGAAAAGTGACACTAACACTCTGCGGCGAGTGCAGGCTCACATTATAAAACGTGCGAATAAGTGTGTTGAAGTGCAAGGTGGACACATCCAAAAATTAATGTGAGTTAAAACTTAGTTGATTAAAATCATAATAGGTATCTGATTAAGTAATAATTTATCGTTGTAAATAGCCAAGTTGATTCCAATTTTTTAAACACGCCAGTCTATTGCGAAGTTTAGCAACGAGACTAATTATAAAATACCTACGTTTTGCTTTAGACTGCTAGTCCAAAGCCTAGATAAGTGTGATAGGAAACTTGGAATAAATTGAATCATGCCCAGTGTCGAGTAAGTATCAATCAAATCAGTTAATAATGTAGCGGTATCTTTCAAATCGTTTCTAAACATCCATCGTAAAAGTAATAAAAACAAACGCCTGAAGTTGGTTTATAAGTAGTCGTAGTTAGTTTTTCAAGTGGAGTGTAAGTTATAAAGATTATGTATTTATTGTAGTAGCGCGCGCGCGTAAAGTACCAAAATACTAGTCTCGGATATTATTTTATCGAAACAACTACTAAGTCTTTATTGCATTCCTTATCTATTACATAACAAGGTAAAAGTTCAATAAGAACCCTGTCGGGCGCAGCAACATTAGGAGAGAGAAAGAGGGCTCAGTAGTCACTAACAATTTAATAATATTATTTAACATGTAGTACATTGCCTGTGTCATCGACAACGCGGGCGCGGGGCCTCGCCGCTTACAGCTGATCGGGCGACGGCGCGCGCGCGAAGTTTGAACTTTGCACGCGCGCCAGCAATTTTGTTATACCTAGTAATAAAAAGAAAACTAATGAGTATACAAAAAAAGTTTCTTTGGGAAAGTTGTTTGTAATCATGAGTACAATCAAGTGTTTAAGCATCGGTCACTAATTACCAGTCACCCTGTATATCGGTCATATGGTCCTTCGATATTGAAGTTTTCGATCTTTTGAACATTGACATTTTACCCTGTAGGTATTTTAATTTTCGATATTAAAATATGTACCGGGTACCCTTATTTTTAATTTGCAGGGTTTTTTTTTAAAACTTTCCGGTTCAGAATCGATAATAGTTTCGAAATATAATAAATATAGTTAAAAAAAACTAAAAAACACGCTTTTAAAGTAGGTACTTCTAACTAAAAAAGTGAAAAATAATTCCTAATGTAAGCTGAAATTGGTAATAAACAAAAAACACTAGCATTATTGTGAAAAAGCGTGGGTTGCTCGATAGACGAAAAATATGGCAAGGAGCGCCCCACGCTTTTTCACAATAATACTAGTGTTTTTTGTTCATTACCAATTTCAGCTTACATTAGGAATTATTTTTCACTTTTTTAGTTAGAAGTACTTACCTACTTTAAAAGCGTGTTTTTTAGTTTTTTTAAACTATATTTATTTTTCACTTTTTAGTCCTAGCAGCAATACGTGTTGTCTGAATTCAAAGGTTTGATTGCTTTGTGGACTAAAAAATTTTTTATTGTTTTTTTTTATTTATTTAATTCTGGTGATCCTTATCAGGATAATGAGATAAACCTATGAAATTATTATATTGTCGCTGATTCTTGATAAGTGTACGAAGTTTGATTTAAATCTATCCGTTTAAAGTGGGTCAAAATCGAGTCCAAAGGAGTCGGTTACATACATACATACATACAAGGGTAGCTAATAAAAGCGTGTTAATAAAAAAAAAACACGCTTTTAAAGTACCTACTTCTAACTAAAAAAGTAAAAAATAATTCCTCATGTAAGCTGAAATTGGTAATGAACAAAAAACACTAGTATTATTGTGAAAAAGCGTGGGGCGCTCTGTGCCATATTTTTCTTCGTCTATCGAGCAACCCACGCTTTTTGACGCATGATATTAGCAATACGTATGATATGTTATGATATGAACCTCTGTTGTTACATGTTTGTGTGTAAGTGGGTTTGTATTTAAAACATCTGAGTACATACGAACTGCGGGTGACCTCTTATCTACTTTGGTGATTACTAAAAACACCCCCATTAAATTGGAAAGTATGGTACAAAATTGTACCCCCATTCAATTGGAAAGTTTTGGTACAAATGTACCCCCATTCAATTGGAAAGTTTTGGTACAAATGTACCCCCATTCAATTGGAAAGTTTTGGTACAAATGTACCCCCATTCAATTGAAAAGTTTTGGTACAAATGTACCTCCATTAAATTGGGAATTCGCAAACAAATTATTTTATTTCCAGGTCGTCCCAATCTACTCATCACGATGTCTAGCAATTTGCCATCGCTAGAAAAACTCGAGTTAGAGGGCGATAGTGCGTCATTAGGACAGAGATGGGAAAAATGGAAACGGTCTCTAAAAATATATTTGGAGGCAACTGATATTTCTACACCAGTGAAGAAAAGAGCAACATTGCCACTTCTTGGTGGATCAAACCTTCAAGAAATTTTCTACAACTTGCCAGGCGCCAATACAGAACCAACTAACGACAATGATGTTTTTGAAATTGCAATACAAAAACTTGACGATTACTTTACTCCTAAGCAGAGTAAAGTTTATGAGACACGTCTTTCGTCTGATTCGACAAGAAGAAGGAGAAAAGTTTGAAAAATTTATAGTGAGGGTGAGGAATCAAGCGGAAAAATGCCAATTTGATAAACCCGAAGACCACTTGATAGATCAAGTTACAGAGAAGTGCTTGTCAATCGATTTAAGAAAGAAAATCTTGACAATTGGTGACAGCATAACACTTGACAGGATCATTACAGAAGCTAACACGTTAGAAGTTGTGAGCAGGCAATTAGAAGAGTATGGCCATCAAAACAAGAGCAATGACGTGAATGCCATAGCTTCTTTCAAAAGGAATAGGAGTGACTCAAAGTTTGATACCCGGAAATCCAAGTTTATCCCAGAAAAAAGCTGCGGTAGGTGTGGGAATTCGAAACACACCTCTAATGATAATAACTGCCCAGCAATCGGAAAAACATGCCATTCTTGTGGGAAACTTGGACACTTTCGACAACATTGCAAAACCCAACCACTAAAGAAGAGGAAAATAGGAGATAATGATAAACAAACAGGACAGAGACCAACTAAACAAATGAGGAAACAGAAAGAAATTAATAATGTAACTGAAGAGGAAGTTAATAACGTTATCAATATTAACAATGATGCGAACATAGAATGTGATGTGGGTGGTATTAAAACAAAAATGCTGATTGATTCTGGATCAAAGTATAATCTGATTACTGATCAGACATGGACAAGGTTAAAAGACAAAGGTGTCATATGTCTGAGCCAAAATGATAAACCAGATAAAACGCTTTTGGCGTATGGAAGTAAAACTCCATTAGACATTGTAGGGTGCTTTGAGACACGGATTAAGGTGAATAACCGGGAGGAGCGTACACACATATACGTTATAGCAAACGGATCAAGAAACCTACTAGGCAATGATAGTGCAATAAACCTAGGTGTTTTGAAACTCGGAGTTGACATCAATGAGGTAAATAATGTACCTTTTCCAAAATTTAAAGACGTCTTGGTACAAATACCCATAGATGATTCACAGAAGCCCGTTTCGCAGCCATATCGACGTATACCTATACCAATTGAAGAAAAGATCGAAATGAAGATCAAGGAACTACTCGAGAGTGACATAATAGAAGAGGTTCATGAGCCATCCAAATGGATATCTCCAATGGTGCCTATATTAAAGGACAACGGAGAATTACGACTGTGTGTGGACATGAGACGTGCCAACATGGCCATTATGCGTGAAAATCACCCATTACCATCTATGGAACACCTTTTGCCAAAGATACGGAAAGCAGATTATTTTACTAAGCTGGACATTAAGAACGCTTTCCATCAAGTGGAATTGCACCCGGATTCTAGACACGTCACCACTTTTATTAGCTCTAAAGGTCTTTATCGATATAAGCGTCTTATGTTCGGTATTACCTGTGCACCGGAGTTATTTCAAAAAATTCTCGAAAAAATACTTCTCAAATGCGATGGGGCTATAAATTTCATAGATGATATTCTGGTGTACGGTCGCACAGAGAAAGAACACGATCTAAGACTTCAAAAAGTGATGGAAGTACTCAAGGAAAACAATGTTCTCCTTAATGATGGCAAATGCTTGTACAAAGTGAAGAAAGTTAATTTTTTTTGGGCATGAGTTAACCCCTGAGGGTGCCAGGCCATTAAACAAATATATAGAGAGTGTTGCTAAATTTCGGGTTCCGAAAACTATTGAGGAATTGCAAAGATTTTTGGGCCTTGTAAATTACATCAATAAATGGATACCCAATTTAGCTACCATAACAGAACCGCTGAAACAACTCTTGAGACAGAAGTTTATTTATTTATTTATTTATTTAATAATTTATGTACACACACAAACATTTAATAAATGTAACATATTGATAAATTATGTACAAAGGTGCCGCTTATTTCTTAAGAAATTTCTGCCAGCGGACCCGCGAAAGGAGAAGTCGTCAATATTGGCAGTCAGTGTGCGCGACTTAATCTACAACAACTACAAATTATAACTTAAAAACAATAATTTAATAAAACATAGCATAACACATATACGTACATATATAAATATACACAAATACTACATGTAACTAATATATATATATATAAATATACCTACTTAGAATAATATATATATATAATAACAAATATATTAATTCAATCATAAGGAAAGATAATGCTCTTTAATGCGTTTTTTTAAAATATAAAGAGATTTGGAATCACGGATGTTAGGCGGAAGCGAGTTCCAAAGTCTTACTGCGTGAACGGTAAAGGAGTAGGAATAGAAGTCAGTGGAGTGGGGTTGGAAATGCAACAAGGATTTTATTTGCGTTCTGCAAGGGATATTAGGAGGTCGGGTAAAAGCGAAGCGTTCACGCAGATAAGGGGGATAAGTAGGGTTGTGCAGGACATTGTATAGGAGGCATGAAGTTCGGCAAAAATGCAAACATTGAAGACTTTT
The DNA here is from genome assembly GCA_905475315.1 of Autographa pulchrina. Classification (NCBI taxonomy): domain Eukaryota; kingdom Metazoa; phylum Arthropoda; class Insecta; order Lepidoptera; family Noctuidae; genus Autographa; species Autographa pulchrina. Next base: position 29,610,428 of record FR997761.1, on the reverse strand, counting down.
GATCGACTGAACAAGATAGGGCTTTCGGATTACTCAAAGAGGCGTTGACAAAAATACAGACACTTGGTTATTACGATGTTCAAGACAAAACCCAAGTCATAACTGATGCCAGCCCTGTTGGACTGGCTGACCGAGAATAATAGCCTATGGAAACCGAACGTTGACAGAATGCGAACGGAGATATAGCCAAACAGAGAAAGAGGCTCTAGCATTGGTTTGTGCTATAGAACACTTTAATGTGTTTCTGTTCGGAAAAGAGTTTGATTTAATCACGGATCATAAACCTTTGGAGGTTCTGTTTGGAGTTAAATCAAAGCCATGTGCCCGCATAGAGAGATGGGTGTTAAGACTACAGGCTTATCGATATAATATTAGGTATAAGCCCGGTAAGTCAAATATAGCAGACCCGTTGTCGCGGCTATGTAAAAACATGAATCAATCGAATACCAAAGGTGATGAACATGTCCATCAAATTGTGGAAAACGCAAGACCTCGAGCAGTTTCTATGGCGGAGATTAAGATGCACTCAGAAGAAGACGCGGAAATACTTAAGGTAAAAAAGGGCATTTATAATAGTGACTGGGATGACGACGTCAAAGGATTCAAAATTTTTGAAAACGAACTGTGTTTCTTTGACAATGTGCTCTTGAGGGGAAACAGACTAGTTATACCAACTAAACTTCGGAAGAGAGTTTTGGATGCTGCGCACGAGGGTCACCCAGGTATCGTGGCTATGAAAGGGCGCTTGAGATGCAAGGTATGGTGGCCACGAATAGATAAGGACGCCGAAACCCTAGTAAAGAGCTGTAAGGGTTGCACTTTGGTTGGGTTGCCAAATCCACCTGCTCCTATGAAGCGTCGCGAACTGCCGGAAGGCCCTTGGATCGATATTGCCATGGACTTACTTGGCCCATTACCTAGTGGGGATCATCTTTTAGTGGTAGTGGACTATTACAGTCGCTTCAAAGAGGTGAAGATAACGAAAGTTATTACCAGCACTGTAATCATCCGATTGCTAAAAGAAATATTTGGTAGGTTAGGCTACCCTTCCTCAATCACTGCCGATAACGGTCGTCAGTTCGTCAGTGACGAGTTCAAATCGTTCTGTAAAGATTGTAACATACAGTTATTTCACACAATCCCCTACTGGCCGCAACAGAACGGTGAAGTTGAGCGGCAAAATCGGGACATATTAAAGCGCTTAAGGATCGGTAAACTAGAGAAAAAAGACTTGCAAGAATGTTTGAACGAGTATCTTATGATGTACAATTCGACACCTCATTCTGTAACTGGAAAAACACCTACAGAATTATTTTTCAGACGGCTAAACAGGGACAAAATTCCAACTATTCAAGACATAACTAACAAAGACGACGACAATGAAACAAGGGACAAGGATAAAACCCAAAAGGAAAAGGGGAAAGACTATGGAGATAAAAGAAGGAAAGCACGGGATTCGGATTTGAATGAAGGAGACAAAGTCTACGTAAAGGAAATGAACAGGACAAATAAACTGACTTTAAATTATAACCCAACACCACACGTCGTGGAAAAGACAAAAGACGGAGATGTAACTGTCAGAAACGAAGAAACAGGACAAACACTTAGGAGGAATATACTACACTTAAAGAGAATAGAAGGACAATGGAAAGCTGTAAATGAAGAACAAGGTGATGGAACGGTAAACCCGGAAATCAACGATTAATGATATCTACTGGAATTTTGTGTGATTCAAAAAACTTAAAATAATAATTAATTAATAGTATGATTCGAACGCGTGTAACTAATGGCAATAAGTAATAAAGATTTTGATAAGAAAGGGATGTAGTCACGGTAATACTATAATACATTACTCCAACTTCATACAAACGGATGAAACGCGAGCTATACCTACGCGCTCGATCTCGGGGTGCGCTCGGGTCGCAGACAGTCACGGCTGTACCGCAGTGTCGAACGGACGGTGTGTTTTTTTTTAACAATAACCGCGCGATTTTTTCTCTAAAATTCAGTTAATATGACGAGTAGGAAATATTGTGCTGTTTTTGGTTGTATGAATTCGTCAATAACGCATTTTTAATTAAGCTTTATATAAGAATGCGGATTTATTATACTTTAAAATTTAACAATAAAGCATTTCGTACGACTCAGTCGAGGCGCAAATATTTTTCGGTCGCAAATTCATAAGCCCGATTTGTTTTTCAAACAAAAACATGTTTTTTTAATTAAATCTACCAATAAAAAAACAACACGCATTTTTATTGAACACTTCCTATACAATATACAAAGTATTGAATTTATTTATATAAAAAGGATATTTACAATCACAAAACTAAATAGAAACAGAAAGTAGGCAAATGTAATTAAAATGTTGGAGACGGGCAGCCCTAACGCATGTTTACGTACCGCGCGGCTGTAGGCATTTATTTCTATCATGCGGCCGAGTTACACTACTGTATTATAATATTACCGTGATGTAGTGTTTGTGTTGTACTATAACTATAGAAATAGCTATAGACACTATCTCGTGCTCACGGTGTGGGGGGCGCGCGGCGTCATCATAGACTAATATATATATATACTGAGATAGACTGGCAACTGACGTTCTCGCTTAGTTGACGATCAGCGCCCTCTGAACGCCAAGCAATGAACTAAATGAAATATGTTTGTGTGCGTATATGTGCGTATACGACTGTGCTTAAATTGAAAACTACCTCAAACCAAAACTACACTTTTACAAGATAGCTAATTAAATTTAATTAGCTATCCTATAAAAGTGTAATTTTGATTTGTGGTAGTTTTGAATTTAAGCAGCGATAAGTCGATATGTATATTGTCTAAGATTTCACTTATTAGATACATAGACTGTGTTAACGTAAGCATACTTTTATGTATGTTTTATACACACATGCCTAAGTATCTTGGGTAATGGGGGTAAATGGAATGAGATTAATAATACAAAAATATGTTAGTGAATTCATTTATTATTATTTACAAATTAATTTCGACACCTGTTTGCCTCTCTCGTTTTGCACCCTTTTTTTTATTATAGTGTTCTCGAGCCTGTTGGAAGATGGGGTCTATTTCATCACTTTCATTACAAAAATTGTGATGGCTCTTCCCTGTGAGGACATTGCTGACATCTTTGCACCAATTCATAATAAAGAACACAACACTTTTATGGAGCAAATAATTATTTAATTGCTTATTATGTTTTTTACACTGCATAAAATTTAAATCTATGTTTACTGTTACTATTAGCTCTATATATTTTGCAATTTTTTCTATATGTCCATATTTATTTAAAATATCCGATGTGATGTGTTCTACTTGGGCAAAGAAGTCAAACAATGCCCGGGTAGGATAGCATAACCATCTTTTGCCACAATATTCTTTTCTTATTATAAACTTGTGGAAATCTTCATTATATAGAGTAATTAAATTATTTCGACATGTTTTACATTTTTTAAAAACATACTTTTTGGCTTTTGTTGCTATCCACCCACTACAATATGCTATGGCCGCGCATTTTTCAACATGAACCCGAGAACAGCTTTCTAAAATTATTTGTGTATTTATTACATTCATATTTAAATGTTCATAAATAATTTCCATTATTTCCTTATCATCCTCCACATTACAGTTTTGGTTTATTAAGGATTTCAATGAATTTAAACAAAAACTATCATCTTTTTCACAATTTGCTTGTAAGGAGTGTGGAGATGTTATATTATTAATTAATAATGTTTTAAAAGCAGTTTCGAAAGCTGCTGAGTTAGGCATTACATTATTATAGCCATGAGCTCTTATCGCCCCAAAAAAGTTTTCCAAAGGGTCTTGGTTTATGTTACGTAACAATAATGAATTTATTCCTTCTGACCTTAACCTATTCGTGATATATTTAAAACCTTCTATACTTTTTACCCAACTGGTAAGAGATGGTACAGTTGCCTCTTTCCCTTTGTTGTTAACATATTTCATCGACTTCAAAATCGGTAATGTTTTGTTCCAAAATTCTAAATGTGGTGACTTTGGTGTGACAGCTGATCTGTATATTTTCCCTTCTTGATCTTTATGGAAATTTGCATTTACAGAGTCGAACAAGTCGTCGAACAGCATTATCAACACTGCAGTGTCCACACTTTCCTCTGGCAAGCACCCATTTTCTATAAATGAAAATTTAATGTTAAATAAGTCATTACATGGTTTTTTTTACTGGGACTTTTAAATGTTCGACCACTGGGCCATGCCAAAATTATTTTCATAAAGGAAATATAAGTAGGTACCAAATGATTCATAAGAGACGGTTTATTTTATTACTTAAGGCCTGAATTCCTCTTACGCTGATGTCGGTGGCGTACGTCTGTCGTGCGTACCAATATACTTGTGTTCTTATAGCACCATACTGGGACGCTGACGTCAGCGGCGCATACGATGTAAAAATTGTAAGACTACGCGACCGACATCAGTCTAAGAGGAATTCAGGCCTAAAAAATAATAATTATTTAAAACACTTTGGAAAAGTAGTATTTTCTGTTTTAAGACTACAAAATTTGTGGGGACTCGTATGTTAAGCGAGACATACCTGCCAGACATCCAAGGGTCACACCAACAGACTTGCTGAACACTTGTGTGCAATACTTAACCCTCATTTTTGGTATCATTGAGGGCACCACATGTTGAGCTGTCAGCTTATGGGCTAACTTCACACCCCGGAATGAAGGGCTTCTTTTAAATAAGTTTTCTATATGACACCATTTAGCAACGCGTACTTTGCCATCCATGACATATTTCAAGTCTTTATTTAATAAATTGTTGCGTACTCCCTTCATTAGATGAGGTGGATCATAAATAGGTACAATTTTGAAACTGCCCACTTCAAAAAATCCACCTCTATAATCTTTATTTTCTCTTAGGTATTTTTCTTTAGTTTCTTGCATCAACTGGTTTATTGCAGCAAGGTTTGTGGCTCCTTGGTCACATACTGTAGCTACAACTTTAAGACCTGTGCTTTCGACTTTTTCTACTATATTTTTCAATTGATATTTCAGATCTGCTGTCTTTGTTGTGCCTGAGCAAAAACTATATGCTATTGGCTGCTTATATTTTTTTACTATACCTCTCACCATAAATACAAGCACATGATCAGCAAATATTAGTTCTCTTTTGCTGCCATTGTCGACAAAACCATTTATATTGTCATGTGCCTTGTCATAGCTTAAATTTGTAGCAATTGACATTTCGTCAAACAGTATGCAACAAAATTTATGTTTGTCTGGCATTTTGGACACTTTTTTCTGTAAGTGTTCAAATATTGTTTTGTTAACACCAGGCTTTAAATCTACTTTCTGTAGAAGATTTTGAAGTGTTCTTCGGCTTGGCAGAACACAAAGCTGGCTTAGCAAGCGATATGCTTTAGGTGATGGTTTGTATAAAGATAATGCTAAAATTTTTTCATCAACCGTAAAACGCCTTCCTCTAGGTTTTTTACCACATCCTTTTACTTGCATATAAAATAACGATTTAGATGCTGATGACATCTTTTTGGTCACAATTTCGAAAGCATCTGTATTCCTTATTTTCTTTGCTAGCAGATATCTTTTGCGAAATGTCTCTTTGACTTTAAGAACCCGACGAAGTGTTTGCTCCAATTTTTTCACCTTATTTTCTTCATGTTTCCGTTTCAAAAAGGGTACTGAAAATATAAAATATAAAAATATAGTTTAAATTGTGCAGAATTTTGTTTATGAAAGGTGCGAGAACTGAATGTCGGCTTTATCTTGGTAGACCATGAACGTTTAAGGATTTGCATTTGTAGATAGAGTAAGATCATAAAGAAATATATCACATACCTGAACTAGAAGGTTTGAAGTATTCAACAGTTCGAGTTCTCATGGGTCGTATTACATCATGATGCAATACAGGTCCTTTCGATGTCGCTGGTTTACAATTAGCAATTAATGGTCCCATGCTTTGTGCTGAGAAGCAAAGAGAATAAAATTTGTATTTTAACAATATTCCAATAATGAATAATATAATATTTCTAGTTAGTCGGTGAGCATAATACTTAATAGTCTAAAGTCTAAGATACCACCACTGATTTCTGCAGGTAAGCATCTGTTTTTTAATGAAATTCAAATGAATGTTGAATGATTATGGATGGAATATTACTATTGGATTGCCTAGCAAAAATTGGCCGTAAGTACCTTTAATTAAAAATATTGTAAATAAATCGTAAAAAAATTGCAACTACATATTATATTGTGTATTTTTAGTGAATTAAACATAATTTATTGACATTTAATTAAATGATTAATATATTTTTATTAATATTAAAAAAAATCAGGTTTGTAAGTACCTGCAATATTCAGCGGTGGGATCTTGTACTATGAACTACTAATAAAACTGAATTTTATGAATCCCAATAAGAAACCTATTTCTAGCCATATTTCTAGCCATATTTCTGCCAAACTGGATACAAAATAGATGGACAACATTTGTTAACATACCTGAACTGCAAGGCTTGTGTTCAACAGTTCTTGTTGAGTCCTGAATTACATTAGGATTCAATAATATTGCTTCTTGAGAAGTAGATGGTTGGCAGTCTGGAACCATTTGACTTGATGCTGAAAGTACAGAATAAAAGAAGTTAATAAACCACTTAAAAAAAAATATTGTGCATGAAATATGAAGACATTTTAGTCTTGTATTGGAATAATATAAGCTGCTCATTCTTTGTGTTTGTGTATTCGCTTAAAACTTCTAAACTACTTAATGCAATGCAATTTTCTGCTTCATATAGAGATTTTCAAGAGAAAAGTTTCTGTATTGTACATTTACATTCATTTATAACCTGTGTGAAAACCAAAGCAGTTGTTAAATAAACTTAATCAAAAACAGACTTACCTGATACATCTGCAGAGGGTAAAAGCAAAGTCGGAACAGCCAATTTGCAAAGTCTGTTTTTTGGATAAAGAAACTCTTTCTGAAAGTGCTGACGACAGATTCTTTGAGTTTTGTGGAAAGTGGTACTGTCCAGACTCGCAATATCACCTCCAATAATCTTTACCCAATTTTGAAACCTTTCTGCATCTTTCTCAGGACATGGAAAGTAATGTAGAGGTACACCTGAAAATAAAATGTGACTATAATGGGACTGACTGAAATGTGATTTTTAATCTAGTTACTATAAATAATCTTACAATACATATTTATAATAATACTAGTTTTTCCCCGCGACATCGTACGCATGTGGTTCGCAATTTAACTAAAAAAAAAAAAAATAAGTATCCTATGCCCTTCTCCTGGTTCTAATCTATACCCCCATAAATTTTCAGGCAAATCAGTTCAGCTCTTCTTGAGTTATAAATAGTGTAACTAACACGACTTTCTTTTAAAATATAGATAATTTTTGTTACACACACACCACATATGGTACCTATACACGAGAATATTTGTATAAAACACCATTAAGGTTATGAATATTCACTTCACTCACCATCTCCTGCTACTACTGGGCAGCCAGGGACACAGCAGACGTTTCGAGACATTGTGATGATAGATGTAAAATAACACTACACTGAGATATATGGTCCAAACTCCCTAAGGAGGGCCTATCTACATGTATGTCACAAACACCTTCACAAAGTACAGTATATGCTGGAATTTCGGTATTTCTGGAATGTACGGAGGAACTACAGCTCAACTCAACGTAATAACACAAAAACACCAAAAATTACAAGAAAAATGCGCACAAGCATGTAAACATACCGGCGGAAAAATTCTTGTGACGTTCAGACTTAGTGTTGCTACGTTTGGTATCAGAAAACTACTCCTAGGATTCTATCATCGTAAAAATAGAACTTAAAATACAAAAAAAATATATAAAACATTTTAGAAATAAATTTTGCTAGGTTATTAAATCATATATTTAGTGCAACTGGATGAATTAAAGAAAAATAACAAAATTAGCAATTAGTGTAAAGTACCAAATATTTGAAGCAAAATAAAGTGGTAACACTGCCACAAAAACTTCTATGTATGGGGGATAGATGGCGCTTTTCACAATAAATAAAAAATGTTCTAAGTTACCAGGGCATGGGCGTCATTACCGCGCGAGCCACGGGCGAGAGCGGACGCGCCGCCTGCGCACATCGTTTGTTGTCGAGCCAGTGCATCGAGTGTTTACGAGTACACTACAGGACCTAAACATACCGGCGAACTGTGGGTGTACATTGGTACACCTCTGCCTAACCCTTCGGGGATACAGGCGTGATGGTATGTTATGTTATGTTTTAAAGAAAGAGGTAGAGGAGCTCAAGAAAGAGCGTCAAGAACAGCGAGGCTATATAGAAAACCTTGAGAAGAAGATTACTGACCTCCAGTACAAGTCGCGGTCATCGGGAGTCGAAATAAGAAACATTTCTGAAATAAATAGTGACAGTACAACCGACCTAATAAAAACAGTCTGCAACATAGGTAAACTAGTCGGAGTGCCTATACCCGAAACCGAACTTCGTGACATATATATATCGCCTGCCTGGAAAATCCACAGCGGGCACAGCGGCCTCTACCACGCGTCCGATCATTGCAGAATTCACTACAGTGCGTACAAAACAAAACCTACTGTCCGCAATCCGTTCCTACAACAGAGAGAGGCTGTTCTACTTGGCGAGAGAATTTGCAAAGAAAAAGAACTATACGTTTTGCTGGGTGAGCAATGGAAACATCTTCCTTCGCAAGCAAACGGGCGACAAGCAGTTGCTTATAAACTCGGAGAAATGTCTTTAAGATCTCGCCGAGAAGAACATGTGACTACCTGAACTTATCTCCGAATCGTCACTTGGAAATCTTTTTTTTTTGTTACTTATATCTCATACCATAAACCTTGTAATTGTAATTTTTAACCTTGTAATTTTTCTTATTATATACCAATATACATATTTCTTACAGTTAAAAACCCAACTCACACACAAAAATATGATAACACACACACATATACACTCTCTTTCACCACTATATTATATTTACAGAAAGGTGATGTTATTCTTCGATTACCAAGTGTCAACATTGTACAAAACCACAGTCTCCCGTTTCGGTGTTAGTTATAATTTCTAATAGCTAATATAAATAGTATAAATCATGACCTTGACAATCTGTACCCTGGAAACTCTTTCTGTTGTGATCCGCAAGAATGCATCAAATATACTAAATCAGCGGACAGTAGCATAAAATTATTGCATGTAAATATTCGTAGTGTTAATAAAAATTTCGATAGTCTTCAAGCATTGTTATGCGTAATTAACCTCGATCTTGACATTATTATTTTAACCGAGTGCTGGCTGAGTAAGGTGAATAACCTCCCAGTACTTAACGGATACCAGCCGCACTCCACAAAAAACATATCAAATCAAAATGATGGGGTAATAGTCCACACTAAAATTGGGTTAAACGTCACGGTCTGGGAACCAAACCTAAGTTATGCGAATAGCCTAGTATGCCAAATTGAAAATAAGCTTACCGTACTAGCGGTATATCGCTTCGCGCGGTATATCGCCATCGAATAGCACCAACGATCAGTTCGATAGCTTCTTGACTAGTCTGAATAGTAGGGGGAAAGTGCTATGAAAGGGACAGGTTTTGAATGGGACAAATCGAATAAGTCCCGATTAGAACGCAATTGACGATTTCAGATTTTTACAATCTGACAACACTAGCCCATAGAGAATATTGACGTGACTGTCACTTAGTTGTCAAACGTAATAAAATGGCGAAGCTTTGTTGAATATTTTTGTGCTCCAAAATAAATAGTGGTTGTCTTGAAAACTGATTTATAGTTTTATTACTTAAAAGGTCAGTATATAATTGCATTAAGTTGCTCGACAATATTTTTTTCTGTGAGGTTATGTTTGAAAATGCTTGTTAGTCTTGTTTGGGACAATTCAAACAGTCTTGAAAGGGACGTCCCTTTCATGACTGTCCCTTTCAAGACTCGATTGTTGAAGCGACGCATGGTGGTCGATTTTGCTTTAAATTGCTAATTTTAATTGTTAAAGGTTAAACTTAAAGATACCTCCAAAGAAAAGAGACAGAGTAGACCCAAAAAAAATCGAAGTAGCCGTCCAGGAAGTGGTCGAAAAGAAAATGCCTTTAAGATCTGTAGCAAATGCCTATAATATTAGTAAATCGCATCTAGGTAGACTTGTCATCAAAGCGAAACAAAACGAAGATAAAGATTTCCAGTATTGTCCAAATATTGGAAATCGTCGAATTTTCAGTATGGAGCAAGAGAATATGTTGTCGGGGTATTTAAAGATCTCGTCTAAGATGTGTCACGGCCTCACAACCACTGAGGTCAGAAAATTAGCATATCAATACGCTGTAAAATTGGGAATTGCTCCAGTTAAATGGCATGAAAATCAAACAGCTACACAAGACTGGTTAAAGAAATTCTTAAAAAGGCAAAAAACACTTAGTGTAAGGAAGCCCGAAAATACCTCTTTGGCACGGACGACATCTTTTAATAAAGTTAATGTCACGAACTTTTTTAACAATTTAGAAAAGTGCTACCAAAGATATAAATTCCCGCCCAACATGATTTGGAATACTGACGAAACAGGATGTACTACGGTTGTCAGTGCTCCGAAAGTCGTCGCTGAAACAGGACTCAAACGGGTTGGCCAGATCACTTCAGCAGAGCGTGGAACTCTAGTGACAATGTTAGCTTTTGCAAATGCTGCAGGCGGTCTTCATATTTCCGCGGGTACACTTTAAATCCCACATGTTACAAAATGGACCTAATGGTGCTTTAGGTTTAGCTAATCAGTCGGGTTGGATAACTGAAGATTGTTTTTTGGAAGCGTTGAAACATTTCGTGCATCATGTCAAGCCTTCAAAAGAAGAACCTGCATTGATAGTCCTGGACAATCATAAAACGCACATTACCATTAATGTTATATTATTTGCGCGAGAAAGTAATTTGATATTGCTGACCTTCCCACCTCATTGTAGTCATCGGCTACAACCATTGGATGTTACGGTTTTCGGCCCATTTAAATCACGCTACAGAGTTTCAATGAACGACTGGATGACTTCCAATCCTGGTAAATGTGTCACAATCTACAATGTTGCCGAGTTTGCAAAAAATGCCTATTATTCTGCATTCAACATGCAAAACATAACATCAGGTTTTAAAAACACTGGAATTTATCCATTAAACACTAATATTTTCACTGATGATGACTTCCTTCCATCAGCAATTACTGATCGTCCGTTAGAATCAGATATTCAAAGCATGCAGTTATCTGCTGAAGTCAAGGAAGGCGACAATGATGAGCATGAATCTTGTGTGCTGCCGATTTCTTTAGATACTGACAATGATTCGACAAATCTGTCTCAATCTAACACGGATAATACTATATCGTCAAATACCGCTTTTGATTCCGTGTATAATAATCCTGTGCCATCAACATCAGCTGTTCTTAGTCCAGAAATGGTTCGCCCGTTTCCTAAAGCACCATCCCGCAAAAACCCACAAAAACAGTCCAATAGAAAAATTACGACTAAAATAATTACCTCGACTCCAGAAAAAGATAGACTCCTGGCAGAATCTTTAACAAATTTACTAAATAAAAAACAGGGCATCACAGATATGACACATGTGAAAGATATTTTTAAGAATTTATTGTCTGATAAAGATAAAAAAGAAAATAAGAAAACAGGACGCAAGCAAAAGAAAAAGAGTATTAAAAAATCCAAGATACTAGTAGAATCATCTAGTGACAGTGATCAAACAATTTCTAATTTAGATTCTAGTGACGATTTTTCTGATTGCGATAATGAGCCGTTGCAAAAATTAAGAAAACTGCCAAATACAGAAGAGGATATATGTTGTGTCTGTAAACAGAAATTTTCGACTAGTAACGAAGATTGGTTTCAATGTAAACTTTGTCAGAAATGGGCTAATGAAAAATGCGGAGTAAAAGGAGTCTTCAACTTTTTTTGTTATTTATGTCATTAGTATTGTTACATTTAATTTTAACAAAATAATAAACTTTGATCTCTTAATAAATGTAAGTGTAATTGTAAAATATGTAGAGGTGCATTAGGTGTATTAGTTAACTACTATGTTATAGTATATCTGTACTTAACAATGAGAATTTGATACAACTTTATTTTTAACTTTACCTGTCCCTTTCATGACTATGTCCCCTTCAAAGCTACCCAGTCATGAACGGGACATAATGAAAGGTTTTTTTATTTGATTATTATGCTGGATTGATAGAAGATTAAGTAGTTTTTCATTTATTTTTTTAAAGATGAATAAATATATTTGAAATATAAATGAAAGTTTTTAATTTATCTCTCATACGTTTTACCATAAATATTTCTAAAACCTGTTACATTATTTTTAAGGCTAAAAATAAAAAGATTCCGATTCATGACCCATTAACCATTGACAACATCTCGCTTGAACAAAAACATTGTGAAAAATATCTTGGCCTTAGAATGGATAATTATTTAAAATGGAATAATCAGGTTGACTACGTTGAAGATAAACTTTCATCTCTTACTGGTTCTCTTTACAATATAAGTCACTGTATACCTAAACAAATTCGTTTTACAATTCTCTTGTTAAATCACATTTAATTTATCTTATCGAAATATGGGGCAACACAAGTAAAACCAAATTACAAGAATTACAAAGAATTCAAAACAAGATTATAAAAATATTATTTCGCTATCCATATCTTACACCAACATATAAAATTTTCGAGGAAACAAAATTGATGAACATTAAGCAACTATATAATATATACTATACTTGTATTTTGATTAGAAAAATTTTAGATAAAACAATTAATGCAAATTTATCATTTATCAAGATATCCGATGTGTCTAAACGTAGCATGCGTCGACCAAGTTTAATAGTGTTGCCAAAACCTCGCACAAATTATGGGAAAAAAAATATTACTTATGAAGGAGCACAACTGTTTAATAATTTACCATCTAAAATAAAAAATGTAAACTCGTTCAACAGTTTTAAATCACAACTGTCAAAACATATTATTGAAAATTACTCCTATCAAAAACCTTAATAACATCGTAATTGTGAATGAAACTGCTGAACGAGGGGGCTCACTTGAAATAATATGTTCTGGCCTATTTCGGCGACCATTACTAAATCACTTGTACTAAATGTTATTTTCTATTCTCTTGTAAGTGGCTTTTCTGTCTTTATTGAGAATAAATGATTTAAACCTATACGTTCCCCAAAATCTATACTTATAGAATTTTGTCCCATTCATGGCACCTTTCCCCTATTTATTCTGATTTATCCAACTCTCCCAATATAACAACTGTGGGTGACTTGAATATTGACATCAAGCTGGGTGGTAGGAGTGACCGTGCACTAGACTATCTTCTTCTAAACGCGTCTTTTGGACAACTACCATCCCACCTTTTACCCACTAGAATGGAAAATTGCCTCGACCACATCTTGTTAAAAACGATGTAACGTTTGTATCTTGGTAGGTAGTAGAAATTAAAAATATATTAGAGTGAGTTACAATTTATTAGTTGTAGGTAGGTAAGTAGATATCGGTTGAGCCGGGAGTGAGTTGAATATCGAGCGCGTAACGAGTTTTAGTTCGCCGGTAGAAACACCACTGTCCTGGATCAGTAGCCGGTTGTGTAGGTAGGTCGCTCGCAGCTCTGCAGCAGCACAGCCGTCGACGCCGCAGGGTAGATCCGCTGGCTTCGGCGTGAAGGTCACGAAGTCACGAAGTTCACGAAGTCACGAAAGTCAGCCGACTCGGACAGTAGGAAGGAAGGTGAAGACGAAGTGTGAAGAAGATAGTAGGTAGATGCTTGAACCCTGGAATTCGGTAATTGGCCGTCTTAGTAAATTACCGAATCCATGCTATGACTGCAACATCCCGATATCCACTAACACGGCCTACTCAAAGGGAAGCAGTGTTCTAGCACTAAGCAGCTATCGAGATGGGCAGTCTAGGCAGCGTGGTACAGTAGCAAAAGCACGAAGTTAATTGGGTGATTTGCAAAAATAATTAATTTAAAATTAACAAAAAAACAGGAATATTACAGATAATTAAAACATGTAGGTAGGTACACATTACTACTGGTAGAATTTAAAAATACAAGAACAAAGAAAATGTATGACCTCTATGAGAGGGTCAAAGTCAACCGTCAATTTGAATTAACGGATAGCAAATGACAATATAGTATTTAGATACTATATTAGCCTTTTAAACACGATATAAAACAACACAAAACATTACTAATTACAGTTAAACGCTAACGACTGATCTAAAACATTATGAGGTACATTTACGAACACAGAACAATGCTCTAATGAAAATAATAATAATAATAATAATTTTTATTTTCAAGCTAAGAATATCTTAATTTCTAGGATACAAACACCGAGATTCAGCTTAACAATAACTACAATTCAGTGAACATCTGTGTCTGAACTAGATAACTTAATATCTGTATTTCAGACAACAGCGCTCTTCCCTTAAAAATAATACATTCACATAATATACAAGACAGATCACTAAATAATTGGTAATTTGAAGTTGTAGAGTGTAAGTAGGCCTCCTTTTGTGTAGTATGACAGTGTATGTATGTGTGTAGGAGGTTGAGTATAGCATTTAGCGGGGTACATTAAGTAATTGTTCAGTTTCGTTATAGTTCATTTTATGAATATATTCAAATAGTTTCCTCTTGAACTCTCTAATTGTTAAACTTCTTATGTCAATAATTTTACTGATTTTAGTATATAGATATGAACCCAAGAAGGGAAAATATCTATTTGCAAATTGGTGTTTAAATGTTGGTCTATTGGGGAAGGTTATATCTTTGCGGCGCTTGGAGATTATGGCGATTGTATCAGAGATGCAGCTTGAGTGTTGTTTCATAATAGTGAGCAGGATGAACAGTTGGCGAACTGAGAGGACTTCGCACGATTGGTACAGGAGGTATGTAGGGAACAAATAGGGGCGAAAAGTGCTGACTTTAAGAATAGCTCTTTGAGCTATTTCTAGCGATTTAATAGTTGTTTTTGGTGCACCTCCCCATACCGTAATGCAGTATCCCACTATGGACTGTCCAAGAGCCAGGTAGATCTGTTTAACTAATTTAGGATGTGCCACCTTCCTTATTTTTTTAAAAACGTATATCAGTTTTCTCAACCTCGCAGTAGTTAAATTAATATGAGGTTGAAATGATAGATTGTTATCTATGAGGATACCAAGATATTTAACTAAATTGGTGGCAGTCAGAGAGGGACAGTGGCATACATCAACATTACAGCAATCATGCGCAATCAGTGAATGCGAAGGAATTGAAGAGGCAGTATTTCGCATAGAAAAAGGTATAAAAACGGTTTTTTCAGCGTTTAAAGTTAACACATTGCACTTTAACCAGTGACAGACAGTATTAAAGCCCGTCTGCGCCATTCTATAAACGTCTTCCCACTTATCGGCTGAGAACACTAGCGCGGTGTCATCCGCATAAGAGATGATTTTGCCACCTTCTAAGTGAAGATCACAAAGGTCGTTTAAATAGGCTAGAAAGAGAGTTGGGCCCAATATACTACCTTGCGGCACACCATAAGTAACAGATAGGTCACCACTAATTATATCATCAATCTTCGTACATTGACAGCGATTTGAGAGATAATCTTCAATTAATTTTAGCTGAATACCTCGAATTCCCAGCCTATCTAGTTTATTAAGTAGCAGAGGCACCGAAACTGTATCAAAGGCCTTTGCTAGGTCCACAAATATGCCTATGGTTTTGTTCCCTGCGTCAATATTTCTTACCACATGATCAACAAGTTCGTGGACCGCGTCACAAGTTGATTTGCCAGTTCTAAAACCAAATTGGTTATTTGAAAGTAAGTTATTTGCTTCTAAATATCGCACAATTCTACTATTGATGATGCGTTCCAAGAGCTTAGAGATCGAAGGCAGGATTGAGATTGGCCTGTAGTTTGTTGCAAGGTTTTTATCACCAGTTTTATAGATAGGTAGTATAACTGATTTTTTTAAGACAGTAGGAAAAGTGCCTTCATGCAGACATAGGTTAAAAATGTAAGTTAACACTGGGACTAAAACGTGTCTATTCTCCTTTAAGAGGTAATTAGGTATATAATCCCATCCTACTGAACAGACATTTTTAAGGTCCAAAATCAAGCGCTCCACTTCAGCCTCATCAGTATCCAACAGAACAAGGGACTGCAAAGACCGGTTAGACTGCATTGAGAAATTATTAAAGTGTGATGGATTCTCACAAGCTGTAGTCTTCTCAGCTAAAGTTTTGCCAACTGAAACGAAGAACTCGTTAACACCATCCACAGATTTTTTTGGGAAGGCCCTGTTTATTAATTCCGTAGCCGTAGATTTTATTTTGGATGTGTTTGTGATGTTCTTTATAGCGTCCCAAAGTTTTTTATTATTTTTGCCAGCTGTATTTATAAGGTTAGTTTCGTACGCTATTTTAAGTTTTTTAATTAACTTATTAAAGTAGTTTCTGTATCTTGTGTATATCAACTTCAATGTTTCATTGTCTGGAGACTGTCTCACTTTTTTATGAAGATTATCCCGATGCTTCATACAGCGTAACAGGCCAGGAGTCACCCACGGTTTAATAATTCTATTTCTCCTAGATAATTTAATAGTGACAGAGTTATTAGTTATGGCATGTTGAATAGTTGTGACAACGTATTCCATTGAAATATTGGCGGAGTTTGTACTATAAATTGTGTCCCAGTTAACCTTAGCTAATTCTGAGGATAGCTTTTCTTTATCTATTTTATAATACGTACTGTAGGCGAAATTTCTAATTTGCTTATATTTAAGACACAGCAGGACCGCCTGGTGATCCGTGACGGCAGATTGTAGTACTAAGGTAATAGCTGGGTGTTCAGTTTTTAATATAACATGATCAAGGCATGTCCTGCCATGTCTCGTAGGGAGTGTATGTGCTGGTAGAAGACCGTGAAAGGAACAAAGATTTAAATATTCTGTTTGTGCCATAGAGATTTGATCAGAGCAGATATTTATGTTAATGTCTCCAATGATAATAATATTTTTAAAAGGGGATAAATCTTGTAAAATATTGCTGAGAGATTGCAGAAACTTATCGATGTTTTTGTATGAAGGAGATCTATACACGGCAAGAATAGCTGTTTGCATGCCGATTTTTATAATCAAACAGTTCGAGTCCTGACAACCGGGTTCTTCTACCGAAACACTGAGGTTGGATTTAATGTAGGCGGTTACACCATCGTTTTGGGTAAATAGCCTCTGAGTTGAATACGATCTGTATCCGTCTAGGTTTGGAACAAAAGGACAACAAGATAGCCAGCATTCCGTCAAGACAATGATGTCACACTCACTCTTAAGCCTATTTAACATAGTTATTAGATTGTCAAAGTTTGCGGTGATGCTACGTATGTTTTGTGTAACAACAGTAAGACTTTCTGTGGGGTGTGTTATAAATTTATGGCAGTCATCCACATCACAGACCATGGATTCAGAGACAGATAATTTATCTATTTCTAAGGCAACGTCATCCATATAAGTGCGAGATATATAGAGCATAATATATGATCATGGAAAATGGAACAAGTGAATTCTTATATACAAGGACTAAAATATTGTTTATGTTATTATCTCCAACTATCTTCGAATCAGCTGGACATAGCATGTGACTATGAAGGGAACACTTTGTGAGGATAACTATTTGTCTGAACTTCATATAAATAGGTAATATATTATGTAGGAAAGTATTTGGAAACCGAAGAGTTATATTGATTTGTGTAGTGTGTAGTAGTACTAGTAGTTGAGAGTAAATACATTTTTTAGATTGCATAAAAAATGTATAAATGTATAAATCTATGTATTCTATTTTGCAAATTAAGCAATTTGAATCTAATATCAATGGTTCAGTGACAGTGTGCGCTACAGTACATTTAATGTAAACAATGACTCCGTCGTTTTGGTTAATATTATTCACCGTATGGTAGCTTACATATCCGTCCATTTGTGGGATGTGGGATGCTTTGCTGAGCCAGCATTCCGTTAAGGTTATTACTTCTGGTTGGATATTTATGGCATGTAGAAAAACTGCCAATTCGTCGATATTCCGGTTAACGCTGCGTATATTAACGTGTAGAAGGCTTATTGTATTACTTGTATCATTTAAAATATTACTACATTGATCTGGATTACAAATATAAGACTGGGTTGTGCCGATGGCATCCAGCCCATTTAATATCAATTCTAAGTCCTGCATTTTGGAAAATAATCATAGATCACAAATCGGTACAAAGAATAGGCCGTTTTAAAATTATACGCTGTCCCGTCATATACAATAACATTAAACGTAACTCGTGAGTACCTAAACGTACACATGTTGATTAAATTATGTGCTACTGTATTTGTGTGTTGTGGTATAGTATAGTTAGAAAATAAGTGTGTGTTACATTGTGTCAGTGTGTTTTTAATTTTATAAACAGAAACATAAAAATAGCCAAAATAAGAAAAGATTAAAACAAAGCAAGCATAATAAAAAGTGAACTGCATACTAAAGTTATTATTGCGAGGTTTTATGCAAGTTTGCCAAACATGACAATGACGAGACGATGATGGAATCCATGCCTTCACGCTGCCGAAGAAAAATCTTATTGTTTTGTGACCAACAAAACTTATAGTCATGGGCATTGGCAAACTTCCGAGCTTCATAAAATAGTTGACGCAGGCTATTTGGGAGGTGATCGGCGACATATACTGGTTTGGGTTCTCTACTAAAACCTATATGGGTGCTGTTTAATTTATCTGAGTTAGGGCGTCCTTTATTGAAAACACGGATGGCATCAAGTACCTTTGACTTAAGCGGTACGGTAATCATCTCGACAACAATGGGTCTATTTGATCCCTTTTTCCCCGGCATACGATAGACGTCTCGCAGATCCGTTGATTTCAAGGGGACCTGAATTGCATTACACGTCTTTATTACCAAAGACGTAAGGTCCTCTATATTTTCCTTTTCAGTTATCGGAACATTTCTTATTTCAATACTTGACGAGCGTGAGCTATATTGTAAGTCAAGTACCCTTTTTTCTAGTTCCATAATATAAGCGCGCTGCTCTTGTCGTTCTTTTTCAAGTTTTAGTACCGATTCCCTCATAGTTTCATAAGCCAAATTTATGTTCTCCATAGACTTCTCAATCTCGATATTAGTTTTTTGTATTTCTTTATTTTGCAATTTTACTTCGTTAATATCGGATGTTAATTTATCAAACAGCTTATCCTGATCGTTTTTCCACGTAGTCAATAGATTCATGATTTTATCTTCAAACGACAATGGTTAATTTTGGGAGTGATCAGGAGAGAACTCAGGACAGAAACGTTTGTTGTTTCTGGAAGTGATGTTTGTTTGCTCTGATTCACGGTCGATGTTCGATATATCAGGTGATGACATGACTCGTTGTTTTTCTGTACTTGGGCCTGCGGGAGGAGACCTTTGAATCCGAGGCATTGCGTGTTAGAAATAAATATTTGCACACGGTTCAAGCACACGCGACACACGGCCACTTCCAGTGACGACGGGCGAGAAACTCTAAATAGTAGGAAATATAATAATAGGTACTTCCTGAGGCACGCGCGTAGGTATAATACCGTGCGCCTTCTGCGTTGCTTACTCACTAGCGTCTGTGACCGACCGGTTCGCTAGGCGCTTGCGCACGCCGAAATGTACTTAGCGCTGTTGGCCGAACCGCGAGAATGGCGCGCACACTATATAAATTGTTCACTCGTTCACTGACAGCTGATGATTTGCAAGTTTTATAATTTTGTCCTTTTTATTTTATACACGCACTTTTGATTGAGTTTTTGGAGTAATTCACTTTTGTACACTTTCAATGTAACATAAGTTTCTATTTATTTTATAAACTAAGGCGTAATTTCACCAATAACTTAATTTGTTTCTAAGAGCAACTTCAAAATAGCAAATCATGCAATGATAAACTAGCTAATTAGCGTAATAAAGATTTGTTTTGCAACACTCACCCGATCTGGGGTTAACACTGTATTTAAAGCACTTTGTAGAAGTTAACGTAGTAAAAAGTTTTTGACTTATTAAAATACGTGTGCGAAAATAATTAAATAGTACTGCAAATTTGGAAACGATTTTAAATGACTAGAAGCGTCTGTTCGCGGCTGCGTGTAGCCAGTGTGATCTTCAAGGTTCTCGAGTATTCCGCACCAGCGGCGACTCGCAGTCTAGGTGGAAGGGATCGTTCACAAAACAGGTTTCCGTGGCGCGGTTAGCTATCGCGACGCGCGGCTCACGGCTCATTATATTATAATGAGTATTTTAGTTTTAAATAGGCTTACGGCGATATTAACTATTTATTATTACACAAAATAACGTGCAAAGTTACAACGAAATTAAATGCCACCACTTTAGTGTTAGAATCACACATAACAGACCATAAACCAACTGTTCTTATAATTTCAAGTGCAAACCCAACCCTAAATAAGAATTTTACTGTATCACGGGTCAATCTTGACGCCATTAAGGAAGAAATAGAAAAGACTGATCTCACGGACATTTACAGAATTGAAGACGCCAATATATAGCTATGAATAAACTAATCACATTAGTTTTATCAATAACATCTAAACATACTAAGCAAATCATCGTCCCTAGAAAACAAAGAACCATAAAGCCGTGGATAACTCCAGGCCTCCTAAAATGCATAAAGCATCGAGATAAACTACATACAAAATCAAAAAAATCAGCAGAGAATCTAATACTAAGGGTAACTTACTCGCGATATCGAAACTTTTGCAATGCGCTACTTCGGAAATTGAAGATAACATATGAAAAGAGTGAAATAGAAAAGTCAAAGAATAATACAAAAGCACTATGGAGAACAATTAAGGAAATAACTAATACTGGTAAAATAAGATCTAGCCCCGTTGAACTAAAGAAAATATGTGATAATCCTAAGTCTTCCCTTAACAATGTCTGTTCCTACTTCAGTAATATAGGTAAAAACATGGCAGCAAAAATACAAAATGACCTAAATAAAAGACGACTAAACCGTGACATCCAACGCACTGTCGAAAGTAATGCATTGAAGTCACCGGCAAATTCACTTGTACAAAGAGTCGACGATTGTGACGTAGAATCCATTATAATGCAGTTACGTAATGACTGTGCCGTCGGCTGTGATGGCATATCAGCGTCGCTTCTCAAGACATGTCGGCACATATTGGTACCACCGATAACATATATCTGCAATCTTTGCATAGATACAGGAGTATTTCCAGACTCTTTAAAGAAGGCCATAGTCCACCCAATCTATAAGGGAGGGAAGAGAAACTGTGTTGATAATTACAGGCCTATATCAGTGCTGCTATCGCTTTCAAAGATTCTTGAGCGGATTCTCAGCAAAAATCTAAGAAGTTTTCTTAGTAAGTATAAAATTATAGCAGATAACCAGTACGGATTCCGCTCAGGGGTCTCCACTGAGGACGCTATGCTGGACTTAACGCAATATATTGCTAAAACACTGGACAGCAGGTCAAAGTGCCTTGGGATATTCCTGGACCTGCCTGCCTTCGACACAGTTTCCATTCCCATCCTTATATCTAAACTAGAGTATTTGGGTGTACGAGGCATAGCACTGGATATCTTCAAAGACTACCTGAGTAATCGCAGCCACCGAGTTAAAATAGACTCCAGCTACAGCGATGAAGAGGTTATGTCGTACGGTATACCTCATGGAAGCATACTGGGTCCCACGCTATTCTTAATCTACATAAATGACCTCTGTAGTATGTCAATCCCATCTTCTAACATTTATGCATATGCTGACCACACAGCGATTCTAGTTCAAGGGAGTACTTGGGAGGGTGTAAAAGCAAAGGCGGAATTTGCACTATCTGCAATAATGGACTGGCTTGACTTAAATTTGCTGACTCTCAATCTAAATAAAACTTATTTTGTACCCTTTGCTATCCGGCGTAACACCAAACCCTCAAACACCTTCGTGATTTCATGCTCACTCATGTAAAAATCAGTTGGTATTATGCAAATGCCCTACCATAGTTAAAGCTGATAGTGTGAAATACCTAGGTGTGCATATTGACGATGGGTTAAGATGGGAGAAACACCTTGATACACTATCAAATAGAACACTTCGTCTTATTCACATCTTCAAATCTCTTCGTGAATCTGCTGGGTTTGACACTCTTAAAATGGTGTACTTTGCATTATGCCAATCGATAATTGGATAATGCATAACTGTTTGGGGTGGAGCAGCGAAGACTTGTTTTCTGAGAGCTGAAAGGGCACAGAGGGCGATACTTAAAGTTATGACAAGGAAACCACATAGATACCCAACAGCGCAACTTTACACAGACTGCAGTTCGCCAGCTCTTTGTTCTTCATTCTGTTCTAAGAGTGCATGGCTGCTTACCACCTTCTGACCCTAGGAAACGAACATGTGTTCCCTCAGGTATTAAACACAACACGAAGTTCGCAAAACATCAATACTATGTCCTGAGTATTCATATATATGAAAAACTACAGAAGGAACTAAAAATAATTGACTTAAATAAATATAAGGTTAAATTGAAGACTACGGATTGGCTCTTGGAACAGGATTTTGTTAAAACAGAATCCTTACTTGCATACATCACTTAAATGTCCCTACACATCCATTAATTACCCCATGTACACGCACGCTTGCACCAAACACACACAACACACATACACACACACACACCCTCCCACACACACCTACCCACCTTAATAAACGATTAAACTGTAATCTCACCCTCACACTAATACAAATTGTTAATCTACACTTGTTTTGGTAGACCAATACACGTTCATTCTTATGAAGGCAACTAATGAATAGTTTAGCCAAACACTGTCTCTTAAGATACAGGTCTCCTAGTTTAAGAGGCAGGGTTTATCATTTTTGGTTATATAGATTTTGTTAAATAATATAAATTGTATGTATGAACCTACCACCTTATGTCTAATCTGTATATTACTTTTGGGTGAATAAACATTTTATTATTATTATTATTATAATTTTGATAGGTCTAATCTTGATTCCTCCCCTAGCAGTAGTGACGAGGAGTGTCGTGAGTGATTGTCCAAGCTAAACTAAATTTAGGTTAATCTAATTCTAATGATTGTTTAAATGATAAGTGTCAAGATATTAGCGACTTTAAAGTCAGATAGTTGTAAGATTCGTCATGTCTCGAGGAAGCGACATGGCTCATGGCAGGTTCAAGGTAGATGCGACTTGAACTGCTGTTTCAGTCAAGTGAGTAGAAGCGACTTGTACCGCATTTATGTTTGTTGATATTAGAAGTGCCTATCCTTAAAGAATATTAATAATTGTGGTCTCAAGGTAGAAGCGACTTGTACCGCATGTTTGTTTATATTAGAAGTGTAGATTCTTAAAGAATATTAATAAAAGGGTGCTTCTCTGATTTTGTGCAAATCACTTGTCCGTGAATTTTTTGGCGAATCTAAACATCCTAAAAGCCCATAAATATTTTTTATCTATAATTGGGTAGCCTAACTTTTAATGCCAAGAAGAATTATAATTAATCATGACTAGTTAATGACTCAAAATAATATTTTAGTTGCTTAAATTTCATTACCCTCAGTGTCTTTATTGCGACGAGTAAGAAAAATATTTTTATTTAATTATACGTAGAGATTTAAGCTGCGTATTGTTACTTGAGGAACCTCAAGTACATCATTAGGAAATGAATTATGATTTTGCAAGTTATAATATTGTTATTTTTTTAAGACATTGTGATAAAAACAATTTGTCGCAAAAAATATTACATTACCTTCAGCCTATCTTGAAATATAAAATATCATGCTGTATTGCATCGTACCTGGATCGAGCACCCTCTGCCGCCTCCGCACTTGCCGGTTAGTCGGCCAGCAACAACAAAAGGGGCAGGACGCGCGCCATTTTTTTCGCGACCGTTAAAAAAGTTCGACAACTACGCGCTTCAACCAATTTTAATTTCATTACATTCAGCGGATTTTTGACGTAAGTAGTTGTGGTTTTTTCATACTTTTAGTCTTAAGGCATTTGTTATAATATATGTTCATGTTATTATTATCATTATGTACCGTAATCGATTAATTGCAGAGTAAAATAAAAAACTGTTTGGAAAATTCATTACCCTCACTTTCATTACCTATAAGACGGGCCTGTTGGTCTAGTGGTTAGTGACCCTGACTGCTATACCGGAGGTCGTGGGTTCGATTCCCACCCAGGACAAATTTTTGTGTGATGAGCACGATCATTTATTCTGGTTGTCTGGGTGTAATTTATCTATAATATGTATGTATTTAGAAATATATGAGTATGTTTATCAGTTGTCTGGTTACCATAACACAAGCTCTGCTTAGCTTGGGATCAGATAACCGTGTGTGAGTTGTCCCGGAATATTATTATATTATTATTATTACCATCGATTACCTTCAGCTTTGAAGGTGAAGGTAATGAGACTAAAATGAAGGTAATGAATTTTTCATATTATTCTATGTGATATTATATTCAACCCTATTAATATGTTTTTTTTTTTAATGTTTTTTTAAAAGAAGGGTTATGTTTTTCGATTTTGTGTGTTTCGTATGTTTGTATGTATGTATGTGTCCATTTCTTTGGCACACTCTACAACCTAAACGGCTGGACGGTGTCGTTGAACTTTTCAAAATTGTGGTAGTGATATAGGCTATTATATGTAAATCTTGAAAATGAAGCCCGCAAATGTCAAACTAAAAAACAAAATAAAAAGTGGTGGACAGTGTAATTTATAAGATATTTTCTGTTCAGTTTTAAAAAAATGGTCTAATTTAGAAGTTATAAAAATAAATCAATTAACGGTGCTAGCTAGTATTATCACCTTAATATAAGATTTCATAATAGGGTTTCTAACAAATATTATCGTTTTCAGCAAACGAGTATGGCTAAAACAAAAACTAAAAAAACTCGCGATGAAAAGCTTGCTCAAGCAAGGCTGCATAAAAAGAAAAAATACGAGGAAATTAAAAACGATCCCCAGAAATATGCAATTCAGAGGGAAAAAGAGAGACAGAGATACTTGAAACGAAAAGAACAAAATAAAATAAAATCTGTTGTTAAAATGACACCAAGAGAAAAGAGACTTCAAAGAAAAAAATGGAACGAAAATAGTAAGCGTTATTTAGAGAAAAAGAAAAAGGAAAGGGTAATACAACAGATGCTGATTGATAATTCACCTCCAACAAGTGATAGAGAAGAAAATGTAGCTGAACCAGACCCATTAGAAGGGCCATCACACCAATCAGTAGAGGACATAAACTGCAAACGGTGTCAAAAAAAGGATAAGTTAATAAGAAGACTTCGATATAGTTACAAGAAAGAGATTGGTAAACTGAAACAGGAAAAGGAAAAAGTTATTAAAGAAAAGGATGCAATGAGAAAAATGTTGATAAGACAAATAAATAAACAACGAAGAATACAAGCAAAACCATCAACAGGCGAGAAAGTGGATAATTTGATAAAATCAATAGACGAAGACAAACGAGAAGAAGTAAAGAAAAAAATCCCACCAAAAACATTCAATGTAAAAAAAAGCCAAGTCTCTCTATGCAAATCTTTCATCGTGAAAAGTTCTGAGATCGCATAGGAGCCAAGTCCTGTTCAACTTAATTTGTAATAATAAATCAATATTTTGTGACTATATCAATAGTTTTGTTTACATTACAATAACAGTGACTTGGCCATGAGCACAAGTTAAAGGTCGTTTGCTCCTTGTAATTACGTGCAAATACCGTTGAATTTATATATTGTGGACATGATTTTGTAACTGATTGGAATTTGAGATCACTATGGACTAAACATGCGCCATAGTGCATGTGCAGTTCACTGATCTTGGATGATACCGACTGTCGGTTAAGGTGTCCTGATATTATTCATTATTTACTTGCAACTCCTCCAAATTATGCCGTTTTATATTTGTATCTTATTGTGCTCATGGCCAAGTCACTATTATTGTAATGTAAACAAAACTATTGATATAGTCACAAAATATTGATTTATTATTACAAATTAAGTTGAACAGGACTTGGCTCCTATGCGATCTCAGAACTTTTCACGATGAAAGATTTGCATAGAGAGACTTGGCTTTTTTTTACATTGAATGTTTTTGGTGGGATCTCATTTATTTTTTGAAGGTCTCTTTCTTTTCTTTTTATAAATAAACAAAATTGCTATAAAAATATTTGCTTTTTGTACATAAACAAAGAACAAAGTTAACAATGCAGTCAAAATTCATATACCATGTTCTTGTAAAACCGCAAATATAAATTTGTTTCATGTTATTTACTAAGGTATATAATTTATTACCGTTTTTATAATTTTCCCTTTACATGTAGCTAAAAACCTATCTTGGTGCCAAATTTGAAGGTTCTAAGTTTGCTAGAAGTACCTTAGATTTTTGATGATCGGTCAGTGAGTGAGTCAGTGAGTGACAAAATGGTGTAACTTTGATCGCTCATAACTCGTAAACTATTGGTTCAAATGTCATGTAATTTTGAGGCTGAGCTTGTTTTAATACTTACTCTAGGTCATCGAAAACCTAAACCCCTAGCTTTGTCCGTATCGATGATACAGGGGGGGTGAAATAGCCGCGAAACGCTTCGAGAAAAGAATGGTACGGCCGTGCCCGTTTTGCTCGAGACTTGGCTGGGGCACTGCCGTGCCCCCAGATATTATTTGGAGAAATCATATCGAACAATTTAAGAGATGGATTTAAAGTTTTAAGAAAGAAAAGAAAACGAGAGTTTAGCGATATAGTCATGAGGGACAAAGACCGTTTCAAGAAGCACAAGGTTTTAGGTAAAGCGTCGAAATTTACAGTGCGAGATAAAAATAAAATATGTCACAGCAATGAATCAAACATGGATACAGAGAGTAAAATCAAACAAGACGTAGAAGATTTCTTCGAAGATGACTGCAATACTAAAATTTCTCCTGATAAAAAAGAATTTATCACACGTAATGGACAAAAAAAACAAAAGCGATATTTATCGGACACATTAACCAACCTCCATAAAAAGTTTATGCACGTTCAAAACAGTAAAATTGGATATTCTACGTTCTGTAAATATCGACCATTTTGGGTTCTCTACCCAAAAGAATCTAATCGTAATACATGTGCTTGTAAAATACACGTAAATTTTGATTTGTTAGTCAAAAGTCTAAACAAGAAAAAAATCACTAAAGATGCTAATGGAACTGCTATATTGGAGAGCTTGTGCTGTGATATATACAATGAAGAATGCTTAAATCGAACATGTGAGGTATGTCGAAACAGAGTAATTAACTATGAAGAATTTAACAATGAAGAGAAAATAAACTATTATGAGTGGTGCGCAAAAAAAGAAACCTACAATGTGAAAGGACAAGATAAAACTAAAACTGTTACCGTAAAAACTCGATTACAAGATTACCCACGAAACATTATCAAAAAATTGGAAGATTCTCTAAAATCTTACTTTAAACATTGTACTAATATCGTTGTCCAGTACAAGAGTATTAAATCTCTGAAAGCGACAATGACTACCAAGGAGGTTATGCTACACATTGATTTTTCCGAAAATTACTCGGTCAAATTTAATGAGGAGATACAAAGCTATCATTTCGGCGGCAGTCGATTGCAAATAACGTTGCATACTGCGGTTGCATATTTAATTGATCCAGAAACTGGAATCATGAAGTCATACAGCGTTTGCAGTATCAGCGAATGTAATAGACATGACGCAAGTGCTATATGGGCACATCTCATACCACTATTAGGTTATGTAAGAGAAATATCACCTCTGATAGACACAGTACATTTCGTGTCTGACAGCCCTTCAAGTCAGTATAGGAATCGCTACATTTTCTTCGTTATTAGTCAACTGCAACAGGATTTTCCAGAGTTAAACTTTATAACCTGGAACTATTTAGAGGCTGGACACGGCAAAGGAGCACCAGATGGAGTTGGTGCTGTCCTGAAGAGAACCGCAGATAAAATAGTACAATTTGGTAATGACATTGGCACAATGAAAGACTTGGAAGCTCATTCAAGTCAAGGTAAAGAATGTCAAACTTCTATCTGTCTCAGAGCAAGATATTGAAGACAGAAAATTTCCCTCGTCAGTCCAAGGATTTCGTGGAACGATGTCTGTTCATCAAGTGCTTTGGTCATTTGACAGGCTTCGAATAACCTTCCGAAAAATAAGTTGTTTCTTATGTGAAAACGGTGAAATATGTTCACATAACTACCATCTTGGATATATTAACTTAAAATAAAACTACTTTTACGGATTTTATCGCGGTTTGTATTTTGATTTTAGTTCCCGACGCAGTAATATTTTTGGCGGTATGACATAACAGCAATTAAAAAAAATTATTACTATTTTTTAATGTGTTTCGATAAGAAACAAGAGCTTGCTATAACTTTAGTGAAATCAAAATACAAACCGCGATAAAATCCGTAAAAGTAGTTTTATTTCAATGTCTAACATTCGCGTAAACCTCAGAACTCAATATATTAACTTACCTTGTGTTTATGAAAATGTCGATTCTGAACATCTACAAGATTTCTTAAATGAAAACACGACGAATGAAGTCCTTCGAGAAGTGACAAATGCTCGAACACCTACCCCTACTAATCAATTCCTGAATAGATTAACCACTGAAGCACCACAAGATATGAAAAATTCATCAAATAGAGCCCAAAATAATAAAAAAATCACCATACTATCTGACGTAAAATTACATTGGACCAACACTTCTTTTATTGGCAATGAAATGAAGAAAACAGATAATACCAATTTTCAACTTGATTTTCAAAAGTTTGTTTCTGGAAAAGTTGCGGTAAAAGAACAAAATAATCCAGACGATACTTCAGAAAGTGACAATGTACTCAAAAAGGATAGAAAACTGAAGACAATTTTTTTTTACCAGTCAGATGATAGTAGCAGTGGAGGAAAAATAAGTGAAGAAGTCAGAATTGTAAAGAAAAAATCATGCATTACCTCATTTTTTGATGATTCTGATGATGAAAATATTTTTTAATTTACTAAACCCAAAGAATTGACATTGTTAGGAATGTAGAACTAAGAAGTTTTTTTTTAGCATGCTTGAAGACTGTTTTTTGTTAAATATTTATTTTGTATTCATAAGAGAGATTATCTGCTCTGTTTTAAAACGCAGTAATATTTTTGGCGGTATGACATAACAGCAATTAAAAAAAAATATTACTATTTTTTAATGTGTTTCGATAAGAAACAAGAGCTTGCTATAACTTTAGTGATTTTGAATAAGTATGTTATTAAGCAGATAATTATTATTAAGCATGGCAGTTATATTTCATAATTTATATAATATAATTACAGTACATTAAGTAATTATAACTTTATATTTAATTCAACTCGTAGCATGTAAGTAAGACATGACTGATTAGATAACCAAACTTATTTGATTAAGATAGGAGACTGAATATTTTTTTTTTTTGTTATTTTTTAAAGAATAAACTCTGATTGTGTAAAACTTACTAGAGTTTTTACTTCATCTAATGATATAATCTAGCATTTTTTATTTATTTATCTTAGATTAATTTCATTACCAGCAATTTTTTTTCATTACCTTAGTCCCCAATTTCATTACCAACTCCACTGTTTTCATTACCATCAGCAGTACAGAATTTCATCGGTCAATATCTACTTATGTAATGCGTATAATGTTGTATAAATTAAGTAAGACATGACTGATTAGATAACCAAACTTATTTGATTAAGATAGGAGACTGAATATTTTTTTTTTTGTTATTTTTTAAAGAATAAACTCTGATTGTGTAAAACTTACTAGAGTTTTTACTTCATCTAATGATATAATCTAGCATTTTTTATTTATTTATCTTAGATTAATTTCATTACCAGCAATTTTTTTTCATTACCTTAGTCCCCAATTTCATTACCAACTCCACTGTTTTCATTACCATCAGCAGTACAGAATTTCATCGGTCAATATCTACTTATGTAATGCGTATAATGTTGTATAAAAATACTATTTATTTATTTATTTGTTAAGGTTTACCAACAGCTTCTGTGTACAGTAATGCTTATGTATATTAAAAACTATGTCTAAGACTTACACAGTCGCCAATTACTGGTTAACCAGCATTCACAAAATAGGTGATAAGTGCAAAAAGAATATAACTAAAATTAATAGTAAATTAACTAAAAGTCTTAACTTAAATGAGTTTGAAACTAAAACATAATATTTCAATAAACTTAAAAAATAACTTAATATTGTACTTATAAAACAGTATTGTCTCTTTGCGACAGGAAAACTTATGACCCAACACTAATAATGAAACCAACTAAGATCGGAACTGAACCTAATAGTAATAAATAACTAACATAAATACAATATAAATCTATGTGTATAGTACTACTGAACACTCTCAACATTTTGCTGTGACTCTTGGGACTCCAATAATCGGGCCTTAAAGATGTTATAGGAAACTTGGTAAATATCAAGATCGGGTGAAGATTTAATTAATGCATTCATCTCTCTGCTAAGTCTGACCAGTGGCGAGTTTACTCCTATATTGGTTCTAGTTGTTGGAGTATGGAATAGGTTGGTTATGGGATGCCTAGGAATATTGTATGGTACTTTTAGTCCAACACTTTCTATCAGTTTAATACAATCTAATTTATTGTTCAACAATTTGTAGAAGAACATGAGGTCGTGCAACAGTCGACGGTCGCGTAGAGAGTCCATTGCATAGCACTGAAGACGTTGTTCATAAGGACACCGAGGTGATATTTTGCCAGATGTGTAGGCTAGGTGCTTTGTGAAGGCCCTTTGAATGCTTTCGACTCTTTGTGACTGCACCGCGTAGAGCGGATTCCACACTACGCTAGCAAATACCAAGTGGCTACGGACTAAGGCGTTGTATAGTATAATTTTTGTTCTAATCAATTTAAACCCTCTAGAACTCCTCTTAAGGAATCCAAGTAGGCGCGCCGATTTCGTGACGATACTATCTATTTGGCTTCTAAAGTTCAAGTTACTGTCCATGATTACACCCAGATCGCGTACCTCAGTAACGGTGTTCAATACTGCACCTTTTACGTTGTACGAGACAAAGTCGGACTGTTTTTTCCTGGTAAATCTTATATGACTACATTTCTGGACATTAAGTTGCATGTGGTTTATCCTGCACCAATTATCAACTCTGTCTATATCCTCCTGAATCAAAGCAGTGTCCTCTTTAGAAGATATAGTTTTAAATATTTTAAGATCATCAGCAAACATTAAGTATTTACAGTGAAGGATTTGATGTGTGATGTCATTAATGAAAAGCGAGAACAGAACCGGTGCGAGGTGAGAACCCTGGGGAACTCCTGAGTCAGCATAGTATGGGTAGGATTCATAGCCATTAACGACGAGAATTTGTGACCTTCGTGACAAATATGACGAAAACCAGTTCAACAATGATCCATGTATACCATTATACCGTAACTTGGATAGTAGCAGGGAATGAGCTACCTTATCAAACGCACTGCTAAAGTCCGTGTACACAGCATCTACTTCCAACCTCTTGTCACTTGAGCTAAGGTTACTTCAGATACAAACTCGACGAGATTGGTTTCTACACTGCGACCAGCTTTAAACCCATGTTGACTTGGTGAAATAATTTTAGCAATGTGGTGAGTAATAATAGGACAGATCAGCGCTTCAAAGATCTTGGGAAAACATGATAAAATTGAGATAGGACGATAATTTTTAACATTTGCTGGATCACCTTTTTTAAAAACCGGGACTATTTTCGCTCTTTTCCATACATCAGGGAAGATACCGTCGGCTAAAGAAGAATTAAAAATAAGCTGCAATGGTAGAGCCAGTTCACAGCAGCAACGTTTTATGAATAAGGGGGGTATGGAATCAGGACCAGGCCCCTTCAAGATATCTATGCGTTTAAGTTTATTAAAGACTTGGTTCTCTGTAAACTTAATAGAATTTATAATTGAGTCAATCCCTGAGAAATCATTGGGACAATTGTTATTTGAGGTATTGGTAGGTGCGCGACTGAAAACTGATACAAATTGATCCGCAAAAAGATTAGCGATTTCAGGACCACCACTAACTACCCTATCATTCATAGACATTTCAGCAGGTATACAAGATTCACCACGGCGTTTATCTTTTATGAACCTCCAGAAAGTTTTAGGATTCTTAGGAATATCATTCTCAATATTACTTTTAAACTTATTGTAACAGTTGTTCATTAATGTGTGGCAGCGACTACGAAGTAATTCAAATGTGAGTCTGTCCCGAGGATTATTATATCTGCGGTATTTTTGTCTAAATTTCTCTTTTTCAGACAGTGCTCCAATGAGTGCGTTGGAAAACCAAGAGGGATATTTAGATTTCTTCTTTGAGTATTTGGGAACAAATTTTCCGATTGTAGTGTGAAGTACGCTATAAAAAGCATCAACCTTTTCATTAATATCGACACATTTCTCGAAAGTACAATTCCAATTAACGTTTTTAAGATGAATTTTAATCTGTTCAAAGTCGGCTTTAAAAAAGTTGTAACCAGAACGATAGTTAGTTTTTAGTTGTTTAGTGTCTGAGAATGGAATGGATATAAGCAAGTTAGGGTGATGAGAGTCTAATTTACTTAAGAGGTCAGTGGAATTGTTAACAGTTAGATCCGATATGTTACTTAATACTAAATCTAATATTCTACTATCGGCATTTTGGGTGGAATTAAATTGATGTAGTTGGTTAATTGACAGAAAGTCAATTAGAGAGTAGCCCAGTGAGTTTTCATAGTTCGATGGCGTGAGATGTAGGTCCTCATCTTTCCTATTCCAATCAATAAAACCCAAGTTGAAATCACCAAGAATCACAACATCATCGACATTATTAAGCACATTATTGACATTATTTAAAAAGTTCTGTAGAGAGTCTAATTTGACTGGAGGGGGCATATAGATAAGACATAATGCTATTTTCTTAGTATGATTATTAACTGATAACTCAATAGATAGCCATAAATCTTCAAAATTGGTTTCCCAGTTTTTCATTCTAACACATTTAATTTTACTATTAACAGCAATCATAACCCCTCCTCCATCTTTTTTGGATACACTTGAAGTTGATCGATCTCTGCGATAAACTACATAACGCGGGTCAATGAACTCTCCATTAGTTATGCTATTATTTAGCCAAGATTCAGTAAAGGCAATTATGTCATAGTCGGTGAGCAAAATATTTTTATAAATGTCTTCAGTTTTAGTTCTCATTCCACGAACATTTTGATAGTAAATATCAAGCATTGCGAGTACAAAACATGCCAATAACACTGATAAAAAAATAAAAATAAAATAGGTACAACTAAATTAAACTGCAACGTCTGTTGGTTTCATTAATTTTAAGCTATCCTTATTGCGTATGTAGATAGGTTTTGAATAGATATCCTTTCTGACAAAAATACGGCCATTTCGTATCCAGACAAAGTTGTATGACAGTTCTTTAGCCATCTTACGTGTTGCAGCGTGAAGGTGTTTTCCAGTAGGGCACAAATGCTCGCTAACATAAATAGGTACTCTGTTACCACCTATGCCTATGTGATGCGAGCTCAGTTTGTCCGTGGGATGTTTCTTGTTAAAATCTCCCACGGCAGCCAGAAGGTTGTCACGCTGGCGGGGGCTGCGGAGCTTAGCGATCACAGTGCGTGGGCGGTTGTTCTCTTTATTTAGTTTGGCAACTCTTGTAACTTGCATGATGTCATTGTCGCTAATATCACAGCTAGTTACCTTCGCGATATTCTGTAGTGTTAGTACTAGGTTTTCGGATTTGTCTTCGGGCAAACCGTTAATTTCCACGTTGTTTTCACGCATGTTATGTTCAACAATACATAATCGAGTAGTAAGGTCAACGACATTTTGCTGAAGTTTTGTGTTATCGCTACGTAATTGATTAATTATGGCATCCTTTTCGTCTGAACGTTTCTTAAAATCTTCGAATTGCTCGTTGAAAAATCCAAACGAAACTTTGAATTCAGATATCTCTCCTTGTATATTTTTTAATTGATCAGCAAGTAAATCTTTAAAGGACGATTTAAGTGCCGCAGCCAATTCTTCCTTAATTATACCTCTTAACGTGTCTTCGTTAAAACATCTTTCTCGGCAGTTTGTCGTGGACTTGGGCTGGCTTTTTTTCCTTAGAGTCACGTTCATTACATCAGGTGAGGTGTTTTGATTAGCGAGGGTTTGGGGTAATGTTTTGGGGCTCGATGATTGTTTCAGTGATCGACCGAGGTTACCAGTTTTGTTGGCTGGGCGCGCAGGAGTATTAGTATTATCGGTTTTTAACTGTTTGCAGCAGCATTCAGGGCATTTCCAGGTGGTCTTATGGACATGGTCCATAAGATAAAAATTGTTACTCGATATATTCACACAAAAGATATCGAATCGTAATTTGCATTCACAACAGTCCATGAATTCTAAATTATTTATTTCATTCCGACATCCAGCACAAGTATTATTTTTAGGTTCCATTTTCCAATTTATTGTTTTATATAAGCAATAATGAGATGTAAATATCCAAACAAATGCAGCTATTATTAATATACGGTATAAAGCTTGAACTTGTGAAGCACGAAACGGCTGGCGGGCGGGCGTGTAAGCGTTATGCGTGTGTGCGTAGAAGCGAGCGATCTGCGGGTTGCCCTAGGTCAGGGACACCGCAACAACACTAGTCGTTATTTAAAAATGTTGAAAGTAATTTGCTTATTACTCACGAACGCATGAATGTCCTGATAAGATGTAAACACCACTGGATAGTCCGTCAACACAGCTTCACGAGGATATATAACACTACTTAGTATAACAACTTTTGACCACTTTTCTGAATATTTTAGAGGAGCAACTAACAAAACAGTACCTATCACTTCGGCGCACGGCGGGTAGACTATAGGCGGGTACTATTTATAATAGTGTTTTGTTAGGTGTTTTGTTAGGTGTTTTTTTAATCGTATTTCATTCCTTATGGTTATCATAATATTAAACCTAACTTTAAAAGAGTAATTAAATAAACGTCTTAATTAGAATTTTAAAAATGAAACAATAATTAGCAAAGCCGGCCGGTTTGGCCGGAGCAAGGTATCGGTGCACCCGTGCACAAACGTACTCGTCACTATAACAATAGAATTCCACTGCTATAGATAAAAAACTAGTCAGCTCACTTTTAACAAAAGAGTCATAAACCCGAGCTTGCGAGGACTTGTTTACGAAAAGCGCATGTTAGTTGTTATGACCAAATTATATCTAAATAAAATGATATTTACTGGATTGAAAAAAAAAATGATTTTACTTGAATTTTGGTTAGCTCAAGTAATTACATCAAAGTCCGCCGGTATGGCCACTACAATGTATCAGTGCACATATAAAACATCTTGTTGCCGTCATGTTTTCGTAAACTTACTAGAATTTTATTATGTACTAGCTGTACCCGCGACGATGTTCGCGTTCATATCAGTCATCTGTGCGAATAAATATAAATTAGACTGTGGTATAGAGGGTCACCATCACGAACTACCTAGACACCGGCTTCAGAATGTTCTTTTTATATATTTAAAAATTTACAAAACACATGTACACTTCAATATTATCTTGTTTCGCTAGATGAATGTTTCTAAGTAGTCTGCTATACGCAAAAT
This sequence comes from Autographa pulchrina, assembly GCA_905475315.1. Lineage (NCBI taxonomy): Eukaryota > Metazoa > Arthropoda > Insecta > Lepidoptera > Noctuidae > Autographa > Autographa pulchrina. Next base: position 29,574,579 of record FR997761.1, on the reverse strand, counting down.
GTATCAGATGTGGAACCTAGAGTTTTGTCACAAATATTGCTTGACACGTGCCAAAAAAAACGATTTACCACTTTTTTTCTTTTGCAATAGTATTTCGTTGGTACAGCAATCCCTAGTAAGACTACCGGGATCGGGGTTTTGGTTCGAAACCCCGAAATTCGAAATACTGAACTACGCAGTAAAATTGAAAGTAGATATCAATATTATTTACGCTCCGCTCTTCTCATCTCTGCTTTGGTGAAGTCCGGTTTTAAGACTAAGGTAGTGTTCTCATCTTAGTTAATAGCTACCAGATGTCAGTGCGGTGCCTAAGCCTAGAGTATATGTGGAAGTTAAGGAACTTAGCAGCTAGGAACTATGTGGTCTGGTAATGGTGGCTGCTAATGAAAGGCAAAAGAGTGTGCGAGTGTGTTGTTTTTAAAGGGATGAACGACTGAGATAAGCAGGCTCCATTTTAATAAGGTATTTACCTGAGACCCGTGAAACTGAAAGAAAACGTTGACAATAGAGAGAGGCGCAGGATCAGAACTACCAAAACTGTGGTTAAAATTATTTATGACTGGAAACTAAGTAATAGACCAAGGACAACCGCATTCTACCCTGATCAAAGCCTTGGACTGGGGCTGTATCCTTTACAATAAAGTCGCTTTATGCTGCCCAGACGAAATGACGGCAGGTGGACTAAGACGGTGACAGAATGGTGGCCAAGGCATGGCAAAAGAAGCGTCGGTCGTCCGGGAGCAAGATGGGTCGATGACATAGTTAAAGTCTCGGGTCGAGTCTGAATGAGGCTGGCACAGGACCGTAGAAAATGGCACGAAAAAGGGGAGAACTATGCCCAACAGTGGGAGGAAAAGTTCTGTGGATGATGATGATACTGCCCAGCATAAGGTGCTGAGCTCAAATGATGCAATATTCATTTTAAAATGTAGAGAATGCGATAGAAAGTTTATTTTATTTTAGTTTTTGGGCCAAACTTCCAGTAAATAGGTACACAAACTAAATGAAATTTGTAAACGAAAAAATAGAAGATTTATCTGGATCAACGCATTAAAACCCGTGTAGCAAGCTACCTTAAAATGAATATTAAAGAGTAAGTACTTACTAAAAAATTATATCATAAAAGATCATTGGGTTTTGAGTTAAAACAATAAAAATTTACAAATACAAAAAAAAACTTGTCCATGGAATTCTATAGATGACCAACAGAAAACATTACACATTACTTTGATGAAATAATTTAAAAAAGTTACTCCTGAATTGAAAAATAAGATTCCTCATAGATCATTTTATAGTTGTAATCTATGAGGAATCTTATTTTTCAATTCAGGAGTAAATGTCGGTGCCATAGATTTATATCTATGGTCAGGGCATTTACGCCAGACGTTCTTTACAGCATATGACATGCTTGATCTGCAATGAGCAACACACTTAAAATTTAAAATACAAACATAATAATTTTGAGCTTATGCATCGGTCTAGTAAAAAATGCACGACATAAAGTTGTTGCTCATTGCGAAAGAAACAACAAAATGATACAAAGATTTAAACTAATAAAAGTTAACCTAATAGAACACAAAAAGTGTTAGCTCGACTGAGACTTGAACTTGAGTAACAAAACATTCAAACGTATGTAACAAAAAGGACTCAAGAACAAAAATACAATCATTAACAACTGGATTTGAACCTGCAGCATGGACATCCATTTCCAATCCTACAACCACCAAGCTGTTTACTACGACAGCTAGTTTTCCAAAAAGTATACTTCAATCACAATGAAGAATGGTCGCTATGGCTACCGTAGCCTGCCATAGTTACCTCTTGTTTATATGTCAATAATGCCAATTTACGTGTGCAGATGAAACAATGAATTTGGAAATTTAAAGCTCCACCCCGTATTACCTAGATATAGTAGCGTGTTTAAAAATAGCTAACAACCGTCTACGATTTACCAAAAACATTCTCTCAATTTTTTACTGCTATCAATTCAGTAGTTCATAATTGATACTGTAACATGAAATCTGACCCCCGGCAAAAGAATGTTGTAATTTACTGTTTTATTAGATGTATAGAAGAAAATGCGCAACTCCATCTATGAATTTTAAAAACAACTATTAACCTCTATTAACCTCGCCAACATGATCAAATTTAAATTATTTATATCCAAAAAGGGCTTACACATATAGTACTAATAAAATTATCTATACTCCGTTAGAGCATTTTCTTTGTACTAAAAGTTGTATTATATTATATTTTCATACCTTTTTACTATTTATTTACATTTTTCCGATGAATTTTCAGTACTGAATTGATGCCGACGCTTGACCAATAGATGGCGCTGTATGTCCGGAATAAATTTTATTTTTTATTTTATTTTTTATTTTTTTTTGTAATAAAAACTATCCTATGTCCTTTCTCAAGTTCCAAACTATGTCTGTACCAAATTTCACACAAATCGGTTCAGTAGTTTAGGCGTGAAGCAAAGACAGACAGACAGACAGACAGAGTTACTTTCGCATTTATAATATTAGTTTGGATGGATTCATTGTTTAAACATTTTGTTTGCAGCGCTCTTACAGTAAGGCTGTGGATAAGACGGTAGGAAGAGGATGGCAGACTAAATAACTGCCCGCGCGAAGTGACGTCACGATTTTTTATCGACGAAGAAGACCGACAGCGGATGCTGAGAACCTATGAAGGCGAACCTTTTACTCCAACGAAGACCTTTGATCGACAATTTGTCTTTTCTATGCGAACAGTGAGGAGAACATTAAAAAGAAAAGCAGAAAGCCTGCAAAACTAATAATATAATCTATATAGATAGAGACTTTTGCTAGAGATTTGGCGGTTGGCTTATTGGGAACGTTATAATGTTTTTAAAACTTTCTTCGACCGCAGTATACTAATTATTTTAACTTTCAGTTATTAAATTAGGTCGTTGAGTCTGACGAGGATATGTAATATAATTGTAGCATAATGCTTAATTCTTAGCAGTCTTATTATATTTCAATCGTCATTCTAGGTATATTATCAGGCCCCTGACGGTTTAAAGTAGTTTTATAAGTTCCATCAATAATCTTCTTATTCACCTCTGATTTTATTGCCTCTCTATTAAAGATATAATTTAATTCGAATTGTTAATATATACTACTTACTACTATATACTATCGTATTTTAACATTAAAACACTAAATGGACGTCGGATCCAAAATAAAATCTACAAACAATCTATGAGAAACATTAAAAAAACAGTAACATCCTAATATGAACCTTAAAATTATTAGCAAATAGTTTAGTTTTGCTCGCGACAGCTTATTGTTATCGTTCAAGTTTACTCAAGAACTGTAATGTAATGCACAAAATGCAGCTCTCGTTCTATCTACTGCGCACGTCATGCGTTAGAAAAGGACAGAAATATACCTTTTGTTTGTCTTGCTCGGATAGTTAGACCGACGATAAAATCATAAATATAATTTTGGTTGTCAAACCATTGAGCCAGAATATCTTGTTGATACAAGGTATCACTTTTTAATTCGATTACGAACCGTCTTTTGGCCTCGGCACTTATAAATGCATTCCCGACTTCCATATAGTTTTTTTTTGTTTAAAACCCTCTTGATCTTGATAAATAAGGTAAATAAATATTATAAATGTTATGGATTCAGTAAAATTGCTACCTACACTCCTACTGCAGTAGTAGGAGTGTAAGTAATATTAAAATTACTACATCGTCAAACGTAGCCCCTTTAGCAATTTCGCCACCAATGGAGCTAGTCTAATTTGATATCCTTTACGATCATATTAACTTAGTTTAGTTCGTTGGCAGGCAGCAGCCAGCAACTGACGCGCCAAAGGCATTTACTGGTGAGCGTAATAACGGTAGCTCTCATTTATTTTTAGTAATCTAGTAAATAAAAATATATTTTGAAGTATCTAATTTGTTTTATTTTTTTATTCCTTACTTAAATAATAATATGCTTAGATAATATGCTTAGCTTATGCTTCAAGCCAGACGTTGACCGACCAGCAACGTCTCTTTATTGCGCGTTTACTCCTTGTCATTAGCTAGTTGTCCTAGGTGTAGATGCAAACTTAAAAAATATTGCTGTGGCAATTAAAGGCGCAACAAAATTTATACTCCAGACTCCATTCAAAAGAATACCTGCTACACACACAAGGAAAAGTGGTAAGGTTCAGATACTGGGTTTATAGAGTTGTAAAATTCAAAACTGGAGTATAAACGGTGATTTTAGTAAATGAAAATAGCATTAAAATACTAATCAGATATTTTAAATTTATATCTAATTAGTATTTTAGTAGTAGTAAAATGCATTATGCATCTTATATGTATTAACTTAAAGTTAGGCAACAAATAATATAATAACATTTAAATTTTGGTATTGATGCAATTTTACTATTTAGTAAACAAGCTGTTAAAAGCATAAAAATCCCGACTAGTTTTTAATATTAATTCATTTCTCAACCCAAATTACATTAAAACATAACATTATGCAACAAAGTGCATAAATTAAAAAAACAACATTTAAAATAATACTATAACATAATAATAATATCCTGGGACATCTTACACACGGCCATCTGATACCAAAGTAAGCAGAGCTTGTTTTATTGTAACCAGACAACTGATAAACATACTTATATGTTTCTAATACAAATTATAGATAAATTACACCCAGACACAGAACAAATGATTGTGCCCATAACACATAGATTTGTCCTGGGTGGGAATCGAACCCACGACCTCCGGTATAGCGGACAGGGTCACTAACCACTAGACCAACAGGCCAGTCATTTATAAAAACTATGTTTTGACAACGCACTCGATAGGTGTAGTAAAAAAATCGCCAATTTTGTTTTAATTACCCATAGAAATAATTAAAAAAACCTAAATCTGTCCAGACGTTTAAAAAAAGAAATCTAGAAACTTATTATGAGACACGAGCAATAAACCTAACACTTCCTTGGCAGGCGAGTAAAAATAACGATAAATTACATAATTAAATGTAAACGCATTGTAGGCAAATCTATCTTTTTTAGTTACTCTATTATTAATTTTATTTTCAAATATACTGCAAAATCAAATAAAAAATAATCATCTTAACATATTAATATTCTAGCATTTCTAGTTTACATAATAGACAACACACTTTTATGAAAATATTTGCATAAGAGAAACATATTGCATAAGTCGTCAAAACATTCGTAGTATTTAGTGACGACGACGACGAACATTAATACGATATAATGTTTCACTCGTGCACAGTGTTCAGCGTTTGCAATGACACTGGCAATTTCTATATTAAAATACAATCAGAAATAAGGAGGCGTCACCGCGTCGCTAAAGCGTTAGAAAGAGCGCAAGCGACGTAAACTGTTTCTCGACGGTAAGGTGATAAGGCGTGGATGTCCCCGATTGTACATCTAACTCGCTCAGGCAGCGCGCGGCATCGGACCCACCAGGTGAGCGCGTGGAGGCCACCGTTATGTCAACTGCGGTTTCGAACGGTGAGATATCAGCTGTGTCGCAGTCCAGTGAGGCGCCGCTATCGTCACCGCGCGAGCAGCCAGCGCGCGTGGTGGGGTGCGGGCCGTGCGGGCAACATACTGTAGTAAGCTGCGCGCGCAATGTAGACGCGCAGGAGCGTGTTACAACTGATATAAGAGTGGAAGGACAAATAATAGAAAAGGAAGATGATGAGGGGGAATGGATTGAAGTAAAAAAGCGTCGTTCGATGAGATTTAAAGGGAAACAAGGATGCGCTCCGGTAGATTTTTCGTGTAAATTTAGAGCCGCGGACGTAAAGATTCCGTTGTTTATTTACAATGTTTCAAAAGATACTACAGAAAAGGATATTAAAGAATACATCTTGGCGAAAACTAGTATTGTTGTGGCACCTGAAAAAGTACCCATGAAATACGCGAAAGATTATGACTCCTATAAGATACCTAGAAGTAGGTTAGATCTATTTGGAAAAGGTGATTTTTGGCCGAATGGAATATTTTTTAGGAGATATATAATATTCAAGGCTCGAAAAGAGTACTCAGTCACTGTAAAGGAGCAGGCAACAAAACGTCAAAATGGTTGCAAAAAATAGATTACTTAAACTATTGAGTTTTAATTGTAGATCTATAAAGAGATCAATAGATTTTGTAAAAAAAATGTGTGACAATGCGGATATAGTTGCACTGCGAAGACGTGGCTGCTACCACATGATTTGTCCTATCTTAACGACATTCACGGTGACTTTGCGGCAGTGGGCGTCTCAGCGGTAGATACAGCGGTAGGTGTGTTGCGGGGGATGCCCTATGGTGGGGTGGCCCTTCTATGGAGAAAGAGTGCGTTTAGTGTTGTCGAGGTTATTAATTGTAATAGTGTACGAATTGCGGCGATTAAATGTGTGAATCAGTGTCAATCAATGCTAGTGTTTACAGTGTACATGCCTACGGGCTGTCAGGACAATCTATCTGAATTTACTGCGTGTTTATGCGGTAATTGACGATTGTAATGTAGATGGGTGAATTTCAACAAATGCCGTTTTTCTTATCATATCGGTGAACTTTTACAATTGTAAGTTTTTTGTATATTTTGCTGGTTTTATGTAATCTTTAGGATATCAAATATCCCCAAATTTAATATCATCAACGTATCATTTAAGACTAAGGAGTAAATTCAGTTTGAATTTTGGTTTCCACCGATATGAAAAACCGGCACCGACTATTTTTTCTGTACACCGATATGATAAGTATATCCACCGAAATGATGTACATATCCAGCGATATGATAATCTATCCACCTTTGAACATCAAAAAGCAAATAGTAGGTACCTATACATTTTTACAAGGGTGACTTAGAACTGAAGACCTGAACTTAGGGTCTCATGTGGGTAGATCACGTCCAAAGAGAACTGAGTTCTTAGAAATCTTAGACTCACCGAGATGATAAAATGATCCACCGATATGATAAAGCAATCCACCGATGTGACAAAACTGTGCGTTGATCATGAATCAAAACACCGATATTAGACATAAGACACCGATTGATTTTTTCTTATCATTTCGGTGTAAATTATCACATCGGTGGTAATAAAGACCACCGATTACAGCGATATGAGAACACCGACGTGAGAAATAACACACTTTTTAGAAAATTAGAAAAAATGCATAATATCTAGGATAAATTTAATAACAGACAATGAAGCTAATTCACTTACTACATCTGTTAGAACCAAACAATTATAATAAAACTGCTCATTACACTAGAAAAATGGAACCACCGATAATATAAAATAATTGTCCGGGAGCAACTGAAGTGGCGTACTTACGTTTTTGGTGGGCATATGCAGCGATTTGACACACTTCCATCCTGATTGCCCACTAGCACACACCAGTGAGGGATATACAATTGGGGTGTGGACGCTGTCCGACTCGTCGATGAAAAGTTATGTTTAAATTACTTTTGTCCAGCGATATGAGAATTTTTTTCAGGACAAGTACGTTTGTGCCTCTCAGTAATAATAATCGTCAATTATGTAAAAAAATATGCTATATATTAATAACAAAACTAATATTCTATGAAATAGAATAAGTTATATACTTATATTACTTATTTTTATTAATGTATAAGCTGTTTTGTTTGTAAAAAAAGTAGAGGGACAGCACCGATGTGAGAAAAATAGAGGTTTATGTATTTTATTTCTACCTTTGTAATAGTCCTAGGAAAATTATATTTTTGCCACAACCCAATAACTACCTATTGAATACTAAAAAAAATAATTCAGAACTATATTCCTATTTTCAAATACTAATTTCACCGAAGACAAAAAAAAAAGTCGTCTGGGAAATTCACCCAGATACAGTATTTATTCTGGGTGACTTCAATGCGCATCCGAAAGAATTGTTTTTTAGTGAAATGATGAATTTCTGTAGGGAACAAAGTTGGTCATGCGCGGATGTAGATTTGTTAAGTGGTCTGAACACTTATCTGGGGGCACGGCAGTGCCCCAGCCAAGTCTCGAGCAAAACGGGCACGGCCGTACCATTCTTTTCTCGAAGCGTTTCGCGGCTATTTCACCCCCTGTGTATCATCGATACGGACAAAGCTAGGGATTTAGGTTTTCGATGACCTAGAGTAAGTATTAAAACAAGCTCAGCCTCAAAATTACATGACATTTGAACCAATAGTTTACGAGTTATGAGCGATCAAAGTTACACCATTTTGTCACTCACTGACTCACTCACTGACCGATCATCAAAAATCTAAGGTACTTCTAGCAAACTTAGAACCTTCAAATTTGGCACCAAGATAGGTTTTTAGCTACATGTAAAGGGAAAATTATAAAAACGGTAATAAATTATATACCTTAGTAAATAATATAAAAACAAATTTATATTTGCGGTTTTACAAGAACATGGTATATGAATATTTTGACTGCATTGTTAACTTTGTTCTTTGTTTATGTACAAAAAGCAAATATTTTTTATAGCAATTTTGTTAATTTATAAAAAGAAAAGAAAGAGACCTACAAAAAATAAATGAGATCCCACCAAAAACATTCAATGTAAAAAAAAGCCAAGTCTCTCTATGCAATTCTTCCATCGTAAAAAGTTTTGAGATCGCATTGGAGCCAAGTCCTGTTCAACTTAATTTGTAATAATAAATCAATATTTTGTGATTATATCAATCGTTTTGTTTACATTACAAGAATAGTGACTTGGCCATGAGCACAATAAGATACAAATATAAAGCGGCATATTTGGAGGAGTTGCAAGTAAATAATAAATAATATCAGGACACCTTAACCGACAGTCGGTATCATCCAAGATCAGTAAACTGCACATGCACTATGGCGCATGTTTTGTCCAAAGTGATCTCAAATTCCAATCAGTTACAAAATCATGTCCATAATATATATAATATATAAATTCAACGGTATTTGCACGTAATTACAAGGAGCAAACGACCTTTAACTTGTGCTCATGGCCAAGTCACTGTTATTGTAATGTAAACAAAACTATTGATATAGTCACAAAATATTGATTTATTATTACAAATTAAGTTGAACAGGACTTGGCTCCAATGCGATCTCAAAACTTTTTACGATGGAAGAATTGCATAGAGAGACTTGGCTTTTTTTACATTGAATGTTTTTGGTGGGATACATACTTAAGCGAGGCTCATGGAACTGTCAGATGGTTAGACCATTGCCTGGTTTCGTCAATGGCATTTCAAACAATTGAAAGTATTAAAGTATTGTATGAAGTGTCATGGTCAGACCACTTTCCATTGGAAATTATTTGTAACCTTAAAAGTTTGCCTAGAAAACCCGTTGTAAACAAAGTCGTGGATAACAAAATAGTATGGGGAATAAGGGACGATGAACAAATTTGTAAATATAGGGAGCTAACGAGGCATTACTAAATATAGACTTTCTAGTAGAATCGAGAGATTGCTGTGACTACATATGTGATAATGTAGATCATAGGAACATAATTAATGCAATGTACGCGAACATTAAGTCCATCTTGAGTGATGCCTCGGAAAAAACTCTAAGTGCCAGTAAGAGGAACAACAGGAGGTGTATTGTAGGATGGAACAAGCATGTAAGTGTATTTCATAGGAGGGCTCGGCTTAGTTTCAGTAACTGGGTTTTACTAGGGAAGCCGCGCGCAGGACCACATTACTTAGATATGTGTGAGTCACGTAAAGTGTTTAAGAAAAAACTAAAATGGTGCCAGGATAATGCCGAGCAAATAAAAATGGACATACTGGCAGCAAAGCACAAGGCTAAAGATTTTTGCAGTTTTTGGAAAAATACGAGAAATTTGAACACTGGGCCGAGCATTCCTGTGAGCGTTGATGGTGTAGTAGGTGATCAAAATATTGCAAATGTTTTTAGGGATCTGTTTACTGTAGAACCAATGCCCTGTGAGAGTGATAACTTATGTAAACCAGACGTCAGACCTGGTGATAAGTACACTCGGATTATGCCCGTAGATGTGAAGAATGTCATAATAAAGATGGAACGGGGAAAGTCACCAGGTCATGACGGAATAAGTATAGAGCATTTGCGATTCGCAGGTGTACATCTGCCCAGAGTCTTGAGTCTACTGTTTAACTTTTGTGTAGGTCACTCGTTTATTCCGGATGATATGCTGAAAACAGTAGTAGTTCCTATAGTGAAGAACAAAACCGGGGATCCATCTGACAAGCGTAACTACCGCCCGATATCATTGGCCACTACCATGGCGAAGGTCCTCGACAGTCTCTTGAACGCACAGCTGAGCAAACACCTTCAGATCCATGACTTGCAGTTTGGCTTCAGACCTAACCTGTCAACGGAAATGGCGATTATGTGTCTGAAACAAACTGTAAGGTACTATACTGACAGGAATACACCGATATATGCTTGTTTTCTTGATCTGTCGAGGGTGTTTGACCTGGTTAATTATGATATTTTCTGGCATAAACTACTTGAGGAGACGACTGTGCCGAGGGAGATGGTATCCCTCCTCAAGTACTGGTACAGTAATCAAAAAAATGCGGTCAGATGGGTCAGCTCGCTTAGTCAGGAATATCCTCTGAAATGCGGAGTCAGGCAAGGTGGGTTGACTTCTCCGAGTTTGTTTAACCTATTTGTTAACCAGCTGATTGGCAGGCTCAGCGGAACTATGGTCGGGTGTTCGATAGACGGCACCATAATAAATAATATTAATTATGCGGACGACATGGTTCTGCTCAGCCCGTCAGTGAGTGCGCTCAGAAGACTTCTGGGCATTTGTGAAGCGTATGCCACGTCGCATGGACTCAAGTATAATGCTAGTAAAAGTGTCCTCATGGTATTCAAGGCAGGGAACAAAGCTCTATCAAATGTGCCACCAATTAGGATCGGGGGGTCGTCACTAGTGAGGGTGACTGAAGCAAAATACTTGGGTCACATGCTGACGGATCGCCTGCAGGATGATGCAGACTTAGAGAGGGAAAGGAGGGCGTTGGCAGTCCGCTGCAATATGTTGGCCCGCAGATTCGCACGATGCTCTACAGATGTAAAACTGTTACTTTTCAGAGCCTTCTGTCAGTCATTCTACACGTGCAGTCTGTGGATCAGCTTTACGCGGCGGGCTTTTAATGCCCTGCGTGTTCAGTACAATGACGCTCTGAGGGCAGTGTTGAAGAAACTCAGGTACTGCAGTGCTTTCGAAATGTTTGCGGGAGCTTCAATCGATGATTTCTTCTGATGAGCAGGGTTCGTGGTAGCACCAACACTGTCCTCAGAGCGTTAGCGTGCAAAATAAACGGTCCGTTTACTGTTTACTGGGCGAGTGTTCAATTACTCAGAAATAGGAAATAGACTGTTATAGACCTACTGATCTTGATTTTGTACTAACAAATTACTAACAACCTGTTTTTCTTGTATTTTTTTTTTGTCTTTTTTCTTGTATTTTATGTGTTCTCCTAACAACCCTACAAACGTTTTATTTGTTAAAAATGTATGGACCCTTGTCTGAAATAAAGATATTATTATTATATCCATTAATTACATATTTGTTACTTATAATTATTATACATAACGGAGGGTCAGGAGTTAACTCGTTATCAGACATGGTGATTATTGAAATAAAAGCGTAGTTATTCACTTTACCGATGTATTTCCAATATTAAATGACAAAAGTAAGAAAATAATTTAAGATTAACACGTTAAATCACGATTTAGTTGGTAACGCAGCGAGTTCATCCACCCGACTGTCGGTGCACGCGCTCTGCCAATGTGACAGACGTTACCTGACATCTGTCAGCTGTCAAACGTCATGCCGACACCGGGGTGACCTCACTCAAGCTAACTGCTTGACGTTGCCAGCTAATACGTTATAATTAATGAAACGAAATAATAATAAAAAAATCACAATTAATTCTGACGCTTCGACACGGCCATCGTGACATTTCACACGTCCTCGTGTGATGTACCTGAAATAAAAAAGATTCTGCAGTAAACAAAGTTTCAACTCGGCCAGCCTGGCCCAAATAAAAAAAAAATAAGAATGGTCTTAATTCTTTTATTGCAAACGGAAAACAACTAATCTCCTTTTATAAAGCCAAATTATAACAGCAATCAAAGTAAGTAATCAAATTCATCTAAAACAAACTATGGTTCAGAAAAATAATTATCAACAATAATCTTCATCATTTAGCCAATCATAGTCCACTGCTGGACATAGGCCTCTCCCAATTTGCGCCACAACACCCATATTAAACAATAATCTTAATTAATCTTAATCAAAAACCAGTTTATATTTCACACGGGCATTAAATCCGGCGTCCGAACATGACATGGACAACCTCACATAAAGTTACTATACCAGGATAACTGGACCGGTGTCCGAACAAGCCATGGACAACCTCACAGCATCCGACAACACCAGGATAACTAGGTCGGTGTCCGAACACGTCGTGGACAACCTCCTTCCAGCATCCGACAACACATGGATAGCCGTGCTGGTGTCCGAACATGCCTTGGACAACCATCCCGGCATCCTACAGTATAACTTATCTCTAATTTACAACTTTAATGAGAGCTCGTTGATGGCACAGCACAGTCATCGTCAGAGTCATGGTCGTCATAGTCTGTCGGTCTAGGCATCCTACGAAGTCTATCATGAGCATATTTGTATGTTCTATTTGAATTCAAACCTTGTAGTACGTAACGGTCACCTTCCAAGACCTCTATTACTTTGAAGGGGCCCTTATACTTGGGATCTAACTTGGTTTGATTTCTTTCCTCATTTTTTAGCAAAACGTAATCGCCTATAGAGAACTTATTGAGCTTGGCCTTGGTTCTGTCAAACCGCGTCTTATCATACTGGGCATTCTTAGTCATATTATCTACCGCTTGATCTCGTACGGCGTTGAGATCGACTTCGGGCTCTACATCACTAGCTAACAAAATGTCAACAGGCCTAGCGACTTTACCAATGAGCAGCTCTAGGGAACTTGATCCTGTGACCCTATGTTGTGAGCAGTTTAATGCTAGTTGCACATCCGGCAAAGCTTCCTGCCACGACCGTTTACTAGTCTCAGCGGCAGTAAGCATGGCTTTTAAAGTGCTCATCGTACGTTCGACCTGCCCGTTTGCCCGAGAGCTACCTGTTGCAATTAGGTGTAGTTTAATGTTCGCAGAATTACAATACTCTTTAAAATCTTTGCTAGAGAAGCATCTGCCCTGATCTGCGATTATTCGTGTAGGGGCACCAAACAAAGAGATGCTAGCTTTAACCGCTTTTATACTACTAGCCGCATCGATGTGTAAGGTATGGTGGAGTAAGACAAACTTAGTGAAAGCGTCGATAACAACAAAAACATACTCCTTACTGTCACTTTTTCCACTAAGCTTTCCAGTGGCATCTATGTGTAATGTATGCCAAGGGATCGCTACCTTTGGAATGGGGTGTAGCTCGGCTTGAATCTTGCCAGAGTGCGACTTTGAAATTCTGCATGTGATGCAATTGTCAACAAACTTTCTCACGTATTTGGTCATTTTATCGAACCAGTAAAGCTCGTACACTTTCTCTAAGGTCTTTTCCCATCCCAAATGCATCAATCCCTCATGCACACCATTAATAACTGACCACCTCAAGGACCGGGGTATGATGGGTAAGAAACGGGACTTACCTTTACGCTGTATCTTACGATACAAGACACCCGATCTCAACTCGTAAGTCTTTGCAATATCGTCAGGCAACTTCTTATCTCTAAGGTCACTCACCAACTTGCTAATTTCTTCGTCACGATGTTGTTCTGCCAACAGCCAATTACTAGTCAGCTCAGTAATATTAATTTGCTTTGACTGTACCTGTGGCTGATGCGTATGCGCGTCTTTAACTGGCAGAGGGTTCCGTGAAAAGAAGTCCGCATGTGCCATACGCTTACCATCAACGTGCACTACATCAAAGTCGAAACCCTGGAGGAATGCCCACCATCTGTGGACCCGAGGCGTCAAATCCAGCTTTTTGCGAGTTGACTGAAGGGAGTTGCAGTCGGTTACCACGGTAAACTTACGGCCATGTAGATAATGGCGGAAATGCTTAACCGCGTTTACAACCGCTAGAGTCTCCAATTCGTATGAATGATATTTAGACTCTGCGGCTGTCGTACGCTTACTAAAATAAGCAACCGCATGAAGCTTACCTGCTTTTCTCTGCATGAGCACCGCGCCGTATCCGACCGCACTTGCATCAGTATGCAGCTCAGTCGGTAGATCTGGATCATAGATCATAAGAACTGGTTCTCGAGTTAGTTTGGAAATGATTTGTTGTCTTACTGCCTCATGCTCCGACTTCCAATCTAACTTACTATTAGAGCTCGTGGTCAACGCGTACAATGGTGCCATTGTCTGTGAGAACTTCCTGACGAAAGTACAATGGTGCCATTGTCTGTGAGACTGTCCCGCAACAAATTGTCGAAAATAGGAGGCCAACCCAATAAATTGACGAAGCTGTGTTACTGTCTCTGGTGGTGACAGGGCCGTAAGAGCGTCAATCTTACGCGGGTTTGGACGAATCTCCCCCTGACATACCTCATAGCCAAGGTATTCAACTTTTTGTTTTAAGAAGACACATTTTTTAATGTTTAATGAAAAACCTTGGTCTGTAAGAACTTTAAGTACGACTTTTAAACGCTCAAGAGCTTCCTGTACCGTACTCGCGACTATGAGAACATCGTCCATATAAACAACTACGTACGTATTAACTAGTTCGCCAAGTGCCTTAATAATTGCGCGTTGAAAAACTGCTGGTGCATTTTTTAATCCGAACGGCATAGTTAGGTATTCATATTGGCCTTCAGTAGTAACAAATGCAGTACGTTCAATCGAGTCGGGCTCTATGGGGATCTGATGGAACCCTGATGCCATGTCGCAAATAGTAAAAAAATTACCTTTATTCAGTCTCGCTATTTGATCCGAGATTAGTGGTAGCGGAAATCTATCAGGAACTGTATTATCATTCAGTTCCCGATAGTCGACACACATGCGATCAGTTCCATCCTTCTTTTTAACGAGAAGGATAGGACTGGCGAAAGGTGAAGAACTGGGACGAATAATATTTGCCCCGAGCAATTGGTTAATCTTATTCCTAACGATTTGTCGCTCCTGGGGACTTAAACGATACGGGCGACGATTTACTGTTTTATGGGGGTCAATGAGCCTGATGGTCATAGGATCAGTGTTGGCGCGAATCATAGGTACACCGGTAATAAATGACTTTTCGAAAAACTTCAAGATGTCTATTAATTCTGCTCTGTGTTCTAAAGGAACATCCGTGTCAATAAAATTAAAATCAACTTGTTCGTTTTTGCTAACACTACACGATTCGATAACACAAGTTTTCTCTACACGCAAACAGTTACAAGTCATGTGAACAGTTAGGCCTTGAGATAATATTTCACGTCCAAGCATTATGTCATATCGAAGGCAAAAGTCGGGTAAAACATGAAATAGGATTTCTAAAGTAATGTCGTCAATTTTAATAATAGTCAAGATCTGTAACATTGACTTAACAGATGTCTGCCCTATGCCAGTCATATTAACAATACTATTTAACCTTCTACCACTAAATTTACCAGACACTGATTCTTTAATTAGTGAGCATTCCGCTCCCGAATCAAAATAAAATGGAAAACGCTCACCATTGTGGTACAGATATCCAGCGGGCGCATCAATATTGCACAGGTCGACCCGCTTCTCTGTAGTGGAAGCTCCGCCGCTACCGTTGCTTCCGTCCTAGCTCCTCCGCTTCGGGCAGCTGGATGCGTAGTGACCTTGTCCATGACAAGAGTAACAAGTAATGGAGAGTTGTTCCGCAGCAGGCTTCTTACGGTTGTTGAAGTAAGTTTGGCTTCTGTCTTTGTCTCCATTTGGCTTCAAATTCCTCCTCGAAAAGCACTGAGTGGACTTATGGCCCAGTTTCCCACAGTGAAAGCACTTTATGCTCGTGTGGTTCGTAGCTGGGCGAATTTTCTTAAAGTCTGGTGCGTCACTGCTTAGTGGGGCTTTTCTCTTTAGAAACGACACGGCTGTAAGCTCTTGTTGTAGTCGTTTTCTGTTATCGATATCAGTGGTAAAGGACAATCGCTGAATACGAGGCTCGAACTGCGAAATATGCGCCAAAACTGTAGCTACCGCGATCTGTTCTGTCGTCAAGCCTTTCCACCTTGACATAATCGAAGTCATCAAGGCTGCACCATATGCAGCAAGACATTCATTTTCTTTTGGTCTGCTTCCAGCCATATTTATAAGGTAAGAGGCCACAGTCTCAGGGCATGCGTACCTTGCAGTGAAAAGCTCCTTAAAATTTTCCCAAGTCATCCCTGGAAATGACACAGTAGACAGCCACGTAGACGCGTCTCCTTTCATTGCACGACTTAACGCAATCATTAATGGGGCGCCGTGTTGACATCCATCAGTAATACACGTGTCCGCTGTTGCAATCCAAGCACGTGCGTCCACATTACGTCGGTCTGGATCAAAATCAGGAAGGCGGAGTTCGTTCGGCGTTCGCGACTGCTTCACGGCCTCTAGCATGGCCAAAAAGTTTTTATTTTGCTGCTCCAATAACAACAATAACTTTTCGTCACTCTCACATTTATTTGCAGCACGTGGGGCGTTCCGGCTACATCCCACTTCTGATAACGGAGGGTCAGGAGTTAACTCGTTATCAGACATGGTGATTATTGAAATAAAAGCGTAGTTATTCACTTTACCGATGTATTTCCAATATTAAATGACAAAAGTAAGAAAATAATTTAAGATTAACACGTTAAATCACGATTTAGTTGGTAACGCAGCGAGTTCATCCACCCGACTGTCGGTGCACGCGCTCTGCCAATGTGACAGACGTTACCTGACATCTGTCAGCTGTCAAACGTCATGCCGACACCGGGGTGACCTCACTCAAGCTAACTGCTTGACGTTGCCAGCTAATACGTTATAATTCAGCCATATACAGCATGCAGTGTGCTTACAGTACGGCAATTACATATTTTATACACAGTACTACACCAGCACACCGCACTACCTTTTGACCCTATACCCTCTGATAAGAGAAGAAAGGACCTAGTTTGCATAACTCCTCAAACGAAACATGCGTTTGCTAAACGTTTTTATGTATTTTTAGGACCTTTTCTATATAATAGGCTTAACAAGATACTTAGCTTCTATAGTGTTACGTACAAAAATTGTAGCAAAATTTTATCAGATTATTTAGCAAAACTCAATTACACAGACACTGAAAAACTTTTAGAAATTATGGCATGACGACACCTGATCTGTAATTGTTTACTTTTGTATAATTTTTAAGTTTTACTTTTAGATAATAATTTACCATTAAGCTTTTTCTCATATTTATTTTTAACTTTATTCTCTTCTATCCCAAAGTACTTATTTGGACTAGATAGTGATGGCCTGAAACACAGGTTTAAATTAACCTAGCTCGGGCGGGTCGCTGCCGAACATCGTAATCCAGATAAAACCAGCATATTTTCACCAATAAAATTTTCATCTTAGTATTAGTTTTATGTTAAGTTATAATTATCTTCAAACTTATTATTGTAAGCTGAATTGTACAACTTTATGTAAACGTTTTTTATTTCAATAATAATCCAGCCTTTAAACGTCCCACTGCTGGGCACAGGCCTCTTCCCATATAGAGAAGGCGCGAGCATTGATCACCACGCTTGCTCTCTGCGGATTGGCGATTTCAGATCCCAAATTTTGGAATCCAGGTTTCCTCACGATGTTTTCCTTCACCGTTTGTCAGAAGTGTCTTAGAATAATTAAGAAAGTACATATAACTTTGAAAAAGCCACATTGGTACTTGCCTGGGTTCGAACCTGCAACCTTGTGCATACAAATCCGTTCATTTAATAACTTATTTCAATAAATTATTATTATTAATTAAAATATTATTAATTAATTAATGAAACGAAATAATAATAAAAAAATCACAATTAATTCTGACGCTTCGACATACATATAATTTATTTATTTTTCTTTTCTTCGTTTCTTAGTTAGCTTAATGTTATTCTAGTTGTAGTATGACTTTCTTACTCTAGATATTCGTGTATAGTGTAAAAAGCTTTATTAATCAGCAGTTCTTTTAATCTATTAATAAATTTCGAATGATTAGCCTCGTTTTTTATATTATTTGGGAGTTTGTTATATATTTTAACTGACATTGCAAATGGTCCGTGAGAGTGCATTACTCTCTTACATAGGCTAGGCTAGGCGGGAGCTTTCCCAGTGTATGGAAGGAGGGGAGGCTGGTCCTGCTCAGGAAGGAGGGGCGCCCCGCGGACTCGCCGTCCGCGTATCGGCCCATAGTGCTGCTCGACGAGGCGGGTAAACTGTTTGAGCGTGTCATCGCAGATCGCCTCGTCAGCCACTTGTGCAGGGAGGGGCCGGACATGGACGAAAACCAGTTCGGTTTTCGTCGGGGGCGCTCCACCATAGACGCCATCATGCGCGTGACGGCCCTGGCGGAGGAGACGGTGTCCCGGGGTGGGGTGGTGTTGGCGGTGTCTTTAGACATCTCCAACGCATTCAACACCCTACCCTGGAGCTGTATTCGGGAGGCGCTGGAATACCATCGCGTGCCTCCCTACCTCCGCCGTACAGTAGGGGCTTATCTGGAGGACAGATGCGTCACCTATCGGGGACGTGACGGTGCCGGTCGGCACTCCATGTCGTGCGGTGTTCCACAGGGATCGGTGTTAGGACCACTCCTGTGGAACATCGGCTACGACTGGGTGCTGAGAGGCGAGCTCCCGTCGGGCGCAGACTTGACGTGTTATGCGGACGACACGCTTGTCACTGCCCGGGGGAGCTCGCACAGGGAAGCGACGTTGATAGCCACGGCTGCGGTGTCGCAGGTGGTGAACCGCATCCGGCGCCTGGGCCTGGAGGTGGCCCTAAACAAGTCGGAGGCCATAGTGTTCCATGGCCCTCGACGGGCGCCGGCGCCGGGATCACACATTGTGGTCGGTGGGGCTCGGATAGCTGTCGGGTCCACCATGAAGTACCTGGGATTGGTGCTCGACAGCCGATGGGAATTCGGGCCTCACTTCCGGCGGCTAGCGCCCAAGCTGATGGGTGCGGCGGGCGCGCTTTCAACGTTGCTTCCCAACTTGGGGGGCCCGAGCGCCGTCTGTAGGCGGTTGTACGTGGGAATCGTGCGGTCCATAGCCCTGTACGGGGCTCCTGTGTGGGCGTTAGACATGACGGCCAGCACTCTCGCCATTCTGCGTAAACCGCAGAGGGCGATGGCCGTCAGAGTCGTCCGCGGGTACCGCACGATTTCCTACGAGGCGGCTTGCGTCCTGGCCGGCAAACAAAGACAAAGACAAAGACATTTATTTTGTAAAACATGAGTGTACAATACAGGATTTATTTTTACAATATCCGCATGTAAGATGTTCAGGTAAAGGCATGGGATCTGCATGTTTTGCCAATACTGGCGTACAAAAATTAATTACTTATAAACTATTAATATCTACTTCAGCTAAGCTAATCAATAACAATATAATACTGTTTAAATAAATGATATATTCATAGCTTCTTAACTTATACATATCTCTCTTTAATAACAGTTGTTATACATTAACATTTAATCATTTAAAAACTCAGTTAGGCTATAATAACATTTGGCAATCAGATACTTTTTAAGTTGTTTTTTAAATTGTATATGGGGTAGTTGAATTAAAGTCCTAGGGAGTTTATTATATATTATGGGTGCCAAGCAAAATACACTTTTATGCATTAATGCAGTTTTTGATCTTATTATACAAAGTTTAGCATTATCACGGCGATTGCGAATTATGACATCTGATAGTTTACTGAATAAATTTGGATTTGTTTTAACAAAATTAGCCACTTCATAAATAAATAATGACGGAAGTGTTAAAATATTGCTTTCAATAAAATAGGGTCTACAACTATCAGTGCTCTTTATTCCAAACATAGCCCTAATGCGCCTTTTTTGGGCTTTAAACACGATTTCTTTGTTAGTCGAATTTCCCCAGAATATGATGCCGAATCTTAATATACAATTAACTATGCCATGATATGCTGCGAGGAGGGCATCAGAATTCACAATGGGTGCTAGTCTATAAAGTGCATAGGCAGATGAGCTGATTCTTTTGCATAAATGTTCTGTGTGAGGTTTCCAATTAAGGTTCCTGTCTATTGTTACACCTAAAAATTTTGAGGTATCAACATTAAGCAGTTGTACTCCTTGATATGCAACTTCAATTTTTGGAATTGCTATACGTTGACTAAAGAACATAATTTTAGTTTTTTGTAGATTTATTTTGAGGTTGTTATTATTCATCCAGTCAATTATTGATTTAATAGCGTTATTAATTTCATTTTCAAATAGGTTTTTATTTATTGCATTTATAGTTACTGTGCTGTCATCAGCAAAAAGGGACATCGGATAGTTAGTGATCATAGGTAAATCATTTATGTAAATAATGAAAAGTAACGGGCCTAGTACACTCCCTTGAGGGACACCATATTTAACTGTACGTCTATCTGATACATATATTTCTTCACGCTTAGTTTTGGCGTTGACTCTGCATATTTCTGTGTACTGTTTCCGATTCTTTAGATAATTTTCTATAAGTTGTAGAACGTTACCCCTGATACCATATGCGTTTAACTTAGTGAGTAGAGTGTCATGATTAACATAATCAAAGGCTTGCGTCATATCACAATATATTGCACAAACCGCTGTCTTTTTATCTACATTTGCAATGACATTATTTAAAAAATCAAATATAGCCATATTTATTGTTTTATTTTTACGAAAACCCTTTTGATATTCAGACAGTACGTTTCTTTTTTCTAAATATTTATAAATTTGGTAATAAATGTATTTTTCAAATACTTTTGATAGTATTGGTATGAGTGAAATAGGTCGATAGTAGTCCATTCGAAGTTTGTCTTCTTTTTTGAATACCGGTTTTATTACAGACAATTTCAGTTTTTCTGGGTAAGTTCCTGAACTTATACATAAGTTTATAATGTAGCTTAAATGATCACAAATCTGGTATGAAACCGGATCCCTGCCCTGGGACCTGGAGGCGAAAGTACTAGAAAGAAAGAAAGAAAGAAAGAAAATCGTTTATTTTGCGCAAGCGCACACATAAGATAAGTACATAAATAATATCAGACAGTAAATACACAAAGAAGGAGAAAATAAATGATAAAGAGAAAAAAATAAATAAATAAAATATAAAACAGTAGACAAAAAAATACATCCGCTAAAAATTATCTGTGGACTGTGTGGTTAATTGATTATTATGTCTGTGGACCAGAATTTTGACATTACAGATTACATTATTACTACTGTTTTATCTGTGGATTACATTACTTAACCTCACAACCTACTTACTGTTACTTATTACTTTTCTTTACAGTAAACATTACAACAAATACAAATTAATAAGATGGAAATTGGAAAATGATTGGAAATAAATATACATTTTAGATCCCCTTTCCTTTGCTAGTGTGCGTTATTGTGGTGCGTACTCGCGTCATTGTACCGATGGCGCGAGGAAGAGCGGGCACGGGGCTCAATGCCGGTGCAGCGGCAGATCGAGCTGCGCCAGGGAGAGCTCCGTCAGGTCTTGGTAGCGGAATGGCGGCAAAGGCTTCTGCGCCCTGCCGCCGGCCTCGCTACCGTCGAGGCGATCCGGCCAGTACTCGACGACTGGCTCGGGAGAAGGCACGGCTCCCTGTCGTTTAGGGTGACGCAGGTGCTGTCGGGGCATGGATGCTTCGGCAAGTACCTGTGTCGCATAGACAGGGAGCCGAACGCTCGGTGCCACCACTGCGTCCAGTGCGGGGAGGACACGGCGCAACACACGCTCGCCGAGTGCGTAGCTTGGGAGGAGCAGCGCCGTGTCCTCGCAAATGAAGTAGGAGGCGATCTGTCGCTGCCGGCCGTAGTGCGGAGTATGGTCGGTAGCGCAGAGTCGTGGGACGCGGTGGTGTCCTTCTGCGAGGACGTGATGTCGCAGAAGGAGACTGCGGAACGGGAGAGGGAGATATCGACTCCCTCCCCCGGCCGCAGAAGGCGCACCGGGCGCAGGGGAAGGGCGGACAACGCCCTTCTCCGCCCCCCATGAATGGGTCCAGGGGCGAGGGACTTGGGGAAGTCCCCGCCCCCTACTCGATGGACCCGAGGCGGAGGCTCACGCGGGTGTCGGCGCGCGCCTCTGAGGCGGAGCACGGGGTAGTTCAACACCTCACTACCCCGTGCAGGAGCTGAGGCCCGGACAGACCGGGCCAGCACCAGTGTGGGGCTGCGGAAGAATTTGGATTCCCGCGGCCCCACGCGCACGTGCGAGGAGGAGACACCGGGGTGGTTTTAGCCGGTAAGAGTCCGGCACGCCCCTCCGCCTCTCCCCAGGCGGAGGAAGTCCATGAGGATTTCCCCCCGAAAAAAAAAGAAAAGGCTAGGCGGGAGCTTGGTAAATTAAGTCGATTTTTGTGCCTTAAATTATATCTATTTTGTTTATCTTCTCTTGTATCGAAGAATTCTGGATATTGGCGTACGAATTTACAAATTTCTAGAATATATAAACTAGGCAATGTTAGAATTTTAAGATTTTTAAAATACGGCTTACAGGAGTCTGATGGTTGTATATTAACCATAATCCTAATCAATTTTTTTTTTGGAGAGGAAATAATGTTGGTACATCTGGGTGTAGTGTGTAGTCACGACATCACGTACTTATCTTGATGTAGATTAGGTTAGTTTTAGATTTAAGTAAGATAAGATATGTACCATGTTAGATACTAAGATTGTTATAAGGCACGTATTATATTGTATATATACGCGCCTCTTTAACTGAGAGACGCAGACACATCATCGTGCTAGTACTAAACAGTATTCAATATACTTGTACAACCTACAGTGAGTCCGTGTTTATTCGTAAACCCTCATCACCTGGCTACCCATAACACACCACATGGGAACCTGTTGTACCTTGGACTGAGTTGTACCTAGAACAATCATATTTTTTCAAGTCCCGCGCGTTTAAGAACCGTTGTTTAAAGTACTATTTGAAACGTCATTTGTCAACATTAATGTGAAGTTAGTTGCGATTCGCCGGCGCCGTGTGATCACAGTCTAAAAAGGTAATTTATTGTTTTACACTCAAAAAAGTAAGTTTTTTGGGCTTTACTTCATACCAGTTTATTTAAAGTGATGCATATTTGTGAAAACTGTTTTATTTAGAATCCAATCTTAATACATCTAGCTACTAGACGGCATGAGTGTCAGATCCTAACCTCAATGGCAAGTGTGTTTATAAAGCTTATTAAGTGAAGTTGTCGCGATGTTGTACCTTAGCTACCCAACTTACGATGTACCTCGGTCACTGGCCAAGGTACATCATTTTAGTCGGAAATAGGTCAACAATTATTTACATACGTTTTTATGAGTACTATAATTGTATTGTTTTAAAAAAAATTATAACATTGTTATAGGTAAAATGCCGCGAAACAAGGAAAAAATTAAAAGACCTGTGCTCGACACAAAAAATATTGAAAGTGCAGTAAATTTAGTGAAGACCAAGAAATTTACGCTTCATGGTGCTTCCATACATTTTAAGTTTTTCTTTAAGTTTATTTTTTGTTGTAAATTCTTTTTTTTTTTTTTTTTTTTTTATTCTGAGATTTTAATGGATGTTTTGTTAGAATTTATGTTAAGGAATAAGAAAATATTGTCAATTATTATTAACACAAAATAGATGGGTGAGGCTTTTCTTAAAAACATTACTTTTACTTAAATATTGTTGTTAATAACTGTAATTATTGTTAGCTGCAAATGCTAATATGATTAACTAATCATTACTAATAATAATTCAAGAGAAAATAAATAAATTATAGCTAATAAAAGTGTTTATCTCGATTTGAACCTGCTCGGTCCAAGGTACAACGTACACGGTCCAAGGTACATCTGGTTTGTTGTACCTAGGACAGTTTTCCCCTTTTTTTTCAAGTGGTTAGTGGTTCCTGGATTTTTTAAAATATACACAGTTTTATGAATGAATTATGTTGCTAATTAAATGATCTTTACATACATGCACACTGGACAGGTGTAGCTAGCACCATTATATTTAAAAAAATCAAAATACAAAAAAAGGCCTAGGTACAACAGGTTCCCTACTGTTCCCCCAGAGAATAATGCCATAGCTAAACCACGAATAGGCATATGCATAATATGTGATCAGTGCAGTTTTCATATCCGTACTTTTTTTTAGCTCACGTAAAGCGTACGCGAATTGGGATATTTTTGTTCTTAGGTTTTTTATATGGGACTTCCAGTTTATGTTTGTGTCTAAGGTTAATCCTAGTAATTTGAAGTTATGTACATTTTCTATTTTAGTACCGTTGAAGCAAAAGTTAATATTTAAAGATGTTTTTTGATGTGGGTGGAAAGTTATAATTTAAGTTTTTAAGAAAGGAGACGGATACGGTTTCATACATTCTTGGGCCTAGATGTAAAAAGATGAAATTGGTATCAATTAATAGCTTGTATATTAAAAAAGCATCACTGAAAATTCGAGGAATTTTGGCAATCTGAGAGCAGAGTTATAAGAGGTTTTGTAAAAGTGAGGTTATGCAATAAATTGGCAACAACCTATACTAAACAGCTGATTTTTTAAATGCGATTGCTATTTTGTTATAACAGACAGTTGTTTACTGTATTAATTGTATTGTATTGAGCGGGAGGACATTAGGAAAGTCAAAAATAATTGGGACATAGGGGATGATGTTTAAAATAATAAAAAAAAAACTTTTTTTTAATAATAATTATCTTTTATTCATCTTCAATTATAATTAGAATATCATCTAAGAATTGTGCAGGTGGTACTATATTATCTTGGTACCTAGCCCAACTAAGGTACCATATTATAGACATTACATGTGCACAGCAGCCTACCGTTCGGTTGCCTACAATGCAGTTACAATAATATTTAAGTATTGCTTCCCTACCTCTTCGAGAGCTGTCGACTAAAATATAAACAAAATAAGTTTTTCTACTGATATGTCTGGACTGAATGCGTCCCCTCAGTAGCCATGAAGAATTAGAAGCCGACAGCTCTCTAAGTAGGCTGCTGCTGACCTCCCTGCACACTTCTATAATAAACCCATCATTACCTCTTACATGCTCACCATAGTAGGAACGTGCCTGCTTTATTTGATATGTCCCTAATGATATTAGAATTAATTCACTATCGGTAAGCTGGGGAAAATCATTTAAATTATCATTGTGTATAGTAATTGTTTCAAAATTGGACCTACGCCTATTATAATTGTTTCTAACAATAAAATCTGCTAATTCATTCTGTGTATCCATATTTATATTTATTTGTTGTATTATTTCCCCAGCATCTACTCGATCAACTATTGGAGGGTGAAAAGTGTTTAAAAGAGCAGCAGCCACCTCAAAATCTCTCATGAAACTTTTACTCGCTACATTAAAATAATTTTGTCGTAATAATTTAAAATCTCTTTTAAATCGACCATTAACAACCTCCACCACCCAACGGCAAATGGTGACTGCTCTCGATTTATTTGCTTCACTAGTAGAAAGCTGTGTTTCACCCTCCTCTAATGAAGCAGGCACATATGTTCTATATCCACATTGACGCAATAAGGGTAATGAATCGCGAAAGCCCCTATCCAATATAAACGCATCACCTTGAAGGAAGTATTCCCGTAAGGGTCTTCCATTTGAGAATTCGTTTTTCATAATTTCAGCGTCAGAAGTGGTAGCTGAGTAGGGACCCAGCACATCAATTATATGTCCATCCGTACATACCATTAAAAACGGTTTTATAAGGTTTCTATATTTGTGCATGCTATATGTTTTTTTTTGGTATAAGTAATTTGAACTTTTTTCAACATAACAATATGTTCCATCAAATATAACAATGGGCCTATCAACTCCCTCAAAGTTACCAAATAATGTGTTAGGTATTGCAAGATTATTTTCCACTAATTGCTGCCTATTTATATGATTTAAGCCTAAGTGTCTCGGCACAAAATATTCGGTGAGAAGTTCCCTAACTTGATGCAACCACTTCTCGAAGGTTCGCCTAGACACTTTAAATAAAGTTGACAATCTCTCATCAGAATCACCAGATCTAAGCTTTATTAAATATGCTGCTAAAGCTAAGGACGGTTGTGGAATCCAAACTAATATTATAAATGCGAAAGTAACTCTGTCTGTCTGTCTGTCTGTCTTTGCTTCACGCCTAAACTACTGAACCGATTTGTGTGAAATTTGGTACAGACATAGTTTGGAACTTGAGAAAGGACATAGGATAGTTTTTATTACAAAAAAAATAAAAAATAAAATAAAAAATAAAATTTATTCCGGACATACAGCGCCATCTATTGGTCAAGCGTCGGCATCAATTCAGTACTGAAAATTCATCGGAAAAATGTAAATAAATAGTAAAAAGGTATGAAAATATAATATAATACAACTTTTAGTACAAAGAAAATGCTCTAACGGAGTATAGATAATTTTATTAGTACTATATGTGTAAGCCCTTTTTGGATATAAATAATTTAAATTTGATCATGTTGGCGAGGTTAATAGAGGTTAATAGTTGTTTTTAAAATTCATAGATGGAGTTGCGCATTTTCTTCTATACATCTAATAAAACAGTAAATTACAACATTCTTTTGCCGGGGGTCAGATTTCATGTTACAGTATCAATTATGAACTACTGAATTGATAGCAGTAAAAAATTGAGAGAATGTTTTTGGTAAATCGTAGACGGTTGTTAGCTATTTTTAAATACGCTACTATATCTAGGTAATACGGGGTGGAGCTTTAAATTTCCAAATTCATTTTTTCATCTGCACACGTAAATTGGCATTATTGACATATAAACAAGAGGTAACTATGGCAGGCTACGGTAGCCATAGCGACCATTCTTCATTGTGATTGAAGTATACTTTTTGGAAAACTAGCTGTCGTAGTAAACAGCTTGGTGGTTGTAGGATTGGAAATGGATGTCCATGCTGCAGGTTCAAATCCAGTTGTTAATGATTGTATTTTTGTTCTTGAGTCCTTTTTGTTACATACGTTTGAATGTTTTGTTACTCAAGTTCAAGTCTCAGTCGAGCTAACACTTTTTGTGTTCTATTAGGTTAACTTTTATTAGTTTAAATCTTTGTATCATTTTGTTGCTTCTTTCGCAATGAGCAACAACTTTATGTCGTGCATTTTTTACTAGACCGATGCATAAGCTCAAAATTATTATGTTTGTATTTTAAATTTTAAGTGTGTTGCTCATTGCAGATCAAGCATGTCATATGCTGTAAAGAACGTCTGGCGTAAATGCCCTGACCATAGATATAAATCTATGGCACCGACATTTACTCCTGAATTGAAAAATAAGATTCCTCATAGATTACAACTATAAAATGATCTATGAGGAATCTTATTTTTCAATTCAGGAGTAACTTTTTTAAATTATTTCATCAAAGTAATGTGTAATGTTTTCTGTTGGTCATCTATAGAATTCCATGGACAAGTTTTTTTTTGTATTTGTAAATTTTTATTGTTTTAACTCAAAACCCAATGATCTTTTATGATATAATTTTTTAGTAAGTACTTACTCTTTAATATTCATTTTAAGGTAGCTTGCTACACGGGTTTTAATGCGTTGATCCAGATAAATCTTCTATTTTTTCGTTTACAAATTTCATTTAGTTTGTGTACCTATTTACTGGAAGTTTGGCCCAAAAACTAAAATAAAATAAACTTTCTATCGCATTCTCTACATTTTAAAATTAATATTGCATCATTTGAGCTCAGCACCTTATGCTGGGCAGTATCATCATCATCCACAGAACTTTTCCTCCCACTGTTGGGCATAGTTCTCCCCTTTTTCGTGCCATTTTCTACGGTCCTGTGCCAGCCTCATTCAGACTCGACCCGAGACTTTAACTATGTCATCGACCCATCTTGCTCCCGGACGACCGACGCTTCTTTTGCCATGCCTTGGCCACCATTCTGTCACCGTCTTAGTCCACCTGCCGTCATTTCGTCTGGGCAGCATAAAGCGACTTTATTGTAAAGGATACAGCCCCAGTCCAAGGCTTTGATCAGGGTAGAATGCGGTTGTCCTTGGTCTATTACTTAGTTTCCAGTCATAAATAATTTTAACCACAGTTTTGGTAGTTCTGATCCTGCGCCTCTCTCTATTGTCAACGTTTTCTTTCAGTTTCACGGGTCTCAGGTAAATACCTTATTAAAATGGAGCCTGCTTATCTCAGTCGTTCATCCCTTTAAAAACAACACACTCGCACACTCTTTTGCCTTTCATTAGCAGCCACCATTACCAGACCACATAGTTCCTAGCTGCTAAGTTCCTTAACTTCCACATATACTCTAGGCTTAGGCACCGCACTGACATCTGGTAGCTATTAACTAAGATGAGAACACTACCTTAGTCTTAAAACCGGACTTCACCAAAGCAGAGATGAGAAGAGCGGAGCGTAAATAATATTGATATCTACTTTCAATTTTACTGCGTAGTTCAGTATTTCGAATTTCGGGGTTTCGAACCAAAACCCCGATCCCGGTAGTCTTACTAGGGATTGCTGTACCAACGAAATACTATTGCAAAAGAAAAAAAGTGGTAAATCGTTTTTTTTGGCACGTGTCAAGCAATATTTGTGACAAAACTCTAGGTTCCACATCTGATACATTTTGCGTATAGCAGACTACTTAGAAACATTCATCTAGCGAAACAAGATAATATTGAAGTGTACATGTGTTTTGTAAATTTTTAAATATATAAAAAGAACATTCTGAAGCCGGTGTCTAGGTAGTTCGTGATGGTGACCCTCTATACCACAGTCTAATTTATATTTATTCGCACAGATGACTGATATGAACGCGAACATCGTCGCGGGTACAGCTAGTCTCTAATAATTGAGGCACTTCAGTAAACATTTGATGGAACTGTGTTTTATTTAATCCAATCCATGTATGTACAACATGATCTTCCATGTTATCTATTGTCTCAAAATGAAACAATCCTGTCTCAACAACGTCTTTTAAGGACATCATGTCCTCAATATGCTTAGCACTAAAAGTTTGTACATAATTATTTCTTAAACTGTCTAGAAAATCCCATGCTTCAATTACTAAATGTCGGTCACACAGACGATTATTTTCTGGAATATAATATTTATACTGATTTAGCAACATTTTTCTCGTGGCAAGTGGAACCCTGTACCTCTCTGATCTCTGGCATCCTTCAATAAAGCACCTTCTTTCTGTTTCATTAGCTCTCATATAGTTTGGTAACACAATGGTAGGTTCAGATTGGTTATTTCTCACTCCTTCATTTGGAGATTCCATACGAACAACTTGTGCCTGTGGCTGTACATCTTCACTTTGTGATGGACCTGCGACCAATTGGCTTCCTTGGGAAGAAGTTGACGGACCTGAGTCCATCTGGCTGGAACTTCCTTGGGAAGGAGTTGATGGACCTGCGACCAATTCGCTTCCTTGGGAAGAAGTTGACGGACCTGAGACCATACGTATAGCAGCTCTGTCTGCAGCCACCCAACATTTGTGGCATATGCAACTTGTTGTTTCTATCTGCAACAAACATTATATAATCCAATAAGTATTTAAAATTGATTTGACTTACTGTAATGTAGTTATAATTAACATGTAAACTAATTCAACTTACAGTTCGAGGCATTATCCACTCTTGTATAGCATTATAAATTCTCAATTCACGAGGTGTGCCTGTGTTAAGTAAGTGGCTGACTCGTGATGCAAGAGAACAACCACAGCGGAGACAAACACTACGGTGGCCAAGTTGTTGTGCTTCATCAACAGATGATTGTTGAGCCAAATCCCAACAAGCTTGACAAACATAGTCACTGCTGTTTACCTGAAAGACGGGAACGATCTTTAATGTCAATAAATCATGATTACTGTAAAATATACTAGCAGTTAGGTTTCTACTTAAATGTAAACAGTCTCCATGTGCATTTTATTGTAGCGTTACTGTAGTCCCTGTATTGTAGTTAACCCAGTGCCTGCAACACAGCTAACAAAAAAAAGGTGAGTACAAGTGTGTACTTACAGGTTGTGCTCCACGCCAATGACGAACCACTGACAGTATCTTCACATCATCTAAGGCTCGTCGGCTATGTGTATTACAGCGACCACTCGCTATACCACAATTTACACAGCGATCCATGATGTCCAATATCAAATCGATGTGCAGGCCGAAAAATCCAAATAAGCGAGCCAAAGTCAGACGAGAAAACGAGATTATCCGTGTCCGGTATGATAGCAAGGGTCGTACAAGTTTAGCAATATCAGAAGTCCGTAGAAAGAAAGCAGTGGTCAAGGAAAATATCAATAAAACAACGAGAGGAACTCAAAACGCACACGCACAAAAACGTTAATACGAAACAAGTGACATTCTCTACTCCTAGTGCTGCCAACTCTCATAACAAAATATCCCTAAAACAAAGCCAAAAACCCCTAATGATATAAAAATGTTCTGTGTTATGTTTAGCATTCTTTTATAAATTATTTGCTTTTTAACTTATAAATTCGGTTTCTTTTGTACCTGATTTTTTCAAAAAATACGTTAAACCACAAGATCAACTAAAATATGATCGACTAAATTGGTTATTTCAGGATCTGTATTAACTTTTGTTAACGAAATTCTTAATAAAATAAATCCCCAAAAATACCCCTAGAAAGATTATGCCCTTAAATAAACCCCGTCCCACACATTTATCCCTAAATATGGGGGAAATCTCCTAAGTTGGCAGCACTGTCTATACCTGTCAAAAACTATTCTGTGACTGTCACAGATTAAAAATACAGTTGATAAATACAAGTCACAAATCGGCTTGTAAACGAGAATCGATTAATATTTCTTTATAATATTACATGTAGATATTTTTTTTTTTTTAAACTACAGACATTATGTTAATGTAATGTATTTATTTACTTTGATTGAATCGATCATCTGGTGCATGGTTTTGTGTTCAATTGTTTAAACGCATTCACATTAATCGATTATAGTAATCGATATCCCATTTTATTCGTGACTTAAACTTATTTTTTAAGATTTCTCGTCTTCCAGATTGTGAATTAGGCTATTTTTTTGTATTTCAATATAGAAAAATATAACGCTTTTTTTAAACTATATCTCAACTTATTACAATTGGGCCCAGAAATCCCCGTCTCCTTTACTTCTAAATTATGATTATTCATCCAGTTTACAGTTTTTGTTAAAATAGAGTTAAGATTTTGATTAAGATTAGAAGAGTCTAGGCATGGAACAAGTAACGAGATGTCATCAGCAAACAGAACACAAGGTCCCTCCACTGTATAAGGTAGGTCGTTAATGTAAATGAGGAAGAGAAGACATCCAATAACACTTCCCTGAGGGATTGATGCGTTTATGGTTTTACATTTGGATCTTATAGAATAGAATAGAATAGAATAGCATTTATTTGCAAATATGGGTAATACATAAGTAGTAGGTATACATCAGAGTTCTGCCATATTTCACCATTCGGCATGCAAACATTTTCATTATACAACATTGTTAAAATTCAAATTGTCATTAAAACATTAACTTAATTTTTACATTCAATAGGTAACAAAAATATTATTAAAATTCAAATTGTAATTAAAACATACTTAAACTTAATTATAACAATATACCTACATTAAATAGAATGGTTAAACATTTAAATTGTCGATAACAGTATAATTATATTTCTAATATAAGAATAAAAATCGTGGTGAAACATAAATATATAAGCAGACATTAGGATTCCAGGTCACAGATAATAAGATTCAATACAAAATAATGTAACATTCCTCGAGTAAATCAGTAATTAAATAATTAAACATTACAGGTATTTAGAAAAGATTTGTCCGTTAAAAACTCAGTTACACTGTAGTATGCTTTATCTATTAATAATTTTCGAAGTTTACTTTTGAATTGCACCGTTTTCAAAACTTTCCAAGCATTTGGCAATTTATTATACACAATTGGGGCCATGCAATAAATACTCTTGCGCATCATAGTTGTTTGACACGATACCAGATTTAATTTCGTATTATCTCGCCTGTTTCTTGGAAACACATCGGCCAAACGTTCAAAACGATTCGGGTTGTTCTTTACAAACACAGCTACTTCGAGAATATAGAGAGAGGGAAGTGTCAGAATATTGTACTGCTTAAAATATGGCTTGCAACTGTCGGTGGTTTTTAGTTTAAACATTGACCGGAGACATCTTTTTTGAGCCTTAAATGCTGTCTGCTTGTCAGTGGAGTTTGCCCAGAAAATTACACCGTAGCGCAAGTGAGACTCAGCTATGCCGTAGTATGCCGCAAGAAGTGCTTTGGTATCGACTATGGATGATAACCTATATAAAGCGTATGCCGACGAACTCAATTTTTTACACAATACGCCTATATGTGCTTTCCAATTTAAACTGCAGTCTATTTGTAATCCCAAAAATTTGGTATCTGTTACTTCATCAATATCATCAGTTTTGTAATGTATGTGAAGGTTAGGTACACCAGGCATACGTTGTCTAAAATGCATAATTTTAGTTTCACTTAAAATTATATTCAAATTATTTTTATCTAGCCATATAATTAAATTAATAGAATTATTTATGTCCGTTTCATATTATGTATTTATGTTTTTACATGGAATTGTAATGGTGCTATCATCAGCATACATAGTTAAAGGCTGTTCAATGGCCGTGGGCATATCATTAACATATAATATAAATCCAAACGGGCCCACAACGCTACCCTGTGGAAAACCGAATTTAATTTTACGTTCTCGTGATCGTGATATCTCTTCATGTTTATTTATTACATTAATGCGACTAATCTCGGTTATCTGTGTTCTGTTTTCCAAATACGATTTTATAAGTTCGAGCACGTTACCTCTTATGCTGTAGGCTTCTAATTTATTCAACAATGTATTATAATGGACCTAATCAAAAGCCTGCGTCATATCACAAAATATGGCACATATGGGGGATCGTTTATCCATACTTTTAATTATCGGAGACAAAAAATCATAAATTGCCATATCGATGGTTCTATGTTGCCTAAATCCTTTTTGTTCTTCACATAATACATTATTCTTTTCAATGAAGCTATTTAACTGATTGCATATGTACTTTTTAAATACCCTTTGAGATGACTGGTATGAGTGAAATGGGTCTATAATATTCCATCAATTCCTTATCGTCTTTCTTAAATAAAGGCTTAATTATCGATATTTTTAATGCTTCTGGATACATACCCGTACATATACTAAGATTGATTAAGTGACTTAGATGACTGCATATCTCAATTGACACAGATTTTAATATCTTAGTGGCGATCCCATCAAAACCTACACTACCAGTGTTTTTAATGACATTATTATTTTATGTATGTCGTGTGGTGTGCTGGGTTCCATAAACATTGATTTAGGACTTCTTGATGTAATGGATGATTTTGGTTTATATTCAGCATCTAATTTTGGGACAATTTTGTCAACAAAAAAGTCATTAAAAGCATTTACGATATCCAAAGGTTTGTAAATAGTTCGATTGCCAACTCTTATTTTTTCAATTTGCTGTTTAGGGACACTGTTATTTGACTGATTAATTATTTAAATGTTATAACAGATATTTAGCTTTAATTCCGCTAATAAAATCCAAGCTTGGAAGCAGGATGCAGTCCCACCCTCCCGCCCTCATGCAATATGCGCATGCAGGAAAGCCCACCCTCCCGCCCGCATGCATACGCAAAAATACACGAAAAGTGAGACAAAAGGGGGTAGCATGCCATGCAACCAAACCAAAACTCGACACGTGTTTCGCCCCTCCACGGGGCATCCTCAGCAGATGTTGACTCGACAACCGTTCGGGAGCGAATGAGCCAGTTGTACGGCTCTCGCCCCTTTACATAGTGCAATGATGACGCATTGGCAACGATCGATACAAACGTCACAAAGACGTCTGTATCGACCTACCTGCAATCGTACTTAAAAGAGGTGATGTAATTTAGTTAGTTTGCTCATTCAACAGTGTATAGTTATTATTATTATTATGTTTGGAGATTTCTAACTGTTCCAACACACACAACCGGAAACTTTTATCACATACATGAAGAATGTTGTACGTAATATTGTCGCTCAAGGAATGGCCGGTATCGATTAAATGTTTCGCGAAATGTGATTTTTCTGAATGACCATTCCTGTAAGCGGCAACATGCTCCCTATACCTTATTTCGAAGTTACGGCCTGTCTGACCTACATAGACCCCGTTGCAATCATTGCATACTAATCTATAAATACCGGATTTTTTTGAATTTTCTAATTTATCTTTGCCGTTACAAAGATTTCGTAAGTTATGATCTGATCGAAAGGCAACGAAAACATTGTGTTTTTTAAGAATATTCGCGATTTTATCGGAAATGGGGCCTATGTAAGACAGACTACCGACATACTTGTTAATTCGTTCGGGGGTACATGCATAAAGTAGTGAGCGAACCCTGTCATTCTGTTTTGAATTATATTATCAATAACTTAGTTATATTCTTAAAAACACAATGTTTTTCCTCAAAGATAGTTTTCACAGCGTAGTCTTTTAAAGCTCCCGATCTTGTATACGTAGAATGATGGTAGCTTAGGTTCAAATTAGAGCCCAGGATATATGAGTATTGGGGTGTAACATTGTCCATATACAGCATGTTGTTGAAAATTTCTAGTCTTGAATTATATAAAATATTGAAGTCATTATTAAATTTGAAAGTTGGCAATGTAATAATTATGTTTGTGTTCTTTATATCCAGCAATGTATTTTTCATGTATGTTATTATATCAAAGTAACATTTTGTAGTTTTAAAATCTTCCTCTCCGATCATAATTATACAGAAACTAGCTGTACCCGCGACGATGTTCGCGTTCATATCAGTCATCTGTGCGAATAAATATAAATTAGACTGTGGTATAGAGGGTCACCATCACGAACTACCTAGACACCGGCTTCAGAATGTTCTTTTTATATATTTAAAAATTTACAAAACACATGTACACTTCAATATTATCTTGTTTCGCTAGATGAATGTTTCTAAGTAGTCTGCTATACGCAAAATGTATCAGATGTGGAACCTAGAGTTTTGTCACAAATATTGCTTGACACGTGCCAAAAAAAACGATTTACCACTTTTTTTCTTTTGCAATAGTATTTCGTTGGTACAGCAGTCCCTAGTAAGACTACCGGGATCGGGGTTTTGGTTCGAAACCCCGAAATTCGAAATACTGAACTACGCAGTAAAATTGAAAGTAGATATCAATATTATTTACGCTCCGCTCTTCTCATCTCTGCTTTGGTGAAGTCCGGTTTTAAGACTAAGGTAGTGTTCTCATCTTAGTTAATAGCTACCAGATGTCAGTGCGGTGCCTAAGCCTAGAGTATATGTGGAAGTTAAGGAACTTAGCAGCTAGGAACTATGTGGTCTGGTAATGGTGGCTGCTAATGAAAGGCAAAAGAGTGTGCGAGTGTGTTGTTTTTAAAGGGATGAACGACTGAGATAAGCAGGCTCCATTTTAATAAGGTATTTAACTGAGACCCGTGAAACTGAAAGAAAACGTTGACAATAGAGAGAGGCGCAGGATCAGAACTACCAAAACTGTGGTTAAAATTATTTATGACTGGAAACTAAGTAATAGACCAAGGACAACCGCATTCTACCCTGATCAAAGCCTTGGACTGGGGCTGTATCCTTTACAATAAAGTCGCTTTATGCTGCCCAGACGAAATGACGGCAGGTGGACTAAGACGGTGACAGAATGGTGGCCAAGGCATGGCAAAAGAAGCGTCGGTCGTCCGGGAGCAAGATGGGTCGATGACATAGTTAAAGTCTCGGGTCGAGTCTGAATGAGGCTGGCACAGGACCGTAGAAAATGGCACGAAAAAGGGGAGAACTATGCCCAACAGTGGGAGGAAAAGTTCTGTGGATGATGATGATACTGCCCAGCATAAGGTGCTGAGCTCAAATGATGCAATATTAATTTTAAAATGTAGAGAATGCGATAGAAAGTTTATTTTATTTTAGTT
Source organism: Autographa pulchrina (assembly GCA_905475315.1). Classification (NCBI taxonomy): domain Eukaryota; kingdom Metazoa; phylum Arthropoda; class Insecta; order Lepidoptera; family Noctuidae; genus Autographa; species Autographa pulchrina. The sequence goes on along the minus strand of FR997761.1, from coordinate 29,538,349 downwards.
TTTGGGCCAAACTTCCAGTAAATAGGTACACAAACTAAATGAAATTTGTAAACGAAAAAATAGAAGATTTATCTGGATCAACGCATTAAAACCCGTGTAGCAAGCTACCTTAAAATGAATATTAAAGAGTAAGTACTTACTAAAAAATTATATCATAAAAGATCATTGGGTTTTGAGTTAAAACAATAAAAATTTACAAATACAAAAAAAAACTTGTCCATGGAATTCTATAGATGACCAACAGAAAACATTACACATTACTTTGATGAAATAATTTAAAAAAGTTACTCCTGAATTGAAAAATAAGATTCCTCATAGATCATTTTATAGTTGTAATCTATGAGGAATCTTATTTTTCAATTCAGGAGTAAATGTCGGTGCCATAGATTTATATCTATGGTCAGGGCATTTACGCCAGACGTTCTTTACAGCATATGACATGCTTGATCTGCAATGAGCAACACACTTAAAATTTAAAATACAAACATAATAATTTTGAGCTTATGCATCGGTCTAGTAAAAAATGCACGACATAAAGTTGTTGCTCATTGCGAAAGAAACAACAAAATGATACAAAGATTTAAACTAATAAAAGTTAACCTAATAGAACACAAAAAGTGTTAGCTCGACTGAGACTTGAACTTGAGTAACAAAACATTCAAACGTATGTAACAAAAAGGACTCAAGAACAAAAATACAATCATTAACAACTGGATTTGAACCTGCAGCATGGACATCCATTTCCAATCCTACAACCACCAAGCTGTTTACTACGACAGCTAGTTTTCCAAAAAGTATACTTCAATCACAATGAAGAATGGTCGCTATGGCTACCGTAGCCTGCCATAGTTACCTCTTGTTTATATGTCAATAATGCCAATTTACGTGTGCAGATGAAAAAATGAATTCGGAAATTTAAAGCTCCACCCCGTATTACCTAGATATAGTAGCGTGTTTAAAAATAGCTAACAACCGTCTACGATTTACCAAAAACATTCTCTCAATTTTTTACTGCTATCAATTCAGTAGTTCATAATTGATACTGTAACATGAAATCTGACCCCCGGCAAAAGAATGTTGTAATTTACTGTTTTATTAGATGTACTAGCTGTGCCCGCGACTTCGTCCGCGTGGAACAGTGACTTTTCGGGCAGCATATTTTGAAATACATATACCGTCGTTTGGGGAGCTAAATATTTACTTTACAGTAATGCTTCTCTGTATACGATATTTGACGTATGGCCATCGGGGATGAAAGCATACAGGCTCCTAGGATTGCTAACCCGTGACAGAGCCACATACAACTGACCGTGCGAGAAACAGCTGATACTTAGATCTACACCCACAACTTTCAGCGTCTGACCTTGGGCTTTATTAATTGTCATCGCAAAACATAGGCTGACTGGAAACTGGACTCGTTTAAAACTAAATGGAAAATTGTTTGGAATGAGAGGAATCCGAGGAATGAAAACACTTTCACCTTTTCCACACCCTGTTAAAATCTCTGCTTCTATCAGATTTCGTTGTAAGTTGGTCACTTTTAACCTGGTGCCATTGCAAAGTTTTGGGGGGCTTAAATTTCTAAGAAGCATTATGGGTACGCCTACTTTTAATTTTATTTTATGTGCCGGTAGTCCAGGAGCAGTGAGGGATTCTAAAAATTCTACTGGGTAGCTTGTAGATTCTCCTTCTTCCATGACTCTGTTAATGGAGATATACTCAACATAATCTCCCGGAACATAGCTCAAAATTTCAGCGTTTATTGTTGCTGCTTGGTCGTTTCGTGGCGTCAAAATAGCTCTTTCGCAAAGCCAGGAATTTTCGCAAGTTGGTATTTGCGTTGCGTTTCCATACACAGATGATATGAGGTCTCGCATTGATGAAACTATGTTGCATAGCTTTTCATTAAGAACAACTTTTCCTTGTTCCTGCGGATACACACCGTTACCAATCTCAAGTAGCAAATCTGAAAATTCTTGAGCATTTTCGTTGCCTCCAATTCGCGCACGCATATTTAATGTCAAATGCAAAGGGATAATGTTATGCCACAGTCGAGAACTCTTTAGGCAGGCTCTAACTTCATCAGCCCTTGTTCCACGTGGTATTACAGGGAGAGTCTGACGAAAATCGCCACAAAAAAGCATAGTAATGCCACCCATGGGTTGATCATTTTGCTTGACATCACGCAATGTTCTGTCTACTGCTTCTACTGCTTTTCGATTGGCCATCGTGGACTCATCCCATATAATAAGGCTACAATCATGAAGAACCTTAGCTTTATCACTGTTTTTTGAAATATTACAAACAGGGCTTTCTGTGCGGTCTAAATCGATCGGAATTTTGAACATTGTATGAGCAGTTTTCCCACCTGGCAACAATGTGGCTGCTATGCCTGATGAAGCGACGGCAAGCGCGATTTTACCTTGGCTTCGTACCTTCGCTAAAATAACTTTCGTAAGAAATGTTTTACCCGTTCCACCGGGTGCATCTACAAATAGCATTTCTCCCAAAGTACTATCGACGCTGCGGCACACCCGATCAAATATCAAACGCTGTTCATCAGTTAGTCTCGAGACATCAGTTTGTAAAATTTCGGCCTGGTCAATTAGATCATAGTTGGTTTCCATCGCGTAATCTCTATTAATACGTTCACCGTCAAATGATGCCTCCGGCATGCCATATTGAGAAATAGGATTACCCCCAATAGATGAAACTATATCTTGAATAGCCAACAAACAACGATTCAATTGACTTTCACGTAATCTCTCCTCAATTGGGTTGTTATCATTAAGTTGTACGTGCCTAAAAAAATCCTCAGCCAATTTGTTCTGATACTTATACCACAACTGTGCAGCGTCAGAAAGTGCACAAAACACCAACATGACTGCAAACAAATGTCGCAACCGATGAGGACTTTCGCTAATACTTGCTTCTGACAAAGCATCATCCCAATGTTGATCCCCATCCAGCAAGTGACGTGCCCGGCAAGCGGCTTGGTATGTAGGGTGTACGATATTGTCAACCTTTCGGAGATCAGCAAAAGACGTAGGCCCTCGGACAACGTGCAGCAGTAGGCGCAGGTAAAAGCATTCGGAGTTATTTGGATGAACCGTATAAACCCTACCAATGACATGATCTTTAAAGATACCTGGTTCACCTACTACAGCTGTTCCACGTCTTCTGCGGTTAAAAATACCCCGTTGTTTATTATAGGTATAATACGATGGAACTTCGTTGTATAAGAGTGTCTTAGCAAATGCGTCTGTTTCGCAAAGATTAAAGAAAGCGAGCAGAGTGGTTTGTCTTGGGTTGTCCAAACGCTCCGTTATATTATCAGGGTTGAAGTATATTCTTTGTCCACCTTCAAGATGAACGTCAAGGTGGATGACGGGTGGATATCTCTCGTGGATCGAAAAACTTAAAATACGCCAAACTGCCTCAGAGGAGCTTATATACCGGCCCGACTGAAACCTTGTAACTTCATCGTTATCATTATTAGCGAACCCCACAGTTGCTTGGTCAGAGCCCTTATTCACATATTTACAAATATATTTGATGGATTCAACACTGTTACATGCCTCAACATTGATGTGAGCTTGAAAGGTTCGTGATAGTACCGGTGAATAAGGTACCACCCATCTATTATCAACATCTATTTCCTGGCCATGTAATTTCATTTTAGCTGTGAAACCACCTTGTTGTGGTGACTTTCGACTGTATAATGGATACCCATTTTCTCCTGATATCGTTTGTTCTAAAAGGGCCCGAGGGTATCTTTTAGAGCAACGACCTTCTTGCATACAGGGAGAATTTCTGTTTAACGTGCCGCATGGTCCGTGAATCATATGAGTCTTTATAATATCGAATAACACGGGATCTTGGGTCTTATCGGGAAATTCAGCACTTATAACAGTATCGATAGAATCAGGTCTAAGTTTTTCTTCTAACCACAGCAGAATGTGGGCATGTGGCAAGCCTCGTTTCTGCCACTCAACGCTGTACATAAAACACACTGATGGTCCGAAAACCTTTTCTTTTGTAATTAGGTTAATCATCAGCTTGAGTTTAAGGTGAAACACTCGGGATATTATGTCGTGGCGATCATGTGGCGCCTGGCCAGCAAAAAGCCCTTCTGAAATTTCTTTCCACTTTGGGTTAGTGGTAAAAGTGATAAAAAGGTCAGGTCGACCGTACTTACGAACATAGCAAAAGGCGTCTTGAGTACGCTCGTGCATGTAACGTGGACCTCCTATAAAGCTTGACGGTAAGATAACTAAACGTCCCATGTTCTCCACGTTATTATCTTGCTGCATTGCGTCTCGCAGATGCACATAATCCTCAGAACGTAATCGTGTCTGGTTAGTTCGTATATAAATTAACCTCTCTGTCTCTATTTTTGCGTACATATCGACGATGAATTGGCTGAATAATCCTCGAAATCGTTGCAAATAATTAAAATAATTCCGTCTAATTTGTATCTGGTAAGAATAAAACTGTAGGGCTGATATTTTTTTATTGTAATTTGTTATTCTAGTCCTTGGATTAACTTGATAGAGTCCGAAATTGTACCCATCCTCACCATGGAAGTATATCAATGGATATTGCAGAGCGTCATAAGCTCGATGTGTTTCGTAAATGCGTTGTAAGCGATCGTCATGAGTACGTAATACTATATCACGTCTGTCACATTCCTGATCGACTAAGATTACTGCAACTTCGTCTGCAACAGGAGCATTGTACCTTCCACGATGTTCTTCTACAGGACGTCTATCAGCCTTAATTATAACTTTATAATTGTTATTTTGGCCTTGTGGGATGGAATCTATTGCAGCTTTGAAACTTCTGACATACGGATTTACTTGATGTAACATATTTTGAAGTTGAGATATAAGGTCGATGTTCAATCGAGGAAAATTATCATGTCGGATATGAGCTTGTTCATTGTAATTTGATACAAAATAAATTTGAAGAAATTTAGGCTCATTTTGTGGAAGCAAAGATCCAATAAGGTGATAAACCTGGCCTTGCACCTTAAAAGTCGGCATGAAAGGGCCCTCTGTAATTTGTTTGGCCCCAAAAGATGTCATTTGAAATGCACTATTATACAAACGGCTATTGTCTAAAAAATGTTTTGACTGAGGATGTTCCCCATTTAGTAAAGCTGTTATAATGTCTGGAGGCTCACGGAAATTCTCAATGAGCACTTTGCCACCTGAACAGCATATGCCATTTGGTTCTTTTTGCCATTTTAAGGCATCACAAAATTGACAACATACTACCATACCTCCTATAATGGCGAATTCAGAGTAATCAATTCTGGGCGAATATGAATAGCCTGATTTCTCCTTGTTCGCCCATGGAAGGATTTCAATGTCCACTCCACTTTCTGGATCTTCTATCGATCTTGACACCATTCTATTGATTGTATGTGCAACTCGATCGGCATTCAGCCGTGACTGGCGTTCGTCAGCAGTTTCTTCTCGCCGAATTTCCCTTACTCGTTCTCTCTCAACTAATAAATAATTTTCCTCGCTCTGACGGGTTTGCTCATAGTTTTCTCTAGCTGTTTGTAATCTTTGTCGATATTCATCATCATTTTCAAGAAGTCTATTATTGTTGTGTCGCTCTCGATCAGCTGTTAATCGAGATTCACGATCGAAACTACTTTCCAGTTCTCTAGACCGCAAAGTTCGTTCTCTTTGAGAGCTCAAACGAATTTCCCTATCAGTGAAAGTCTCAGACTCACGCGATAGTGCATGAGCTTCACGATCGGCAGTGAGACGTATTTGTCGTTCTTCCTGTGTTTCCTGAGACCGAGCATTTGCTGTCCGAACCCTCTGAGAACTCAGACGAATTTCCCTATCAGTGAAAGTCTCAGACTCACGCGATAGTGCATGAGCTTCACGATCGGCAGTGAGACGTATTTCTCGTTCTTCCTGTGTTTCCTGAGACCGAGCATTTGCTGTCCGAACCCTCTGAGAACTCAGACGAATTTCCCTATCAGTGAAAGTCTCAGACTCACGCGATAGTGCATGAGCTTCACGATCGGCAGTGAGACGTATTTCTCGTTCTTCCTGTGTTTCCTGAGACCGAGCATTTGCTGTCCGAACCCTCTGAGAACTCAGACGAATTTCCCTATCAGTAAAAGTCTCAGACTCACGCGATAGTGCATGAGCTTCACGATCAGCAGTGAGACGTATTTCCCGTTCGTCCTGTGTCTCCTGGGATCGAGCATTTGTTGTCCGTACTCTCTGGGAGCTCAGGCGGGTTTCCCTGTCAGCAAAAGTGTCAGACTCACGCGACTGCGCGTGAGCTTCGCGATCGACAGATAAACGTGCCTTTCGTTGTTCCCCGTTTTCCCTATTTCGAGTTGTCATCATTCGAGAACGATTTGAACTCAGTCGAGATTCTCGCTGAGTCGAAGTTTCTGCAGCACGAAACCTAGCCTGATGTTCCCGAGTTGCAGAGAGCCTTGCCTCACGACCTTCCTCAGATTCCTGAGCTCGGACTAATCTCATCCTTTTAGCATTTCTGCTACATTGGGACAGGTTGGATCTTCTTCGAGGCATTCTTACAATAAAATAGTACTTACTACTTAACACACAGTTATTTAGTAAACACGTACTGTCGTAAACAATAAAATTATAAATACTTACAGATTATTATACAGTCAAAAATTATAACAGTTTAAGCAATAAGTGTTAAGACGTGTAAACCAAACGTACTAACTTTATAAAACAAAAGAATTGCTAGATAAATTAATTACTAACCTAAGCTAATGAACTTATACTAAATAAAGAAAATCAAGAAAAGAAATGCCTAACCTATACCAAATACTTATAATATTTATATACTAACCCTAAATACAAATTAAGATAAGTATACCGAAAATCAAGGAAAGAAATGCCTAACCTACAAATGCTTACAATATTTATTTACAAACCCTAAATAAAAATTAAGATAAGTAAATTACTTAGAATATTTATTTTAAAAATTTTAAAGAAAATTAAGAAAAGAACCTAACCTACAAACCCTAAAATAAAAATAAATGAAATATGCAAACAGTATTCAAGTGAATCGCAATAATCGAATGCAACTATTCGCCGTTCGCCTATACTCTCCAGGAGGATACGTGCGTTCGCTACGAATAACTGAATCCTTATGGCAGCGGCGCGGCGTTCAGTGCGCTTTATATAGACACAGACGCGCGAGGCGTGTACGTACTTTGATAGAATCCTTAACAAATGTTCGCCGTGATTCTTTAAATTGACATAACTTTTTTATTTATGGACCGATTAACATGAAATAAACACTAAATGTTAAGTGAAGCTTACTACAACATATTAGTGAAAACCGCATCTAAATCGAATAAGCCGTTTTTTATATTAGCGTGCACAAACACACAGACAAACAGACAAACAGACAAACCGACAAACAGACAAACAGACAAAAAAAAAATTAATTACAATATCGGGTTCGGCGTCGATATAATAACAACCCCTGCTACTTTTTTTATATATATTTCCATTGTACAGACACCACTTTTCTAGAATTTTATTATATGTATAGATAGAAGAAAATGCGCAACTCCATCTATGAATTTTAAAAACAACTATTAACCTCTATTAACCTCGCCAACATGATCAAATTTAAATTATTTATATCCAAAAAGGGCTTACACATATAGTACTAATAAAATTATCTACTCCGTTAGAGCATTTTCTTTGTACTAAAAGTTGTATTATATTATATTTTCATACCTTTTTACTATTTATTTACATTTTTCCGATGAATTTTCAGTACTGAATTGATGCCGACGCTTGACCAATAGATGGCGCTGTATGTCCGGAATAAATTTTATTTTTTATTTTATTTTTTATTTTTTTTTGTAATAAAAACTATCCTATGTCCTTTCTCAAGTTCCAAACTATGTCTGTACCAAATTTCACACAAATCGGTTCAGTAGTTTAGGCGTGAAGCAAAGACAGACAGACAGACAGACAGAGTTACTTTCGCATTTATAATATTAGTTTGGATGGATTTGGATGGAAAGTTTAAAATGAATAATCTAATTAAGTACAGAAATTGAAACAATAATGTTCTTTTAAGTAGGTAATCTGAAGTTTGTGAAGTTTTTATTATTTTATTTATATTTTTTTTAACAATTATTAATTATTATTATATATTAAAAAAAAAAAATGTAATTTCGTAATATTGTCAACAGTGTATTTCTTTAAAATTAAATAATGATTAACTGTAATAAGAAAGTATATAACAAAAAATAGTTGACTGTTAATTTTTTCAACAATATTCGAAGTTTATTAATGTATTTAAAAAAAAAAAAAAACATTTCTATTTTTTTTTCTTTTATTATCGGGGGAGGTGTAGTGTGTAAGCCGACCTTACTCCCGACATACCTATACATGTACTTAGTATTAAGCTTATGTTAATCGAGTCAGTATAATATACGCCTTAGACATAGAAACACGTCTTATCATTTCGTCACCAATAAGCCGATGCACGATGCACAATGGACCCGAGGCGGAGGCGCGCGCGGGTGTCGACGCGCGCCTCTGAGGCGGTGCACGGGGTAGTTGTACACCTCACTACCCCGTGCAGGAGCTGAGGCCCGGACAGACCGGGCCGGCACCAGTGTGGGGCTGCGGAAGAATCCGGATTCCCGCAGCCCCACGCGCACGTGCGAGGAGGAGACACCGGGGGGTTTTAGCCGGTAAGAGTCCGGCACGCCCCTCCGCCTCTCCCCAGGCGGAGGAAGTCCATGAGGATTTCCCCCCGAAAAAAAAAAAAAAAAAAAAAAGGCTATCGACTCGTTGTCTGCTGAGTTGAAGAAGAATATTGACGATCTCCGAGCTGATATGAATAACCAATTCACAAATATTAATGTGAAAATACACAATTCAGTTGTTAATAATAACTGAAGCTAATATAACAAACTAGCTGTACCCGCGACGATGTTCGCGTTCATATCAGTCATCTGTGCGAATAAATATAAATTAGACTGTGGTATAGAGGGTCACCATCACGAACTACCTAGACACCGGCTTCAGAATGTTCTTTTTATATATTTAAAAATTTACAAAACACATGTACACTTCAATATTATCTTGTTTCGCTAGATGAATGTTTCTAAGTAGTCTGCTATACGCAAAATGTATCAGATGTGGAACCTAGAGTTTTGTCACAAATATTGCTTGACACGTGCCAAAAAAAACGATTTACCACTTTTTTTCTTTTGAAATAGTATTTCGTTGGTACAGCAGTCCCTAGTAAGACTACCGGGATCGGGGTTTTGGTTCGAAACCCCGAAATTCGAAATACTGAACTACGCAGTAAAATTGAAAGTAGATATCAATATTATTTACGCTCCGCTCTTCTCATCTCTGCTTTGGTGAAGTCCGGTTTTAAGACTAAGGTAGTGTTCTCATCTTAGTTAATAGCTACCAGATGTCAGTGCGGTGCCTAAGCCTAGAGTATATGTGGAAGTTAAGGAACTTAGCAGCTAGGAACTATGTGGTCTGGTAATGGTGGCTGCTAATGAAAGGCAAAAGAGTGTGCGAGTGTGTTGTTTTTAAAGGGATGAACGACTGAGATAAGCAGGCTCCATTTTAATAAGGTATTTACCTGAGACCCGTGAAACTGAAAGAAAACGTTGACAATAGAGAGAGGCGCAGGATCAGAACTACCAAAACTGTGGTTAAAATTATTTATGACTGGAAACTAAGTAATAGACCAAGGACAACCGCATTCTACCCTGATCAAAGCCTTGGACTGGGGCTGTATCCTTTACAATAAAGTCGCTTTATGCTGCCCAGACGAAATGACGGCAGGTGGACTAAGACGGTGACAGAATGGTGGCCAAGGCATGGCAAAAGAAGCGTCGGTCGTCCGGGAGCAAGATGGGTCGATGACATAGTTAAAGTCTCGGGTCGAGTCTGAATGAGGCTGGCACAGGACCGTAGAAAATGGCACGAAAAAGGGGAGAACTATGCCCAACAGTGGGAGGAAAAGTTCTGTGGATGATGATGATACTGCCCAGCATAAGGTGCTGAGCTCAAATGATGCAATATTCATTTTAAAATGTAGAGAATGCGATAGAAAGTTTATTTTATTTTAGTTTTTGGGCCAAACTTCCAGTAAATAGGTACACAAACTAAATGAAATTTGTAAACGAAAAAATAGAAGATTTATCTGGATCAACGCATTAAAACCCGTGTAGCAAGCTACCTTAAAATGAATATTAAAGAGTAAGTACTTACTAAAAAATTATATCATAAAAGATCATTGGGTTTTGAGTTAAAACAATAAAAATTTACAAATACAAAAAAAAACTTGTCCATGGAATTCTATAGATGACCAACAGAAAACATTACACATTACTTTGATGAAATAATTTAAAAAAGTTACTCCTGAATTGAAAAATAAGATTCCTCATAGATCATTTTATAGTTGTAATCTATGAGGAATCTTATTTTTCAATTCAGGAGTAAATGTCGGTGCCATAGATTTATATCTATGGTCAGGGCATTTACGCCAGACGTTCTTTACAGCATATGACATGCTTGATCTGCAATGAGCAACACACTTAAAATTTAAAATACAAACATAATAATTTTGAGCTTATGCATCGGTCTAGTAAAAAATGCACGACATAAAGTTGTTGCTCATTGCGAAAGAAACAACAAAATGATACAAAGATTTAAACTAATAAAAGTTAACCTAATAGAACACAAAAAGTGTTAGCTCGACTGAGACTTGAACTTGAGTAACAAAACATTCAAACGTATGTAACAAAAAGGACTCAAGAACAAAAATACAATCATTAACAACTGGATTTGAACCTGCAGCATGGACATCCATTTCCAATCCTACAACCACCAAGCTGTTTACTACGACAGCTAGTTTTCCAAAAAGTATACTTCAATCACAATGAAGAATGGTCGCTATGGCTACCGTAGCCTGCCATAGTTACCTCTTGTTTATATGTCAATAATGCCAATTTACGTGTGCAGATGAAAAAATGAATTCGGAAATTTAAAGCTCCACCCCGTATTACCTAGATATAGTAGCGTGTTTAACACGTTCACTGCGTTACGGGAAGTATTTGGTTGTAATTGAATTTCGCTCTGTGCGGCAGCTAGTTGTCCTTGTTTTGCGCTCCGTGCGGAGGTGATTTTTTTAGGTTTTCATACTAGTAAAAAAGAGACACCTATATTGCCGGTTTCCTTGCTTGAAGTGTATTGAAATTTACGAATTAAAATGTACGGGAATTATTTTATCGTAACGCACAGGAAGGTAATTATTTTACAATAGTGCGATACGGGAACTATTTGGCCGTATCCTAAACCCCGTACCGCACAGAACGTGAGCGCGCGCGGAGCTACAGTTAGCCGTAGTGCTGTGCCCTGTTAATACGATTATACAGAACGCGATATAAATAGCGCGGTATGGTACCTGTACTGTTACTTTCTTAAGTCTTTTTTTCTGTTGATTAAATTATCGAATAAAATAAATAATTTTAAAACGTAAATCAGGGTTTTTTTTTGTAATTTAGCTTTTATAAGTACCTAAAAATGTTAATAATACAAAATAAGAATTTACTGTTTTTGTTAAAAAGTTGACATTAGCGTAGTTAGTTACTTATTATTTTTGTTAAAAATAGTTTCTGTTAATTTTGTACGACCTGAATGAACAATAATAAATTTGAAACAGAAAAATATTTTACTTTTTACATCCCATCCCTAGCAATATGACTGTTGTATGCGCCACGACAACTATTTTCCCGTAAAATCAACCATTTCTAAAAATACCTGTAACTTTTAAGATATTGCTTAGATCCCCGTGCGACGGCAGCTGTGTATACACAAGGATGTAAGCTATTGATTGGTACAACAAAAAAAACCTGCTGTGGACTTTCCATGTTTCTGTGGAGGTTTGAAGTAAGGACTACGTACGGGAAAATAGACGTCGTAACGCATATCAGGCAATCTTGATACGGGAAGTATGTGACTTGTACAGCACTGGTAGCAAGTCTTAATCTAGAGCAGCCGCAGCGAACGTGTTAAAAATAGCTAACAACCGTCTACGATTTACCAAAAACATTCTCTCAATTTTTTACTGCTATCAATTCAGTAGTTCATAATAGGGTAGATGACTAGGTATGAAAAGTCAAAATTTATTTAGTCCGCCATTTAGATAATCAAAATATAATAGACACATATTTTTTCTTTTCTCAAATAAATTACAAAATACGAAGATAAACCGCTGTAAAGTTCAGGAGTGAGGGCTTGTGACGTCACGGCTAGGTACAATTTGTACTCAAACGTGACGTCACGCAAGAATTGTACTCGCTGTATCTTCGTAATTCTTTGGTTACGGGACTAAACAAAAAATACGTGTCTAATATTTTTTTCTTATCTAAAAGATGGACATAAAAATAAAAATTAGTCATCATCCCTATTGATACTGTAACATGAAATCTGACCCCCGGCAAAAGAATGTTGTAATTTACTGTTTTATTAGATGTATAGAAGAAAATGCGCAACTCCATCTATGAATTTTAAAAACAACTATTAACCTCTATTAACCTCGCCAACATGATCAAATTTAAATTATTTATATCCAAAAAGGGCTTACACATATAGTACTAATAAAATTATCTATACTCCGTTAGAGCATTTTCTTTGTACTAAAAGTTGTATTATATTATATTTTCATACCTTTTTACTATTTATTTACATTTTTCCGATGAATTTTCAGTACTGAATTGATGCCGACGCTTGACCAATAGATGGCGCTGTATGTCCGGAATAAATTTTATTTTTTATTTTATTTTTTATTTTTTTTGTAATAAAAACTATCCTATGTCCTTTCTCAAGTTCCAAACTATGTCTGTACCAAATTTCACACAAATCGGTTCAGTAGTTTAGGCGTGAAGCAAAGACAGACAGACAGACAGACAGAGTTACTTTCGCATTTATAATATTAGTTTGGAAGTTTGGATTTGGATTATTCTTAGTGTAATATCTGAGTTTTGAAGGTATATCACGTAAAAGATGCATAATACCTACTTGCGCCCGGTGTAAGAACACCGGGCGCAAGTATTATGCATCTTTTAAGATAATGACATATTTGATATCTGTCCTGAAAGTAATCTTCAGCTAAACTTAGTATATTCTTGTTAGTTTTATTAGTGCTAAAAATACATAGGTTATTTTTCAATTTGTTGTTGTTTGTTTGTGTATTCTTTGTCACTTGCACTTTAGAAGTTTGCGGCGCCATCTTTGGACTGGAATGTGTACTAATAGTTTTCTGTCCATCATCTCTTATATTCACTTTTTCTGTCACCATTATGTCCGAATTAGTTTGCGTTTCTTTATTTTTACACCCCGCTTGTTTTGATTGTTTTTTCATACTTTTTTTAGGTGTTGGAGATTTCGACGGCCCCCACGTATACTATCGAAATTACAAAAAACCCATTTTCGTTTTATTGCACTAATAGCAAGTAGAGATAAAGATGTATGATTCTATATAAAAATTATGTACCAATTTCTATACCCTGACTATTTTTCAGTCGAACAAAATCGAAAGTACATAAAATGAACACATTAAATCATCGAAATTGCCACTATCGATATTATACGTGGTCAGCGGTGCGCGGGCGCGACACGAAACTACCTGTTTCGTCAGTGTTACCGGACATTGCGAGTGAACGCACGTGTGGATTGTGAGGTTAGGTTTAGGTTAGTTTTTATTTAACTTTTAGTTCAAAATGAATAGAAGAGGCTTACATATGGTACAAATGATAAAAAAACGCAGTGAACGTACAACAGAACCTATTACTTCCAAAACAAATGATAATCAACCCGGTGAGTTTTAAAGTTTTTCACTCGTATTATGCGTTTTTGTTTGTAAAAAGCAAACAAATTTATATATTTTTACATTTTATGTAAAAATATATAAAGGAGAATGGGCAAAATCGTATGGCGCTTGGTCTATCAGCGGCCAGGAACAATTTTAATTTTTTTTGGTGTATTATCACCCTACAATCACCCTCAAGATGTTTTATATCTGTGGTGTAATTATTAATAGAATTAAATACATTTTTATTTAAGATATGTCAGTCTGTGATTTTGCGTATTATAACTAAGGTTCAGCCTTAAAAATAAGGAAATAAAATAAAATGACTTGTAGACTTCTGTAAAAATACATTCACAGCTATGACAAAACATCGCCAATAATAATAATGATAACGTCATCAGAACTCGGTGCTATTATTGTACATTAATACATTTAATGTACATGGGCTAGACATCTAGACAAGGATGTTTTATTGCCGTCATCAGGACACACTGTACATTATTGTACATTAATACATTTAATGTACAATAATAGCACTGAGTTCTGATGCCGGTAATAAAATATGGGCTTGATGTCTAGCCCATGCCAGATACCACACTACACACATAACGTGTGCACAGCAACCGATTTTGCGCCTTCCACTTATACAACTGCAATAATAATGAGCAATTGCTTCTCTATTTTGTCTTTCTCGGTTAATTACAATTTAAGAATAATATGTTCTGGACCTCATGTCTAGATTGTATACGCACACGTAATAACCAAATGTCTTCTTCTTCAATAAAATCTCTGAGCTGACTTATTTGACGCTCCCGGTATACTTCAATATTGTACAAGCCTTCAACTAAGTGTTCAGCGTAGTAGCTGCGAGCCAACTTGATTTGGTATGTGCCAAGTGCAAACAGAATTAGGTCTTCTTCAGAAAAAACCGGGAAGTCTTCAAAAATAGGTTGATCACTGCTGAGTCTTTCAAATGATGCCCTCTGTCTATTTATGTTATGACGGATAACATAGTCCGCTAAGTAATTATATTCACGAACGACGATGCATAAATACTATCTTGTATTAGTGTCTGAAATGCATTGATGAGTGCCGCTGCGTTTAGGAAGTCCTCGAACATATGACTTAAGGCGCGATTAAAATATTCTTGCCTAAACAATTTAAAGTCTCGCGTCGTCGTCTAAAATGAATATATCGCCAGCCCGGTAAAACCAGTGAAACCGTTTTTGGGTTGAGTCTTGTAACCGGTATGCTGACAACGTTGTGAAATACTTATTTATGTATTTTATAAAAATGAGTTTGCACATTTTCTTACTTTATTATCTAAGTATTTAACCTATATGTATTTTTTTTTCTAAATGAGCTGCAATGTTTCGTTCATAGTTAAAGTTAGTCCTTAGTAATAGTACTTTCATTTAATACCTATTTCGTTGTTGGCCGCTCATAGACCATTTTGCCCATTCTCCTTTGTTATTGGAACCTGTTTAGTAACGGTTTGTTTGTCATAAAAAATAGTATTTTTTTTGCTATTTTGGAATAATTCATTTTAAACTATCGAAAGTGGTAGATTCGATACTATACTGGTACAAAGAGTAAATTTGTTCCATCGAATTTACCACTTTCGATAGTATTACCTGGTATTTGCTTTGACAAATTTATCGAAAGTGGTACATTCGATACTTTTCTCTGCTATGAATACATCGAATGTACCACTTTCGATACTTTACTACGTCAAAGTAATAGATTGCCCTGCATTTTCGATAGATGTTGTATTAATTGTTTTTGTTGTTGTTGTATTTTCAGTATCTCCTGTGCGTTGTCAATTCACCGACGAGGAGTGGAGATATTTAAATGACATTTACGATGAAAATGATGCGGTTGATGCGGATTTTGTTCATAATGATTCTGAAATCGTTATTTTTGATAGCAATGAATGTACTCCGGTTCCATCTCCTAACTCTATTCAAGATTTTGATTGTCTAACAAGCCAAACTGAAAAATCTTGTAACAACGATGTTCAAGAACCTTGTGACATTCCGAGTGTAAATTCTTTGATATCAGTATCAGCATCTGAGCCAGAAATACCCAACACCTACACTGTCAGTAGAAAAAGGACCCTCAAGCAAGATCCGGGTAAGAAAAGAAAGAGGCATGTAAGCCAATGGACTGATGTTCGTAGAAAATTGCTGAAAAATTCCGGACAACAACACGTAAGCAAAAAAGGTAAGGAAATGCCAGCCAAAACAATGAAAAGTCCATGTCCTTTGACTTGCAAGCTGCAGTGCTCCAGTCATATTAAGGAAGAAATAAGACAACTTATTTTCGATAAGTTTTGGAAACTTTCAGACCACTCTAAGCAATGGGAGTATATTAACAAATTTACTACGAAAATTGAAAAAAAGAGGCAAACTAAGGAAGGACCATCGAGAAGGAAGTTCACTACTAATTATTATTTACCTGTTCCGAACGCAGATTCTAACATCTTTGAACCAATAAAAGTGTGCTTAAAAATGTTTTGTGCCACCTTGGCTATTACAGACCAATTCATACGTACAGCGCAAGAAAAGCTAGACATAAGTGGTGTAACGGGAACTGATAACAGGGGAAAACATCTTAATCACCCTAAAAAAATAGACACCGAGATGACCCGTAGTGTTTGTGATCACGTAAAGTCATTCCAGCCTGTTGAGTCCCATTATACAAGGAAAAGCAGCAGTAAATTGTACTTGGATAACAATCTAAGTTTTGCTAAGATGTTTGCGTTATACAAAGATTGGGATCAATTGCAAAACTACAACAATACAGCACAAACAGAAAGGCAATACCGCACTATTGTAAACGACAATATGAACATTGCATTTTATATGCCGAAAAAAGATTTATGTGACAAGTGTCACGCGTTTGATAACATGGAACATCCTACCGAAGAAGAAAAAGAATTTCACGCAAAGCATCTTTCGAACAAGCAAACTGCACGAAAATACAAAGCCGAGGATAAAGAACTAGCCAATCAAAATCCTGGTCAAATAGTATGTGCAACTTACGACTTTCAGAAGGTACTTAACTGCCCTAGTGGAGAGGTTTCTTTATTTTATTATAAAAGGAAGTTGTCACTTATGCATTTGACAGTATTCGATGCTGGAAAGAAAGAAGCATCATGCTACATGTGGCCTGAAAATATAGCCAAACGTGGGGCCAACGAGGTTGCTAGCTGCTTGTTAGATTTTATTCAGCTTAAAGTAGCAGATGGGGCACAAGACTTCAGATTTTGGTCAGATAACTGCGCTGGACAAAACCGTAACAGAGTTGTCTACAGCCTCTATATGCACGCTAGCAAGAAATTCAACATCGACATCACTCACCGATTTTTAGAGTCTGGTCATACTCAACAAGAAGCAGACAGTGTGCATGCTCTTGTTGAGAGATCTTCCAAAGGCAAAATAATTTACACTCCTGACCAATGGTACGCGTTAGTTCGTTGGGCGAAAACAAACAGTTCTCCTTACAAAGTTACTGAAGTGACTCAAGATATGTTATTTGATTTTAAAACCTTGTTAGACAACAGAAACTGGAAGAAAAACACTGAAAATCAAGACGTGAGGTGGAATAACATGAAGGAAATACATGTAAAAAAAATTGACCCTAATATTATTCTTTACAAATATGACCTGGACTCAGACTACATGACACTAAATACTTTAGTTCGGACCCGTCGAAATAAAAAAACCTTGCTTAGTAATCAAGAAAATGAATTGTCGCCATTATATTCTAGCAGCTTGCCGATATCTGAAGCAAAATATAAAGATTTGTTGTCGCTTTGTAATGCTGGACACATTCCAAAGCAATATCATATTTTTTACAAATCACTCCAAATTTCTCAAAGCAATGATGAAGACATTAACGATGAGGACTGAATAGTTTATTTTTACCATTATTTGTAGAGGTCTAAGAACATTGGAACTGATTGTGACTGATTTT
Source organism: Autographa pulchrina (assembly GCA_905475315.1). Taxonomy (NCBI): domain Eukaryota; kingdom Metazoa; phylum Arthropoda; class Insecta; order Lepidoptera; family Noctuidae; genus Autographa; species Autographa pulchrina. Next base: position 29,520,493 of record FR997761.1, on the reverse strand, counting down.
TAGAATAAATAATTGTCTAATTACTGATATAAAATAACGATTTCTTTTAATACATACTTTCTAGTTTAAGCTCGAAAAAGCTCAGTACCTAAATATATATTATCTATTTACATTGATTGTTGATTAATATTAAAGCATGTTGAGTAACGTTTTAAGTTTAATAGTTACATAAAGTAAATGTTTGTGATAATTATCTCGTGATGATCTCTTTTATAATTAATAATATGATATGATTGATAAGTGTGTTAAGTTTTCTTTCCTTTTTAGTTACAAAATTTATGATTGTAATTTCAAGAGCATAAGACTTACATATACTCATTATTCTTAGTATAGAGTAAGTACTATGTTCTGTACTAATATTACTTTATAAAACCATTGTGCCATAAACATAATTGTATATTTTTACACTTAGAATTAAGAAGTATCTCGTAAAAATTCAAATTTAACATTGAATTGTCATCATACAAGGTAAAAGCTGCTTTATAACTAAGTATTTGTGTTTTTTAATTCTTTATTTTTAATATAGATTCTTTAATTAAATATCTGAATGTGTTTTTCTTCATTTGCCACTAATGTCCCAGAACAATAGCAGTAAAAGTTTTACATAAATTTAATAGTAGGAAGGTTTCTCATATCGAATCTAGTCTTATGTTACGTTGACGTGAGCAATGTAACAAAGAAAACAATCGAAAGTACCACATTCAATAGTTTACTAGAAATTGTTGCAGCGGAAAAGTATCGAAACGGGCACATTCGATAATAGACTAGAATATTTTGTCATAAAAAACTATCGAATGTGTAATATTAGAAAAAGTATAATAATTATCAAAAACTATAGTAGACAGTATTAAACGGTAAAATTTTCCACTTTAGATACAACTCTAATATAAAATTTACAAATTTCATGTTTGACAAAAATCAAAATCTAAACTTAGAACCGCTCTCTTGTAAAGTAGAGGTTTTGCAGTTTCGATACTTTACGTGGTGGCCGTCGATTTAGATGGACTAGCTATTTGTTTATAAAGCAAATTCTTCCGATTTAGATTTTCAATTTCCTTTTTTAGGTTTGCGTTTTCTAGGCTTAATGTGTCTATTTCTCCATTCGCACTACATAATTTAAGTGTGAGCTCCTCAATCTGCTTCTTTAGTTGAGTGATTAAATCAAGATCATCATCCGACAAGTCTGGCATACTGCATACAGTGCCATCTAGAGTGCAATTTGCAATACTGTCATCCAAGTTCATATTGGAGGTCGAACGTGCGCGTGCGCGTCGCACAGTGACGTTTTTGGTTCCACTCATAGTTCATGTTCGTCGCTAGATGTCCCTTAAATGAAGTCGATAAAACAGTTCTGGGCCTTAGTTCATATACTGTCCACTTGGAGCGCTGACAAGAAATTCAAACTGCGGAGAAAAAACCGCCACCATTTATTGCTCACCCTAGTTTTTTCACAATAAAAGTGTTATAGTCACTGCTTAGTAATTAACACAACTGTACTGATGTGATTTAGAATGTTCCGTGGTAATTTTTGACGGTATTGATTTGGTAGAATACTTTTAACTGTTTATGCACTGTCACTTTATTTATAACATTTTTCTACACCTAAACTGAGGTTGTTTCTCAGGATAACACTTTTACGGGATATTTATCGGGTAATGTTCACTTTAACTCACAATACGTCATTAATAACTTGGTATTTATAATTAAATTAATTTGTAAAAAACTTTCGGTAAGGAACTCAGTGTTTACGCGACGGCAGCGCTATATGGTATATTATAATTTGTATTTCATTAGTTGTTTCGTTAATTGACTCTATCTCTACTAATTGCTCCCTATTTTTGAGGTATGATGCGAGCCATTCATGGGCTTTACCTCGGATTCCAATTTGATATAATTTACTTAATAATATTTTAAACTGCACTTTGTCGTAGGCCTTGGTCATGTCCAGTAATATGCCTATTGCATAGTGTTTATTATTAATAATGTTTTGTCCCAACAGCGGCCGACTTTCGGTCGCTTACTCGTATGCTGCAGGAGAGAGCCCTGCCATACCATAGTTTTACCCTCCCAGAGGAACGCGTCCTCCGCGTAGTAATTAAATCCGTCCCCGTTGAGTTGTCCTCAGACGACATTCTCAAGGACCTCTGTTCGCAGGGCATTCCAGCCCTCGAGGTACACCGGATGTACCGTTCGCGAGGCAAGTTGCCATATGAGATGGTCCTTGCAGTCACCGAGAGATCGGCTGATGGTAAGTCCATCTTCAACATTAAATCCGTCTGCCAACTTTCCGGGATAAAAGTTGAGACGCCACGTCAAACCGGCACTGTCGGTCAGTGCCACCGCTGCCAGTTGTACGGCCACTCGCAGCGTAACTGTTTCGCGCGCCCTCGTTGTGTGAAGTGCCTCGGTGAGCACGGAACGCCTGGTTGTCCCCGGCCCAAGGACCACACCCAGTGCGCTGAACCCCCTAGCTGCGTTCTCTGCGGCGAAAAGGGTCACCCAGCAAACTACCGAGGCTGTCCAAAGGCCCCCAAAACCGTCGCGAAACGGCCTGTCGCCCGTGGACTGGCCCCCGCGCAAAAACCCGCGACCGCTCCGCCGCGTCTTAGTCCGCAACGCCCAACCGGGGCTTGCTGGAATAGAGAAACGCATCTCCGTGCGTTCCCGGCCCTCGCCTCTCCTCGGAAGGAGACAAAATCGATCACCGCGCTCCAAGGACCCTCTGTCCCACGCATACCCCTCGCCGCGTTCAAACCCGCGCCTGTACCGAAACCCGCGCACGCATCACCGTCGGCCGCGGCCCTTATGGCCCCGACGTTCTCGGCCGACATCACTGCGTCGGTTAAAAATTATATCGAGGTATACGAGTCGTTTGACTTTAATCGTATCCGCCTTATGGCTGAGGCGATTAGAGCCAACCCCTCGCCTCTACACGCGCCTTTCATTAGGGAGCAGTTCCGCGACGTATTCGCCGCATACAAACCCGCCGCGTTCTAATGGCTACAACCGCCGGTAAATTCAAACCCCGTTCCCTTAAATTAGGTTTCTTTAACGCGCAAAGCATTAATAATAAACGCGATGAAATCGCAACGTTTCTCCGCGACCACCAACTCGACGTTTTTCTTGTACAGGAGACCTTTCTTAAACCGTCTCATAGAAACCCGCGAATCGCGAATTATAACCTAGTCCGTAACGATCGTACCAGAGCCGCAGGCGGCGGCACGCTCATTTACTTCAAAAGGTCACTGTACTGTGTTCCGATGGACCCACCTACGCTGTCGCACATTGAAGCCTCTGTCTGTAGGCTAGGCATGACCGGTCATAGACCTTTGTTCTTAGTCTCAGTTTATATCCCTCCGTCACCTCAGGGGGTCGACTTACGACCTGACCTGCAAGCTCTTCTTGCTCTCGGCGACTCCGTCCTTCTGGCGGGAGACCTGAATGCAAAACACGAAGCGTGGAATAGCCACACTCGTAACATCCGCGGTAGACACCTAGACCTTCTTAGCTCAGAGTTAAACTTTGACATCGTCGCGTCGATGAATCCTACGCACTTTCCCGCTAACGTAAATCACCGCCCCGACATCTTAGATATAGCTTTGCTTAAAAACGTCAACCTAGCGCTTCGGTCCATTGAAGTTATTCAGGAATTAGATTCTGACCATCGACCAGTGATCATGCCTTTCGGTCCGCGTGTAGGTCCCCCAGACGCTGGTCAGCCCATCCCCACCAAGATAGTTACGAACTGGACGAAGCTTAGGACCCGCCTTAAGTCAGTCCAATCCGCGCATCTCGATTCAATCCCAGACCACGTGGAATCCGCGACAGACGCTATAGGCGCGATCGACTCCCTCACTGAGCACGTGCAGTCCCTGGTGAACGAGTGTTCACGGTCGGTACCGGTGACAGAAGACGCTCGCTGGCTCCTTCCGGACGACGCCCGTGCCCTACTGACGGAGAAGAACGCGGCTATACGCGCCTATGACGCTTATCCCTGCGACTCCAATCGCGTCCGCATGCGCTCTCTACAGCGTGCTTTTAGGAAACGCATAAGGAAATTGCGTGAGGAACGCTGGGATAAGTTTCTCGATCAATTAGAGCCCAATCATCACGCATTTTGGAATCTCCAACGTAAACTACGTAGTTGCACCGAAGTTACTATGCCCCCGCTGAACCGTCCGAATCAGAGCCCTGCCTTCGAAGACGACGAGAAAGCGGAATGCCTAGCCGACAGCTTAGAGGTCCAGTGTACGCCTAGCGACCTTCCGGTCGATCAAGCTCACCTCGCCAGAGTTGACGCTGAAGTCGAACGTAAGGCCTCGCTCCCTCCTTCTCAGGATCCGGAACACCCACTCGCGCCGGTAACAGTAGACGAGGTACGTTCTTTGATCAAGGAACTGCATCCACGTAAAGCCCCAGGTTCAGACGGTCTCACCAATAAGGTGATTAAACTCTTCCCCCCAGCTTTAGTAATTCTCTTAACAGGCATCTTCAATGCAGCATTAGGAAACAATCTCTTCCCACATAAGTGGAAAGAGGCGATAGTCATCGGCATCCACAAACCCGGTAAACCAAAGTCTGAGCCTACTAGTTATCGCCCCATTAGCTTACTCAAGGTTCTTGGGAAGCTATACGAGCGAATTATTTATTCCCGTCTTATGGACTATGCCGAGTCCGGGAGTCTCATACCAGACGAGCAGTTAGGTTTTAGAACCCAACACTCGTGCGTCCAACAAGTCCACCGCATAGTCGAGCATATAAGCGCCGGTTTTCAGCGTGGAAAGCTCACTGGCGTGCTCTTCTTCGATATAGCAAAGGCCTTCGACAAGGTCTGGCACAATGGCTTGATCTTCAAGCTATACCAACTCGAGGTGCCAGATCGTCTCGTGCTTATCATCCGAAACTTTTTGTCGAATCGGTCCTTTCGCTATCGCGTTGAGGGCACACTCTCTTCCCCTCACCCGATCCGCGCCGGAGTCCCTCAAGGCTCCGTACTCTCTCCACTCCTCTTCACGCTATACGCTAGCGACATTCCTCGCGGTGGCAAACCCCAAGTAGCTATGTACGCCGACGATACGGCCATCTATTATTCAGGCACCAGCCCCTTAGCGATAGGTCGAACTCTCCAGACCGCGGTCACGACCCTCGGAAAGTGGTTCACGAAATGGAGAATCGAAGTCAACCCTACCAAGAGCGCAGCCGTGCTCTTTAGCAAGAAACGGCAGCCTCCTGTTCCCCCTCCACCTATAACCCTCTTCGGCAAGCCTATCCCTTGGGAGCAGCAAGCCAAATACCTGGGTGTAATCCTTGATCGGAAACTTACCTTCATAGCTCATATTAAAGCGGCACGCGCGCGAGCCGCCTTCGCTCTCGGCCGACTTCATTGTATGTTGAACAAGCGCAGTAAACTCTCTCTTAATTGTAAGATGAGAATTTACACTGCGTGTGTGAGACCTATCATGACTTACGGCAGCGTCGTATTCTCTCACGTACCCGATTATCGACTCAAACGAATGCAAACTCTGCAAAACCGTTTCATGCGTAGAGCCACAGGCGCTCCAGGTTACGTCCGTAACTTGCAGTTGCACTGTGACTTAAAGCTGCCAACAATCAAGCAGTTCATGAAACGCGCCGCGATCCGATTCTTCGACTCCTCCGAAAGCCACCGTAACCCGCTAATCGTAGCGGCCGCGCGATACGTACCTTCCGTAATATCTAAGATTAAACGCCCCAGACATACTCTCTCCTACCCTGACGATAAAACAACGCTTCTCCAAGGAGCATTCGATTTAGCTAGCAGTAGCATTACACAACACAACCGCCGTATATTACGTCCTCGCCGGCGAGGCCCGTCGCGTATTATAAATAATAGTAACGTAAATGTTATCCTCCCGTCCCTAGACCAAGCTGGCCCGAGCCGGCCAAACTAGCAATAAAAATATGTCCCTAAATAATAAAAACTTAGATCCAGCCGTCCCTTGTTGTTTTCCTTTATTAGGATTGTTAGCAACGCACTAAGTCGAGGTCCGAACCCCGCAGGGGGTGCCCTTAGTGGACGTTGCTGACGTAGTTAGTTTTTCCTATTGCTCTGACTGGAGGCCTTAAGGTCCTCGCCAAAAGTCCGGTGAAGCAGTCAAAGCCTGCGCTCAGGCTAACTGCAAAGATCTCTACAAAAAAAAAAAAAAAAAAAAAAAAGTTTAAAGCCTCTTCAATGTATTTAAATACTGCTAGGGTCGTGGATCTTTTTTTCCTGAAACCGTTTTGACAGTCGCCTAGTCGTTGAAAATTTTATATTTTTCGCAAAAGTGATACATCTGATTACACACATAGCTTTCTCAAAAATCTTGGACGCTGTAGGTAACAGGGCTTTAGGGCGGTAGTTGTTTACGTCAGTTTTATCATTTTTCTTATGTATCGGCTTAATTAGAGCATGTTTTAAAAGTTCCGGAAATGTTCCCTCTACGAATGACTGATTAACTAGCGCCCAGAATGGTAAAGTAAGCTCATCGGCACACTGTCTAAACAGCAACGGGGGTAATTGGTCTATACCATGGCTTTTTTTATTTTTTCAAAAAAAAAAAATCAAAAATCAAAAATTATTTATTTAACTTAGGCTACAAAGTAGCACTTATCAAACGTCAATTATTATTACAATAGGACAGCACCCTAGGGGTCGGTTCATATCCGGCGGAAAAGGCAGCGCGCAACATCGGCCGCGCAACGCCAGAACGAGCAAACACAACAGAACATCCAACCACTCACACCTGACGCACCAACGCGTCATCAGGTCAGTGTGAAAGGCGGAATGCTCCACCATGCGCCCGCCCGCCCCAGCGCCACGCGACCGACAACACGCGACGCCACCACCGCCAGACATGAACCGACCCCAAATCGCCCACCCTTCACCGCTTCCTAAGTGCTTTGGCTGAGGAGAAGAAACGGCGCAACAAACTCCCCAGTAGCACGCTGTCATTACATTAAAAATAATAAATAATATAAAAAATAACAATAAATAACGATAAATAACGATAAGGGACCGCGCAAAGTGAACAAGTGGTTAAGGTAGATGGGTATCATACTATTTAAGAGTGAAAATTATTGAATCTACGTGGAGACCAAGGTCAGCAGAACGACCAGTCACCTCAAGCGGCACCCGTTCACGAGTATGACGCAAGGATCAGCCATCCCCTCCCTCGCCATATTAGAGGGAAGGAGGAGACCCGACCCAAGACACCACCGCAGGCAATGACAACTTAGGGAGCATGACGAAACTGCTGCCGGCTTAAAGAAAATAAAACAAAAGGAATTCTGAGTTCAAATTAGAAAAAAAAACCCCAAGCACTGATTCACTGCACAGTCCCTTATCAAAGCGGCATTAAAATAGTATACCAATATACATGCGTATAACTGCATTAATAATAAAACAATATATTGTTACATACAGAGTGTATGCCAATCAATTTGGAACAATAATTAGAATTGTTATAAAATGTCAAAACAGCAAAGTAATAATAATAATAAAAGTTAAATTATACAATAGTATAATTGTATCAAAATATATTAGTAACATACTATTTGTATGGCAGTCAAAAATAAACAAAAAAATAATAAAAAATGGGAAAAAATGATCCCAGTAATTCAATTCAGAACCGTCTTGTGTCTATCAAGGCGACCAACAGTTTTTATCGTTTAAATAGTCATTTAATGTATAGTAGGCTTTCTTACAGAGCCTTGTTTTGACTACTGATTTAAATGAATTATATGGTAATTCTAACATACTAGGTGGCAGCTTGTTGTAGATACGAATGCTAAGTCCTATAAATGAGTTATGCACCTTGTGCAGCCGGTGGGATGTAGTGCATAACTTATGCTTATTTCTAGTATTAATGTTGTGTATGTCACTCTTTTTAGTGTAGAGGTGAATATTTTGTCTAATGTATAATATATTGGCTAGAATAAATTGTGAGGCAACAGTTAGAATCTCAATTTCCTTAAAACGCTCCCTAAGTGAGACCTTAGCGCCTAGCTGGTAAATAGACCTAACAGCTCGTTTTTGCAGAATAAATATTGTTTCAATATCTGCAGCCTTACCCCACAACAGAATGCCATAGGACATAACGCTGTGAAAGTAACTAAAGTACACTAATCGAGCTGTATCCACGTCCGTTAGCTGCCTAACTTTCCTAACTGCATATGCTGCTGAACTCAGTTTGCTTGCAAGGTATGAAATATGAGCTGCCCATTTAAGTCTACTATCTATTGTAATACCTAAAAAGACGGTCGATTCTACAGTCTCCAGCACTTCATTACTAACAATTATATTTGGACCTAGATTTTTAACGTTTGGCATTACAAATTTAATGCACTTCGTTTTCTTAGCATTTAGTACCAAGTTATTAACAGTAAACCAATTTGTTGCCTGTAAAAGTGCACTGTTAATGTGATCAAAACTATCACTATTTCTATTCACTTTAAATATGAGTGACGTGTCGTCAGCGAAAAGTACAGTATTGCAGATACCTTCTAAATAAAACGGCAAGTCATTTATATATACCAGGAACAAAAAAGGACCCAGTATAGAACCCTGGGGCACATCTAATTTAACCGGAAGTGGCCTAGATTTTACGCCATTAACTTCTACACATTGAAGGCGCTGCTTTAAATAAGAATTCATTAAGTTAAGGGCTATATCCTGTATACCGTAATATTTAAGTTTAGCGAGTAGTGTGTCGTGATGAACGCAATCAAATGCCTTAGAAAGGTCACAAAAAACGCCTATGGCATTTTGTGAATTCTCCCAGGCGCTATACACGTGTTTTAATAAAGCTACACCGGCATCAGTTGTTGAGCGACCCTTTGTAAAACCATACTGCTCATTGTGGAGCAGCTTATTTACATTAAAAAAACCTAATAACTGCTGTAATATTAACTTTTCAAAGATTTTACTAAACGCGGGTAATATTAATATGGGTCTAAAATTACTCACTTCACTTTTAACACCGGATTTAAATAATGGTATAACTTTACTGTACTTCATGAGGTCTGGGAATATTCCCAAATCGACACACTTGTTAAAAGTAACAACAAGATAAGGAGCAACATCATCTATGATTATGTTTAATAACTTTACAGAAATACCCCAAAAATCGCCAGTATTTTTTAAATTGAGTGATTTGAATGTAGTTATAACATCCCGTGAGGTGACATGTTGAAAGGTAAAAATTGAGTGACATTTTGGGGCGCAAGTTAGCATTAGGTTTTCCGCGGCAACCGTGGATGAGTGTAAGGAGCAAGTTGTGGCTATCGGAATGTTAGCAAAAAAGTCATTAAAAATCTGAGCTACGTCTACTGCTTCGCTAATTAATTTATTGTTATCAACTATCTCTAATTGATTATCGCGTTTGGTACATTTACCCGTTTCGTTATTAATAATTGACCAGGTCGTTTTAATTTTGTTTTTAGATTGCTTTATTTTATCACTAATAAATTTAGCCTTGGCCATGTTACAAACTCGTTTAAAAGTTTTAGAGTAAAGTCTAACATAATTCAAAAATGACTCATCAAATTTATATTTTTTCATTCCATATAACTCATACAGTCTCGCTCTACTTTTATATATCCCAGCCGTGGCCCATTGGTTAAATGGAGCTATGGTATTCTGAACATTTATTGTTTTAGTTCGAAAAGATTTTTGAAATTCGTTTTTAACAACGTCAAAGAGAGTTCCATAGATGTCGTTAGGATTCTCAAATTCTAAAATTGATGGTTTTATTTTAGAAACAACCCTCTCTTTAAAACGATTACAACAACTAACAGTATACGGTCTACATTCAATTTTTCGCAACTTCTTTAACACTAAGTGTGGGAAACTAGCTAATTGTCCACAGTGGTCTGATGTTATGTCAGTCAAGATTTGTTTACTATTAGCATCACAATTACTAAATATATTATCAAGACAGGTAGAAGATGAGGATGTGATTCTAGTGGGTTCGCAAAATAAGTTAATCAAATCGAAAGACCTAAACAGATTAAGTAGCCTAGTAGTGGTAACAGTAACATCTAAAATATTCACATTAAAATCCCCACAGACAATTATATTTTTCCTACTCGACTTAATTTTATTAAGTGAATCCTCCATCACTGTTTCAAATAAATTAAAATCACCTATAGGGGGCCGGTAGACACACACTATAACATATCGCTCTAGCTCAACACAAGACAGCTCAATAGTGCGCTCGATAGAAAGATTTACAATATCTAACCGCTCTTTACACTTAACAGTATCTGAGACAATAATCAGAGATCCACCACGAACAGCATTCTTTCTTACGAACGCACTCTGTACAGAATTACCAGGAATGTTAAAACAATTTAATTCAAGACCATTTAACCAATGTTCTGTCAAACATAACACCTGAACATTGTAGTTTTCTATAAATAAACTTAATTCTAGATCTTTGCCGGAGAGACCCTGCATATTTTGATGTATAACATTCAATTGATGCAGCCCACCCGTTGTCCCACCTTGTAGTTTAAACTGCAAGATGTATCTAAAGAGGTATTAGTACTACTACTAACACATTCAATAATCTTAAGTACATTGCTAGTACCAGTGTCACATAGTGAATTATATGCTAAAAGCTTAGCAATTTGTCTCTTACAGCTAATGGACATATACATTGTATATTTGGTTAATTTATACTTTTTTATAAACTTTTCATTTTATTTTTTCTTTAGCTTAATACCGGCTAGAATTAAGAAAAGTATCCTATTGTTACATTTACCGGCAGTACATTTTAATTTTAATTTTATTTTTTACAATCCTTAATATGTTATTTTGAAACCATAACACGTGCTACAGTTTTGTCATCAACTAAGATTAGGGGCCAGAACTGTATTTCCTAAACACAGGCTATTCTGTAGCCTATCTAGGAGAACAGTACTCAACCCATTAACTAGATTAATATTTACTCTGTGCCTGCCTATACTTAAAAATCAAATCAAAATCATTTATTGGAACAAAAAACAAGATAAGTAACATTAATTGAGCGTTAACAGCTACATTAGTTTAGAAAAAAACTGTGTCGCAACTGTTAGCGCCCACCTCCAGGACGGGGACAGCATTGTTGCACATTTAAAAATTTATATAAACTTAACTTATACTTAGGTTATTATTAGTTATAAAATAATGAGATTTTAATAAAATAATTAAAATTTTGTGTGATGTGTTTGTGAAAGTATGTGGGTGTGTGTAGTGCGTAGTGTTTGTATGGTGTATGTGTAGTGTGATGTTTGTGTCAGAGTGAGTGTGTATACCTATGTTAGTGCACGGATAAATATTAGAATATCTATAAAATTATACTTTAACAAGGTTTTCGATTTCTTCATAATTTTGTGTACTGAGCCATTTAATAATTGTCGTTCTACATTCATGAACAGTTAGGGGGTATATGTTAAGTTTTTGGTTTATCCTATTGTATAAGATACAGCTTGTAAAGAGGTACTGTCGTCTTACTGTCACGATACTAGTGAAGTCTAAACTACAAACTCTACCTGATCTGCGGTTCTGCCTACATAGATTGGGGTCAAAAACAAGCTCTGAGTGTTTGCGTGAAATTGTACTTATAATAAAGGTTTGTCTGACTGTAGGTACTTTGCAAAGAGCATATAATTCGTGCGTAGGAAATAGAATTGGCTTGTGCATCATGACCTTTAGAACTGCTCTTTGTGCTCTTTCCAGACGAAGCATAATAGTCTTACCAGAATTACCCCATGCAGTTATACTATAGCTAAGAATTGAGTGAGCTAGAGCGTAATAGACAGTTTTTAATATAGGTACATCAGCTGAAGATCTCAATTTTTTAAATACGTAAATTAATTTTCTAGTACGGGAGATCAGAGACCCGATTTGTTCCTGGAATGACATTGCACTGTCTACAATTACTCCAAGATATTTAATACTGGTAGTACGAGAAATAGTATTACATGTACAGAGCGTACGATTTATTGGACAACATATATGAGCGGTTAGAGTAAAAGTTAAACTGGGTTGTGAAGCGGGTCTAATAGCAAACGGAATAAATTTAGTTTTTTCGATGTTCAGTGTGAGAAGATTATTTAAGAGCCAGGTCATGATTGTTTGTAAAGCTGACTCAGCATGCGTGCGCGTTTCAAGCCAGTCTTTACCATGGACAAGTAATACTGTGTCATCTGCATAAACTATGGTTTTGGTATTGGGCAAGGTCAATCGACACAACTCATTAATATAAATAAGAAAGAGGGTAGGTCCGAGGACGCTACCCTGTGGGACGCCGTAAGTAATACATTCTTCTTTACTCATAACGTTTCCAAGTTTAACTATATGAGAGCAACCACTCAGGTAACTTTCAAACAAGTCTAGTGCTAGCCCACGTATGCCAATATTTTGGAGTTTGATGAGCAAGAGTGGTATGGACACAGTGTCGAAGGCTTTAGAAAGGTCTAGGAATACAGCGACAGTTTTAAGCTTATTGTTCAAGTTACTTGCAACAGTACTAGTTAACTCAAGAACAGCGTCTTCTGTACTTTTACCTGCTCTAAAACCAAACTGATTTTCTGCCAAAATGTCTTTAGATGTTATATAATTAACGAGCCTATTATTTAAAACCTTTTCTAATATTTTTGACAAAATTTTTAGTACAGAAATTGGCCTATAATTACTGACACTGTATCTGTCTCCACTCTTGTATATGGGGTGAACAATAGCTCGTTTAAAGACTGTGGGAAAGACTCCTGTGGACAACACGAGGTTGAACACATGGCAAATCACTGGGACAAGAATGTGTCTAGCAGCCCTAATCACAGCAGCCGATATACCATCCCAGCCAACTGCAGTATTAAATTTCAGTGCTAAAATAATTTTCTCAATCTCATCATCATCAACATCAAACATTGCCATTGAGTCTGAGACCAAGTTCTACGTCTCGAAGTTAGGCGTAGTCTGGCTATTCTGTGGTGTGAATTTAGAAGCTAGTGATTTACCCACATTTTCAAAATAAACGTTAACAGCATCAAGTGAAGTAGACGGGTCAGCAGTAAGGGACAGTAGCTCAGTTGAAGAGGTTTTTTTGTTTGGAATGCTAGCAACAGCCTTGATAAGATCCCATGTAGCCTTTGGGTTTTTTCTACGTTTCTGGAATTCCGTTCGTTCATATTGTCGTCTCAGTTTTTTTAAGTAAGTTATTACAAAATTTCTTGTATCGCGTGTATGTTAAATTAAGTACATAATTACCAGGGTCGCGTTTTGTATTACGGTACAATTTGTCACGGTTTCGGATGCATTTTTAAAGCCCAGGTGTTATCCAAGGTTTAATTTTATTTCTTTACTTGGTACGATAGATGTGTTGGAATTATTATTAACTACGCTAGATAATATATTGACTAATTTAGAAGCAGTTTCATTAGCGTCGCTGTTACATTCAAGAACTGTTGTAAAATCCGTTTTTTCAAGCTCAGCTACGCAAGCATTTACATCAGTTTGTCGTGAAATATTGGCGGTTCTTGGGAATTTAAGTTGATTTAAATTGCAAATTAAAATAACTGGGGCGTGATCCGTAATAAAAGAGTCTACAACTATTGTAATAGCCGGCTTGTGTGATTTAATGATTGAGTGATCTATACAGCTATTATTACGAGTGGGTAAAGTATGGCCAGGCAGCATTTCATGTGAAGCAAGTGTATTTAAGTAAAGGTCTGAATTCATGTCGTTACCGTTTGGTGAAGTGTTTACATTAATATCTCCAAGTATAATTATAGTATTATTTACTATATATACTATACTGTACTAAAACTACTTGTAATCTAGTCCTAGTTACACAATAAAATATTATTATTATTATAATAAACTCTAAGCACTATAGATACCCTACTACCGAGCTATATAAAGATTTTGAAGTGCTCAGCATTCGACAACTTTTTATTAAAACTATTATATTAAGACAACATGCCTGCGAAAAGCGTACTAATATATCAAATCGAAGGGCACACGAGGTATATAAGGTCCCTGCCTGTAAAACTAGCTTCGCTCATTTTTTTTCTTACTTCTTGGGTCCATTACTGTATAATCGTATAAACAAGATGAAGTCTTGAAATAATATGTCAAGATTTACTTGTGGTAGGGCATTGGATAAGTTTCTGTGTGGTTTGGGTTATAATCGCACTGAAAAATTATTTTATATATGTATTTAAAAAGTATTATTATTTAAATGCTTTAAAAAAAACAATGAAACATAAACATATATGCAAGTAGGTTAGAATTTTTATTTCGGTCCTACACAATATCTGGCGATTGTATTATAAGAGCGTATGCATTGGATTGACTCATGCGCTCGCGCACCGACGACGCGACGAATGTCGACCGCTCAGATTGCATTTATTTCATCGGGTATCGGCGCCTATCCGATTTCGATGGCGCGATGCAGTACCTTGCAAATAGTTATCCCGTCTGTTCATTTAAACCCACAATACAATAATTGAGTTCTGTGTATGTTATGACACGTTGCCTATCGATGCGGTCGACTGACTGTTGACTGTTTTGAATTGTAATCATAATAACTTATTATATTTACATCGATCCAACTTCGTAAAGAAACTTATATATCTTAAATGAATGCGTTTGATATAAGTGGAACTCTGTAATTTTATTGTGTTATAGAACTTTTTTTTATTTTATTTTTTTAGCATCTTGGACATTTATTTTATTGAATCATTACGTATTCTTAGTACTAAACTTTAATTGTTACCATGAACGTGCTGACTATCCAAGTCCCCAGAACTATCGCTATGTAACAACAAAAGCAGATTATCTATTCTTAATCAGAATTAGAATTGTTTATTTCTTAACGATGTTATTACAGATACAAGATTATTATAGAGTATATACAAAGCTAAGATCAGCGACATTCTATCTTACGGTATGTAAATCATTATATTACTAAATTATAATGTTTATAAATGAATGAAGTTCGATCATGGTCTATAGATTTAGATAATCTCAGAAGTCTTTTATTGAGTAATCACTTAATGTTTCAGTTAATTAGGCAGTGATAGCTTAGTGGTATGACCAGGTACTGCTAATTCTTAGGTTGGTGATGGAACTCAAGGCACTTCCGACTTTTCGAAATCATGTGCACATAAGTAATTTATTCATGATCACTTGCTTAAACGGTGACGGAAAAAACATCGTAAGAAAACCTGCATTCAACGCAGCTAGTGTAGAGTACTAATCTGTGCTGGGTTCGTGTGGTAGACTATGACCTAAGCACTCTCATTGTGAGAGGAATTAATGGAATGATGGTGAATGTTTCATTTAATTATATTTTATAACGATGTAAATTTTGGAATTTATTTATTTATTTATTGAACAAGGGAAAACAAACAGTAGTATATTATGTAATAACAATTTGTCCTTAACAACTAAGCTTAAAAAATATACTACCCACTACATTTTCCACGGATTGACAAAAAAAATAATATTAAAACACTAAAATCTATAAGCAAACTGTAACTGACAACTGTATATATATGAAGTAAAATAGCTAAACTTAAACAATGGAGCCTAACGCTGGATACAATTAGTTAATTAAGTACTATTGGAGTAATATATTTAAATTATAATTTTAATTTTTATGTGAAAAATCGATTTATAATAGTTGGAACATCCGAGCAGGAATAACGCTAATGCTGATCCTTTATCATTTCAATGACGCTATTTCTAAATCTAAATTTGCTAAGATGTAATATATCGATTTCACTGAACATTTTATTATACGTATTGACCAAACGATACAGCGGAGACCGCTCGCCCGAGTTTGTTCGACACATACCGGTGGCAAACAAGCGTCGGGCACGCACCTCGCGCACGTGCACTGTACGAGGAATCAGGTAACATAGTTTATTCACCAAGCTATGGCAGTCAAATTTATTGCGGCAGATACTGAACAAAGTCATCGTATCAAGGAGAATTCTTCTGGATTCTAGAGTCAACATATTGTATTTTTTAAGAAGTAGTTGATAGGAGATCTTTTTGCGAAAGCATCGATACTGCATTGCACGAAGATATTTACGTTGCACTAATTCAATGGCCTCCTTGTATTTTGTATAATATGGGTTCCAAATTGGTACCGCAAATTCCAGTTGAGGTCGGATTATGGATTTATATAGGTGTAAGAAAGTAGAAGGGCGCCGGAAATCACAAGAAGCTCTCATTACAAAACCAAACATTTGGTATGCTTTATTTACTATATTATGCACGTGAATATCCAGATTAAGTTTACAGTCAAGATGTACACCGAGGTCACGAATACTTGTAACTTTATTGAAAATGATATTATTTAGGCAATAGTCAAATTTAATAATGTTTTTTTTTCTGGTAAACGTAATGCTGTGACATTTGGATAGGCTAAGGCGCAGTTTATTAATAGAGCAATAGCTAGACAGTCTTTCGAGATCTTGTTGGAAGTTAAGGCAATCCGATATGTTATTTATTACTTTAAATATTTTTAAATCGTCTGCATATAAGAGAAATTTAGAATGCTTGAAACATTTATCAATATCATTAATATACAGAATAAACAATAAGGGCCCTAGTATAGAGCCCTGTGGGACACCCGATGTTACTTTAATACAGCCAGAACTAGACTCAAACCCGTTAATAACTACTTTTTGTGTTCTGTTTGTAACATACGATACGAACCATCGAAGAAGATCACCCCTGATACCATTGTAGGCAATTTTGTTAAGTAAAAGTGTATGGTCCACTTTGTCAAATGCCTTTTGAAAATCGGTATACACCGCGTCTATCTGCTGCTTATTATCTATTCCTTCAAAAAGCTCGGTTGTAAACAGAAGTAGATTACTTAAACACGATCTATCTTGGACAAAACCATGTTGTTCATTGATTATACTGTGTCGTAAAATAGGGTAAATTCCTGCATGAACGAGTTTTTCAAATAACTTTGATAGGGCTGATAAAATAGATATCGGACGATAAGTCTCAACATCGCTTTTAGACCCCCCTTTATGAACAGGCACAATATTAGCACGTTTCCATATTTCAGGAAATACTCCATTTGATATGCACTTATTGAAAATTATATAAATAGGCTGGACTATAGTATCACAGGTGTTTTTTAAGAATATTGCTGGAATACCATCAGGGCCCGGTCCCTTCGTAGGATCAAGTGATTTTAATTCTTTGTATATACTGTCCAAAGAAAAAAGCAATGTGGTTAAATTAACATCATGGTCAACACATGATGGAGGCGGTGCCCATGAATCATTATCAAATGTGGAGGGCTCGTACACAGAGTGGAAAAAATCGGAAAAAAAATTACAAGCCATAACAGGATCATCAGTGGAGGTTTGCTTATAGTGGACTGTGCTGGGAATTTTATTGGTAGTTTTTCGATTAGCGATGTATGACCAAAAAGCTTTGATATTAGAAGGTATAGACTCTTCAACAGATTTCATGTAATTTTTATAGCATTTATCTGCGAGGTCTTTAAATCTAGATCTGTAAATAGAGAATTTTTCGTAGTCTCTGATATTTTGGTATTTTTTCCATTTTATCCAGGCCGATGTTTTGCGTCTAAAAATTTGTAACAAAGGTTTAGAAAACCAGATAGGAAAATGAGAGTTTTTATTTTTACGTGTAGGAGTATGTAGTCTAATTATTTCGTAATTTTTTTCATAGAAAGTAGAAACTGCATCGCTAGGTGGTAGAGTATCAAGCATACCATTCCAATCTGAATTCTCTATGTCTAAGTTTATTTTTTCGTAGTCGGCTTTGTAATAATTTAATGAACTTAGTGTTTTAGGCCTGGATTTAAATGTAGTTACTCTTTTTATAAATGGTACATGAACATAAAAGGCAGGATGGTGCTTATTTGCCGGTAAAAGTGGAACGTTGGCAAAATGTACGACACAAGGTTTATTACAGTAAAATAAATCCAGTATGCGTTGATTACTGTTATTTAAGTAATTATATTGTTTTAAATTAAGCTGAGAACAAGAATTAATTAATTGGAAAGATGCATTTCTATGGGGAGTGTCCGCGGCGCATTCTAAGTAATATGGAGTATTTTGAACCCAATTAATATATGGCATATTGAAATCACCAGTCAAGATAGCATTTTCCACACAGGAATGTTCAAATAAAGGTATGAGTGAGTCAAAAAAGTGTGAACTTATCTCTAGTGCAGTGTTTGGTGGTATGTATGTAGCACAAATTAAATGATTGAAGTACCAGTAAGGCCGATGCGGTCAGAAGTAAGCCCCTTAGTAAGTCGGTAGGCGCTGAGCATGCTGTCACGGAGAAGTCTAGTTGTGAACTTGACTATTATATTTTTAGGACGTATGTTTTTCGAGTGAGCATGAGGAACGCGGTGTATTGACACGATGTCACGTTGAGTGAGTGGCATGTTAATCTGTGTGGCTATTGATTCCAGTATAGTGACCAGGTTTTCACCTCGCTTTTCCGGCACGTTACATATTTCCAAATTGCATTGTCTCGCCTGTTGTTCCAGAATATCTATTTTATTTTCAAGTAAAGCTATTGTTTCGGTCCCAGATTTGTTCATTTTCAATTCAATTTCATCGAATCGTTTAGCAACATCAACACTGTTCTCATTATTCATGTTGATCGATGACTTCAAATCTAACAACTCCTGGGACAATACTGCATAGTTAGCTTTAAGTTCTACGATTTCCGACTTGGTAACAGCGTACTCAGACCGTAAATCCTTCAGGTCATTGCAAATTAGAGAGGACGTCATGGATAGTGAAGTGAGTTCATCTCTGAGAGTACTAATGCTCATATTCACATTTGAAAACTGGTTATTCATATCGTTACGCAGGTTATCCATCCCTTCTTGCAACTTTATGGTTAAAGCATTGATCGCCTGGGTCAATTCACATTCAGGCTGTTTCCTTTTTCTTTGAGTAATATTAGGACCAGAATCATCCGTTGCAAGATCCGGATATGAACTTGATTTACTTGGAGAGCGGAGCATTATGTGGTACTAAATAAATATTAACAATATCAACAATTAATGTAGGTACGCGGTCGCACGATACGCACTTATGTAGCAAGGTGCTGGTTAGTTGTGACGTAAACACGCAGGTAGTGTTGAGCTATTTCGCCGTGCGGTCGCTACTCCCCGATAGCCGAGCGCGCCACAGCACCGCGCACCCAGAGCGGCGCGAAAAAGGTCCGAGTTTGAACCCCACCAACGGCACACACTTTGTGCGACTTGGAAGGATTATTCTGCTAGGCGCCGAGTAAGAGGGACAGCGCTCTACGAAATCCAATATGGCACCCGCACTATATGGCACAACACACGAGTCAAAACGAGAGGCACCGATAATTTCAATAACAAAAGTCCAAAAACAACCAACAGTAGGCACCGAGCCGAGAGCGAATCGACAGCACGTCTGCTCACAGATAGCGATCAAAACAAACTGTATGTAGGAATAAGAAATAACTTCGCAATCAGGCAGTATACAGCATTATGATGTAGGCGCAATAACGTATAATAACGCTATAATATATTTTTATATAACATTTTAATTTGTATATTTATTTTGATTATCATATTTATTTTTTTAATTATTACTGAACAATTATGCGCTGCTTGAGTATTTAACAGACAACGTATGAACACATTATTATTATTAGGGAGAAGGTAAAGTATTCATTAATATTGTCATTAAAATACGAACTTAAAATATATAAGTGCTATAAATCTAAACACAAACAAAATATCTCAATATTAAACTATACAGATAATTTTAATATTATTTATGTAACATTTTTTTTTCACTTTATGTTTTTACGTACTAAATAAAGTATAACAGGCTTCAAAACGATGCAATTCTTAGGAACCACGTTCTGTTTAACAACGTTTTATTTCCATAAAATATATTTTTTACGTTTTATCAATAAAATATTTCGGAGTTCAATTTATAAAAGTCAATTTTAATGTTAATATGAGATAACCATTTGTAGTTGGTCTCTATATTTGTTCATGATAGAGAGATCATTTGTATGCAAGTACATACGATTACCTTATAAAAATTTCGTCTCAGTTTTCATCGACAGCGTGGCGCCGTATAATATATCCCCCTAAAATGGTAAAGGCGAAGTTATAATTGAGTAAGAATGATGTTTAAAATAATAAGTGATTATAAATCTTATGTACTACATGCATAAGGATTAAAAGTGTATGACAGCATGTATGAATTATTTTAAATAAACTATAACTTATTATCATTTCTCAAGTGTGTATACCGTTTTACAATTTGGGGGGGTATAAAATCAGTGTCATTCGGGATCATCTCACAGAACATTTTTAACAGCGCATTCTGCAGTCAGTTCTATATAGATTTACATCGTTTAATCAGTGTGTTTAATAAATAAAAACAGTAAGTATGTACGTGTCATTTAACTCTATCAATTTTGTGATCAGTGTGTGCGTACGGGTGTGACCGTGTCTCATGAGCTCAGAGGTCGCGAGTGTATTTAGTGAGAGTGATTTTATGAGTTCGATTCCCAGGCAGGAAAATAGCTTGTCTGGTCAGAGGAGTTTAATATTATCATGAATGGGTGGGGGGGGGGGGGGGGGGGGAAAACAGTTGTAACCAAATTAATTAATGTAAGTAGACCTGCTTTTCAATGTTTCACAATTTTGTTTTATTTCAGGTTTTCCAATCCATTTGACTCCGACACTGAAGTGATCCCTATATCACAAAAGCGGAAGCCTTCAAATAAGCCTTCAGCACCTAAGCCGTCCAAGCCGAAGGCAAAATCTAAAAAACGGGTGCAAGAACAGCTGTTGCCGGCTGCTGCCGGAAGTGAATCTGAATCAGAGGCTGACCTTCCGACTGCGTCTGCCTCTGCGTCTACATCTTATAAAAAGAAAAGAAAACGAGTCATCTTCCCTGATTCCGAGGTAAATTTATTGTTATTTAATCATTTATGTAGAAAAACAGACCAAACTATTTTTACACGACTGCCCAAAAAGGAGTGTTATGTTTTCAGGGTTCATGTATGTATGTATGTATGTATGTATGTATGTATGTATGTATGTATGTATGTTTGTGAGTTTCTTTATTCCACCATAACTTCTAAAAGGCTTGACCGATTTCAATGTTTGTGGTATCATTAGAAGCTTTGAGTTATCCCGAGTGACATAGGCTATGTGGACAATAAAAAATGGTCAAGTGTGAGTCGAAATCGCCTGCAAAGGGTTCCGAACGAATTTTTTTTTTGTGTTGCGTCATGTTTTTTTTGTTGTTCACTAAAAGGTATTAAATAAAAAAATTATAATTAAAAAAAATAAAAAACACGACTGCCATGTCAAAAAAAAATAAAAACAAGTAAAATATTTGCAGTCGGGGGACCTGTAATGAATTGTTCCAAGTAGGTAACCGACCCCGACTGCAAATATTTTACTTGTTTTTATTTTTTTTTGACATGGCAGTCGTGTTTTTTATTTTTTTTAATTATAATTTTTTTTACGTGGTGGTGTAAAGCATAGTTACTACTAATAAGTATGAAGTCTGACCAAGTGTAATTGGGTCAAATTTATAGAACAATTTTATAGCAGCTGCATGAAGTTTAACTGTACCGAAAAAAGGACAATGTTATGAATGTTATCAAAAGTTTCAAAAGTTTGCGTCTACCTAATAACTTATAATTTGTCAAAGGAGTTTTTTACGGTTTATACTTTTTAAGATCTACAAGATTTAATTTATATGTGCTAATCCGAAATAAATACATTTTAAATGAAGAATGCTTATGTCCTGAGATATTATTATGATGGCTCAAAATAATAATAATCGTCGGTTTGTGTCCCCAATACTCACATTAATTGGGCTTGATGATTATCATGAATCATCAGATTTTGATAAAATTAGGTATTTATTTTGAGAAATTGATTTGTTACATTAACTAATGTATATTATTTTGTTTGTTTCCAGGATGAAGAGCAGCGTGAACTAATTCGAGCATCTAAGCTGAAGAGCTACCTAACTCGGCGAGTGGGTTCTGGTTACACTATGCAAAGTGACCCCACAAGACGAGGAGAATTTTATATTGAGGTCCGCATCTCGAATTGCCAGGAGTTGGAGGCTATTTCAACCAACCGCTGGAAACATTCACTGCTATGTTTCAAAACAGCAGTGAATGACGATAGCCCAACTTGGAAGGCGGTTACTCAGTTGGTTGGAACAGTTAAGGAGGATTACTCCTCCATCCAACCAATTTTGTACCCCCAAAATCCTTTTTAAATGTTTTATCATTATCGTTTTTAACTATTTTATATTTAGCCATATTATCGATACTGTACAAATTTTGTAGCCATATTATAACCTAACCATGTATTTTTGTATTTGTAGTGTTTGTAACCTATAATCTTGTCAAAGTTGTCAATAAAGATGACGTTGTCTCGAGCACACGGGTAGTGGGGTAGTTAGTCACGTGAGAGCCACGAGCGAGAACGGACGTCTACCTGCATACTGGTGTGATAACGAGCCAATTAACTTGCCTCTTGTGACGCGGAGTACTACATGTGGCGACGAGATAAAAGGTCAGTGGTAAAAAATAATGAAAAAAAAAAAAAAAAGGACAGTATGGTAAATAAGTATGTAGGAACGTAAATGATTTGATTGTCTGAAGTACTTTTACGAATTGAATGTATGATTGATTGCAAAAGAGAAAACATAAATAAAAAGAAGGAATAATAATTGGTATAAAGTGGGTAATTGAGCTAGTGATATTCTGTACTAGCTATCATTAAAGTTTAAACCAAAATGTAATAATTATCTGTGAGCTTAATTTACCTTCGAATAATATTATTATGTGGGTACCTTGTCTTGTTTATCATTGCACTTCGTTGATTATAAGCCGATGAATCACATAGTAGGCCGGTATTGTGTCAGATTATTGTAAACAAATTAGATGTTAAACATTCCATATAGATTGAATTCAAATTACCGATTACGTTATTATTTATACAACTTTCATCAACAATTTTTAATGAATAAAATTTCAAGTTTAGTGATTTAATTAAATATAATGGAACTAAACCAGTAAAGTCGATTTCTTGTATCTTACCTGGGTACTAATTACCTACTTGAGAAATATTTTAGTGAATTTTAGATACCTATTTACTCTAACCTGTATCGTGTAATTGTAATTGAATATTCAGTAAGTCCTAAAGGTCTTCCGGTGATTAAGTAAACTTAATAGTAATATACACTTTAGTACACATACGTTATACGTATACGTATCTAAAAATTACAATATCTATTATATTTGCTGTGTGTCTCAGGTAGTACGAACCTACATGAAATTGTAAATCGTGCGTGATGTGTGTGTCAGGTAGTACGAACCTACATGAAATTGTAAATCGTGCGTGATGTGTGTGTCAGGTAGTACGAACCTACATGAAATTGTAAATCGTGCGTGATGTGTGTATCAGGTAGTACGAACCTACATGAAATTGTAAATCGTGCGTGATGTGTGTATCAGGTAGTACGAACCTACATGAAATTGTAAATCGTGCGTGATGTGTGTATCAGGTAGTACCAACCTACATGAAATTGTAAATCGTGCGTGATGTGTGTATCAGGTTCAGGTAGTACGAACCTACATGAAATTGTAAATCGTGCGTGATGAGTGTATCAGGTAGTACGAACCTATATGAATTTGTAAACCGTCCGTGATTGTGTGTGTCGTGTAGTACGAACCTATATAAATTGTAATTCGTACGTGATTGCGTATTAGGCAGCAAATGAGTTCTGACATTAGTTGACCGTATGTAGATATTGGGACGAATTAATAACATACCGCGGTTTAACAAAGTCAACTTCGGTTTCAGGTCGCCCCAAATCTACCTATTCCGAAAATGACAAACTTATTGCCAGCTCCTGAAAAACTCGATCTCGACGGTGACAACGCTACAGTTGCTTTAAGATGGGAGCAGTGGAAAAGATCTTTTAATATCTATTTGGATGCGACAGGAATTTCAGGTGAAGAAAAAAAGCGAGCAACGTTGCTACTTTTAGGAGGACCAGGGCTACAGGAAATTGTTTTCAATCTACCCGGTGCTTATGAAGAAAACCCTACAACTGAATCACATGTTTTCAAAACAGTTATAGACAAGCTTGATGAGTATTTTCTTCCAAAACAGAATAAAATTTACGAAAGACATTTATTTCGACAAATCAAACAAGACGAAGGAGAAAAATTTGAAAAGTTTGTTGTGAAATTGAGGAATCAATCCGGAAAATGTAAATTTACTAGCCCTGATGAGCATATTATAGATCAGATTGTAGAAAAATGTTTTTCGCCAGAATTGCGGAAAAAAATATTAACATTAGGAGACACTGTTACATTGGACAAGATAATAAATGAAGCGAACACTTTAGAAATAGTGAGTCACCAACTGGAGGATTATGGGCAAAAAAGCAAATCAAATGATGTCAATACGATTAGAAGTTACAAAAAAAATTACAACGCAAAGACTGATGACATGAAACGCAAAAATGAGAATAAGAAAATTGAAGAATCGACAAATAAATCAGAACTGAGTAAATGTGGTAGATGCGGATAGAATAAGCATACAGCGCCAAACAAGGAATGTCCAGCAAAAAGAAAAAATTGTAATGCTTGTGGAAAATCCGGACACTTTAGCGCAATGTGTAGGTCTATACCCCAAAAGCGAAAACTTGAAAACAAACAAAATGACGATCCTAAAATAAAGAAGAAACGGAATGAGGTGAACTTAATAAACGTTGGAGATGATTCTTCTGAAGAGGACCATTATGTTTTTAACATGAATGACGATGACGAAGCTAACATTGAATGTGAAATGGGGGGAGTCAAACTGAATTTGCTTATAGATTCTGGATGTAAATTAAACTTAATTACTGAAAAGACATGGGAAGATTTAAAAAAGAAAAAAGTTTACTGTACTAATCAAATAAAAGGATCAAACAAAAACTTATTTTCATACGGGAGTAAATCACCTTTAAAGGTTAAAGGGTCATTCGAAACTGAAATCAAAGTGAATGAGAAATCAGAACAGACTACAGTTTATGTTATTAAAGAAGGATCGAGAGATTTGTTGGGGAAAGAAACTGCTCTTCGTTTAGGAGTCCTTAAGTTAGGTATTGGAATAAACAAAATTACAATATGCCCTAAACCTTTTCCAAAATTCAAGGATGTACTGGTTGAGATCCCAGTCGATGAAAACTGTAAGCCTGTATCACAACCATATCGGAGAATCCCAATCCCTTTTGAAAATAAGGTCGAAAGCAAAATAAAAGAACTCCTTGATAGCGATATCATTGAGGAGGTACACGGACCTTCTCGATGGATTTCACCTGTGGTGCCTATACTAAAAGATGACGATGACATACGACTCTGCATAGATATGAGGCGAGCAAATGCCGCAATCATGAGGGAAAATCATCCGTTACCGTGCATGGATAATTTCTTGCCAAAAATTAAAAAGGCTCAATTCTTTTCGAAACTTGACATAAAAAATGCTTTTCATCAGGTGGAGATCCACCCTGATTCGAGGCATTTGACAACATTTATTACTTCTAAGGGCTTGTATAGGTACAAGCGGCTGATGTTTGGAATTACGTGTGCGCCAGAATTATTTCAAAAAATACTGGAAAAGATGTTGACGGGACTGGATGGTGTAATAAATTTTATTGATGATATTTTGGTGTACGGAGAAGACGAGAAGCAACATGATGAACGGCTATCTAAAGTTTTGAAGGTTTTGAAAGAAAATAATGTCTTGTTGAACGAAAGCAAGTGCCTATACAAAGTACAAAATATTAGCTTCCTTGGACATGAACTAACACCAGATGGAGTTAAACCGCTTAAGAAATATATGACAAGTATTGAAGAATTCAGAACGCCTAAGACAGTCGAGGAACTCCAAAGTTTTCTAGGATTAGTAAACTACATTAATAAATGGCTGCCCAATCTATCAACAACCTTTGAAAAAATTATTGAGGAAGAAATCTGGAAAAAAGGCAAATATAGAAGATTTGTGGAAAGGTGAACAGGACCAAGCATTTCAGAAACTGAAGCAGGCTCTCAGTAAGGTGCCAACATTGGGGTACTACGACGTTAATGACGAAACAGAGGTCATTGCTGACGCGAGTCCAGTAGGGTTAGGGGCTGTGTTAATACAAAATGATAACAGAGAGTCTAGAATTATCGCATATGGTAACCGCACTTTGACTGAACTAGAACGGAAATACAGCCAAACAGAAAAAGAAGCACTTGCTCTGGTTTGGGCCGTAGAGCACTTCAAATTTTTTGCTGTTTGGAAAAACATTTGATCTTATTACAGATCATAAACCGTTAGAGTTTTTATTTGGACAGAAGTCGAAGCCATGTGCACGCGTTGAACGCTGGGTCCTGCGACTGCAAGCCTTTCGATACAATATTAAATACAAACCCGGTAAAATGAATATCGCGGATCCTTTGTCAAGACTTTGTGCATATCGCAATGTCCCACCTGGAAACGTTGACGATTATGTACAGCAGATCGTCGAACAGTCTAGACCTTGTGCTATTCCCATGGAAGTCCTAACAGAATGCTCTGGACGAGATCAAGAAATTAAAAATGTAAAAATAGGAATGTACAATAAAGATTGGGATGATTCGGTAAAAGGATATAAAATTTTTGAAAATGAGCTTTGTTTTTACGATAAAATATTACTCAGAGGCAGCAAAATTGTAATACCAAAAGAACTTCGGAAAAGAGTATTGGATGCTGCACACGAAGGCCACCCAGGGATAGTAGCGATGAAAAACCGGCTGAGATCAAAAGTTTGGTGGCCAAGAATTGACAGAGACGCTGAATCAAGAGTAAAAGCGTGTAAAGGATGTACTCTTGTGGGGTTACCCAGCCACCCTGTACCAATGAAACGACGTGATCTCCCCACTGCTCCTTGGGTGGATGTAGCAGTTGATCTATTAGGTCCGCTGCCAAACAACGACTACTTGCTTGTTCTTATTGATTATTACAGCAGGTACAAAGAGATTAAATTTACTAAAACAATCACAAGTTTGCAGATTATTAAGTTGCTAAAAGAAATATTCAGCCGTCTTGGATATCCCTCATCAATCACAGCAGACAATGGACGGCAATTTGTTAGTGACGAATTCAAGGAATATTGCCGACAATGCAACATAAAATTGTTCAACACTATACCTTACTGGCCTCAGCAAAATGGTGAGGTCGAGAGGCAAAATAGGGATATTTTAAAAAGGTTAAAAATCAGTCACGTGCAAAAAGAAGATTTAAAGGAAAGTATGTGGGAGTACCTAATGATGTACAACTCAACCCCACATTCTGTAACAGGGAAAATGCCCTCAGAACTTTTCTTTAGTAGACAAAATAGGGATAAAATCCCTTCTATAAATAATAATAAGATAGATGATTCCGAAGTAAGAGACAAAGACAAAATAGAGAAGGAGAAAGGGAAAGAGTATGGAGACAGAAAACGGCACGCTGAGCATTCAACACTTTTGGAAGGAGACAAAGTATATATAAAAGATATGGGAAAAGGAAATAAGTTAACAACAACCTATAAACCGACACCGCATGTTGTAGAACATTCGGACGGTGGGGACGTAATAGTAAGGAATGAAGAAACTGGCCAAAAACTTAGACGCAACGTGATACACTTGAAGAGAGTTGAAGGCGAATGGAAAGTTCATAGTGAGGATCAAAGTATTGCTGAACAGGATCAAAAGGAAAATGATTAAAACAATATGCCTATCAATAATATAACTTTGTAGGGTTGATTATAAGACAAAGAACTGATTTGATTAATAAATTTATAATAAGGAAGGGATGTAGTGTTTGTAACCTATAATCTTGTCAAAGTTGTCAATAAAGATGACGTTGTCTCGAGCACACGGGTAGTGGGGTAGTTAGTCACGTGAGAGCCACGAGCGAGAACGGACGTCTACCTGCATACTGGTGTGATAACGAGCCAATTAACTTGCCTCTTGTGACGCGGAGTACTACAGTATTAATTACTATTAATAAATGCATTGCTCTCTTACATAATCTATTCGTTCGATAAAAACGACCATATAATTAAAAACTATAAATAAGTTAAGATTAAATAATAATTTTCATGTATTTTCTTACAGAATCTACTTAGTAGATAAAATAAAATACTAAATTAAAACCTAAAAATAAAAACAATACAATATTTTATACTATAAAAAATCTGATTAAGAAAAAATAGAAATACCTACATAAAGCTTTTCTGAAATTATTTAAAATGTTTTTCTGTCAAGCTTGTAACATTAACGTTCACAATTATTCTTCTCACAAAAAAACCAACATCCATAAATCTAATAACCTCATAAAAACGCAATTTGATAATATTCGTATAATAGCTTGTGCTTTTAAAAACAAAATAGTCAGTTATAAAATAACCCCTCAAATTTTTACTATTACTCCTGAAAAGTTTTTATCTGAAATTACAGACACATGTTGCTATCTAATCAAAGAGTTATTAAAACAACACGTTTCTTTAAAAGTCAATTTCGAACTTTTTGTTTCGTACAATTTACCTAAAAATAACGAAATAAGTCTTAAATCATTTAACACGAGATATACAATTATACTTCAAAGCACAGATATATTATCCACTTATCAAGCATTTGCGGAAAAAATATTAAATAAATGTTCCGAGTTCGAACTAAGTGAGTCAGGGTGGACGATTGAATCCATAAGTCATTTAGAAATTAATTTTGTTAAATACAGTCCTTTGAGAGCCGGTTCTTATTTAAAATTACCTAAGCGAATTCAAAATACAAAATCATGTCTAAACATAGTCAATAAAGACAATTACTGTTTTTTTTGGAGCATTGTAGCTTATTTGTACCCAGCAATGCATAACTCAAATAGAGTAACATCATATCCTCACTATTTAAAAGTGTTAAATATAGCAAACATGACATTTCCACCCAGTTTAGACGATATAAAATTATTTGAAGACTTAAATCCAAACGTAAGTGTTAACGTCTATGGTTTGGAACAGAATGACTATGTAACAGGACCATTATATAAAACTTTAAAAAGAAAACTTTTTCATGTTAATTTACTTTATATCAATAATAATGGTAAAAGTCATTTCTGTTTAATTAAACATTTTAGTAAGCTTGTACACAGACAACTTACAAAACATAAATCTAAAATATATTTATGTGATGAATGTTTTATGTATTTTGAAACATCAGAAAAACAATTGAATCATAGCTGTGCAAGAGTGCAGACTATACTTCCCGAAGAAAACTCAAAACTCTGCTTTTCAAATTTTAATAGGACTCAAAGAGTTCCAATTGTTATATATGGCGATTTCGAAAGTCTATTACGGGAATATTCTGATAAAAATAAGTCCCCATGTGTTGAAAATAAACAAATCCATGAGGCAAGTTGCTATGGATATTACATTTTTTGTCAGTCTAAACCAGAATTAAATAAGTTTAGATCATATAGGGGGCCAGACTGCTCCAAAAAGTTCATTGAAGCTATAAGTCGGGATGTAATAAGACTTTATAAACTAATGTCAGAGATAAAACCCATGATAATTAACAAAGATCAACAAACTGCTTTAAAAAATGCTAAACAATGTCACATATGTAAGAAATCATTTAATGATACTGACTCAATTGTTGCAGATCATGATCATTTCACAGGAATGTATAGAGGACCAGCACATAATACATGTAATTTAAAAGCAAAATCTTGCCCATTTATACCTATCATATTTCATAATCTTTCTGGCTATGACTGTCATTTGTTTATAAAGGAGCTTTCAGCTGTTTGCGGTCGTATAAATCTCATTCCAAAAAACAAAGAAAAATATATTTCATTCGAAAAATTTATCCCGATTGATAAAAAAAAATGTAGCCCAGTTAAAGTTTATAGATTCTTTTAATTTTTTAAGTTCAAGTCTAGATAATCTAATAAAAACTATGAAAACGAAAGATTTTCAAAATTTACGAGAGTTTTTTAAAGATGATTATTTATTTAAATTAGCATGCAAAAAAGGTGTATACTGTTATGATTACATCAATTCATGGCATCGGTATAAAGAAACTGAATTGCCAGATTCATCAAAATTTTATAATAAACTCACATCCCAATCTATTTCGGATGAAGATTATAATCATGCATTAAAAGTGTGGAATGCATTTAATATTTCTAATTTAGGGGAGTACACAGACTTATATTTGAAACGCGATGTCCTACTATTGTGTGATGTTTTTGAAAAGTTTAGAACGATGAGTTTACAATATTATAACCTTGATCCTTGTTATTATGTATCATCTCCCTCATTGAGCTGGGATGCAATGTTATTATATACTAAAATTAATTTGGACTTAATTTCAGATATTGATATGTATCAAATGCTAGAAAAAGGCATAAGGGGTGGCCTTGCCCACTGTTCTTTAAGATATGCAAAGGCAAATAATAAATACCTTCCAAATTACAACAAAAGGAACCTGATAGTTATTTAATTTATCTTGATTGCGTAAATTTATATGGTCATGCTATGATGCAACAGCTTGCTACTCGAAACTTTAGGTTTTTAAACGAAGATGAAATTAATAATTTTAAAGTAATGCATATTTTAAATGATAGTAAAACTGGATTTATTTTAGAAGTTGACTTATGGTATCCTTATAAAATTCACGAAGCGCATTCGGATTTACCATTTGCCGCTGAAAAATTTGCTCCCCCAGGTAGTAGAAATGATAAACTAATTGCTAATCTCTATGATAAACATAAATATATCATTCACTATTGGCTTGGCGATAAACAAAGTATAGATTAAGTGGACTGTATTTTTTGGAGGATGGCGGTTCTCGCCAAGAGGTGAGCGAGCGATGTATTTATTAGGGGAAAGCACGCATACCTGGCTCTCCAGCGTGGGGCTGTACAAGATGGCGGCCGGCGGCGTTCTTTCCTGCGGCGTTCTTTCTTCTCGATCACAAACTGTCACGTTCACACCCGCGGGCGGTTTATCACAATAGTTCGCTATCCAACAGCGGCGGTAAGGAAGCGATGCAGCACGGGGTGACACGGGCGGCGGGAGCGACACAGGCGCGAACTCGATGTTATGCGCCGGGCGTGCGGAAGGAATCCAAGGAAGGGGCGGGGGTCACATCGCTCACTACGAATGTGGTCAATTGCGGAACTAATATAATAGTGCGAAATATTGATGAGACGACTTAGTCCGTCTTAGAAAACATAGATGGCGCTACCATTTCCCCCCGGCCTTAAAGGGTTGCCTTTAAAAGAAATATAATCTAGCTATGTAAGGTGTACTACCGCATAACCTATACACAGTCTAAGACAGCGTTAAAATATTTTTAAATTAATTGCGTAAACAAAGCGGAACCAATTATAATCGAATTACAAACTAAATACCTAAACTAAGAAAGAGATCCAACTTCAAGCTAGATCTCACTGAGTCGGTAGCGGACAGAGACGTACAACAGGGCGCATGTAGCTACCCTTCGCGGTTTTTACAGTAACGACGCGGGTTGTGCCGTCCTTTGCGGTATGTAACTTCTCAACAATGCCTAGTGGCCATGAAAGCGGTGCTGAATTATCGTTTATAATAATGACCAACGTACCCTCCTGTATAGGGGATGCAGGACTATTCCATTTAGATCTAGCCTGAAGTTGGTGAAGATATTCTGAGCGCCAGCGTCGCCAAAACGACTGTACGAGGTTATCAAGAAGAGTATGTCTCTGAAGCAAGCTAGAAGAGTCGGCTTCAGGCGCGGGAAGTGACGACAATGGCACTGTATTTAAGAAATGCGCGGGAGTTAACGCGGATGGTTCAGCAGGGTCACTACTCAGTGCTGTTAGCGGGCGCGAATTAACAAGTGCCTCGATTTGCACAAGGACAGTTAAGAGCTCTTCATAAGAAAGGATTTGTTGGCCTATGACTCTGAAGTGATGCGTTTTAATTACTTTGACCATGCTTTCCCAACATCCACCGAAATGGGGTGAAGCAGGCGGAATAAACTTCCAATCAATGTGATTAATGGAAAGTTCCTCCTGAAGACGTGAACTATACTCTTTATTGAGAAATTTATAGAGATCGCGTAGATAAGAACTTGCACCCACGAAACAAGTGCCGTTATCCGTGTATAAACACTGTACGGGACCACGTCGCGAAAGAAATCGCTTTAGAGCTGCGAGAAATGAAACCGTACTTAAATCCGTCGCAACTTCGATGTGCGTAGCGCGCGTTGTTAGGCATGTGAAAATACATAACCAAGCCTTACGGCCTTTAATGCCTCGACCACGAACTGGTGTATACTGCAGTGGTCCTGCGTAATCACAACCGGTATGTGTAAACGCTTTATCTACCTGATTGACACGTTGGCTAGGAAGATCTGCCATTGGAGGAAAGATCGGACGCGGACGGAATTTAAAACAGGTGTTACATTTATGAATTATGTGGCGAATTATTCGTCGTGCAGCAAGAATCCAGTAGTTTTGCCTAAGT
Source organism: Autographa pulchrina (assembly GCA_905475315.1). NCBI lineage: Eukaryota > Metazoa > Arthropoda > Insecta > Lepidoptera > Noctuidae > Autographa > Autographa pulchrina. The sequence goes on along the minus strand of FR997761.1, from coordinate 29,487,874 downwards.
AAGGACATGAGTAACTCTGGACCTGCGTGGAGATGCTTCTTGTGATAAAAATCAACAAGAAGGTTGACTACATGGTCGTGACGCGGCAGGATGCAAGGATGCTTGTAGTTGTAAGGTACGTCCGAATTTGACAAACGACCGCCAACACGTATTATGCCGTGCTCATCGAGAAACGGCTTGAGTTTAAGAAGAGCGGGAGAACAAGGAATGTTATTTTTCAAATTTTGAACATCCTTACTAAAATTAACAGTCTGTAGGGCGCGCAATAATGTATACTCTGCGACCTCAAGATCAGAGCTTGAAACAGAAGTTCCATTAGGTAATTTCTTAATAAACCTACAGACATAAACGATGACACGTAGTAACTTAGACCACGATGACATGCGTAGCGCGAGTGCGTAAATAGGAGATTCCGCAACCTCAACAGTCACGGGATGAGAGACAGACTTCCGCTCAGGTATATCCTCGTCCTCTGCATCGTGGACAGATGGATGTATAGGCCACTCTGATGGATCACGCGAAATCCAAGAAGGGCCATGATGCCACAAAGGATGATCCAGAAGATTAGCCGGAGTAACACCACGAGACAGGCAATCCGCAGGATTCTCAATACCCGCGACGTGATTGAAACAAGTAGCAGGAATAAGTTCAATTATTTTAGTAACGCGATTGGCGACAAAGGTCTGCCAGCGGTGCGGAGAAGAATTAATCCAAGCGAGCACTACTTTGGAGTCCGAAAATGCGTATATCTTATTGATGTAGTGATGGGACGCAATTGTGTCTTGAACCTTGCGAAGCAACTGAGACAGCAACAGAGCCGCGCACAACTCCAGTCTCGCAACCGAAATGGTTTTAACAGGCGAGACCTTAGACTTGGCACAAACTAGCTGCACAGAGTAGTTAGATCCAATGCGGACTTGCAGATATATGACTCCGCCATAAGCGCGTTCACTGGCGTCAGCGAAACCTATTAAGTTAGCAGTACATCCATTGACTAAACCTAGATGGCGCGGCACAATTATTTGATTGAGTACGGGAAGTTCAGCACAAATTTGTTTCCAAGCAGCGACAATATGGTCGGGAGGAGTGTCATCCCAATCACATTTTGCTAACCAAAGCTCTTTGATCAAGAGCTTGGCGTACAAAATGGTAGGCGCCACAAAACCCATTATGTCCCATAAACGAGCCACTGTGGATAGCATAGTGCGTTTGGTACATTTATCATCTGGTGATAAGATGTCAAAGCGAAAGTTATCATAATTTCTGTCCCAGCGTAATCCAAGAACCTTATGATGTGCGGACTTCTCGAACTCAATATCTGGAGAAGCTTTATGCGAATCAGGTATGTGCGCGAGAACCTTTTTGGAATTGCTTGTCCATTTGACAAGGTCAAATTGGCCTCGTTTGAAAAGCTGAATAAGCTCTTCACAAAGCGAAACTGCTTGCGGAGCGGTTGCGACACTACAGACGATGTCGTCCATATATAAAGCGGAAGCAGCAACAGCTGCTGCAGCGGGAAAGTTGTCGCCTTCATCAGCGATCAACTGGCGGACAACTCGTAACGCGTGATATGGACTGGACTTAAGTCCAAAACAAACGCGATTAAATTGATACACGGTTAAAGGCTCACTATTGTCAAAGCGATATAAAATTCGTTGAAATCTACGGTCGGATTCTCGAATGCCGATATTGAGAAACATTTGTCGACAATCAGCTGAAAGAGCAATTTCGAAAAGGCGGAATTTAATTAAGATGTTAAATAAATCACCCTGTAGATCAGGACCGGCATGCAAAATGTCATTGATCGACTGACCCGATGTAGTTCGGCAACTAGCATCTAAAACCACACGAAGTTTAGTGGAGGTCTTATCTTCGCGAACCACGCCGTGATGCGGTATATAATACGCGGGAAGAGAATTGCCCTCGTCGTTTACAACCGGGCTTAAAAAACCTTTATTTATGTAATCACGCATAGCGTCATTATATGCACCGCGTAATTTAAGCGACGCGTCGAGTTTACGTTCTAAACAGTAAAAGCGCCTAAGTGCAGCAGCGTACGAGTCGCCTAAAGAATACGGGTCGCCACAGAACGGCAACGCTACAACATATCTACCACTATCGTCGCGAACAGTGGTAGCGCGGAAATGTTCTTCACACTCGAGATCCTTACGGCTCAGTGAGGGCGGTGCGGAGACCTCTTCAAGCTCCCAAAATCGCTTAAGAAGAGAATTAATACTATTTTCTTGAAGAACAGAACAGCAAGACGTAGTATAATGAATATTATGCAGCGTAGGTACGGCCCCCATAACTACATAGCCAAATACCGTCTCAATAGCGGGAGGTAAATTATATTGCTCACTACGTACAACATTAGGTAGTAGTAAGTGCGGAAAAACTGAAGCCCCGATCAAGACATCGATATTACCCGGCTGAGCAAAGTGAGCATCAGCAAGCGGCAATGTCTTGAGGTGCGCGAGTAACGAAACGTCCACGTGAGCGCTAGGTAACGTGTCCGTAATACGTTCCACAATAAGCGATGAAACGTTGAAATTAATATCGTTATTGAAACGCGAATGTATTTTAATATCGACGGAACCCTTACAAGATTTTTCTGAACCACCGATCCCTTTAACTACTAAGTTAGTATTTTTAAAGTTATTCAAAAGTCCAAGACGTTTGAAACAATCCGAAGTAATAAAGCTACTTTGTGATGCACTATCAAGTAAACAACGAACCACGCGCGGCGTGTTGTTCAAATCGTAAATAATAACTTGCGCGGTAGCTAATAATATCGTAGTGGACGCGGTACATTGACGCTCGGCTTCGCGCTGAGTGTGGTGAGTGCGCGCGCACTGCCTGCGTGCGAGCGCAACGGACGTTGTACACAATGAAACTCCGGACTGAGAAGCGGGGGGAACAGGCGCCGTGGTACGAGCGGCCTGCGCCTGCGATAACGAGAACGAAACAGCTGGGCTAGGATTTACGTTTACGTCAAGGTTACCGGGGTCAAATAACGGATACTTTTTCTTAAAATGCAATAACGTATGGTGTTGTTGATTGCATGAGCGACACTTGGTTTTACTAGAACAATCGCGTGTTTTATGCTTAATACTCAAACAATTGACACAAGCTTTATTTTCTTTTGCGGATTTAAAACGAGCAGTCGGATTTAAATTATGAAAGGCGGGACATTTAAAAAGGTGGTCGTGTACAATATTGTCGCACAGACACTTGTGTGAATTATTTGCGGATTCCGAACATGCTACGTAAGATTGCGGGTTAGGGGCCGACTTATTATTACTATTTCGCGATTTATTAAAGTTTTGTTTACTTATGTTATTATTACTAGACGAGCTAGACGAACTAGGCTGCGTATTCCGATATATTCGACACTGATCTTTAATGAATGAAAGAAAACTATTTAGGGTGGGTATTTTATTATGACGTTCGGTCATTTCGAATGCACGAACGGTTTCCGTGTCGAACTTTTTTAATGCGAGTTGCAATAACATAAAGTCGGCAAGGTTTTCTAACTTTAGGCTTTTAAGGGAATTTACTGCGGTAACAAAGTTATCAATAAACAGTTGTAAATTTGAAACTGACGCGGGACCGGACAATTTAAGATTTAAAGCTTGATCAAAGTAAGTAGACGCGAGGATGCGAGTATCCTGATATCTATCAAGAAGTGACTGAAATATGACCTGATAATTCTCAGCACTTGGTGTGACACCTGCGAATGTAGATTGCGCTTTCGGCGACAGCTTACCTATTAAATAGTACAACCTGTCAGCGTCCGTCAGCGAGGCGTTATCGTGCACTGTAGACTTGAAACTTGCATAAAATAATGGCCAGTTTCGTATATCGCCGTCAAATGACACGAGTTCAATCGCGGGCAGTTTCGGTGCTCGGACAGCCGGTCCGGCAGCGCTGGGCTTCGTGGACTGTCGATTCTCTAACTGCGATTGTATGCGTTTTATGATACAATAAAGATCTTCGAATGAGGTGTACGCCTGATAATTTGGTTTAGATTCAGGATTAATAGAAAGTAATTGTGCATTATAAGCGTCTAATAATTTATGAAAATCGGTTCGAATATCGTCTACTGTCATACAATAACTAAGAAATGACTCTTTGTTGACTTCGGAAACTTTGGCGGTTTTTGAACGCTCGAAAATGTTTTGCATACGCTCAAATAAAACATTGCGTTTAGCTTCTAAGATTGCCAACTCATTATCGTCAGAAGTACATAATTTCTTTTGTTGCGACATTTTATATACCTAATGTAGGTAGAAGTAAATAACCTAAAGTAATACTGTAGTTTAATTAATGCGGTAAGTATGTATTGTACCTAATAAGGCAACGACTTTAAAGGCGGTGGAACTAAAAGGCGCTTGAAATATGAATTTACAAAACGACTATGATAGTTTGAATAATTTATAAATTGTAAGTCAGTAGGTAGCTACGTAAGAGTATATTACCTACCGGCGGTGCGGGAAATAACTACGTAATGGGTATATTTGTGAACTAGGAGTGCAGCTAGGTGCTACAACTACCTAGATAGGCACTTCTAGAAGATACCTACGCGAGCGGGAATATGATATGGATATATGAATCCGGCTCGAAGGACCAAAAAATGGCTTGGCGATAAACAAAGTATAGATTAAATGGACTGTATTTTTTGGAGGATGGCGGTTCTCGCCAAGAGGTGAGCGAGCGATGTATTTATTAGGGGAAAGCACGCATACCTGGCTCTCCAGCGTGGGGCTGTACAAGATGGCGGCCGGCGGCGTTCTTTCCTGCGGCGTTCTTTCTTCTCGATCACAAAACTGTCACGTTCACACCCGCGGGCGGTTTATCACAATAGTTCGCTATCCAACAGCGGCGGTAAGGAAGCGATGCAGCACGGGGTGACACGGGCGGCGGGAGCGACACAGGCGCGAACTCGATGTTATGCGCCGGGCGTGCGGAAGGAATCCAAGGAAGGGGCGGGGGTCACATCGCTCACTACGAATGTGGTCAATTGCGGAACTAATATAATAGTGCGAAATATTGATGAGACGACTTAGTCCGTCTTAGAAAACATAGATGGCGCTACCAACTATGTTCATTTAAAAGAATGTATAAAAAATGGACTTATTTTACTTAATATATAGAATACTATCATTTGAACAAAGTGCATTTTTGGCTCCCTATATCCTATTGAATACTACTTTCAGACAAAAAGCGTCTTCCGATTTCGAAAGAGACTTTTTTAAAAAACAAAACAACTCTATATTAGGAAAAACTATTGAAAACAAAAGAAAACAAGTAGATGTCAAACTACTAAATGTATGGAAAGATATTTATAATAAAACTAACAAACTTTGTGGAGCTGAAAAATATGTAAGTGCTCCAAATTTCAAAAACTTATCTATATTTTCTGATTCTTTAGTAGCAATTCAGTTACAACAAACGAAAATCATGCTTGATAGACCAATTTACATTGGTTTCACAATATTGGAATTGGCCAAGACTCATTTGTATTCGTTTCATTACTCTGTGATGAAACGTCTATATCAAAATCGTATTCAACTATGTTATACTGACACAGACAGCCTTTTGTACTTAATATATACAGTTTTTTTTTACGAGGACATGAAAAAAAAAATAAAGTACTTTGATACAAGCAACTTTGAAAATGGAAATCAATTTAATATACATAAAGCTAATTCTAAAATACCAGGATTTTTTAAAGATGAAATGGGTGATGATATTATATCCGAGTTTGTAGGTTTAAGAGCAAAATTATATTGTATAGACTCACTGGCTTCTTCAGTTATCAAAGCAAAAGGGGTAAAAAGTTCGGCCGTGAAAAAACTAGATATTAAAAAATATAAACGAGCTCTACAATACAATGAATGCTTAAGAGATGACATGTGTATTATAAAGTCGAAAAATCATAATATTTTTACTCAAAAAATTTATAAGCTTGTTTTGAGTAGGGATGATGATAAAAGACAAATAATGGAAGATGGTTGCAAAACTTTGTCTTGGGGGCATCATATTTATTTATTTATTTATTTATTTATTTGTTTGATTAACCAACAATTGCTTACACAGTACGTTTACAATTTCAATCAAAACATTTCATTTATAAGTGTAACAATTACTTAAAGGTTAACACCACATGCACAATTTATAATTTGGTTATTCATTTAGCAAACTATTGTTGCTATTTACTAAAAATCCAAACTTACTAAAAAAAGTCTACAATAACAATTTATAAAAAAATAAAAAAAATTAAAACTGCATAAGCATTGTATATAAAATTAGGAGATTTACATTAATGGAATACAAGATTGATTAATAGACTAAATTAACAATTGTATAATTGTAAAGAGTATTTTTGATTTAAATTACATCACAGCGCATCATAATATCTTAAATTTTATTCAACAATTAAGTTATAAGTAGGATTAAAATTAGAATTACTTATAACAATACATTAAAGAGATCCATAAATTAATAATAGATTAAAATTAATTAGAAAATCGATAAAAATAATTAATAGCATTTAGTATACATAATTATTATTTAATTAAAGTTCATATACATTTGACTAATTGATTTGATCTTATTAAAAGCGATACGATTGGATTGGATTGTATAAAAAATCTCTTAAGTTTCAGAAAAGTGCTCTCTAATCATTTTGCAAAATTTGCTCAAACTGTCATGGTGCACATCTGTTAGGTCACTGCAACTGTTAAGCATTCTACACAGACGTGGAATCGGGGAGTTTGCACCCAGGACTGTTCTGCGTAAGGGTGGGTGCAATGGAGTGATGGGGTTCTAGGATATCTTGATGGGGCACGAAACTTAAAACGACTCAGCACACCAGGGCAGTCGATTTTATGTCTAAGAAGCTTAAAAATAAACAAGGCATCAATTATGTCTCTTCGAGTTGATAACGATTGCATCCTAAAGTACTTCAAACGAGTATTGTAGGAGGGCAGCCTTTTGCTTTTCCCCTTTGAGAAAGCAAGATGCCAAAGAAATCGCTTTTGTATCCTTTCTAAGAATAACTTATGCGTGGCGTAATGTGGTCTCCATACAACACTGCAATACTCCAGAATGCTTCGCACAAGACTATTGTACAGCATTATTTTAGTGGAAATAAGTTTGAAGCTTTTTGTATTTCTCTGTACGAATCCTAACATTCTAGAGGCCTTTTTGGCAATATTCTCAATATGAGGAATAAAAGTTATTTTTTTATCAAATAGCACTCCCAGGTCTGAGATATTGTCGACTTCTTGTAGTTTTGTATCTTCTATCCGGTACTCCGATGGTATAGGATGAGCCTTCCTTGAAAAGGACAGGTGGTAACATTTTTTTAAATTTAACTCCATTTTGTTATTTTTACACCATTCAACAACCCTATTCAAATCATCTTGAAGGAGCGCGATATCACTAGGTGAATCGATTGCTCTGGCAAACTTTAGATCATCGGCGTACAAAAAGCATTCAGAGAAGGAAAAGCAGCTAGGAAGGTCATTTATAAATATGATAAATAATATGGGGGCAAGATGTGAACCCTGTGGAGCTCCGGAAGTCATACGATAGTTGCTAGCAGATCTGAAACCGTTCACTACAACATAGAATTCCCGACCTATTAGGTAGGATTTCAGCCATTTCAGCAACGGCCCACTAATACCATACTTTGTTAGTTTATTAATTAGTATGGAGTGAGAAATTTTATCGAAGGCCTTGCTGAAATCGGTATATAGCACATCAAATTGCTTATTTGAATCAACAGATTCTATGAGCGACTCCGTGAAGGACAACAAATTTGTGGCAGTCGATCTAGACGCAACAAACCCGTGCTGATGATCACTTAGATAAAGTCTGAAGTGACGTTGAATGTGAGGGCACACTATCGATTCAAATATTTTGGCAAAGGTCGATAGGATCGCAATGGGCCTGTAGTTAGTTATGTTGTCTTTTTTATCCGACTTATATACAGGGACAACTTTAGCCTTTTTCCATTCACTTGGGAAGGTTCCGGTAGCTAACGACACCGTGTATATTTTTAAAAGTGGGGCAACCAGAGCAGTAGCGCAGGCCGAAATGAATAGTGGTGGGATTCCGTCTGGACCTGCACCTTTTCTAATATTAACAGATTGTAGCTTTTTGAGAAGGGTGTCACTGTCTAGTTCAGGGTTAGTTAAGCATTGGCTGTTAACTTCTATTGAGTCCAGAATATTTGAGTCACTCTTATGTTGTGTGTCGTGATCAGAGGTGTAGACCGATGCAAAATAGTCGCCGAACATATCACAGATAGTTGTGCCGTTTGATGATATGGTCTGACCGTTAGTCATTATGAGTGGATATGCACTAGATCCACCACGTTTAGCCTTTACATGGGTCCAAAATAGCTTGGGGTTTTCTTTAATTTCAGATTCTAAGTTTTCCAGGTAACTATTGTACAAATTTTTAGCTAGTTTTTGACACCGTTTTGTAACTAACTGTAGCTCTAATTTATCTTAAGGATTATTGTATTTTTTAAAGCGCAATCTTAACTTATTTTTTTCCTTCAGTGTCCGTATAATTGTTTTATTAAACCACGGGGGATACCGGAAAGTCGCCGGTTTACAATTTGGGACAAAATTGTCGATTGCAGAATACAATATCTCATAGAACTCTTTTAACATGACATCTACATCATCAGTGTCCGCAGAATTTCGCTGCCAGTCATGTTCATTAATATAGGTTCTGATGAGTTTGTAATCAGCCTTGAAAAAGTTTTTTCTCTGGTTGAGCTTGTTGTAAGGGAGGTTGGATTCGTTTAATAATGATAAAGTAAACTCAAGCGGGGGGTGTAATTTATCAATAATGGTCAGAGGACAACTGGATTCACTCACGGTACAAGATGGTATTGTAGATAACACTAGATCCAATATACGTTCGGAACAGTTTTTAACTAAATTATGCTGAGTAAGTCTATACACATTCATGAATTCCAACAATCTTTGACAAGTGATGGGTAGTGAATTATTAAGGGCACATGGGTCCCAAACTATCTTGCCCAAATTGAAGTCACCTACTATACAAACGGGAATATCAGTTGTTTCAAAAACGTTATTGCAGTGTTCGATAAAATGTTCGATTGAGGTAAGACATACAGGTGGAGGAAGATAAACTGCACAGAGAGCTAGCTGTCGTGATTTTTGTGTAGTCGAAACATCTACAGTGACCCAAAGATCCTCACATCTACTTTGCCATGAATCAACACGTTTAGAATTGAATTTACTTGATACAGCTATCAGAACTCCGCCACCATCTTTATTAGGATGAAAGCCTGTTGTCTCCCTATCCCTTCTGTACACAACATACCTATTATCAAATAGTTCACTACTCAGTACGCTGCTATTAAGCCAGGTTTCAGTTAAAATCAATATATCATAATCCATACAACTAATGTTACTGAAAAAAGCATTGGTTTTTGTTCTTAGACCTCTACAATTCTGATAATATATTGAAAGATTGCTGAATTTTAACTAAGTTATGTACAAAGGCATGCAATTTAAACAAACAAGAAATAATTAAATTATTTTACTTAAGCTGTTCGTGTTTTTGATGAGTATGTATTCTCCACCGTCATCCTTTCTCACAAAAATTTTGCCGTTTCTCACCCATACGTATTTGTAATTCATTTCCTTAGCCTTGATCCTAGCCGCAGCATGGAGAGCTTTGTTGGTGGGAGAAAGGTGCTCAGCGACGTAGACTGGAGAATTCCGACCAGCAAATCCAAGATGGCCACAGTTGAGTTTATTATCTCGGTTATTTTGATTATATTTGATAACCGACGCCAGGAGTTGATCGCGAAGCTTAGGTGATGCCAACTGAACGACTATGGATTTAGGACGGGGGCTGGACGGATTGGTTTTGGCAATTCTTGTACAATTCAGTATGTCTCTTTCTTGGACATCACAATTTACTACTTTTCCGAGCTGCTTGATGATTGTATAGACATTTTCTGTTTTTGTTTCGGGAATACATTGCAATTCAAGGTTATTTGCTCGGGATTGTTGCTCTAAGTTATTGAGTCGCACACTAAGTTTCGCAATATCTGTTTTTAGCTCCGTATTTTCCAATTCCAATCTGCGTATAGTATCGTTTGATGTTTTTTGGTTACGCTCAAAATCTTCAAATTGCTTATTAATGAATTGCATGGATTTAACCATCTCCTTCATTTCAGCATTCACCTTTTCTAACTCGTTATTCATCGTGCTGACCAAGTTTTTATTCAGTTCCGTTAACATTTCACTGAATTCTGCCTTCATTATCTCTTGGACAATAGAACGTATATCCTCTTTACATAATGGTGAAGGCGGCGCTGGAGATTCAGTAGCGTGTCTTTTATTACCTCTATTTTTTGATACGTTACGTGTAGGTGTTGAATCATCTGTACTGTCCATAGTAGGTAATTTAAATAAGCAAAACAAAAAAAATAAATAAAAAAATCGTCCTCTTTGATGCAGTGAGAATTAGGTAGGAAGTACTGTGCCCTCTATGTTGCTTAATCTTTGGTGCAAGCGCTCGCGGACGTCACTGAGCGTAACCGCGCGCAGATATGACACTTATGCGCGGCGCGTAACCGCGACAGTAGCATGCACTGTGCGTATGATGTCTAATCACTCACTCACCGAATGACCACGCCAAGTTAAAAAGTTATAAACGGTTCACACCAAAAAATGTTCTTATTATTCACTTTTTAACACTGTTTTTATAAAATTACACTTTTTAGTTCAATATTCAGTCCTTGAAGCAGTTTTATTTGCGAGTTGCGTCCAGATTATTAATATTTTAGAATTTTAGCAAAGAGCAAAAACACGTGTAATGTTAACCGGTCGACCGATAGGGCAGTATTTTAATTAAGTGTCATATATAAGGACGAGTTGCACCATTTAACTATAACGATAACAAAGCCATTAACAGTTGTCAATTCGTCGAATTGTCCAATAGGCGGCCGGTTCACGGCTGGTTATGGTTTAGTTATCGTTATAGTTAAATGGTGCAACTCACCCTAAGATTGCAATGCATTAATTTAAGGTAAATAAGCATAAATGTATAAGGCTAAATGTATTTTTATATTATATGAAATAAATGATTTGTATTAAAAAAAGGTTTTTAAATTGCGTTATTTTATAATTATATTCCTCTGACTGTTAAAACAAGTAAAAAAAAAAATGAAACAGTAATAGTTGATAGTCATAACATTTATTATTATATTTTACAGAAATACGTCCCTTTTAATTTTTTTAGATATACCTATATAGATAATATATAATTGGCTTAAGTACTTATATAAAATTAAATTAAAAACTATTAAAATAATAATAACAAAATAATAATTCTTGACAGTCTTATTAACTACAGTATAAGTTTAATGATACAGACTATGACTAATTAATAATTACTGTACAAAAATGACTTAAAACTATTCAGGGTCACACAATTTTTTCCCAATTTTTTTAATAAGGGTCTCTGTCGCTTCCATAATATCATCATAAGTTTCACGTACCACATATTGCACATTTACACACGCATTGTCACTATCACTATAATCGATTACATTCTTAGAGTCTTTTAGTTCATGTACTTCTAATTTAATTAGATAACCTCCATCACCACCTCGTCCACCACGACGAACAATGTATGATGATGTTGATGATCCCAATGAACATTTTCTCTTTTTTTTTTTCTTTTTCAAGATTTGAGCTTGATCAGTTCCAGTGAGCAGCTTTTCATTGTCAACCCTCTCATTCAATACACCTTCAAAATATTGTTGGTAGTTGCCCTGGGAGTAAAAAAATGGGCTAATAGGGAATATTCATGTTTTTTTTTTTTGTCTTAAATTTATAGTTTACTATTTTATAACGTAGAAAAACATATTAATGGGCTCCAAAATACTCTAGATATTTTTAAAAATGAAATTTAAAACTTTTAAAAAATTTAAGCAGTTCAAACGCTGCCATTTTGCGCGCGCTTTGCGTGACGTCACATGACACGTCCAGTGGGTGTTTACCTTAGTGTTTACTGTGGACTTTTCAGTTACTTCGTAATATTTACAGTTTTAATAACTTTAAAACCATGGAAGAAGTCAAAAAATTATCTTATAAGTATTGTATAGTACCGCAGTGCACAAATACTACTCGAAAAACACCCGACAAAGTGTTTTTTCGTATTTCAAGTGATGCGAAAATACGAAAACAGTGGTGTAAGGTGATGAGAAGGGATAATATATCTCCTAAATCGTGTTTATATTGTTGTGAAGATCATTTTAACGTAAGTGTACTTTATTTATATACAGCTTATTGTGAATTAGTAAAAAGTAAGTTTTGCATTAGTTATTGAACATTAGAAAATTCGGTTTAAAATTAACTTAAAACCTAGAAAAGTTCAGTACTCAGTTATAAAAACTAACTTTCTATAAAAACTATTGTTGTTGTGCTTTTACGAAATTTTAATGGTTATTGTTTTATTCCAGGTTAAGGAAGATACAGAAAATTATATTAAATACAATTTAATGAAAGAGCAAGGAGAAAAATGTTCTCTACGGTTGAAGAAAGGAGTTTTGCCGCATATATTTTTGTGTCAAAAACGGAGGATGCCATTACCAAAGGAGAGAATGGCTGTAGTTAAAATGCAAAGATTGAAACTGGTCAATGAAGCCCTTTCATCAGAGATAGCAATCAAAAGTAGTGTTAGCGAACCTTCACAAAGAAGTGATCACGAAGTGAGTCCAAGTACTTCCCACACAAATGTCTGTAATCAACCAGGATGCAGTACTTCCCGTATTGGATGTGATGATCTTCAGGTAGAGCTTTCCACTTCTCATATTGAGAAGAAATTGCATTGTGACAAAGCTGTGCAAGTTAATATTAAACCGAACTATAGAAGTAGAGGTGTCAATGTAAATATACCTACTAAAAAACAAAATGTAGCACTGTCACCATTTCCTTTTGTAACACAAAATATAGGAACTTCACCAGTAAAACTATCTGTTTTAAAAAGAAAATTGTTTACTGAAAACACAGCGGATACTATTTCTATATCATCTCATTTTTCTACGAGCTCTACTGATTATGAACCAAGTTATCAATCTGAGTCGAGCGAAGTTCTAAGTGATTCAGAGAAGAAGAAACAGTTTAAATATGAAATGTGTAGTATCATGCTAACTGCTATTGAAAAAGAGCCAAAAATGTTGTTAGGATTACCTAAACAATCATATCATTTAATAAAACTTTTAAGTGATAATATTCCGCTTCCTAGTAAACACATATTAATAACCCTCAAGAAAATTAAATTAAATGAGTCCTTTAGCATCTTGGCACTACAATTTGGATGTTCACAAAGTACTATTTGTAGAATATTTTCTAGAAGTATTTCTCTTATAGCAGCAAAACTTAAGGACTTGATTGTGTGGCCAGCATCATCAGATATTTACAATAATTTACCCATATCTTTTAGGCGTAGGTATGGGAATGTTGTTTCCATTATTGATTGCCTAGAAATTCAGATTGAAAAACCATCAAATGCCGTTCATCAATCACTTACTTGGTCACAGTATAAAAAATGTAACACCTTAAAGTATTTAATTTCATGTACACCTGATGGCTTGATCAATTTTATCTCTAATGGATATGGTGGTAGGGCTACTGATGTTATGATAGTACAAGATAGTAGTTACTTACAGGCTTTACCTCCTAATAAAGCAGTGATGGCTGACAGAGGTTTTAAAGACTTATCATGTTTGCTAGAAGCTAAAAGATGTACCCTTATACGACCACCTTCTGTATCAAAGTCTACCCCTAGTACTAAAAATGAAGTGAAACTATCAAAACGTATAGCAGCATTAAGAATACATGTTGAACGGGTAATAAATAGGTTAAGAGAGTTTCAAATGTTACTGCCTCATGCTTGTGTAGACTATAATTTAATTCCTATCATAGATGATGTAATAATAGTAGCTTGTGGATTGGTAAATATGCAGGATGTTTTAATAAAAAAATGAATATAATATATTTACATTTGTTTTATTTTCATAGCATAAAAAAACAGATTAACAGAAATCAAATGCAGTACCCCTACAATAAACAAAAAAAAATCTATCTAGTCATACATATTTAGTTTAGGAAAGATGGCTTTATTCCAAAAAATGTTGCATTTTTCTAACAAATTTTCACACAGTTGCTGGTCGTAGTTGACTTCTAAGATTGATATTTTTTTTGTTTTTTCAAAATCTTTATCAGCAACACAAAACAGTGCCTTTGCTTTATTAGAAAAATGCATCTGCAGTTGCACTTGTGCCATATATTTGGCAGTCACTTTATTTCCTGAACTGACATATCGTCCCATTGCTTTTTCTGATGTTGGGCATTTTATTTCTATACTATACACACTATTTTCACCATCTGGAGAAGCACCCATAATAGGATGTGTACTATTTAACTTAAATCCACATTTACTTATTTTTATTTTACTACTTCCTTTAAAACCTGACTTTCCAACAATCTACCCCTTTTCATAGCCTCTGTGTCCCTCAATTTACTTGCTCCCAAAATGGTCTCCGTTAACGTTCCATCAAGAGTATTGCAATGTGCAGCATCATAAGCTTTTGAAGCTGTGATCCTTCCATACCTCAACTCATGCCACAATGGGCAGTCATTTTGTTCCAAAGTAGCTATTGCAGCTTCTTTGCATGCATCTGCAGTCATTATAAGTTTGCAATATTCTATAAAATCAAGAGGGTTGGTAGCTTTGCTTGTAGACAGAAGATGGTGTATTGACAATTTTTCCACAGTGCTTGGCGCTCTATAAAACTTCATCAAATGATTCTTTGTATCACCAACCAATGTGCAATTTTTTTTTACTACTGTGAGAAAGCTTTCAGTATTCAAAGATGTTGGCACAAGCTCATGTTTAGGTGTTTTATACATTTCTTTGGCTTTTATAAACTTCTTACTAGTACCAATTGATGATAATCTAGATTTTTTCCAATAACACTCAATGCTTGTTGTTGATGGATCTTCACTACGCCGATGTAGCCATGCTAAAAAAGCTATAGCATGCTTACATCCACCTAAAACAAAAGAAATGAGAAAACAAAAAAGTTATAGAAAAAATCAAGTTCCTAAGTGCAGGTCACTGAACCTAAACAAGTAAAAAATAATTACCTAAATGTGCAGCACAATCTTCACATTGAACAGAGAGAATAGTTTCTTCTGTTTCATTGCAAGTGCAAATAACAGCATAACATTTTTGTCGCACATTATGTTCAGGTGTAATCCGAGCCTTAACAACACATATGTCGCCATCTCGTTTTACTTGGACATATCCAACTGCTGAATCACCATAAGATTCTCGTGTAGACCTGAAATAGACAAGTACTTATAAACACTCAAACAAAACAGTCCACGTAAAGCAGGGTATCAATTTATAAACATTAAATCATTATATATTTATCTCAGATACACACAAAGTCAAAGTTATTATACTAGGGCGAACTTCAATAATAAAAAAAATATTTATAGACGTAAAATAAGAGTTTCAGAGTAATTTTAATGACAACTGGATATGTATAGGTTATGTTTTGGTGAACCTAATATATGTAAACTGCTGTGTGCATTTATAAATAAAAATTATATTATGGTCTAAAATGTATTATGAAACATAATAATTACCTTGCAGCTTTCACTCCTCTGATCTCTGCGCTCGTAAAATCGGGATTTGATGCAAAATATGCTGTCATCATGAAAGCATCTATTTTCGGTAGATTGTCCGATTGTGCTTTGACAAAACCAGCTTCAGTCATCGTCCTAGATTCACTACAAATCTTAACTAAACTTCACTACAATCAGCACAAGAATACAGGTTTAAATTATTATTTTTTTTCACAAAAACTTGTAAAACAGTATGAGTTTCGAGGGTCCATATTGGCTTACATAAAATTCTTAATCCTATTTTTGGTCTTACTACCGGTCTGTGCTCATAATAATCACTCTTCATAATTTTTTTATTCATACTTTTTTAATTCATACATTTATATTACTAACAATTGATCTCATAACCGTTAGTGATCATATTTTTTTTATCAATACTGTTACTGCCAAGAACCAGTTTAAAATTATAATTTCTTTTTTCAGAATTTTTTTTTTCATAACATTCAATGATCATATTGCTTTAATTAATAATGTTGTTACTAAAAACATACTTCAACTCATAACGTCATTGTTCAGAATAGCTTACTGTGTAACAACGTCAATTAACAAACACAACCATGATCCGGATCCATTAAAGGAAAAGGTTTGTCGGGGTGTCTTTGTATGATTTTTTTTTGTATGAAATATCCTTACGCATAATGATATTTAAGCATAACTTTTATAAGCAAACTAATTATACACCATACAAATATCTAACTCCCTAATTATTAAAAACTTCATCATACACAATTTTACATATTGCTCACATTATATAGGCATAACAAAGAATTAATAATTAACACCTAAAATATTAGACACTGATACACATTTCTGTACAATATTGCTGCAACATGCAAGCAAGCAAGCATGCAGCATGCAAGCAAGCATGCAGCATGCAAGCAAGCATGCAGCAAGCAAGCAAGCATGCAGCATGCAAGCAAGCATGCAGCATGCAAGCGAGCATGCAAGCAAGCATGCAGCAGGCATGGTTTCTGTCACGGCTCCGGCGCTGCAGGGTTCCGGCGGCCCCACGCGAGCTTATCGTCGCAGATGGTCTTACGCTCACCACCGCAGCTTCGGCTTGCTGGCCGGCTTCGCCGGCCAGCCTCAGCCGCGGCGGCGAGTGTTAAGACCGCCTGCTCCTCAGCCCGCGGGCCGCCTCACCCCTCCGCGCCTACGCGACTCTAAATTACACTCTAGGGTAGGGCAGAAAAGACTACGTGGAGTCGGTTTTGCAGCGATTCGTTTCTGTCACTAACTCAGATTTGTTTCCGTTATTTCTATTTTTTCAATGGAGTCGATGATTATGATTTTTAATATTATGGATAAAAACACTTATTATTAAGAAATGCATGAAAACGAATATTAGAATAAAACATATTTAGGAGTATTATAGTTATTTATTGAAATGATTATGAGTTTTGACCATTAGTATAAACAAAGATATTAAAACAAATATTAGTAAAAAGTAAATGTATGATTAGTGATATTATGAATTTCAATGATTATATGTTTTAATATTTATTTTTTAAAATTTTATGAAGAATGATCTTTATGACTTTAAATGGTATGAGAAATATTTTCGGACATCCGATGATAGGAGTTGAAAAGTTATGTAAGACAATGCGCCCCCGAGTTTCGACGCTGATGAATACAATGTCGTGTCAGATGACGTCACATTTCGTTCGACCAATGGTGGCGCGTTGTGGAAGTTTGAATTTCGCTCCCTTATTTTGCACTTTTTGAATATTATTTTAGGGGTTTAAATAATAAGTAAATAAAAAAAAATCCTTTTCATTATAATATTACGAAAATAAGTATTCGAGAAAAAAATATTTTAGGCCATTTCAAATTTTATGCATATTCCCTATTGTAGGATTTTTATCCAGGCCCTCAGAGTTCCACTGCAGAAGAAATAAAAATTAATTACAACAAGAAAAAATATATTCATCTACTCTCATAAAATAAAATAAAACAAAAAGATTACCTCGCGTAATTGGGGTTGCCCAAGTTCGACAGAAATCACATTTTCGTTGTCCAAAATGCTCGGGCTGTAAGACGGTGATCTTGGTGTGAGTGACATAATTCTGAAAAGAAATAACTGTTTATAAATAAACAAAAAATATATTTATTTATTATTTTTGGCTGACTGATTATTATTCCAATACTTACCTTAATACTGCAAGCTATTATTAAATCGTAAACAACAGTGTATGGTCCTACTTTGACCTACCAGCTACTGCAATGAAGTGAGATGTTTAATTACATACAATACGAATAAGTTCTCATTTCAGTTATTAGTCACAAAAATGTAAGTAAGACGAGACTATCATCTAAAATTACGATGCAGGTTCAAACCCGTTGCTTGACTACAGGGTGTACTCACTGCACGTGTTACATTTAATAAAATATATTCATATATAAAGGATAGTAGGAAATGAAAATAAGTATTAGGCAAGATGAAGTTGGTCAAACAACCCATAACCCTGAACGTGAATAATATCAATTTTAGTAACTCCGCTCGTCAGATAAAACATAGTGATTTATTGCCTAATACGATTCGTTGCATAATATGCGGACCCTCGAACTGCGGTAAAACAAACGTCATGATCAGTTTATTGCTGCATGAAAATGGTCTTAAATTTAAAAATCTTTCTCTTTATTCGAAAACTACTTTCCAGTCAAAATGTCGTTTCTTAAGTGAAGTATTAAGAAGAGTGCCTCAGATTAAGTTCTATGAGTTCAATGACGATAAAAATGTCATATCTCCGAGTGAAGCTTTACCAAATTCTATATTTATATTTGATGATGTTGCATGTGAAAAT
The DNA here is from genome assembly GCA_905475315.1 of Autographa pulchrina. Lineage (NCBI taxonomy): Eukaryota > Metazoa > Arthropoda > Insecta > Lepidoptera > Noctuidae > Autographa > Autographa pulchrina. The sequence continues at coordinate 29,469,309 of FR997761.1, read as the reverse complement.
CAAATAAATATCCGTAATTATTTCTCTATGGGTAGACATAAACAAATTGATTGCTTTTACTTATCTCAAACGTACTCAAAAATACCAAAACAGTTGTTACGTGATAACGCCAATTTTCTTACAATATTTAAACAAGATGATGTGAACTTGAAGCACATCTATGAAGAACATGTCAATTCAGATCTATCATGGAATCAGTTCAAAGATATTTGTAAAACAGTTTAGGGTGACCCTTATAATTTCCTTCTTATTAACAAAGATTCACCTTTGAATAATGGAAGGTACAGACAAAACTTTGAATGAAGATGTACCTACATATAAAATGAGTTCTGCACAAAAACATTTTTAGTGTTATTCTTTTCTTAGTTGAAAACAGTTGTTATTACTTAAGATGGAGAAAAATATTAAAATGGAATTGATAAAGTCTGTTGACTCTATAAAAAATAAAATAAAACAAATGAAAAATCAGGAACATACAATGAACATGTCACTTAAAACTTAAAACTCTAGTTGATTCAAATGTTGAAAGGAACTTGGAAAAAACAAAAAATATGGAAAATTCAACCTTGACTCATTCCGTAGAAATGGAATCGAATGAAAATAATGCTATTTCATCTACAAAATTCAATAATTATTACGAACCAAAACTTAATTCTGCACAGTTGTTGGAACAAAATCCTAAAAGTGATTTGCTGGATAATTTAGACATTTCATTAGAAGGTGATGATATCCACGGTATTTATGATGGTGTTAATATACCATTCGGAATAAGAAGTGAAAACAGAACTTTACTGATGGGTAATTCAGTAGTATCATTTTCTAAAATTGATAGTTTAAATAACGATACTATAATTTTAATTTAAATCGGTGATAAAACTTACAATTTCACCGCTGGCCTGAAAGAACTTTTACTACGAAGAAAACCTGATTTAAAGTTGATATCGAACAAAGATAAACTTGTCTATAAGGATATGTTACATTATACAAATGCACATAAAAGAGATTTTAACCCTAAAGGTCAAATAAGAGGTGATAAAAGTACAAAATATAGGGAGATAATCAGACCATTATTTTCTGAAACATCAAACGATAAAAATGAGACTAAAGTAGGAGGAAAGTTACCAAAGCTAAAAAAATATAAAATTAACACTGATTTAGTATATTGGGATGATCCTAATGAATTGGTTGAGAGATTAAAGTTATTAGTCGCTTCGAGAGATGCAGGCAATACAAATCATGATAATGACATTTTATCTATAATTGAAGAATTAAAAGAAGCTGACATAATTAAGGAATAAAAAGTGACAGTGACAAGATTTTGATTCAGTATTACCGACTTATTCATCATGAGCATAAGCAAAGTTCATCACTGAATTAGCTTAAAAACATAAAATTTACACTTTTATTTTATGTGTGCGAGTTGAAGAGAGATATTAAGAGTTGCCCACAAAAAAAAACAAATATCAAAATGAGCAAAGCAGATGTGGTAAATGAAAGTCATAAAAATGCAAGAATAAACTTTCCTCGAAGACGTGTTATTATGAAAGACATAGATGATTTATGGCAAGCAGATTTAATTGATATGCAATGTCATGCCCATGAAAATCAGAATTTTAGGTTTATCCTTGTGGTTATCGATACATTTTCCAAATATGGTTGGACTTTTCCTCTTAAAACCAAATCCAAGGATATCGTCTGTGACACTTTTAAGACGTTGCTGGACAAAGGGCGTGTTCCTAAAAATCTGCAAACTGATAATGGAACAGAATTTTATAATAATAAATTTAATAAACTTATGAAATGTTTTCGCATTAACCATTATTCAACCTTCTAAACAAAAAAAGCCTCAATAGTTGAACGATTAATTAGAACATTAAAGTCTAAGTTGTACAAAGAATTTAGTTTAAAAGGCAACTACAATTGGATAAATGGCGCTCTTGATGATGTTATTTTTAAATACAACCATACTTATCATCGAACAAATGATGAAATTCCTGCAAATGTAGATAATACTAATAAAAAACGAATATTAGAAACATATGTAAAGTCTGAAAAAAAAGTTGGTTCGAAAAGTAAGTTTAAGGTGGGTGATTATGTGCGTATCAGTAAATACAAAGGAACATTTGAAAAAGGGTATATGCCCAACTGGTCGACAGAAATATTTAAAATTCGAAAAATACAGAATACAACTCCTATAACCTACTTGATTGAAGATGCAATCAGATATCAGCCTATTTTAGGAGCATTTTATGTACAGGAGCTTCAAAAGACAAAACATCCTAACGTATATCTAGTTGAAAAAGTTTTAAGACGGAAAGGAAATAAGGTTTTAGTTAAATGGTTAGGATTGCCTTGTGCTGAAAAAAGCTGGATTGATAAGTCGAATATACTATAACAAAGAAAAAAATATAGCATTTCAAAGTCATTGGCGAGAATAATTTTATATTTATTAAGTGTTCAATGTATGATTAATCAGTCTGAGGATGTGTATTGGAGAGAGTAGTCTTCTGAATTGGTTTATAAATCATTTACCATTTGAATTACATTTACCGGGATATAATTATTGTGGGCCTGGAACAAATCTGATTAAAAGACTTACACGTGGAGATAAAGCTGTGAATAAATTAGACGATATTGTAAAGAACACGATATTGCTTATCACAAGTCATCAAGCTTAAGGGATCGGCATAACGCCGATTTAGTTTTATTAAAAATGGCTAAAAAGCGAACTGTTGCCTCTGATGCAAGTGTAGGGGAAAAATTCGCTGCCCATCTAGTAAGCAAAGCAATGTTGGCAAAAGTTAAAACTGGAGCGGGCTTAAAAAATAGCAACTGTGCTAAAAATAGTTCAAAAATAAATAAATATGGTAATGGATTTAAAAATAAATTGAAAAATGTTATTAGTAAAACGAAAAGACATACGGAAATTAAAACCAAAAGGCAAGAAAATGGCAATAGAATTAGCTATTGCTGCTGCAAGAGAATTAGTTGATGATTCATCTATAAAACTTCCTCGTATTATTCCTATACCAAAAACCGGTGGAGTATTACCTTTGATTCCTATTTTTGCGGGACTATCAGCTGCGGGAGCCTTAGCAGGAGGTGCTGCTGGAATAGCTAAAACCATAAATGAATTCAAGATGGCAAAAAAGCGTTTTACTGAACTGAAGAGACATAATGAAAAAATGGAGTCTCTTTGCATCGGAAAGGGATTACATCTTAAACCTCATAAAAATGGACTTGGAATTTTTGTATCGAAAGAAAAAAATTAAAATACAGGCTACCCAAACGAGCCTTAACTAACATTGACATTCTGAAGTATGGTAATAAAATTCCCTATTTTCGAGGTGTCTTTATGAGAGACGAACTCCCTAAAAAACCTTTCAAAAAAGAATGCGGAGTTATAATTAACTAGCTGTACCCGCGACGATGTTCGCGTTCATATCAGTCATCTGTGCGAATAAATATAAATTAGACTGTGGTATAGAGGGTCACCATCACGAACTACCTAGACACCGGCTTCAGAATGTTCTTTTTATATATTTAAAAATTTACAAAACACATGTACACTTCAATATTATCTTGTTTCGCTAGATGAATGTTTCTAAGTAGTCTGCTATACGCAAAATGTATCAGATGTGGAACCTAGAGTTTTGTCACAAATATTGCTTGACACGTGCCAAAAAAAACGATTTACCACTTTTTTTCTTTTGCAATAGTATTTCGTTGGTACAGCAATCCCTAGTAAGACTACCGGGATCGGGGTTTTGGTTCGAAACCCCGAAATTCGAAATACTGAACTACGCAGTAAAATTGAAAGTAGATATCAATATTATTTACGCTCCGCTCTTCTCATCTCTGCTTTGGTGAAGTCCGGTTTTAAGACTAAGGTAGTGTTCTCATCTTAGTTAATAGCTACCAGATGTCAGTGCGGTGCCTAAGCCTAGAGTATATGTGGAAGTTAAGGAACTTAGCAGCTAGGAACTATGTGGTCTGGTAATGGTGGCTGCTAATGAAAGGCAAAAGAGTGTGCGAGTGTGTTGTTTTTAAAGGGATGAACGACTGAGATAAGCAGGCTCCATTTTAATAAGGTATTTACCTGAGACCCGTGAAACTGAAAGAAAACGTTGACAATAGAGAGAGGCGCAGGATCAGAACTACCAAAACTGTGGTTAAAATTATTTATGACTGGAAACTAAGTAATAGACCAAGGACAACCGCATTCTACCCTGATCAAAGCCTTGGACTGGGGCTGTATCCTTTACAATAAAGTCGCTTTATGCTGCCCAGACGAAATGACGGCAGGTGGACTAAGACGGTGACAGAATGGTGGCCAAGGCATGGCAAAAGAAGCGTCGGTCGTCCGGGAGCAAGATGGGTCGATGACATAGTTAAAGTCTCGGGTCGAGTCTGAATGAGGCTGGCACAGGACCGTAGAAAATGGCACGAAAAAGGGGAGAACTATGCCCAACAGTGGGAGGAAAAGTTCTGTGGATGATGATGATACTGCCCAGCATAAGGTGCTGAGCTCAAATGATGCAATATTCATTTTAAAATGTAGAGAATGCGATAGAAAGTTTATTTTATTTTAGTTTTTGGGCCAAACTTCCAGTAAATAGGTACACAAACTAAATGAAATTTGTAAACGAAAAAATAGAAGATTTATCTGGATCAACGCATTAAAACCCGTGTAGCAAGCTACCTTAAAATGAATATTAAAGAGTAAGTACTTACTAAAAAATTATATCATAAAAGATCATTGGGTTTTGAGTTAAAACAATAAAAATTTACAAATACAAAAAAAAACTTGTCCATGGAATTCTATAGATGACCAACAGAAAACATTACACATTACTTTGATGAAATAATTTAAAAAAGTTACTCCTGAATTGAAAAATAAGATTCCTCATAGATCATTTTATAGTTGTAATCTATGAGGAATCTTATTTTTCAATTCAGGAGTAAATGTCGGTGCCATAGATTTATATCTATGGTCAGGGCATTTACGCCAGACGTTCTTTACAGCATATGACATGCTTGATCTGCAATGAGCAACACACTTAAAATTTAAAATACAAACATAATAATTTTGAGCTTATGCATCGGTCTAGTAAAAAATGCACGACATAAAGTTGTTGCTCATTGCGAAAGAAACAACAAAATGATACAAAGATTTAAACTAATAAAAGTTAACCTAATAGAACACAAAAAGTGTTAGCTCGACTGAGACTTGAACTTGAGTAACAAAACATTCAAACGTATGTAACAAAAAGGACTCAAGAACAAAAATACAATCATTAACAACTGGATTTGAACCTGCAGCATGGACATCCATTTCCAATCCTACAACCACCAAGCTGTTTACTACGACAGCTAGTTTTCCAAAAAGTATACTTCAATCACAATGAAGAATGGTCGCTATGGCTACCGTAGCCTGCCATAGTTACCTCTTGTTTATATGTCAATAATGCCAATTTACGTGTGCAGATGAAAAAATGAATTTGGAAATTTAAAGCTCCACCCCGTATTACCTAGATATAGTAGCGTGTTTAAAAATAGCTAACAACCGTCTACGATTTACCAAAAACATTCTCTCAATTTTTTACTGCTATCAATTCAGTAGTTCATAATTGATACTGTAACATGAAATCTGACCCCCGGCAAAAGAATGTTGTAATTTACTGTTTTATTAGATGTATAGAAGAAAATGCGCAACTCCATCTATGAATTTTAAAAACAACTATTAACCTCTATTAACCTCGCCAACATGATCAAATTTAAATTATTTATATCCAAAAAGGGCTTACACATATAGTACTAATAAAATTATCTATACTCCGTTAGAGCATTTTCTTTGTACTAAAAGTTGTATTATATTATATTTTCATACCTTTTTACTATTTATTTACATTTTTCCGATGAATTTTCAGTACTGAATTGATGCCGACGCTTGACCAATAGATGGCGCTGTATGTCCGGAATAAATTTTATTTTTTATTTTATTTTTTATTTTTTTTTGTAATAAAAACTATCCTATGTCCTTTCTCAAGTTCCAAACTATGTCTGTACCAAATTTCACACAAATCGGTTCAGTAGTTTAGGCGTGAAGCAAAGACAGACAGACAGACAGACAGAGTTACTTTCGCATTTATAATATTAGTTTGGACTAGCTGTACCCGCGACGATGTTCGCGTTCATATCAGTCATCTGTGCGAATAAATATAAATTAGACTGTGGTATAGAGGGTCACCATCACGAACTACCTAGACACCGGCTTCAGAATGTTCTTTTTATATATTTAAAAATTTACAAAACACATGTACACTTCAATATTGAAATAAAACTACTTTTACGGATTTTATCGCGGTTTGTATTTGGATTTTAGTTCCCGACGTTTCGACACCTTTGCAGGTATCATGGTCACGGGCAGACACCTTGATACCTGCAAAGGTGTCGAAACGTCGGGAACTAAAATCCAAATACAAACCGCGATAAAATCCGTAAAAGTAGTTTTATTTCAATGTCTAACATTCGCGTAAACCTCAGAACTCAACACTTCAATATTATCTTGTTTCGCTAGATGAATGTTTCTAAGTAGTCTGCTATACGCAAAATGTATCAGATGTGGAACCTAGAGTTTTGTCACAAATATTGCTTGACACGTGCCAAAAAAAACGATTTACCACTTTTTTTCTTTTGCAATAGTATTTCGTTGGTACAGCAGTCCCTAGTAAGACTACCGGGATCGGGGTTTTGGTTCGAAACCCCGAAATTCGAAATACTGAACTACGCAGTAAAATTGAAAGTAGATATCAATATTATTTACGCTCCGCTCTTCTCATCTCTGCTTTGGTGAAGTCCGGTTTTAAGACTAAGGTAGTGTTCTCATCTTAGTTAATAGCTACCAGATGTCAGTGCGGTGCCTAAGCCTAGAGTATATGTGGAAGTTAAGGAACTTAGCAGCTAGGAACTATGTGGTCTGGTAATGGTGGCTGCTAATGAAAGGCAAAAGAGTGTGCGAGTGTGTTGTTTTTAAAGGGATGAACGACTGAGATAAGCAGGCTCCATTTTAATAAGGTATTTACCTGAGACCCGTGAAACTGAAAGAAAACGTTGACAATAGAGAGAGGCGCAGGATCAGAACTACCAAAACTGTGGTTAAAATTATTTATGACTGGAAACTAAGTAATAGACCAAGGACAACCGCATTCTACCCTGATCAAAGCCTTGGACTGGGGCTGTATCCTTTACAATAAAGTCGCTTTATGCTGCCCAGACGAAATGACGGCAGGTGGACTAAGACGGTGACAGAATGGTGGCCAAGGCATGGCAAAAGAAGCGTCGGTCGTCCGGGAGCAAGATGGGTCGATGACATAGTTAAAGTCTCGGGTCGAGTCTGAATGAGGCTGGCACAGGACCGTAGAAAATGGCACGAAAAAGGGGAGAACTATGCCCAACAGTGGGAGGAAAAGTTCTGTGGATGATGATGATACTGCCCAGCATAAGGTGCTGAGCTCAAATGATGCAATATTAATTTTAAAATGTAGAGAATGCGATAGAAAGTTTATTTTATTTTAGTTTTTGGGCCAAACTTCCAGTAAATAGGTACACAAACTAAATGAAATTTGTAAACGAAAAAATAGAAGATTTATCTGGATCAACGCATTAAAACCCGTGTAGCAAGCTACCTTAAAATGAATATTAAAGAGTAAGTACTTACTAAAAAATTATATCATAAAAGATCATTGGGTTTTGAGTTAAAACAATAAAAATTTACAAATACAAAAAAAAACTTGTCCATGGAATTCTATAGATGACCAACAGAAAACATTACACATTACTTTGATGAAATAATTTAAAAAAGTTACTCCTGAATTGAAAAATAAGATTCCTCATAGATCATTTTATAGTTGTAATCTATGAGGAATCTTATTTTTCAATTCAGGAGTAAATGTCGGTGCCATAGATTTATATCTATGGTCAGGGCATTTACGCCAGACGTTCTTTACAGCATATGACATGCTTGATCTGCAATGAGCAACACACTTAAAATTTAAAATACAAACATAATAATTTTGAGCTTATGCATCGGTCTAGTAAAAAATGCACGACATAAAGTTGTTGCTCATTGCGAAAGAAACAACAAAATGATACAAAGATTTAAACTAATAAAAGTTAACCTAATAGAACACAAAAAGTGTTAGCTCGACTGAGACTTGAACTTGAGTAACAAAACATTCAAACGTATGTAACAAAAAGGACTCAAGAACAAAAATACAATCATTAACAACTGGATTTGAACCTGCAGCATGGACATCCATTTCCAATCCTACAACCACCAAGCTGTTTACTACGACAGCTAGTTTTCCAAAAAGTATACTTCAATCACAATGAAGAATGGTCGCTATGGCTACCGTAGCCTGCCATAGTTACCTCTTGTTTATATGTCAATAATGCCAATTTACGTGTGCAGATGAAAAAATGAATTTGGAAATTTAAAGCTCCACCCCGTATTACCTAGATATAGTAGCGTGTTTAAAAATAGCTAACAACCGTCTACGATTTACCAAAAACATTCTCTCAATTTTTTACTGCTATCAATTCAGTAGTTCATAATTGATACTGTAACATGAAATCTGACCCCCGGCAAAAGAATGTTGTAATTTACTGTTTTATTAGATGTATAGAAGAAAATGCGCAACTCCATCTATGAATTTTAAAAACAACTATTAACCTCTATTAACCTCGCCAACATGATCAAATTTAAATTATTTATATCCAAAAAGGGCTTACACATATAGTACTAATAAAATTATCTATACTCCGTTAGAGCATTTTCTTTGTACTAAAAGTTGTATTATATTATATTTTCATACCTTTTTACTATTTATTTACATTTTTCCGATGAATTTTCAGTACTGAATTGATGCCGACGCTTGACCAATAGATGGCGCTGTATGTCCGGAATAAATTTTATTTTTTATTTTATTTTTTATTTTTTTTTGTAATAAAAACTATCCTATGTCCTTTCTCAAGTTCCAAACTATGTCTGTACCAAATTTCACACAAATCGGTTCAGTAGTTTAGGCGTGAAGCAAAGACAGACAGACAGACAGACAGAGTTACTTTCGCATTTATAATATTAAGTTTGGATTTAGACGATTGTAGAAATCCTGGTTCTCATTGGGTAGCCTATGTAAAACACAATGATTATGTAGAATATTTTGACAGTTACGGAAATCTTAAGCCTCCCAAGGAATTTATAAAATACTTAGGTTCTAAAGTTCACTATAATTATGATAATATACAACGCGATCACCCTTACAATTGCGGACATCTTTGTTTAAATTTTTTACATAATGTTAGGTCTAGTTAAGAAATAAAATAAACAGAATCATCGAGAAGTGTTCAGTATGCAAGCATGTCTCTAACGGTAACCATTTCTGGAAGTAAATCAGAACTGGTATCATACTTTCAACCGCCTATAAGTTTATCTGGCCAATACGAGTGCGGTTTGTTATATTTTTCAGTATTAAACTTAAAGCCAGGAGACGCACATGTTGATAACAACATTTTGTCTGTGGTCAGAATCGAATGTGATCTTATTCATGGTTCATATTCTGATGGATTACCAACCCATATTATCCACGAATTTTTAACTTATAATACTGTAGGTCATCAGCACATAGAAAGACCGCAAAACGTTATTTACTTTCCAGTGAACAAAAACATAATTTCATCTATATCTATTAAGATTCAAGCAATATCAGTGTGACGACGCGCAAAGAAAATATTAGCTCCGCAATTAAATGTATTTAAAATAAGAAAAACCAGCGTATTCCACCTCAAAACAGTGAAAAAATAAAGTTTAGTGCATAATTGTGCTGTGATATCGTTATCCCACAAAAATAATAAGGACTAAAACGATTACGACTATACAACGTTCAACTCAGTTTCAAAGTGATTAAATAAACAATTCTTGTGTATCAATAGTATAATACGGAACTTGGAGTAATTCACGAAGCCCTCGATACTGAACTGCAACAGGTACAAGCTTTTATATCATTGATTTTCACTCTAATCGAAAAAAAGTGCAAAATGAAGATCGTTAATTTTCAATGATTCAAACACAAACAAAACACTAGTCATCACATCCCACAACTTGAGAAACGAGACATCTATCGGAATATACCAGCACTACTTAGCCTATTATCTGCAGCGATGGATCAAACAGAAAACATTACGATTAGACGTGTGCGAGCGCACTCAGATACGAATCTAGATGATAGTTTCAATAATATCACACTAGATGGCACCATGCACATGCGTTCCTGGTATATCAGAGGATGAAGATGTCGATATCAGCATCGAACTAAAGAAACAGATTGATGGCCTTACTACTAAACTACTAAGCGCCAATAGCGAAATAGACTCTTTGATAATAGAAAATGAAGCGCTAAAAAAGGAGAACGAAACTCTGAATCGCAAAAATTCTATTTACGAACGAATTGTGTCTAGTCCAATCCAATCCCCACTTAAAACCCCTAAAAAATATTCAAACCAATCAAAAGAAGCTCGCAGTAACAAACACACCCAAACAGATTTTGCTTTATTGAATAAAAGCAATATTATAGAAAAAGGAGATCAACAATATACTACAGAACATTCCAGTGTACAGATGGAGCCACCTGTCAAGACTAGAGAGGAAAAAATGACTAATAGGATATTTTATTCACAGAACGTAGTCAAAAACAATCTTTGCATTATTAGTGCAAATAAAGGCAATAACATATTGGCCTTAGCAGAAGAATACTTCCTTGAAAACTACCACATTATGTCATTACCTAACACCAAATGTTGGAATAAAAGCCCTATTACAGGATATACAAACAAAACTGTCAAACTTTACATTGAACGATCTTTGCATAATTATGGTCGGTGAGGAAGACTTCAGAAAGACACTTAACTATTATGATATAATAACTGATATTAGGTATATACTACAGGACATTAAAAATACAAATATTACAATTACATTACCAACATTCAAAACTAATTACTATTATAATTACAATAATCTGTTTAACTCAAGACTGGAAGTATTCAATAATATGTTATATATGGACATTATCACCCATGAGCATGCCTATCTCTTAGACTCTAATTTGAATTTAAGTTACCATCATACTATGTATACACGCTCTGGATCCTTAAATAATCATGGTATGAGGGTTATATTTAGTGACCTCATTGATTTGTTGTTGGAAATCAAACAAGAAAATACAAAGAGTGCAAAAGAAAAGCTGTCAGATGAAGAAATCCCAGAATCTGAATCTCTTTTTCGCCCCTAAATATCTCAACATTCTTCACCAAAATATTGCCGGGCTGCGGACAAAATCACATACATTAAGAGTTTGTTTACAGGAATTACTAGAAAGGAAATCGGATGTGGATGTTATTTGTCTCACCGAGCACTTTATGATGTCGGGGCATGAAGACTCCTGTTTGATTCCCAACTATAACTTGGTATCACGTTACTCTAGAAATAATACAAAAAGAGGCGGGTCATGTATTTTTGTTAAAAAAGGGCATAATTGCAAAGAAATATCAACACTGACGAGCTATTCAATCTGTTCAGCTTTCGAGTGTTGTGTTATTGAGCTGTGAGACTACAAAATTGTTATTGTATGTATATATAGGGTACCATTAGCCAGTAATATAGATATATTTTTTGATAAATTGAACAAAGTCCTAACTTTACTTAATAAACACTATCATAAATATAATATCGTTATAGCTGGAGATTTTAATATTAATATTTTAAATAAGAATAAATTAACAACTGAATTTGAATGTTTACTACTAAATTATAATTTATAACTGCAAATAAAAGAACCTACCAGACATGTAAGCAACACATGTATTGACAATTTTGCCCATAATTCTGGAAAAAAATGTAAATCAGAAGTAATTGAGCTAGCACTGTCTGACCATACTGCACAATTGTTAAGATGTCAAGTAAAAAATATATGTATAATTAAGCACTGGAAACTCAGGCGACGGGATTTTTGTATAGAAAATCAGGCAAAATTCAAATACTATATAGGCCAAATGACATTTGCAGATATGTACAGTACCTATGATCCAAACATAGCATATAATATTTTCTTTGATACATTTAAGTTATTCTATGACCTTTGTTTTCCCTACAAAACTATAACTATACACAACCACAAAAAACCGAAGTGGATTTCACGGGGTATTAAGGCTTGTAGTGCTAAGAAACGTGAATTACTGTGGAATTATAGAAAAACCCCAAGTGTAGTTAACAAATCAAAGCTGATGCAATACACCAAAAGATTGAAAAAGATTGTATCTTTAACCCAACGAGCGCAAAATAATTATAATATTATAAATTCAAGTAATAAAGCAAAAGCTATATGGCAAACTATAAATGCTGCAAAGCAAAATAGATCATTAGAATCTATTTCAGGTATTAGATTTAATAATAATATATTGACAAATCCGTATGACATAGCAAATGCGTTTAATAATTACTTTGTAGATAAGATAACACCCATTAATACCGTGCAGAAAGATCAACACAAGCAATACCTAACATCTAGACTTAACTCAATCTTTATGAAGCCAGCTCTGCCGGACGATATAAGAGTGATTCCGCCGTTTCGTCCAAATCGGAGTAATTTCGTGGAATGTATTTTTAATTTATGGTTTCGCAAAATTTATCAATTAAATTATTCGTATACCTTTTAGATGTGGGTTATTGCTAAAGGCGTTCATGAAAATTAGTTCCTTTTAAAAAAAATCGATGGAGTGTAATGAGGATGCGGAAGGTAATGAAATATGGTGAGAGTGTAATGATTAAGTTTGGAGGGTAATGAAATATGATCAGAGTGTAATGATTTAGTATGGAAGGTAATGAAAAGTTTATGGGTGAAATAAAGTAACTCCTATTAAAATTAAAAAAAAAAACTTTATTATAAAAATAAACAGCATAGCAATGGAACATATAAGTAGTTAAGATAAAAAATACAACACTGAGTATCACTATTGAACCATGTTTCAAGTTCTAAGTTTGTACCAGTTTCTCAAAACGTCCAACTAATCAAAGAACGAAAACTTCGTTTTCATAAAAATCTAATAAAATATAGCATTATAAAATAATTGTCTTACATTTTGTTTATATATAATTAGTAGGAACATTGCGTAAAATTAAACAAATTAATTGACTTCTAATCACGTTAATTCAAATCAGTCTGAGGAGGAAGGCCAACTTTATGCTAGCATGCAGTCAGCCTTACCTAACTATTTACCTAAAACTAATATTTGGTAATTTTTTAAAAATAAATTGACCTCTTCTAGTTTCTTCTGGCTCCTCCAAACGCTGAAGAACACAAGATTCAGCAACTACATCATCGTCACTCATCATTGGCCAGCTAAATTTAACTGACCTTCCCTGCCCTTTTCTTAAAAAACATATTTTATATTCCAGTGTATTGCACATCTTATCTGTTATTTTACCAATGAAATACTGAGACGAACTATTTTTAATTTTATACTCAACCACTACCCAATCGTCTATGTCATATTTTATATCAATCACTTCTACGTTTTCTTTATCGGCCTCAATGTGGCAATCCATGGTATTATATGTATCCCCATGACGACCAAAATTTGATTCAATTGGTAATTCTTCGATAACCTCTTCGAAATCTTGGAGTACTGGATTTTGGATAAACTTTTCGAATTCTGTTTGATTAATAGAACTGAATCCTTGAGTGTTACGGCGGGGCACTTTTAAGCATTGGTAATTTACTGGAATATTAGACAATATTTTTACTTTAAATTTATTTTCTAAGTTTATATCCGGGCCTAAAGTTTCTGCTGCTGTTAAGTCAAATTGTCCCAAGTCTCCAATATTGTTAAATATAGTTGGCGAATCGATGTGGACTAAACTGTTGTCATCAAGAGGCTCGTAGGCAATTTCAGTAGTTCCAACAGTTAGTGTTAGGGAATCTGTTGACCTCATCACAACGTTATCGTCATTATTACCAGATGTTGATTGTGCAGTTGCTTCTTGACAAAGTCCCACATTTAACACTCCAAGATGATTCGCATGTATGCATGGTACATAACTGTCACGACAAGCAAAACAACTGAGGCTTCTTAACACAACATCAAAACGCAACGATGAAGACCAAACAGCTTGATGGACTCTGATCGTACCTTTAAAAGCAGGAATATTTTTTGGAATTTTTTTTTTAGATATCGCCTCTTCTTCTATAACGATAAGTTCAACATTTTTTATATTTTTCTGAACGACTTCGACGAAGTCTTCGAACGTTGCCACGTCACCACCGTATTTTACGTGGTTATCGGCTGTCCTTTTTACAACGGCACCGATGCCATCCGGGGCTCCCTTTCCGTGCCCTGCCTCATGGTAATTCCACGATATTAGCTTTAGGTTTGGTAATTGCTCATTCAATTTCGTCATCATGTAAAAAATAAATCGGTTGCGGTACTGACTCGAGGGCGAATCAGATAAAAAATGAATCGTTGTGAGAAGTGGCACTAACTCTTGAGCCATGGTCAAAACTGGCTCAAGGTGTGCCCATATAGCTGAAGCATCGTGTTTGATATCTTTAGACATCGTGCAGAAAGATTTGCAGACTTTTTCTTTAGTTTGACTGTCTATATAGTATAATACTCCAGTGTGCAGAGAGATTTGCTGTCGACTACCGCCGAAGTGAAAACTTTGAATTTCTTCATTGTATTTTAATAAATAGTTTTCACTGAAATCTACATGGCATAGTACCTCATTAACAGATATATTTTCTTTAAGTTGTTTTATAGCCAAGTATTGCATAGTGATGTTTAAAATATGTGTGAAAAAGTTTATCAGTAATGTTTCGAACTTATGAATGATATTACGTGGTGTATCTACTTTTTTCTGTTTTAATGTTACTCTTTTATCTTTTTGCTTTCCATCTTTTCCTTTATACACTTGCTTCTCAAAAATCCATTCATGGTAAACAATATTTTTGCTGTTATCGAATTCCTGATAGGTCGTTACTTTGTTTTTGCAGCTCTGGCACTTTCTTTCCAAACATTTTCTGTTATATATGTTACAACAAACATTTTGTAAAACTTCGGTAGCCGAACTTTCTTTTATAATATTAGCTTTTTTTAAGGACTTTATGAGCAGTTCAACATTAGCGTGTAGCTTGCACTGGCAAGTATCTCTTTTACTTGAAGGATGAACTATCCATCTCGGTCTATATTTGCAAAATGTCGAATAGGAAATGCGACCCCATTTCTCACAATATTGCGCGTGTAAATTTTTGATGTTGTCAATTAAGTACCGCTTTTGTTTTTTTACACCACCGGTTTTGATAAATTCATGTTTCCCAGGAGCTACCTGACTGTTAACGTCTTCTTGAAGAAAATTTTCCACTCGTCGTTTTATCTCCGCTATTTTCTTTTCTCGCACTTTTTTTTCTATTAGTTTCTTTTTTATACTAAAATTTACTTTTGATAGCACTCCATACTTTTTGAGCCTCGAATCGTCAACGATACCTTCAACAAAACATCTTTTCTCTTTTTTAGGAAGACTTTTGTATTTGCTAGACACTCCGTGATTGAGCGTTTCATTGAACAGTAGCTTTTTCTTAACTTCCTCTATTTTATCAGCTTTTATATCCTTTATTACTTCATCTACTTTTTTTTCTATAGTATCTTCAATAGACTTTCTTACTTTCTGTAACATTCGCTCTTTCTGTATTTGTTTTCTTAGCATATCCTTCTCTTTCCTAAGTTTATCTACTTCTTTCTGCAAATTAGATATCACTTTCGTTGATCTATATCGTAACTGCCTAGCACTTGAAGAACATTTCGTCTGTCGTTGGCTTTTTATTATCTTTGGTGTAGATTTTGGTGGTTCTTCTATTTCCATCAAAGGGTCGCATACTTCAGAATTTGCGATGTTTAAGATTTCTACAGTTTCGCTGGTCGGTGTCAAATTCTCCAGTAAAATACTTTGTACTTTCTTTTGTTCTCGTAGCTTATTCAAATATTGTCTTGAGTTTTTTCGCCATCTTCTCCTTTGTTCCCTCTTTTGTCTGTCAGTCATTTCTGTTATGCTAAGAATTTTTTTCTTTTCTTTTCTCAATAAATATTTTTTTCTTTCTTTCTCTTTTTCAATTCTGTATTTTTCAGGATCTCTCTTAATTTCTGCATATTTTTCTTTCTTACGCAGTCTATCTTTCGCTAACTTTTCTTGTGTGGTTGCTTTTTTCTTTTGCTTAGCCATAGTTAAATCTTCTAAGTATCTAGTAAAAAAAAAAAACTTTTAAAAATCTAAAGTAGTTGGATGTAGTTGTAGGTATGTTGTTCTGTTTAGTAAGTAGATTTTTAGGCAATTATTACAAAATAAATTGACTTGAGGAAATAGAAAATCGTCTGATGTTGGTACCACTCGAACATTAATGTAACTAACCTAACTGATCGATTGGGGGCTAGCCAATCAGGTGTTATAAGATGACCTACCCTAACGTGTATATTTGTGTAAAATTATCAAATTTTATAGATCAAAAGATTTTCAAATTATTGCCGGTATACTTAATCAAAAATTTCATACTAAATTAGTGTTCTAGTATAGGTAGGTATGTATGATACAATAAAAGCAATGAATTCCTATACTTAACACTGGTGCTCGACATGCGCATTACCAACACATTTCGCAAATTTTAATAATATTCATTACCTTCCATGACGCTTCATTCCCTTCCGTATAAAAATTAGAGGAAAAGGAATGTAATGAAATGGAAGGTAATGAAATTTGAACAGATTTCCTTAATTTACTTAGAATAAAATAGGAAACCAACTGTATTAAAATATAATGTGGCATAACCTAACTATACACTATAATTTTAAATCACAACCATATTTTTTTATCATACGCCTTATTAGTAAATTAATGGAATGTAATGAGTACTCACCTGTGACAAACGTGGTTTATAAAACTATTTTCGAAATTATTTTCCGTTAGGGGCGTATGCGTGTGTCTGTGACGAACAATTTTGGTAGACTGAGGTACGGGGCACGTAGGCAGCCGGCTATAATGCACCGATAGGGTTGTACTTCAAAATAATATCGATTGCAATTTTTATGGAATGGAATGAAGTTTTCCGTTTGACAATATTTTTACGCTGATTCTTTCTATGATCTAATAGGCACTATTTAAAAAAATCTTTGTTATAAATTAATAATCGATATTAAATAACTTAGAAAATAGGCACAAATAACTTGTACTTTTACTTCGGAAAGCGCACCAATATACCTAAAAACATTTTGGGTGACCATCTGGATAAGGAGTGGAATGAAATCTAGGCATGTTTTTGTTCTAAGATTTTTTTTATTATGGTTACTAGACCTAGTATAAAACATGCACCTTTGAGCTTTAACTAAATGTAAACTTATTTAATTATCACATTTTAATTAATTTAAATATTCATGACGACTTTTCACTGGAAAGACGATTTGGACGAAACGGCGGAATCACTCATAAAACAAATCATAAAAGGTCTAAAAAATACCAATAGTGTAGGTTTTGACGGTATCTGCACTAGAGTCATTAAGTTAGTAACAGACTGTATCTCGCAACCTCTTAGTTACATTCTAAATCTGGCTATAGAAACTGGTGTATACCCTGAAAAATTAAAAGTTGCAATTATTAAACCGATTCATAAAAAAGAGAGTAAAGAAAAGATGGATAATTTTAGACCTGTTGCCCTTATATCAATCTTCTCAAAAATCTTTGAAAAATATATATATAAGGAATTTGTTAAATATTTTGAAACCCTTAACGTTTTAGCTAAAGAGCAAAAAGGATTTAGGCAGAACAAAGGTATCAATCTTGCTATATATGAATTTTTAGAAATTATAACGTCCAATGTCGACAAGCGAACACCAATCTGCGCCATCTTTATGGATATGACGCAAGCTTTTGATTACGTAGTAAATGACATCTTATTATATAAGCTTGAGACATATGGAATAAGAGGCAACATTTTAAAATTAATTGAAACTTACCTCAAAAACCGCATTCAATATACACAAATTAACAGAGTTAATAAGGGTACTAAGATGGAGGATACATACCTATCAAAGGGACGTAAAATACAATATGTTGTCCCGCAGGGAAGTGTATTGGGCCCGCTACTCTTTATAATATACATTAATGACCTTCCAAATGCGAATTCAAAACAATGACACTCTTTGCTGATGACAGCACAGTTGCAATTAAGTGTAATGACAGAACATCCTATGAGCATGACATAAGCAGTACCCTTAATGCAATCATTAAATGGCTAGACGTTAATAATCTGAAGGCAAACATAGGAAAAACTAAAATAATCCATTTTAATCAGCGTTTAAATGCAGTTATGCCTCAGATTAACTATAAGGGTGAACCTATATCTGAAGTGCAAACAACAAAATTTCTTGGTCTTACTGTGGATAATAAATTAAAATGGAAATCTCAGATTGAAATACTGTGCAAAAGAATTAATAAATCAGTATATGCGCTACATGAATTAAGGCAGGTTTCAAATGTAAATACTTTGATAACTGCATATCATGGTTTAGTTGCATCAGTCCTGAGGTATGGTATAGTTTTTTGGGGAAATTCGACTGATATTGACTTAATTTTTGAAGCACAAAAACGGTGCATAAGAGCAATGTTTGGGCTTCAAACAATTGAATCCTGTAAACCATTCTTCCAGGAGCATAAAATCCTAACTCTACCAAGCCTATATATTTATGAGGTCTCAGTATTCGTTAAGACCAATCAAAACTTGTTTACATTAGCATCAGATGTCAGTCATAGGCGACAACGTGACGCATTTCGCCTCTGTATGCGCCGAACCTAAACCACTTTAATGCATAAAAGTGTGTTTCACATGGCCCCTGTAATTTACAATAAATTACCTAAAGAAATAAGGGCAATGAATACTGCTTTATTTAAGAAAAATCTAAAGAGACTTTTAGTCCATAAATGTTATTATAGTTTGAACGACTATTTAAATGATAATTTTTCCAATAGAGACATCAAGTAATAGAACAGTTATATATGGATCTTTTAAATAATACGTCTGTTAATGTATTGTAATAATTCTAGGAATGACATTGAAATAATTTAACTGTAAATTAATTTAATTATTATTATGACTATTAAATAGTAATCATTATTATTAAATAAATAATTAAATCCGTATTATTATAACTTTAAGAAGGACATAGCATTAATTTAATATCTCTAAATATTTTTATCTAATTTATATTATGTTCCAATGTCAATCTTGATTTTGATAAACCATGATTGTAGGTACCTCCTTATACATTTTGCATGCCTTACGGTAGAATCACTTGAAACATGTATATTTCATAACACCATTGTAACAGTGTTTTCTGCAAAAATAAATAATTTGAATTTGAATTTGAAGATTGTGGATCAATTTGGTCACTCCATTCATTTCGACAGAGCGGATATTCAACTAAGTCTTCGTTTAAGAAAAATAACATGATATTATATTATAAAAATCCTGCGATCAATATAAAGCACCCTATTACTTCTACGACCACGAAAGGGCAAAGACGTAAGAAAAAAGTTAAGAAATTAACTAAAACAAATAAAGATTTCCTTAAAGCCCTAGGTTTTAAAGTATGAGTATACTACAGATTACTGAATCACCATACTTCGATACTTCGATTGAAAGTTATGAAGTCCATTCTTACAATCCCTACAACAACAGCTTCAGAGAAAACGATGAAATCAGAATCCCCATCCACCAGCAAGATGTATACGTGCTGCCATCAGCCAGTTCAATTTACATCGAAGGTCAAGCAAAACTCTTCGGTAAAGATGGGAATCCGATTAAGAAAACTATTACGTTAAGTAATAACCCAGTTATGTTCTTGTTTCAAGATATTAGATACGAAGTTAACGGTATCGAAATAGATCGTATTAAAAATTCTGGAATAACATCAACAATAAAGTCATACGTATCAATGAATGAAGGAGAAAATAAAGTTGCTGCCTTGTGGGGTTGGAATATGGATGGAATTAAAAGTGATGGTAGTTTTAGTGCTATTATGCCTCTAAATAAGATTTTAGGGTTTGCAGAGGATTATAATAAAATTGTGATAAATTGTAAACGTGAACTTATACTAAATAGAAGTAACTCTAACTTAAACAGCGTCATAATAACTGATGATGTTGTTCATTTTCAAATAGATATACAAAGAATACAATGGCGTGTACCACACATAAAAGTGTCAGATCGCGAACGTTTAGCACTATTAAAACATTTAGAAAGAGATAAATCTATTCAGATGGCGTTTAGAAACTGGGATTTATACGAGTATCCATTACTTCCTAAAACTACTAAGCATTCTTGGTCAGTTAAGACGGCATCTCAATTAGAGAAGCCTCGGTATGTAATTTTTTGCTTACAAACTAATAGAAAAAATAATAAAACCAAAGACAGTTCGTTATTCGATCATTGTGGAGTTACAAATATAACACTATTTTTGAATTCACAGTATTATCCGTATGAACCTTTAAGCTTAAAGTTTTCCGAGAATAAATATAATATATTATACGAAATGTACGTGAAATTTCGTCAGTCGTATTATAACAGCTGTCCTGCGGACCCGTTACTTGATATAACCGATTTCAAGGAAAAGGCTTCTCTCTTTATCATAGATTGTTCAAGACAAAACGATAGCTTAAAAACTGGCCCCGTAGATGTACGGTTGGAAATTGAATGTTCTGCCCCGATACCAGATAAAACAACTGGATATTGTTTAATAATTAACGATCGGCTTGTGGAATATAAACCTTTGAGTAACATAGTGCGAAAGTTGTCATGACTGTCATTATAGATGTTCAAGGTTTTAAATTAGAAACAAATGAATTCATAGTAAAAGAAATTGCAATATTGTACGAAAATAAAATACAGGTGCTTTTGATTAAACCACCTTTTCCATATCATGAATTAACAAGACAAGAAAGAAGACAAGTAAATTGGATTCAACGTAATAGGAACATATATTGGAATGAGGGAGTCGTATCCTATTCACATTATCATAAATTAATTACAAATATTGCAAGAGATAAATGTGTTTACACGAAAGGTTTAGAAAAAGTATTGTGGTTACAATATATTTTAGAAAATAATAATATAAATAATTTAGAAGACCAAGGTTGCCCTAGTTTGTTAAGTCTTTTTGACCAATATTTAAATTGTCAAGATTTGTATAGTTGTATCTATCATGAAAAAGTATCTGCTTTAAGAAATGTTTTGTGTTTAAAAAAATGGTGTTTTGAGAATAAATGTTTTACTTAAGAAGAATTTTATCTTTTTTATTTTAATCAATTTTTGTCAAAATACTTTATTATACTTACCTCCCCCCCTCCCCAAACCTCACAGAACATCTAATGAAAGTATATATAAATCGATAGTAACGGAATGTAACTTCATTATATTTTCATTAATATTTGTTCGAAGTACTTATTGCATGATTAAAATGTTAAAAGAAAACTACAATCCTCGATATGACATGTATCATACGCATAAAATGCGTTTACATTCATTTAATTATTATTGGGCAACAACTGACTCCCAAAAAAGATTGGTGATGGAAATGGCTGACGCAGGATTATTTTATTGTGGTAATGGAATTAAAGATAGAGCTGCTTGTTTCTCTTGTGGAGGTGTTATTGAAGATTGGGAGATTTACGACGATCCTTGGATGCAACATGCTATAAACTTTTCTCATTGTTTTTATTTAAACGCTGTGAAAGGAAGAGATTATATCAATAAGTGTCTGAACCAGCAATCAGAATGTTATAAACTTTAAGTAGAAACAACAGTTATTTGTTCCAATGTTCAGGTTTTTTGCGCATGATGGACCGAAATATTGTTAAAAAATAGAATTTATAATACAATCGCTAGATGTTGTGTAGGACCAAAATATAATTGGGGGTTCTGTATCACGGCTCGAGCGAAGCGAGAGCAAGTGATACAGATTGCTTGACTGATTTGACTTGCTCTCGCTTCGCTCGAGCCGTGATACAGAACCCCCAATTCTAACCTACTTATGCATAGATATATACAAAATTATCATATCTAATATTTATTTAATTTTTAGGGTTCCGTACCTCAAAAGGAAGAAACGGAACCCTTATAGGATCACTTCGTTGTCCGTCCGTCCGTCCGTCCGTCTGTGAAGACTGTTTTTCTCAGGAACGCGTGGAGGTATCAAACTGAAATTTATATCCAATACTCAAGTCTACTGTTCCTTGGAGCTGTGAAAAAATCAAACTTCTAAGCCAAAGCAATCAAAAGATACAGCCGTTTATGCCGCAAATTTTCGAAATTCGCACGGGAGTCAAAACCTACAGGGTACTTCCCGTGAACTTAGAATCCCACCAAAAACATAAATGTAAAAAAGGAAAGCCAAGTTCAATACACAAAAAGAATGGAGATCTAAATGAGTGCCAAGTTCTATGCAAAATCCAAATATGTATTTATAGAAACAAAATAACATTATGAACAAGTATTAAACTCTATTTCTTTGCTTTATTGGATACCTATAACAATTGCTGTCATTTAAAAATGTGAGATCCTAAAGTAGGTTACATTTGACTTGGCCAATTTTCATTACATCAGTCATTTTATAAAGTTATTCATATCATCTCACATTATAATATACATATATATATATGTATTTTAATTCTGATAAAAACTGGCCAAGTCAAATCTAACCTGTCAGTCAGTCAATATTAAAATTTACGACTTTTTGACCTTCATATCTTTATAACCGTTTGAGCTAGCTTCATGAAATTTGGGCTTCTAGATGTCCTTATGGATATAATAAAACACACGTAGTTTTATGTGTTTACGTTAAAGAGGTTTTAAGTTATAGAAGGGTCAAAAGAGGCACCAAGTGGTTCGTGTAATGATACACTTCCATTTGGAGTGACCGACTGACGGCCGATAACCGGGCGGTCCTACTTGGTTCGCAGCGTGCTGTTGCCAACAGGATCGTCCGGGCCTACCGGACCGTCGGTCATGAAGCCGCGTGTGTCTTGGCTGGGACACCGCCTTGGGATCTGGACGCGAAGGTGCTAACGGACCTTTACACCCGTTGCACCGAGCTCCGGTCCCGGGGTACCGACCCCGTGCTAAGGCAGCGCGAGCTATGGAGGAGACAGGCCCGTCTCGTCACTATGCGGAATTGGGAGCTTCGGCTCGCGAGACCGTCGGCGGGACGGGTCACCATCGAGGCGATCCGCCCACATCTCCAACCGTGGGTGGAGAGGCGGTACGGTTTATTGACCTACCGCCTCACGCAAGTACTGGCCGGGCACGGGGCCTTTGGGCATTACCTGTGCCGGGTCGCCAGGAGGGAGGGGACCACGGCTTGCCACCAGTGCGGTGACAGTGATGACACCGCGCTGCACACTCTGGCCGTGTGTCCTACCTTTGCCGAGCCTCGCGCCGTTCTCCAGGCGGCGCTGGGAGGCGTGGACGTCTCCGCGTTGTCGGCTGTTGTCGCATCCGCGGTCAGCAGTCGCGCAGCGTGGGACGCGTTGTCCTCCTTCTGTGAGACTGTCATGTCCCAGAAGGAGGCGGCGGAGCGCGCTCGGGAGGACGACCCCGACGCGCCCCAGATACGCCGACGTCGAGTGGGGCGGCGCAGAGCCGCGCATGAGCGCGATCTCCCGCCCTAACTAGGGCCCTGGGCGACAGGCACGGGGGTGCATGTCGTCCGACTATAGGACCCACGACGGGGAGCCACATTTCGTAGCATCGGGTGGTTCCAATACGAGGCGGGGAGGCCGAAGCCTTTTACACTTCGGCTTCCAATCACGAAAGTGAGCCATCGGCTTATTGGCCGATGGATCCCCGCGGTTGGCGCGTGATGAATTGCAACGCATTACCACGCGCCAACACTAAACGCGGATGACGGTGCACAGCGGTTCAGGTTTAGTCAGTAAGAGTCTGACACTACCCATCCGCTCCCCCGAGTGGGTGGGTGTCCATGAGGATTCCCCCGCCTTATCAAAAAAAAAAAAAAAAAGGGTGTTACTCTGTCCGATTGCTGTTTGGTTAATTGGTTGTCGTAATTAATGCATTTACGTTGTAATTAGTGGCAGATCTATAAGTCTGGTGTTCTATGTTTGTGTTTGGTGTAAAAATCGTTGTATCACTAGTGAAGTTTATTTTGTTAAAATTAATTGATTGTTAGGTAGGTAGTATTAAAAATTGTTTTAAAAAAAATCACTTCTGGTCTTATTTCCTAGACATATATAACACATATACACACATTAAGGTAAACAAATCAGATTTAACATCAACCGGAGTAACTGATACGCCTACTAATTACGTTACAAATAACAGGAATAAACGCTTCCGTAGTGCGTCTGGGGGCTTTTCGCTCAGAGACGAGTTTTTAGCATTTAAGGATGATTTTAAACAAATGTTTATTAATCTACAAATGGAGACGATGAATGAAATAAAAACTCAATTCTCAACCTGGAAAAGGGAATCCGATGCTAGACTCGCAAAGTTTGAGTGCTTCATAGCAGAAGTCGAAAAATCGAACCAAGAATTAAAAAATTCGATATCTTTTGCTTCCGCTCAATATGATGACATGAAACTTAAAACTGAGCGCTTGGAACGAGAAAGTAAGGAACATCGCGCGTATATTGTGTCTCTGGAACAAAGAATGGAAGAAATGCAAAGAATCTCAAATATCAACCTTTTGGAGTTAAGGAATGTGCCAAAGATACAAAATGAATCCAAAGCTGACTAAATTCAAATTCAAATTCAAATACAAATATTCTTTATTCAATATAGGCTACACAGTAGCACTTATCGAACGTAAAACACAAAATACAAAAATACAGACAGCACCCTAAGGGTCGGTTCATATCCAGCGGAAACGCACCGCGCACCATCGGCCGCGCAACGCCAGAACAAACAAATACGCAATGAGACATCCAACCTCCCACACCTGACGCGCTAACGCAACATCAGTTGAGTGTGGAAAGCCGAACGCCCCACCAGGCATCCGCCCGCCCCGGCGCCAAGCAACCGACAACACGCGACGCGCCCCCCGCCAGAGATGAACCGACCCTAAAACGCCCACCCTTCACCGCTTCCTAAGTGCTTTGGCTGAGGAGAAGAAACGGCGCAACAAACTCCCCAGCAACACGCTGCCTTTACAATTATACTGAACATCATTAAGGGACCGCGCCAAATAAACAAGTGTTTGAGGTACTATGAAGTTAAAAGTTCAGACACCAGTACACTGATCTTAACCAAGGTCAACAGAACGACCAGTCACCGCAAGCAGCACCCGTTCACGAGTATGACGCAAGGGTCAGCCATCCCCTCCCTCGCCATATTAGAGGGAAGGAGGAGACCCGACCCAAAACGCCACCGCAGGCAGTGACAACTAAGGGAGCATGACGAGACTGTTGCCGGCTCAAACAAATATAAAGCAAAAAAAAAAAAAAAAGGAAATCCTCAAACACTGATTTACTGCACTGTCCCTTATCACAATTATATGAGTGGATACATAATTAAATTCTATAATTAATATAATTATACATTAAAAAAAAGAAGACGAACAGATATCGTTCATTGGATATAGGTTACTATAGGTACACTATACCTACATTTGTATAATCGTACTAAAAATAAAATAAAAATAGGTAACAAATGTTACATACGAAATGTATGCCTATCAACATAAAGATAAACCAAGTTGTTAAAAAAAAAAAAAAAAAATAATAAAAAAAATTAATAATAATGATCCATACAGAACCGTCTTGTGTCTATCACGGCGACCAACTATGTTTATCATTTAAATAATCATTAATTGTGTAGTAAGCTTTTTCACACAGCTTATTTTTAATTGTGCATTTAAATGAGTTAAAGGGCAACTCTAACAAACTAATAGGAATTTTATTGTAAAAGCGAATACCAAGCCCCGAATACAAATGAATTGTGTACCCTATGCAGCCGATGTGATGTAGAACATAACTTATGCCTATTTCTCGTATTTATACTATGGATGTCACTATTCTTGGCATACAAGTGAATATTTTGTCTTATAAATAATATATTTGCAAAAATGAATTGAGACGCTACAGTTAAAATACCTATCTCCTTAAATCGCTCCCTAAGAGTAACTCGAGAACCTAGCTGGTAAATGGATCTAACAGCTCGTTTTTGCAAAATAAAAATGGTTTCTAAATCCGCCGCTTTACCCCACAACAATATGCCATAGGACATGATGCTGTGGAAGTAGCTAAAGTAAACAAGACGAGCTGTGTCCACATCAGTGATCTGTCTTACCTTCCTGACGGCGTAAGCAGCGGAGCTAAGCTTACTCGCAAGGCACGAGATATGTGCCGACCATAAGAGTTTACTATCTAGCGTTATGCCTAAAAACACTGTTGATTCTACAGTCTCTAACATTTCATTATTGTCGTCGTTTGTCGTCAGTGGCGTGTGACGAGAAGCGGACGTGTGTTTCGTTTTTGATTATAATGTAAAACAATTACAACAAATAAATATAAATATTGCTACGTCAGTTTAAAATTAAAGTGTGTCGCATGTGTCTTGCAGGTTTACACTAAGTAAGCAAGATGAACTAAATAATTTTCAAAACAATAAATAAAGTGTTTCTGGTAGAATGTCCAACCCAGGATCGAGCCCGTTTGGTCGTAGCCAACTACTACGGCGAAGTCCTCCACCAACGCCTACCGAACCAGTTACGCCGAGGGACCCAATTCCAGCATCCGCGGAGAATGAACTGCCCGTTGAAGTTATCAGCACGGCGGAGATTCAGAAGTGGATAGGTTCTATAGATACCATTCTGAACGAAGTTTGCACTATTGTCAGTGAGGGGAAAATGAACTCGGACCAGAAGCTTCGTGTCTCCACTCTTTGCCGGAAAGTCTCTAGTGGGACTTCGCAGATGGCTGTTCTATACCAATCCTTGAAGTCGAAAACGATCCAGGCCCATACCACAATCCAGCACCTTCAGGCACACCAGAATGTTGTGAACTCCCTCCAGCAGTTCAGAGAGGTCGTAGAGACTAAATTAAATTCATCAAGCTCCACTTCTTATGCTAGCATGGTAAAAAAAGGTACCGATAACTTCGTCCGTCCCGCAAATTTGAGGTCAGTTGCCATTTACCCCAGAGACAAGACCCAAACAAGTGACGACACCAAGTCACTTGTCCAAAAGATCATCTCTCCGGAACAACTTAAGCTTCATGTCCGTGGCCTGAAAAAAGTGAAAAATGGAGGCGTCCTAATTAGCACCGACAATATAGGCGATATTGATAAGCTCAAGAGTTCGGAAAAACTTGTATCGTCGGGCCTTACAGTTGAAGAACCTTCTAAACGCCGCCCTAGGGTTGTTGTCATTGGTGTCCCCGTAGCCCTTACTGAAAAAGAGGTATTCGACTGTATTTACGAGCAGAACCTATCAGACAAGTTGCCGAATGTAACACGAGAGTCCTTCCTTGAGCGCATCAAATTAAGCCATAAATCGGGTAAGAAAGACCTTCTTACTTGTAATTACATTTTAGAAGTACCTGCTAGCATTAGAAAAATATTAATAAATCAAGACCGAATTTTTATTGATTGGACATCATGCCCTGTGAGAGACTTCACGATAGTCACTAGGTGCTTCAATTGCCAGCAATTCGGACACGCAGCCAAATTTTGTCGGGAAACTAGTCCTACTTGCAACCACTGTGGAGAAAATGGACACTCCTTTAAAGAATGCAACATCAAATCTTCGCCCCCTCAATGCGCGACGTGCAAACGCTTCAAAAGGAAATCTGACCATCCAACTGGTGACGTAGGTTGCCCAGCCCGTAAACATGCAGAAATGAACTATATTAACTCTATAGATTATGAAGGCGCCTAAGAGCGCTAACTTTCACTTAATTTAATTAGGAGTTATACAGGTAGTTTTTATTTATTTTCTATTGTCATGACAAATCAGCTAATTTGCGACCTAGATAATTTTTCGGTGTCCGAGTCTACATTATGTAATGTTGAGGACTGTAAACATCTTCTTCTTTCTGGGGATAAAATGTTAACCGTACTTACACAGAATATTCGCAGCATAAATCGAAACATGGTCGGGTTTGAAGTGTTAATGCAGAACCTAGACATCAGCTGTGATATTATTGTCCTAACTGAATGTTGGTTGTCAAAACAGACAGTCAACTTACCATCTCTTGACGGTTATTACTCCTACAGAACAGACAAGAATATAAACCAGAACGATGGAGATTACATCAAAAATAATTTAAGCACAATAAAAGAAGAACCTGTATTCCTAGATTGTAATTGTTTAATACTTAAAATTTTTCCCGACACGGTAGTCATGGCTATTTATAGACCTCCTTCTCAAAACATGGACAGATTTTTAGACTCACTAGACTCAAACTTAAAATACATAACATCTTTTAAAAACATAATACTCTTGGGCGATATTAATATTAACATTGCTTCCGGGAAAACAGATTCTCATGTACATAACTATCTGAATATTTGCTCTTTTCATGGACTTTTACCAGCTCACCATCTACCTACGCATCAGAGCGGCTCATGCTTAGACCATATCATTCTAAAATCAAAAAATCCATCCAAAACATTAGTTACTAATTCTACGCTTACTGATCATCAAGCTGTTTTGCTAACGTTACAAATTAATTCACCTAGACATAACTGCATGCGTTGCTACACTAAAGTCAATATGACAAATCTAAAAAATGACATGCATTCTATTAATTTTGACCCAGTTTATCATTCTGACGACGCAAATAGCTGTTTAAAGTATTTTATTGACTCGCTACAATATGCAATAAGGAAAAACACGTACATTAAGACAATGCCCAGAAAGTACAGTTGTATTAAACCCTGGATCACATCCGGTCTCGTTCGTTGTATCAGACAAAGAGACAAACTTCACCAAAAATTAAGAATTGCTCCGGATAATGAAGTACTCTCTGTAACTTATAAAAGATATCGGAATTTTTGCAATAATCTAATAAAAAAACAAAAAAATCTGTACGATAAAAATGAATTACAGAAGGCGGGGAATAATAGCAAACTTGTGTGGAAATTTATAAAGAATTATACACTCACATCAAAAAATCACGAACCTCCGCTTGATTTACTATCAAAAGATATAAACACATCCCACGCAATCAATAAAGTAAACAACTATTTTGTTAACGTTGGTAAAAACTTAGCTGAAAAGTCATTAAACGCGAGTATTATTTCCCAACAAAACCTGACCACGACACCCTCTACACTATCTTCATTTGTTTTATTAGATACCGACGTTAACGAAGTAGTCAGTATGATAAACGGGTTAAAGGATGTATGTGCCACGGGGTGGGATGACATTCCTAATAATATACTTAAAAGATTTAAATACCTACTTGCCCCTCCTCTAACCCACATCTTCCAAATATGCTTATCTAAAGGAATTTTCCCAAAATTGCTTAAAAAGGCTGTGGTCACTCCTGTATTTAAATCTGGAGACAAACACTGTGTGAATAACTACAGACCCATTTCAGTATTAACAGGCCTATCAAAAATTCTAGAAAAAATCATTAACAGTAGATTGGTAAAATATCTAGAGGATAACAGACTATTATCAGATAGTCAGTTTGGTTTTAGGCCCAAAAGATCAACTAGCCAAGCAGTCCACAAATTGACTGATTATATTACAACCAACCTAGATAACGGTATGCACACAATTGGGATCTTTCTAGACCTTGCCAAAGCTTTTGACACTATTTCTTGCACTTTGCTTTTGCACAAGCTTGAAACACTCGGGATAAGAGGACAACAACTTTTACTTTTTTCTGATTATCTTAGCGACCGCCATCAATATGTAAAAATTGATCAGTACTCAAGCTCTGAACTTAAAAATAGTAGTTTTGGTATTCCTCAAGGTAGCATTTTGGGTCCTACTTTATTTTTAATCTATATTAATGAACTATGCAGCTTGTCACTCCAAAATGGTGTTATAATGTCATATGCGGATGACACCGCTCTATTGTTTTCAGCCAAATCAAGAGTTGAGGTCTATGAATATGCTCAAAATGGTTTTAACATTGTGTCTAACTGGCTCCGTAATAATCTCCTAACATTAAATGCAGATAAAACTTATTACATTTTATTCACAATGAGGAATACTAACATACCGCTTACTAATCAAAACATTTACGCACACAATAGTTGCACGTATGCTGACACTGCATGTTCTTGCCCTACTTTAGCTACAGCTGACAATGTAAAATATCTAGGTGTCACCATTGACTCAAATTTAAACTTCCGTAAACATATTGATTTACTGTGTACGAGAGTTCGCAAATTAATCTACGTTTTTAAGAATTTACGAAACATAGCTGACTATAAATTAATTAAACAGGTATATTTAGCTTTGTGTCAATCCATTCTTACATACTGCATAACTTCTTGGGGTGGTGCGGCAAAAACCATTTTACTGCCGCTAGAGCGTGCTCAAAGAGCAGTTCTAAAGGTTGCTACCTTTCGCCCTTTTAGATTCCCTACCGACCAGCTATATACAGCATGCAGTGTGCTTACAGTACGGCAATTACATATTTTATACACAGTACTACACCAGCACACCGCACTACCTTTTGACCCTATACCCTCTGACAAGAGAAGACAGGACCTAGTTTGCATAACTCCTCAAACGAAACATGCGTTTGCTAAACGTTTTTATGTATTTTTAGGACCTTTTCTATATAATAGGCTTAACAAGATACTTAGCTTCTATAGTGTTACGTACAAAAATTGTAGCAAAATGTTATCAGATTATTTAGCAAAACTCAATTACACAGACACTGAAAAACTTTTAGAAATTTTGACATGACGACACCTGATCTGTAATTGTTTACTTTTGTATAATTTTCAAGTTTTACTTTTAGATAATAATTTACCATTAAGCTTTTTCTCACATTTATTTTTAACTTTATTCTCTACTATCCCAAAGTACTTATTTGGACTAGATAGTGATGGCCTGAAACACAGGTTTAAATTAACCTAGCTCGGGCGGGTCGCTGCCGAACATCGTAATCCCTAACCAGCATATTTTCACCAATAAAATTTTCATCTTAGTATTAGTTTTATGTTAAGTTATAATTGTCTTCAAACTTATTATTGTAAGCTGAATTGTACAACTTTATGTAAACGTTTTTTTTATTTCAATAAATTAAAAATTAAAAAAAAAAAAAAAAAATTATTAATAATTATATTAGGGCCAAGATTTTTTACGTTTGGCATAGAAAATTTCACACATTTGGTCTTCTTTGCGTTTAAAACTAAGTTATTAGATGAGAACCAATGCGTAACCTAAACAAGTGCAGCATTTATCTCATTAAATTCGTGTCTATTCCTATCTACTTTAAAAATTAAAGAGGTATCATCTGCAAACAGCACGACGTCACAGATGCCTTTTAAAAAGAAGGGTAGGTCATTTATATAAACTAAGAACAAAAATGGACCTAATATTGACCCCTGGGGCACACCTAGCTTCACTGGTAGTCCGGTGGACCTATCACCATTGACATCGACGCATTGTAGTCGATCACATAAATAAGAGTTAATTAAATTAAGTGCTGTATTCCTAATTCCGTAATGCTCGAGTTTGCGAATTAGAGTACCATGATGAACGCAATCAAATGCCTTGGAAAGGTCACAGAACACCCCAATTGCGTTCTGCGAGCTCTCCCAGGCACTATAAACATGCTTTAGTAAAGCTACACCAGCGTCCGTAGTTGAACGTCCTTTAGTAAAACCGTATTGCTCGCTATGTAAGAGATGTTTCATATTAAAATGAATTAAAAGTTGTTTCAACATCAATTTCTCAAAAATTTTACTGAATGCGGGAAGGATCGATATTGGCCTAAAATTACAAATTTCGTTTTTATTACCTGATTTAAATAGAGGTATAACTTTACTATATTTCATAAGGTCAGGAAAGATACCTAAATCGACGCACTTATTATAAATGATAGCTAGTGATGGGGCAACAATATTTATTATATTACTTAAAAGGTTTACAGAGAGGCCCCAAAAGTCTTCGGTTTTCTTTTTATTGATCGATTTAAAAGCATTTACTATATCTAAAGGAGTTACATGTTCGAAACTAAAAATATTATCACATACAGGCACAGTATTACGCAGTAGGTTTTCAGCCTCAGCTGCTGATGAATTTAAGGAGCTAGTTTTAGTTACAGGTATGTCAGTAAAGAAGTTATTAAAAATTTGTGCAATGTCGTGGGCTTTATTTACTAATTGATTGTTAAAAATAATCTCTAGTCCGTTTTCTTGTTTCTTAAGCTTACCAGTTTCTTGGTTGATAATGTTCCAGGTAGCTTTTATTTTATTCGAAGAATTTTTGATTTTATCGTTAATAAATTTAGACTTAGCCATAAAACAGACTTTTTTGAATAATTTTGAATAATTTCTTACATAAGTTACAAACGAAATATCAAAGTTATATTTTTTCATACCATATAACTCATAAAGTCTAGCTCTACTTTTGTAGATACCAGCAGTGGCCCATTGGTTAAAAGAGGCTGAAGTGCACTTGACATGTTTAGTTTTACACTTAAAAGTAGCTTCAAACTCATTTTTTACAACATCAAAAAGTGCTCCATAAATGTCATTAGGATTGTCGCATCCAAAAAATGATGGCTGTATTTTGGACTTGATGCTGTTTTTAAAACGAGTACACCGGTGCGCTGTGTATGGCCTACTAATAACCTTTTGAGGTTTATTTACAACTAAATGTGGAAAGCTTGCAAATTGACCACAATGATCAGAAGTAACATCTGTTAAAATAAACTTATTATTCGCTTCACTATTACAAAATATGTTATCTAAGCAAGTTGCAGAAGATGCTGTTATCCTAGTTGGTTCGCAAAACAGGTTATTCAAATTAAAAGACTTAAATAAATTAAGGAGTCTGATAGACATTGGTGTTGATTCTAATATATTTACATTGAAATCCCCACATACTATAATCCGTTTCTTACTACTTTTAATTTTAGAGAGTGAATCTTCCATTACTGATACAAATAAATTAAAGTCACTCAAAGGGGGTCTATACACACATATTATAAGAAATTGCTCTAATTCAACACAAGACAGCTCAATAGTGCGCTCGATAGAAAGGTTCACAATATCAAGACGTTCTTTACATTTTAATTTGTTGGAAACAATAATAAGTGATCCTCCCCGAATGGCACTCTTTCTTACAAACGCACTTTGTATGGAATAAAACGAACTATTAAAAATCACTACCTCATGGGCTTTTAACCAGTGTTCGGTTAAACATAATAAATGAACACTATAATTTTCAATGAATAAACTTAACTCTAATTCCTTGCCGGAGAGACCTTGCATGTTTTGATGAACAACATTCAATTCATGCAGCCCTCCCGTTGTCCTATCTTGTAGTTTAAATTACAAGAAGTATATAAGCTGTTAGTACTATTACTAACATTATCAAAATCATAAGATACAAAATTAGTATCTTTATCTTGTAAATTAGTACAGAAACTGTTAGTACTATTACTAACATTATCGAAAACCTTAGGTACAGCATAAGTACCGGTATCCTGTAAATTATATGCTAACAACTTAGCAATTCGTCGCTTATTCATAGATGATATATACATATTGTACTGTGTGAGTCTAAATTTACTAATAAACTTATTTGTTTCAAAGTACAAAATTGAGCTATTGTGTAGATGTGTTATGTTATAAATTAACATATTTAAATTATAAATGTGCCTATTCTCTTCATGAGTTAAGCTACTGGAGTAAGGTAGGGCACAGAAAATAAATTTACAATCATATCTTTCACTTAAGCGTAACATTAAATCTACACAATTTATAATATCTGTTCTGCTCACAGCCAGACCATCACCATACAATAATATGCTTGTTGAGCCGGAGTTAAGCTCAGTCGAAGCAATATGACTTGTTAATTTATTTAAACTAGCACCAGGCAAACAAGTATTTAATACACACTGCTGGGAAAAAGAACTAATTAAACTACCAAAATCTTGACCTAGTTTATCTGAATAGATATATGTACCTATTTTATTTACTACACATGTATTTGAACTTTGCAAAGTATTAGATTCTAAAACAGGTTCAGGAAGCACAGGAAGCAGAGGTTCAACACTCTGAGCATTGGCAGGAGGTGGCGAGCAAGAACAGGTACAGCACAGATTGTTGGTCAGGGACTCATATCTTTCTGCATTGTACCTGACTAAGTCAACTAACTCACCGGCCTCCACCATGCGTTCACTAAGATCTTTCTGGGGTGATTCTTTAAAACCGAGGGAATTTGACTCATTGGTATGGCTTAATTATTTTTGTGCAATTTAATCTCAGTTAGGATATAAATTTGTCAGGGTCATTAAATGTAAAAACATATGTCAAAGGCACTCATTTGCACCCAGAGGCTTCCAATTTAGAGCGTGCTGATTAATTGATCAGCCAGGTTAATTATGAAAAAGGCAGAATAATGAGACTTTGCGCCAGATTAATTTGAATCATGCAGATAAATGATAATGTCACTTCATTTTCAATAGATTTTATTAATTAATTATTCATAATCACAGTTACAAATAAAAGTAACATTTTTGGTCCTATTAAACATTAATTAAATTGAGTATTAAATCACATTTTCGTCTGTCGTCTCTCGTTTAAAACAAAAAAAAAATTAAAATAATATTCTTACAAACACTTTAAAATATAATCATAAAATCTTAGTCTTAGAAAGGTAATAAATGCAATATGATTCAGCCTTCATTTTCAATTGAGGAAACTATAAAATAATATTCATTTTAAAACAAAACTTCTTAATAACATACAACAGAAACAGTAAAGATCTTCATTTTAAACTCCTCCCTTGTAACTACTTATACTAAAAACAGTAAAATCTTTGTTTTAGACTAAACACTTAAGTACGACTAAAAATAATAATGATAATCATGAGAATTAAAATCAGTCCTAATTTAAAAGAGGTTTCACTAACTTGAGATCAAAGAATCTAGGAATATTTCTACCTACATATCAAAAAATATTAAAATCTTCGTCATCAGAATCCAATAGATACGGATTGACATTTTCTAAATCAATACTAAAATGTTGGTTTCCATCCCTTGAAAAAGTTATCTCTGAAATGTTATCGGGTACATCTCCTGTAGATTCAATACATCGATCTGCTCTATCGATCCCTTCTCCTTTAGCTTCATTTTTTTTCATCACAGCAGATTTTTTTCCTATGGCACCTTGTGTATTACTTATTCCTAATGATTTACTTTTACTATGTGAGCAGTTCCGTGTTAAGATGGTTTTATCAATCTCTGACAAACAGGTCCCTTCTTTATTTACTGTTTTGTTAGGCGTTCCGCTATTAATATCTTGGTGTTCATTCGTTTTATTACTCATTGTCCAAAAAGATTCATCAATTTCTCTCAGTTGTCTTGTTGAATTAGCTAGCGGTGTGACTGGCAAGATATGCGGAACTTCTTCTAAGCGATAAAACCCAAGATGATTCATGTGGTTGCAACTAACGGCTTGATATAGACATTCTTGATCAATGCAACTCAATTTTCGGACAGCTACCTCAGGTGATTCTAAGTTCCAAACTATCTGGTGCATTTTCATGCATCCTGGAAAAGCTCTAACTTTTTGTGGAAAAAGTAAGTCCTTCTCACTAACATCATACTCAGAAACAGTTCGCAGTATAGTTTTTTTTAAATTTTGTTTCATAATATTTAAAAAATCATCCAGATCTTTTATATCTTGGCCTTGAGAAACAGCTCGATCTGCAGTTCTTTTGATAACAGCACCTACTCCATCAGGCGCTCCTTTTCCATGGCCAGACTCACTGTAGTTCCACGAAATGGTTCTGATTGAGCTCAAGTATATATTCAAATAAGAAATTAGATGAAATATTTTTTTATTTCTGTACTGGCTAGATGGAGAATCAGAAATAAAATGTACAGTATGAATGCCTGTCTTTGTTTCACCTATATACTCAAGGATAGGTACTATGTGAGCCCATACAGCTGATATGTCATGACGAAGGCACTCACTCACCGTACAAAATGATTGTACTTGCTTTATCTTCTCATCGTCTAGGTAATATATAACCGAAGTGTGTAAAGTTAACTGTTTACGGCTACCACCAAAATGGTATGCCTGAATTTCGTCATTACATTTGACTGCATAATTCTCGCTGTAATCAATATGGATAATACACTCACCCTCTTGAAGACGTTCTTTTAAATGTTTGAAAGCCTTTTGTTGAGCAACTATATTTCCACAATGCATAAGATACTGATCCAGTGTTGCTTCCAATTTTTCAATACACTTTTTGGGCTCTTCTCGTTTTTTTAATTTCTCAGTTGTTCTTATTTTTCTAGTTGTCCCTTGTATTGTTTGTTCTTTAGTTTCCCACTGCCAATACGTAATTTCGATTGAATTATCAAATTCCTGATAACATACTGCCTTATTTTTGCATGCTGAACAGGTTCTATGCAAACAATCAACATTATACACGTCGCAACATATCAAAGATAGAAAATCTTGAGACGTCTTAGTTGTTAGTATCTTACGCTGATACAACGCTTGAATAATTAAAGCCATGTTAGTGTGCAATTTGCATAAACAAGTGTCTCGTGATCGAATATCGGGCAGTAGCACCCAAAAAGGTCTCATCTTACAGAATGCTGAATAGCTGATAGTATAGGAAGAAGAGTTTAGGAACTTTTTATGCAGATTAACAAGAGTGTCGCTAATGTACCGCTTTTGCTTACGAACTTTGTTTCTTGTTATACATTCCTTTTTTCCAGAGCAAAGCCTACTATTTTCGTCGTCTTCAAAAAATACTTCGATTTCTTGTCGCAGAACTTCAGGAAAAGATTTTATATTATGGGTTTGTGTTTGTTTCTTTTTTTGTTTCATTCTACAAGTATTTCGATCGGTCAGAGCTGGGGGTCTTTCCTTTATTTTTGCCGGCATTATTCTTTGTACTTGTTTTTTATAACGTTCATTTTGTCGCTTAATTTTTACTATGATTTGTTTGAGATGATTTATTTCTTTATCTTTATTATATCGGATACGTCTCACGGCAGAAGAGACAGGTGAAGAACATAAAGGAGATTTTCTATCTAATGGTTTAAGCTCAAAAT
This sequence comes from Autographa pulchrina, assembly GCA_905475315.1. NCBI lineage: Eukaryota > Metazoa > Arthropoda > Insecta > Lepidoptera > Noctuidae > Autographa > Autographa pulchrina. The sequence continues at coordinate 29,431,928 of FR997761.1, read as the reverse complement.
TAGAGAATAACCTACTGCTCTGTTCACTATTGCTACGCGTAATTCTAGATGGTCCTGGTACTGGTGACTCTACCTCTCTGATTATTGGCTGATAATGTAAAGGTGGTTCATTAATGGGGTTTTGTTCAGTATCTGACAAAATGTTGGGACTTTGTGGTGGAGTGTTTTGTTCAAGTAAAGCCGCTGTTATTTTTTCTTGCTTCTTTTTTAGATAATAAGTCTTAAAATTTGTTCTCCATCTTTTTCTCTGTAGTCGTTGTTCTCTAGGTGGCATTTCATTTATTGGAAGCTGTTTCTTTTGTTCCTTTCTACGTATGTAGCTTTTTCTATTCTTTTCTTGTTTTACTGCCCATAACTCTGCATTATTTTTTATGTTTTCGTATCTCTTTTTCTCTGCGAGCCTCTTTTTTCGAAGTCTTTCTTCTCTTGTTTGTTTCTTTGGTTTTGCCATCGTGATTCTTCAAATAGATCTGAAATAAGAAAATGGGGTTTAATTATAAAAATTAAAAGTGCATAGGTAAAATCCAGGCTAAACCAAGTTGGACTGGCACACCAAGGGTTCTGTACATAACGTAAGAGCCGTAGTGGCACTTTTTGTGCCCAACTTATGAACAAAAACCGGCCAAGTGGGAGTCGGACTCGCGCACCGAGGGTTCGGTACAAACCTGTAGGTATCTATTTCTTTTGATTGCGTTGACATAAAAGTTTGATTTTTACAGCTTAAAGGTATTATAGACCTGAGTATTTGATATGAATTTCATTTTAACACCTTAACGCGTTCCTGAGAAAAACGGTCTTGACAGATGGACGGACGGACAACGAAGTGATCCTATAAGGGTTCCGTGGTTTTCTTTGAAGGTACGGAACCCTAAAAATCATGAAATTGTAATCATCCATGAAAAGAATTCTAATTCATCTGGACATCTAAATTCATCTGGCCTTAAGAGCCAGATAAAACCAGACTAATGCGAGCCAGATAAATTAGGAATTTGAAGATAATCGAACTTTGCTCTTTTATTTATAAACTTACAAAAGTAATAGTGTAACTGAATGTTAAAAAACAACTTGATAACACACTTTGGTTTTATAACAAAACATAAGGACATTTGCACAATCCATAAATTAAGACAGATTAATTATGCTGCTTACCTTACAAGCGCCAGACCACGAGTTTTTCGCGCACTTTTTCGCCAAATAGACGCGACGCACGACCACTCCACGTCACGGATCGGCAATGACTGGCGCAGCCAATCACGAGTCGATTTTATTAAATGAAATACTTGATGTTTACGTTGAATTCATGCATGGCAAAGATGCGGCAGACGAATTATCACTTTAGTCGGGGACAATTTTTAAAGTATTGTTATTACGAGAATATACAAGTATCTTGAATTTAATTATGATAATATTAGGAAATAAACTTTCAAATATCGATACAACTTACAATAATTTTTGTATTTCGACAATTGGTACCAGGAAACAAAATTATTTAACAAAAACCGACGTTGGGACATAGCAGATTAATTAGAATTGACTGTTATCTGCAAACATAAATAATATTTGATTAAATTAATCGCATTAGTAATATAAGGCCATGATAGATATTATCTATTTACATAACACCTGCAAAGGATATTTGAGTAGGACATTGCTTTCTTATGTTCTTTAATGAAAATGTTGTCAAAACTGTGTTTCAAAGAATCACCCTCTGGGACGCTTGATATTTGTTGAAAATATCCTTCAGAGTATTTTCCCTCGATTCAAGCTGCTCCTGAAGTAAAGCTGTATCCTGATCATACTTAAACCTACCCTGAATTAATTCCCTATTCAAGTCCTGCAGATGACTTGTTAAATATAGATGTTTTTTTCTAAGAGAATTATTTACCTTATTAATATTCTGAAATCTTTGACATTTTTTATACTTTCTGATAGTTTTATTTAATTTAATATATTTTTTAAGTTTATTATGACTATTAAAAATGGGATATACGGCTCTAGAATCATCTCCTGTCAAGTCAATAGTAACAGTATTCCTATCACTAACAAACGCAGATCCACTATCAACCAACTCATTATAAAGGCTACGGGTGGTCGCAGCCTGCTCCTGAACTTTGACTACTTTGAGTGAGGTAATGGTCTTATGTGCCTCACTTAATTCAAATTCAAGTTGTGATATCCGGTCTAAGGCCTGCTCATGAGTGCCTATACACTGTTGGAACTCTGAAACTATTTGACGGAGGTTACAATGTTCATTAAGGATCTCTGTGTGAGAAACATGCAATTCTGATAGCTCAATCTTTAACCTAGTGTTCTTATCAATAATATTCTTCACTTCTAATTCACTATCATCTTTTTCCCTTAGCAGCGCATCACAAAGGTTCTTGGCCGACTCCAACTCCTTCAGCGTAGCCCTCAGTTTCTCCTCCATGGATGCAGCTCTGCGGGTCTGCATATTGATTAGCAGACCTCAGGTGCTCCTGAAAGTTGTTAAAAGGGAGTTAAGTGTAAGGGAAGAACTTAAGAGAAATGGGAGTGACAGTTAAGATTAGTTGGGAAAAGAAGAACTAAATGGATAAGATTGAAATAATTTACCAATTACTATAACAGTTAAATAGAAATTAATGAAAAGTAATGACAAGTGCGTAATTATATTATTACAGCAATAAATTATAAGGATAATATAAAGTTTACAGTGAATAAACAGTGTGATAACAGATCTTTTGAAAATAAAATCATAACGAACAACAGTGAAGTGATGGAAAAAACAAACTATCTTAGCATTTAATTTCAAAACAATTGAATATATGAGCGTATAAAGGTGAAAATCTGTAAAGAGTAATATAAAAACAGTGCAAGAGTGCTAAGTTAGAAAAAAAGACAAATAATAATAACCTAAAACTTGCTAATCATCCTTAAAACATCTACCACTGCACCATCTATAATTACTACGGTGTACTACGTCACTTTCACCTGCATATTCCATCGAACTTAATATCGAACCGAACCTGTCAGTACATTGCAAGTTACACTACTCCTACTACGACACAAAATCAACAGAGGGCGCTGTTACACAAAATGGAAGAACAAAGTCATATAACTTTGAGAAAACCACAGAGTAGGTCTAAATCATTAGAAAAAATAGATATAACAGGATCTTTGGATTCCTCTCTCTCTTGCGATGTATTAGCTAGGAGCTTAGACCTGTCAACTAACACACTTCCACCTTGCATCGAAGAAATGATGTCAGAAATAAATACCTTGAAATCAAACCTATTGAGCACACAAAGTGAAATGGATAATTTAATTTTAGAGAATGTAGAACTCAAAAAGCAAATCACACAACTGTCTCAAGAAATAATTATATTAAAACAGATATGCAGAAGCCCCACTTCATCTTTACGCAAATCTATATCATCTAACAAGAAAAATAGTGTGAAACGACGCCTAGCAGATAACTTTCAACATAGTCCACTTACGCTTTCAAACAATTCAACCGAAATAAATAAAATAGACCATGCCCTAAGTGCAGCACCACAAATACAGGGCAAACTAATGATGGAAAACGAATTACAAGTCCATACTGACTTGAATCGTATTACAACCACCAATATTCAAAACAAGAATGATTCAGTAGCCATAATTGAGCCTAGTCAAGAAGACACGCAGACAAATACTACCTATTCCAAAGGCAGCCCGATTAATATTGCTACTACATCAAAAACAGAGGTATCCAATCTGAAACTTAATAGAATTTTTATATTTGGTGGTAAACAGTGTGTAGGTATGGCAGAATCTTTGGAAAAGTCCCGTTTATGGACCCGCTACAAACACTATCAAATTATATCATTTATTAAACCTTATGCTTCTACGGACAGTATTCTAAACTGTGCTAAAATGTTTGATATTACTTCTCACGACCGCATAATTGTCTGTGTTGGTCAACATGATTCAAATATATTGCATGTTATGACAGAATTATGTATATTTCTAAAATCAATTAAAAGTCCTGTATTTGTTCTTAAAGTATTTAAAAATATACACTTAAATGAATATAAACTGAATGAAATGTTAACGATGATAAGCTATCAGTATCAAAATTGTAATTACGTTAATTTAGACGCCTATACGAATGAATTTGTAATATGTAAAAAAATTAATTCTATGCTGGATCAACTAGATTACAATCTCGATTTTCTCAATTTTAAAACTAAACATTCGTCAACTTTTGGACATAAATACGAGAAGCAAAAATATAAACACACCTCTCAGGGTATACATACTGGACATCAATTAAAAACAAACCGCAATAATATACTAAGGGTAGACAGAAGTACACAGACAGAAGACTCAGTAAATTTTTTTCGTATCTAAATATTTTAAAATCCTGCACCAAAATGTTGCTAGTTTTTTAAGCAAACGCAGTATCCTAGAAATCCAATTAACTGACTATAGTGATACTAATTCTGAACCTGATGTAATCTGCTTGACTGAAACGTTTGTGGAAGTAGGAAATGAACATTTATTAAAATTAATTGATTATAAGCTGGCTGTGTCCTTCTGTAGGAAAAAGAAACAAAAACGTGGTGGTGTAGCCATTTTCACTAAAAAATATATAAATTCCAAAGAACTTCAGTTTCTCAAAGAATATTCTCTAGATAAGCATTTTGAATGCTGTGGTATAGACCTACCCTTATACAACATGTTTGTAATTGGCTTGTACAGGACACCCAATTCTGACTTCTCCCTATTTATATCTAAGTTATCGGCATTGCTTTATCGCGTGAACAATAAATATGGTAAGAAAAAAATCGTAATAGTTGGAGATTTTAATGTAAATATCTTACAACCTGACAGGAAAACTAAAGAACTTCGGGAATTGATTGCTAATTATAATTTAACTTTCCATATTGAAGAACCAACACGTGAACAATCATGTATTGATCACGTAATAAGCAATATAAAATCTGCCAAAGGTGAGCTGCTACATTGGGATATATCAGACCATAACACAGCACAGTTGATAAACATTCCTGTTAGACGAAAAGAAACATTTACACAATATTTTATCTTTAGAAGAGATTTTAGTATCGAAAATATAAAAAAATTCAAAGAATGCTTATCAAGCCTAGCGTTTTCAGAAGTTTTTAATGAGGCTGATGTTGATTTAGCTTACGAAACCTTCCATGACTTATTTCTTCTTTTCTTTAATTTATGCTTTCCTAAAGTAAAAATGAAAATATCGAATAAGTCCAAAAAAGCACATTGGGTAACGAAGGGTTTGAGAATAAGTAGTAAACATAAAAGGTTACTAAGGTATAAGTATTATAATAATAAGTCAGACACTAATAAAAGTGTATACAAAAAGTACTCCAAAATATTAAAATCTTGTACCTCTTGCTCGATTAAAAATACAAACAAAAGAATACTTGATAATTCGAAAAATAAATGTAAAACTGCTTGGTCACTTATAAAACAGGAATCGGAGTGCTTATGTAATACACAAATGATACCAACATTAAACGTAGACAATACTATTTTATCTAGTCCTGACAAAATAGCTAACGCATTTAATAATCATTGGATAGATCTAACAAATAGGTACAATGATGAACTACGTCTTACACTAACGGACAATCTACCCGCCACTTTATTTCTTAGACCTTGCGATTGCAATGAAATACAAAGGCTGCTACTTTCTTTAAATAATACAAAAGCTGTTGGCTATGATGAAATCTCAACACAGATTTTAAAGTTGTGTTCATTAGAATTAGCACCAGTGTTATCGCACTTAGTAAATTTATCATTTGTTGAAGGACGTTTTCCTACTCGCCTAAAAACTGCGATTGTTAAGCCTGTCTTTAAAAAAGGTGATAGTTCTAAAATTGATAACTACAGGCCAATCAGTCTTATACCTATAATCTCAAAACTTTTTGAAAAGGTTATGCACAAGCGAATATCTACATTTTTGGAAAAACATAATGTCCTCAAGAAAGAGCAGTATGGATTTCAAAAAAATAAATCAACTACTCTGGCTTGTTTTAATTTAATAAAAACCATAGTTAATGAGATTGATGTCAGGAAAAGAGTATCTGTAATCTTTTTCGATATGACAAAAGCGTTCGATTTCGTTTCGCATAAACTATTGCTATCCAAACTTGAACGTTATGGAATCCGTGGTCAAGCACTAAAATGGTTGGAATCATATTTAGTAGATAGACTACAGTGCGTTGAAATTTCTAAAATCGATAATAAAAAAGAGCTGAAGTATTTCAAATCTCACTATAAATGCAATAATTTTGGTGTACCTCAGGGAAGCATTTTAGGTCCATTGTTATTTTTACTTTATATTAATGATCTCCCTGAGGCTATAAGCTGTCCATGTACACTATTTGCCGACGATATATCAATAATTTTGACATCTTCAACTAAATCTGACATAAATGAATATATTAATGACATCAATACTTCAATTAGTGATATAATAAACTGGCTAAAACTTAATAATTTAAAAGTAAATATCAATAAAACTAAAATAATTCAATTTGGGACATACAACACAAATTTTCTAAAACTAAATATTTATTACAATGGGGACTCCTTTTCACAAGCAGATGAGACAACATTTTTAGGAATTGTACTAGACAAACACATTTCTTGGAAAGGCCACGTAGAAAAGGTTTGCAACAAATTAAATAAATTCGTATTTGTTCTCTACAACCTACGAAAAACGTCTTCACAAAGTACAGTTTTGTCTGCTTATCATGGCTACGTTGCTTCGTCGCTTTTGTATGGAATTATTTTGTGGGGTAATTCAGCAGATGTAAATAGAGCATTCCTGGCACAGAAAAAATGTGTGAGGGCGATCGTCGGTATACCTCCGTGGGAATCGTGTAAACCCCTATTCAAAAAATTAAAACTTTTAACTTTGCCTAGTATGTATATTTTTGAATGTGCCAAATTTGTTCGTCAGAATCCTAGCCTATTTCAGAAAGCTAGAGATGTTTTTCCACGTAATACTAGAGATCCAGATAGAATAGTGTCATCTAGAATTTTAAGAACAACCTTATATAAAAAAAATTGTTATTACATGTGTGGCCAAATATATAACAAAGTACCTAATGACATAAAAAAATTACCAAATCGTTTATTTAACAGTCAATTTAAAAAATGGCTTATTAACCAATCTTTCTACTCTGTTAGTGAATATATCAATCGTAAATAAGTAACTAATTTTATTCTATTTTATAATTATTTGACATTTTTTAAATTCACATCAATTAATGAATTTTGTCTCCAGTTAATCTAATTCAATTGTATAACTACATCATTTATAATCTATAATGACTTTACCTACCAGATATTTGCATGTCTATTTTTTTGACTAAGTGTTTGAAACATGACTAGTTACCTATAAGATCTCCTTCTGTACAACACTTAAGGCAAATCAATATTATTATTATTATTATTATTATTAAGCAGTAGACATATGTAAAAACTATGCACACTTAACTATTAAAATTATTAATCATAAGAGGGTAAATCAATGTAAGTAGGTACTGGATTTTAATACTCTTGGTTTCTTACTTAACTATGAGAGAGTATCAATATTGAACTACGGTGAGGAATAACAATTAAATAAATGAAGTTAATGTTGTTTAAGCATAACAGTCGAACGTTAATAGGTTTGCAAAAATAATTTTGTACTTTGTTCAGTCTGTCAAACGGACCTTTAATAAATCTGTTTGGGAATAAAATAATATGCAATCAGCACAATAGTCTCTAGAATAACCTACATTTGATTATTAGAATACTGATATTATTTAGATAAAACAAAATACTTATCTGGTTTATGTGATGATTTCAAATCCGATCCGTTGCGATGACAGCCGGTAGATTTTTTCACTGTTTTACTGGTATTTCGTAGAAAAAGCTTTCACTAGGACAATTTTTATAACAGTACTATATGTGACTAATTACTTAAACTATAATTTATATAAGATTAACAATAATTAAGAATTTAAATTGATTAAAATTACGAGACACGGTTTATGACACAACCGGTCGTCAGTGTTGCCAGAGCCCAATAATCCCAAGACCTAGATAAATACATAGAAAACTTGATCAAATCTACGAATGCAAGTATATCTAAATCGGCAGTAAAAGACGCATTTCGCTTACCAACTAAGAAGGACAGCCACCCTTTGATACTTATTGAGTTTTACAATAATACTTCCAAGAATAACATTCTAAAAGCAGTTAAAAATTATAACCAGTCTAGTGAAGTCAAGCTGAACACTGCCAATCTAGGATCAGTTGGTTCTTTTCCAGTATATATCACTGAACATCTAACTCCAAATGCGAGGGAAATTCATTTTCTTTCAAGAAGATATTTAAAAAACAACGAACTAAAATATTGTTGGACTTCGAATGGAAAGATATTAGTTAAAAGGAGTGAAACCGAACCTACTATTCAGATAACTTCGGAGGAACAACTGCTAAAAGTTGTCAACAATAAAATATGACTCTTAATGGATGTTTATTGTTACTGTGGATCCTGGCCCACAATGGATAAAATGGTAACAGATCTATTTTTTTACTGCATCCTCGCTTTTGGCCTTTTATTAGAAGCTTTGATATTGTTTAAAATACTTTTATTCTCACATTTAAATTACTTTAACTTTTATACAGTGTGGAGATGACAATACGACTTTAAATGAAAACACTGGCAGTACTGGTTTATAGAAACATTTTTCAACTATCAAATAAATCCGAACATCGAAATTAAAAAAACCATTTTTTTCTAACAAACTAAATAGCTTAAAACTGCAAACAAAATAAAACATCATGTATAAAATTGGTACACTTACGGCACGCTTACGGCGATAAGAACGGCAACGCAGCTTGGTTTCATTCATGTTATAGCTGTGGCCGACGGCGACCGCGACGCAGCGACGTAATGTTTGGCGCCATTATTGTTATTTTTTCAATTACACAAATCAAATCACAGAATATTAACCAAATAGTCAGGCATCATTCACCCGCGAGTTATTCACTAATCAATTTATTATTCATAATCACTTTTCGATCACATAATTATGTCGCCAGTCATTATTTTTTTTTATTTTCATTATGTCCGCCATTTTCTTGAATACATAAACTACACCGACGTATAATGTTATTTCTCACTCTTGATAATAGGTCACCATTAGCAGCCATTTCTTTCAATTTATTAAAAGATATTATTATTCTAGCTTACTACTAGTAACTAGATGCGGATTCACGCGGCTCCAGTACCGAAGGTTCTGTCGGTTCCATAAACCATTCCTTGTAAATGTATTCTCGAGATGTTTGGTTTCCAACCAGCGACAGAAAGTTTCTCTTATTGGTTTATCTCTCGGTAACAATGCTTGTACTTTCTTGTAGGTACTTGTAAGGTCTGCGTTTGTTACGTTTCAAAACTTTTTGAATGGTTTTGTGATTTACATGAAAATGTCGACCTGCATTACGCAGACTGGACGTCGGATTGCGATCATAATAATTAATAACTCTTTCGTCTGAAATCACATTTGCACGTGGAGGAGCACCATCTACGTGCGGGATCAAGGATTGATTTTCCCGTATCCTCTGGACAGCTTGTACAATAGTACGCCCGTGGGTCGGACACATACGCGTGTTCTCATACCTCTCACGGTATGTCCGTACAGCTAAAGCGGCATTACCGTGACACTCCCCATAAATTAAAATCATATCGGTGTATTCCGAAGCGGTATAATTGTAACGAGGCATGATTATTTAATAATAAAACCTTGAAACACCAAGTATTAAGCGTCTAATTTCGCAAAGTTTACTTCACTATTTAACTAAGTACCTATAATACGTTTATGTGTCCTGTCACTATTAAAACAAAGCGTCAAATTTCGCACAACACAACACAACAACAAAGATACGATAACACTCGCGCCGCGACTTCAAACGGGCGCGGGCGCATCCGAAATTCCAGAGGAAAACAAAACACGTCACAGCAGGAAGGAGGTCCGGTGACACACTGACCGCGTAACCTATAACCTAGACTGTCCTAGACACGTCGACAAAGTGTAAGCAAAGTAGAAACAAGCAATTTACCTATCTCTTTCGCACATACATATTTTGCGATTGACATGAGTGCGTAACAGGATAGTAATAACTTTCGCATGCATTTTTTATTATTTAGCTGTGACGACACGCTTTAAGACTCTTTTTTTGAGAATAGGTTTTTAAAGTAGCGAGCTGGCAACGTGTGTCGTTAACTTGTAGCGCGCTCAGCTGTTTACAATACATCATGTAGAAAATACTTAAACTGAAAAATAATTTCCTGTGGCTAAACTACTGGATATATTCATTTGATTTTTTGTGTGACGGTTGGGAATATCATGACTTATACGAAGTTTAATTTATGATCATATTGTCCTCCCCACCCTGTATAACATGTAAAACACTTTACTCACAACACACAACACACACAATCACATATAAACACACTACTCAATTTGCAAACACGCATACACGCAATACACTTTATACTTACTTCATATTACACTTATTCAAAGCTAAGTTTTATATATCTTCATCTAAAATAAAATTACATAACGTAAACAAAAATGCCATATTAACTCCTCACGCAACATTACATTATTCTCCTAGTGACATTTTATTTATTTTATTTTATTTATTTATTTATTGCATTCCATAATGTACATTTATAGGTGGTAGGCTTAAAAATAGAGTAACAATTATGGACCCTGTCGGGCACAGCACTATTAGGAGAGAGGAGGATTTAGCTGTTTTAATATTAAATAATTTAATGTTTGTTGTATTTAATTATTGCTTATTATATAGGTACTTTTAGATGATTAGAATTTATATATTATCTTCTAGGTATTCTTTGACAGTGTAGTAACTTTTACTAATTAGAAGCTTCTTCAACTTGGTAACAAAGATATTAAATTTATTTTCATTTTTTATGTTATTTGGTAGCTTATTATATAGTTTAATTGACATAACCAATGGGCCAGAGGAGTGCATTGCTAAACGTGTACTTGGAAGGTTTAATCTATTTTTGTGTCGTAGTGTCATTGTGGTTTGGATGTCTTCGCGCTTGGTGTAGTGTTCTGGATATTTACGGACAAATTTACATAATTCCAAGATATAGATGCATGTTAGTGTTAGCATTTTGAGTTCTTGGAAGTGTGGTTTACATGTGTCGGTATTTTGTATATTTACTAAAATTCTTATTAATTTCTTTTGCTGGGTAAAGATAGTGGGGGCATCTGTGCTATTACCCCACAAAATTACGCCGTAGCTGAGCCAAGAATATGCATAGGCGTAATAAGTGACGAGCGCAGTAGATAGATCTGTAGTCTTCTTGACTTCGCGTAGGGCATATGTAAAGCTTGATAGTTTTGCTCTCACCTTTTTTACGTGCGCTTTCCAATTTATGTGGGTGTCTATGGTTAGCCCGAGTAAGTTAAACTCATTTACAACTTCTATGTTTGTTCCGTTAAATGTGAAATGTATGTCTATTGGTGATTTTTGGGGGGGGTAAAAAGTTATTAATTTAGTCTTTGAGAAATTTATTTCCAGATTATGTTTGTTCATCCAGTCTACGGTTTTTGTGAGTGTTTGGTGGAGATTTTCATTTATATTTACGTTTGTTTTACACGAAGTGAGCAAAGAGATGTCGTCCGCAAATAAGACGCATGGTCCGTTTATTGTTTTGGGTAGCTGGTTTATATAAATTATAAAGAGTAGGCAACCTATGACACTACCTTGAGGAATAGAGGCTTTTATATCTCTCTTTTTTGAACGGATTTTTTGTATCTCATGTGTGTTTTTGTTAAAAAATTCTAGTTCTACTGTTTGTTCTCTACCTGTTAGATATGACTTAAGCCATTTATAAGCTTTTCCCCTGATTCCTATTGCATACAACTCGTCTAATAGAATATTAAATTGAACTTTGTCGTAAGCTTTGCTCATGTCTAATAAAATACCTATTGCGTATTGTTTATTATTTAAAATATTTAGGGCTTCTTGTATGTATTTGTATACTGCTAGGGTAGTCGATTTATTTTTGCGAAATCCGTTCTGACATTCATTTAATATTTGATATTTTTCACAGAATTTATATAATCTATTTGTCATAGCTTTTTCAAGGATCTTGGAAGCAGTTGGCAGGAGCGCAATGGGTCTATAATTGCTTGGTTCGGTTTTTGAGTTTTTCTTATGTATTGGTTTTACTAAGCTATGTTTTAATTGATCAGGAACGATGCCTTCTTTAAATGATTGGTTTATAATTAGATAAAATGGCAAGGTTAGTTCGTCTGCACAGTGTCTCATTAAGGTAGGTGGGAGCTCGTCTATACCACAACTTTTTTATTTTTAAGCGTTTTTAGAATTGTGTTAACTTCATAAGGATCTACTGGGCTGAGAAATATAATATTTTCTATCGTGTGGTTCTCTGTTTGGATTGCTACTGGAAGGCTGGTGTGTAGTCTCTCCAATTGATGCAAAAAAGTTATTAAAATAGTTAGCTATTTCGCTAGGCTCCGTTATTAAATTATTGTTTATGTGCAAATTTATGTTTTGTTTATCTTTTTTAGGTTTTTTGTTCGTTCGCTCGTTTATTATACACCACATAGTTTTTACCTTATTGTCAGCTTTTGATATTCTATTTTTGTAGTGTAATTTTTTTGCTGTTGTTACAGCCTTTTTTAGTACTTTTTCGTATTTTTTATAATAGTTAGTTATAGTCTCGTTGTTTGATTTTGAGGCAAATATTTTAAGTAGCCTTTTATTTCTACATGAGTGCTTTATACCTACTGTTAACCAAAATTTTTTATACTGTGTTTTTAGTTTTATTTTTCGTATTGGCATATATTCGTTTAGGGCGGTTTTTAGTATTTTCGTAAATGTGTTATAGTTTGTGTTTATGTTATTGTCTAGTGAAATAATGTTGTTCCATTTTAGGTTAGCTAGTTCAGACTTAAATTTGTTCATGTTACATTGACTGAAATTTCGTTTCTTTACGTACCATATACTCTGTTTAGTTGGTTGTGGTAGTTCTAGATGGATAATTGTCCCGCAATGATCTGAGAATCCTAGCTCTTCGACGGTTGTATGTAGATTATAATCATTAAAATTTGTGAATATCAAGTCTAAGCATGTTGAAGTAGTGTGTGAGATATGCGTAGGATCTTTTACATGTTGTATAAATCTATTTTCCAACATAAGGTCTAGGAATTGGTTAGTTTTTAAGTTATTACTCAAAACATCGATATTGAAATCCCCTCCCAGAATTACTTTAGTTTTCGAATACTTATTGTTTATGTAATTTAGAATTTGTTTTAACTGATTTTGAAATATCTCTTCCTCTCTTCTATTCCAGTATATAGTTACTAATAATATATTTTCTTTGGGTAGTTCACAAGCACACACTTCTATAACATATTCAATTGACATGCGTGTAATTTCGCGTATTTCATTACATTCGATGTCTTCCCGCAAAAGGATGCACACGCCGCCTCCCGTTCGATTTACTCGGCAGTACGAACAAGCAATTTTATATCCGGAAATTTGTACAACATCTAATTTTTCTAATGACAACCAGGACTCTGATATACATAACGCGCCATATATTACATTTCGTGTTATAAATTCTTCTAAAATATGTTGTTTATTGTATAAACTTCGTATGTTTTGAAATAGAATTTTAAACTGAAGATCTGTATTTACGAAAGGAATTATTTAAACTTTGTTTACTTGTTTCTGGTTGGTGGTAGGTGTGGTTGGCGTTGTATGGCTTTATCTCGTTTCTCTCCATTTCTGTTTTATTATAGTATTGTTCTTTTTCTATTTCTTCTTTTAAATTAATTTGTTTACCCTCTATAAATAGATGATTATTTCGTATTACTGCATGTAGGCCCTTTTTTCGAGCTTTTATCATTTCTTCCCGTAATAGTTGCCTTTCTTTTAGCGCATTATCGTCCAAGAACTCTGATACAGACATTCTCGTTCCTTGAAAGTAGCGGCCGTTGCTTAAGATGTATTTAACCATCCTTTTGCTAAGTAATTCAATTACCAGAGGACGGTTGTTGTATGCTTGTTTTCCTATCCTGTATACCTCTTCTATATAGCCGGTTAGGTCTATATTCATGGTTTCGTGAAATAGTTCTATAATCCTAGTATATAGGTCATATTCTGGCTCTTTGTAGAACTCAGCGAAGCCATAGATTACTTTAATATACTTCGTCAATCAATTATATAACCAACCTTATAAGAATTTGTCTACTGTTATATTATGCAAAAACTGCTTCAATCTATTTTATAAAAATATTATTGTGGGATTGATTGGTGAAATAAAATAGTCAGTAACTTGAAAACGTCTATATTTTACTAAACGCACAGAAAACTCATAAAAACTACTTCACACACTTCACACGTCGTTCGTCGTCTCATGCACACTCGCCATGTTCCTTTTTTTTCCTTCCCTCTCTCCCTCACTCATATATCCTTCTCACTCACACCTTTGTATACATTCCGTTCTACTCTACATTCATTCCACATTCGGTCATCCTGCACATTGTCTGGCCTCAGACATACTGTTTCTTATAAATTACAACTTTAATTAACTGAAAAACACTTATGTTACATCTTACATTATTAGCAGAAACTCTACTCTTAAACAATTTCAATGAACCTTTACTTCCAACTTAAAAAAATTACTATTTTCACAAACAAGATATTCTGTTATTTATACATAGAAATAAAACTGAACTTTCATGAATTAACAACATAACATATTCACTTCTTGCTATTTCTTTTCTCTGAAAAGTAATACAAAAAACGACACCACGACTTTAGTTACAAACACTAGTTTACAGTTTAGGTTTCACATCTTATTACATCTTTTCACAACAAAGAAATAAAAGACCCTTGGAAAACATAATATTTCCTGAAACTATGAACTTGTCATGCTTACCCTTAACAACTCTGTACTTATAAATCTAGACCATACCGACATACTTATATGCAGTGACTACACACCAAACTACATTTTCTAACATTCACTACTTTCATACTCTCACTACAACACATATACCTTACATCAACCATACTTACATTACTCTACTCCTGGTCATCTGGCCACTTTTTCATATGGTCTGCAGATGTTGTGGTTTTGACTGGACCTTCTGCCGTCATATCCACCTTTTCCACGTCGTATCTGTCATGTCGTTTTGTTTTCGTGACCCGATAAGGTCCCAAATATTTAGGCTTGCCGCTTGAGTTTGAGCCCTGGCCCAAACTGGGTTCGCTTAATAGCGACTAACTCCCCTTCCTCATATTTTCTGCTATCCTTTCTGTGCTTGTTATAGCTCTTCCTATTTTCCTCTTGAACCTCCAGTATTTGCTGCTTTGCTCTCCTTCTTAAATCTTCTCTATTTTCAGCATAGTTGTCACGTCCTTCTTGTTGGAGTAGTTCATATATTTCTATATCTTCTTGCCTTTTCATTTTCTTTCCTATTAGCATCTCGAATGGAGTAGTGTTCACACTTCTCTGGTAAGTACTATTCAATGCCATCTGAACTCTCCCTACATGCCGGTACCACAATCCTGGTTTCTCGATACATAGCTTGGTAAGTACTGGTATAATGGTTCTGTGAACCCTTTCAACCTGTCCATTCCCTCTAGGTACTCCTGTAGTGATATGACATAACTCTATTCCTTCCTTCTTGCAATACTGTTCAAAGTCGTTGCTAGTAAAAGCAGTACCTTTGTCAGTGATGAACCTTTCTGGATTTCCGAAAGTTTGCTGTAGTATCTCCAATTTATTCAACACTTCCCTTGTGGTGGTACTTTTACATGGGAACAACCATACAAACTTCGTGAATGCGTCAATAACGGTAAGTATATGATTATACTGCTTGTGAGTCTCTGTCAGGGGTCCAACATGATCCAAATGCAGGGTATGGAGCGGAGTGTCTCCTTTCTCAATGGGATTAAGATAACCTTCTTGTTTGCCTGCTTTTCTATTGGTCAGTAAACATGGTATACAGGATGCTATATAATCTTCAACTTTCTTTCCTAGCTTTTCAATATAGTAATCCTTGCTAATTAGATCTAGAGTTTTCTTCTTTGCGAAATGTCCGTTACCGTGTGCCCTCTGTATAATTTCATTTTCCATCGTGCTAGGAATAACTAGTTGTTGCTCCGATCCTTTGTAAAGTAATCCTTGCTTCAGAATGTAATCTTTAAATGATTTTCCTTCTTCCAAAATTTTTATCATGGCACTAAGGCCTTCGTCACACTCCTGTGCGCGTTTTATATCCTGGTGTAAGCTAGATGTTATGGCCGCTACATATGGGTTTCGACTCAACGCGTCGACATGTCTCATTCCAGTACCGTCACGATGTTCTACTGTAAAATCGTAATCCTGTAGGAATAAAATCCATCGAGCAACTCTTGTTGATGATGCTAAATCTTTCTTGTTTAGTGTCATTTGGAAAGCTTTACAATCCGTAACAACCTTGAAAAATTTTCCATATAGATAGTGTCTGTATTTTTTCACACCTTCAATTATAGCTAGTGCTTCGAGCTCATAGCTTGTATACTTAGCTTCTGCTGCTGTAGTCCTCCTGCTCATATAATGAACTGGGTGTAAGTTCCCATCGTCACCTCGTTGCATTAAAATAGCTGAATAAGCAATGCTTGATGCATCAGTGTGTAGCTCCGTCTCTGCTCTTTGATCATAGATCTTCAACACTGGTTTAGTCGCTAACCTCATCTTCAATTCATTGAAAACGGCTCTATGTTCATCATTAAACTCGAAGTTGCAATCTTTTCTCAACATATCTGTGAGCGGTTGTGCTATATGGGCATATTTAGGTATAAATTTTCTAAAATAGGAGCAAAGTCCCAAGAAACTGTGCAGTTGCTTCAAATTCTGGGGCACAGGGAATTTTTTAACAGCATCTGTTTTCCCTGGCGACGGCATTACTGCACCACCTTCAATGATGTGTCCTAGGTATTCTACCTTTCTGGTTAACAGCTGAGACTTCTTCCAGTTTATGTTCAACCCATAATCTGATGCAATATTCAGAACTTCCTTCAGGCGCTCAAGAGCCTGACACTCGTCTTGTGCTAGAATTAATATATCGTCAATAAACACAATAACAGAACCTTTGGCAATCAATTCTCTGAAAATTATTGAGATAAATCTTGTAAAAACTTTGGGGCATGTTGATAAACCAAATGGTGCACGTAGAAATTCATACTGCCCTGTCGGTGTTACAAAAGAGGTATACTTAATTGAATCTTCATGTACCCGTAAATGGAAGTAACCATTTTTTAAATCTAATGCACTAAAGAGTCTAGCCGAAGATAACTTATCAATCATATCATCTATAATAGGAAGCGGGTATTCGTCTTTCACCATTTTACTGTTAATTCTCCTATAGTCAACACATATTCTCAAACCACCATCTTTTTTTCTCACTAAGACTAATGGACTAGAATATTCTGAATAACTCACTCTGATAATTCCATCGTCAAGCCATTCTTGAATTTGGCGATCCACATCCTCCTGCTCCTTGAATGAGATACGTCGTGGCCGCTGAGATACAGGGATGTCATCTTTTAGAACAATTTTCAATTCGATTGGAGCTTCTTTCCTCTTCCGTGGCACATAACTTGTTAATAACCTTGTTACTTCTTCTTTCACAGCAGGATTACTGACGTGACCTATACAATCAACAGAACAATTCGAAAAACATGAAACATCTTTCAACCACTCATAGTTTGGGTTCATCCAATCATCTTTAGGCAATAACCAAACCATACAATCCTTCATAAACATCATAATTAACATTTCGTAAAAAATCATTACCAATTATCATTTGAAATGGCACAGAGTCGTTAGGCATTACATAGAACGTTATATTACGATAAAGGCAATTATCAATCGTTATGTCTAACATTACAACACCACATGATTTTACTTGTGAATAACCTAAACCCGTTAACGTAATATCGTTTTCGTTACATAGAACTACATAATCTAACCTTTTAAGCTCCTTGTAAAAGTCTTTTGACATCAGATTTACATCACAGCCCGAATCTATTAACGCACTACCCGTTTGATCGCGCACTAACACTGTTTTTATTGGCTTTATACGACGTACAACTGGTATATTTTCGTCAAGTTCATTGTTTTGTTTGTTTACGTTGTAGGTGTCAAACTCAACAACATGGCCGCTGTCAATCGTGCAAAGTGAATCATTCGCTCCTGTGTTCACTCCAGTCGCCTCTGCCATATAAACCTCGTCTTGAACTTCGTCGTAGTTTGCGCTACCGGTGGCGCCCTCTCGCATCAAGTTGAAGAAAACTTCTTTCGACATCCGATTGGTTGGTTTCCGTTCTTGTTCAGTACTGCCAACCTTTTTTCGTTCGTGTCCTCCGATCGTGCCCGAAGTCTGCCGAGTGCCCGATGATGACGTATGCGCTGTCGTTGTTCTATTACTTTTCTCTATGGTTGTTCGTCTCGAATCGCCCGCCATTTTTTTCACAGGACAATTTGGCGATATGTGTCCAAATTCGTTGCAATGGAAACACTTTTTTCCTTGCGACCGATGAGGACAATTCTCCGACGTATGACTCTTTTCTCCACAGTTAAAACAACGCATCGTTGCAGTTGCAGCCGAGTTTCTCCTGTTGTTATTGATGTTCTGAGTGTCAGTATGCGTCTTACTCCGTCGGCTGTCCTTAGCAGAATTATTCTTAAACATCGCGTACAACTTAAGTTTTTCTTTTAGGTCCGTGTAAGTCGTGACACCATATAACATAATCTTATTTACCTCGTCATCTATGATACCGTCCACAATATACTTAATGGCGACATAATCCGGTATTTTGCCACGTTTTCCCAATTCCTTCATGACCAGCATATAATCAATACATGATTTATCTTTTTTCTTACGTCTTGCGCTCATCATCTCATGTATTTTCTTTACGCAAATGGTATCTGGGAATTCCTTACTGATGGCACCTTTCAACTCGTCCCATGTCTTGTATGTCTTCTCGCTACGAAGCCATAGTGCTGCTGTGCCGGTCAGCGAACGTCGAGCCACTAACAGCAGCTGGGTCGGACTCCATTTAAAGATTTCGCCATTTTCCTCGATATCTCGTATCCACATGGATGCCGTATGCGCCTCATCTTGAGCACTGAATTTTCGTACGAGCTGTTCGGTCAGCGACAACATGCCTTGCGCCATCTGTGTTGATGCTGATCCTGCCGTGTCGTAAAATTCCTCGGTAGACATCGCAATCCCTCGCTGTCGTCGTCGTAATAGGGAATGCCGTCAGTCGTCGTAAACTTCGTCGTCGTCGTTGCCTGTAGTGTAGAATACTGGCTGGGTCTTCCAACATCAACCGTCGTCGTGCGTTGTGCTCGTGAGCGCGCCGGCGTCTTCGCGGTTCGCACCAACTTATTTCACCGCAATCCCGGACGAGCCCCCAAATTTGTGGGATTGATTGGTGAAATAAAATAGTCAGTAACTTGAAAACGTCTATATTTTACTAAACGCACAGAAAACTCATAAAAACTACTTCACACACTTCACACGTCGTTCGTCGTCTCATGCACACTCGCCATGTTCCTTTTTTTTCTTCCCTCTCTCCCTCACTCATATATCCTTCTCACTCACACCTTTGTATACACTCCGTTCTACTCTACATTCATTCCACATTATTATTTAACATTGTCGTCCACAACTATGAAAAAAGCTTTAAAATTCGATCAGGATATATTAAATGCCATTGATAAATACTCTATATCTGACACCATAAAATGTGAAGCTGAGCACTGCATCCCATTTAAAAAACCCAAATTCGTATTTAAAAATTTTATCGCAAAACATCCGTAGTATTAATGCTAACTTTGATGACCTTAATATCCTCCTTCAACGACTACAAATAAATAGTGATATAATAGTTCTTTCGGAATGCTGGATGTCATGTGTCCGAAATTTGCCAGTCTTAGAAGGATATTTAAGTAGGTATGTCTACATCATCCCATTTTAATCAGAATGACGGTGTCGTAGTTTTTATTAAAAATAATATCAAGGCCACTATGGAGGAACCCAGTATTGAAGAATCTAACTGCATACTCATTAAAATCGGTCACGAGGTGGCAATTTTAGCAATTTATCGCCCCTTCTGTTTCAAATTAGTTGATAATTTTTTAACATCTTTACAAAAAATTATAGATAGTTTATCATTTTATAAAACTATCATATTAATCGGCGACATCAACATAAACATTGCTACAAATAGCTCTGACTGTTTTTTGTCTGAATATCTTGATTTTATATCCCTAAACGGCTTCCTTCCAGCATTTAATACTGCAACTCGTGCTAACAGCTGTTTAGATCATGTAATTCTAAAGACCAAAATACCAATAGTGACTTTTATAATTGAATCTCTTATTACTGGTCATGCACCAATTATTTGCTGTGCTGAGATTAAAAAGGTCAATAAACCATTAAAAAAACAAATACTACAGCATATATAATACATACAGTGAAAAACTCGATTTCACCTCCATATTTAACGCCATAAACCCAAATACTGTCATGGACATATTTATACATAAAATAACCAATGTAATACAGATTAACACAAAAACGATACATATAACTAATAGGTTCAGAATTCTTAAACCATGGATGACAATTGGACTTATTAGATGTAGTCGCAACAGGGATAGGATGCATAAAAAATATAAACAGAATCCGGATAATATTGTTCTTGAAATCACTTATAAAAGATATAGAAATTATTATAATAACCTTATCAAAAAACTCAAATTAGAATACGAAAAAAAAACTACTTATAGAAGCAGGTAAAAACTGCAAACATATATGGAGTGCAGTTAATAACATAACTAATAGAACAATAAAAAAAGATAATTCATTAGATCTTCTGTCAATAGAGACAACTCCACTTTTATCTGTAAATACTGTAAATAAGTTCTTTGCGACAATAGGTGCAAATTTAGCAAACAAAATAAGTCCCCCAACAAGATCGATTTGTTTTAACAATGCTCTGACCAATAACTCATTTGTTTTACTGGATACGGATGAGGAAGAAATTGAGAACCTAATTAATGGACTAAAAAGTGACTGTGCAGTAGGATACGATGGAATCTCGTCTGTTATATTAAAATTGATTAAAAATAGTATTTTATCTCCGCTTGCCTGCATTTTTAATCTGTGCTTAAATAAAGGCATATTTCCCAATGCACTAAAACGGTCTATTGTACGTCCAATTTTCAAGGGTGGAGATAGTAATCGTATCAATAATTATAGGCCTATTTCTATTTTAACATCTCTATCAAAAATTATGGAAAAAATAATTAATGTACGATTAATAAAGTATTTGGAAAAATATAATCTACTTTCACAACATCAATACGGTTTTCGATCGGGAAAGTCCACCGAAGATGCATTAACAAATTTCACTGAACACATTGTTAAAACAATTGATAGTAAAAAAAAATGTCTTACTATATTTTTAGACCTAGCTAAGGCTTTTGACACGGTTTCTATTCCCACCCTGGTAAACAAATTAGAACAACTAGGTTTTCGAGAAAATCAACTTGATCTTTTACGTGACTATCTGACTGGAAGAACACAAACGGTAAAAATTGGTAATTACACAAGTGATAGTCTTCCTATTACTCACGGAGTGCCTCAGGGTAGTATCTTAGGCCCAACGCTGTTTCTCATATACATTAATGAGCTTACTAATATTAATATAGAAAATTGCAAAATTATCTCATATGCTGATGATACTACCCTGTCATTCCATGGAGACTTGGAATGAAGTTTACCAGAAGGCTCAATTAGGCTTCAACACAGTCTCTTAATGGCTTGCACTTAATCATCTTTCACTAAACACTGAGAAAAGTAAATATATTCCCTTTTCTATTCGTAACAATAAAATATCCACACAATCCACTCATCATTTAATAGCTCATACGTGTCATACTGAGATTATAAATTGTTCTTGCAATTTACTATCCGTTGTTGACTCTATTAAATATTTAGGCATATTTTTTGACAAAAATCTTAATTTTAAGACGCATATAGTAAATCTCTCTGCCAGAATCAGGAAACTTATATTACATTTTTAAGCAAATCAGATCATCAGCAAATAGTAGGATAATAAAAATGATATATTACTCCTTATGTCAAGCAATAATAAACTATTGCATCAGCTGCTGGGGTAGTGCAGCTAAAACACATAACTTGATTGTAGAACGCGCGCAAAGAGCTTTATTGAAGGTTAGTTATTGTAAGCCTATGTATTATCCTACAACTGATCTTTACAGGGATTGTGAAGTACTCACTGTACGTAAACTCTTTGTTCTTTCCTTGATACTGAAACAACATTCAAGTATTGAATTAAGTTCACTAACCGAAAGAGACCACTCGAGGAGAAGATATCTAGAATTGTATAAATCTGTATATTGCAGAACATCTTTTGCTCAAAGATTCTACCTATTTCTTGGTCCAAGAATTTATAATATAATTAATAAAAACAATAATATTCATTCCATGACTAAGCGAGAATGTAAAAAGGAAGTGATTAATTGGCTTCTGTCTATTACATATGATGAAACTGAAAAGCTTTTGAAGGTATCTTAGCTAATCCACTGAAATAATCTTTTAAAGTTCAACAAAAACAAACGCATAAGTAGTATATTATTGGGCATTCTACCCCACTTCGCTCATGCATGCGCATTCGCGTCGTGGGGTAGAATACCCAATAATATTTCTGGTAATTGATTATAATAAAAATGAGAATGGTCTGAACAACACCAAACCCTCTGTTTCATCGACTCAATCCGATGTACGTGCACGATATGCAATGAATTTTCAGAAAGTCACTCAAGCGATAACGAACTATTACCAAATCTGGTACCATGTATCATTTGTTGATCAGAAAAGTTTAAATGTGAACGCTATGAACATATTTTGTCATTCTTAGATCAACTCTATAACATAATTATCATGAAGTTTATTAAACAGCCCCAATCGTTGAATGTAAACACTATCTGTCATGATGTTCCTAAGACTCGGGTTCGTCATGGTGAATTATTACCTAACATAGTACGTTGTATTATTTGTGGTCCGTCAAATTGTGGAAAAACAAATTTGCTCATTGGTCTTCTTATACATGAAAACGGTTTAAAATTTCAAAATGTTTATGTTTATTCAAAAACTTTGCACCAACCTAAGTATAGATTTCTGGAAAAAGTTTTACAAGGAGTTCCAGGTATTTCATTTCAGAAATATCATGGTAATGAAGACGTTTTGAGTGTTCAGGATGCTAAACCCAACTCTGTAATAATATTTGATGACGTTGCATGTGAAAATCAAAGTAACATGCGAGATTACTTTGCAATGGGCAGACACAAAAATATCGATTGTTTTTATCTCAACCAAACGTATAGTATATAGTGCCAAAGTAGTTAGTACGAGACAACGCTAACCTTATCGTACTTTTTAAGCAGGATGATATTAATCTAAAGCATATTTATGAAGAACATGTCAATACAGATATGACTTGGATCCAGTTTCGTGAAATGTGTTCAAAAATTTGGAGCGAACCTTACAACTTTGTGGTAATAAATAAAGATTGCTCTAAAAATTTACCTGTGTAAACAAAACAATGGCTTATCTTTTTCTTCGCAGTTGAGTAACTTTCTGAATAAATTAAATCAAACTGCTATACAAAATTCCTCTGACATGTTTTTAGTTATTGGCGACTTTAACATGAGTGGTATATCATGGCTGTCTTCAAATCACACGTTTTTAACTCCGGTAAATGTCGCCACCAGCGACAAATGTTTACTCACGGATGAATTTTCTGTTCTTGATTTTTCTCAATATAACGGTGTTGTAAACAAGTACGGTAAAATTTTAGATCTGGTGATTTCAGGCCATCCGCTCATTGTTACTGAGTGTCCGGACCCTTTGGTACCCGCTGACCCTTACCATCCACCATTGATAATTAAATTGGATTTCATTCAGGTACCCACGTTGGCATACGCGCCACGAAATCGTTATATGTATGATAAGGGTGATTACGAATCCTTAAATAATGATATTTCTGCCATTGACTGGGAACAAGAGTTTTCACAACGATCACTTGATGAGTCGGTTGAGTTTTTTAATAAGTCATTGCATAAGTTACAGAATAAATATATTCCTCAGAAGTCAAATCGTCCTCATGCTTATCCTATTTGGTTTAGTTCATCGCTTATCAGGACTATCAAAGAAAAATATAAGTATAATAAAAAATATAAAATGTACGGGAATAAAAGCGATGAATTGACATTCAAACTCTTGCGTGAACGAGTTAAAACAATGGAATCTATATGCTATAATAACTATTTAAAACTGACGGAAAATTCGATAAAAAAAGATCCTAAGTATTTTTGGACATTTGTAAAACAACGAAATAATTCTAATGCTATTCCTAGTACTCTCAAATATAACGACAAAATATTACTGACTGGTGAGTCTATTTGCGATGCTTTTTCTGAATACTTTCAGTCAACCTTCCTTTACCCAGATACTAGCAATAATATTTTAACTTCTAGTGGTCCTTCTAATTCTAATGTAGTGCATTATTTCTCTGATATTTGTAGTATTGAGGTCAAAATAGATGAGATCACCAGTCTATTACAAAAACTAGACACTTCAAAAGGCGCAGGTCCGGACGACTTATCTTCTAAATTACTTTCAAAATGTGCAATATCAGCCTCTTTACCAATCGCATTACTTTTTAAAAAAATATTAACTACCTGTGTCGTACCCAAGTTATGGAAGGCAGTTTATATCACACCTATCTACAAAAAAGGGTCTAAATCAGAGATTACTAACTACAGACCGATATCTAAGCTCTGAATTATAGCAAAAGTATTTGAAAAAGTCATCTATAACCAGTTATATCCAGCGGTTGCTAATTCTTTCAGCACTTTTCAACACGGATTTCTTAAGGGCCGGTCTACAACCACAAATTTAATCCTATTTAATGAATTTATTACAAATGCTATGGATGATGGCATGCAGGTCGATGTCGTCTACACAGACTACAGCAAAGCCTTCGACCGAATTGATCATAGTATCCTTGTCAGGAAGTTAGATCATATTATGGGGATACACGGAGACTTGCTCAGGTGGTTTTCCTCCTATATAGATAACAGAATGCAAGCTGTAGTACTCCATAATTACACATCTAGTTGGGTTTCTATCCCCAGCGGAGTTCCTCAGGGAACATTATTAGGTCCATTGCTCTTTGTTATCTATGTTAACGACATTGACCTCTGCTTTCAAACATCCAAATTGCTGTGCTTTGCAGACGACATGAAGATTTTTTCTTCCATTTCTTCTGATGATGATACGCGAGCTCTTCAAGCTGATTTATATAGACTGGAAGAATATTGCAGAGTGAACAAACTTGATCTCAATCCTACAAAATGCTCTGTAGTGACTTATACCAGAAAACGGATGGTCTTAGATACTTTTTATACGGTAGGAGATCAAACACTCCCTAGAAGTAACATTATACGTGATCTAGGAGTTCATCATGATAGTAAGTTACTTTTTGATTCCCATATTGATAAAATAGTTAAAAAGGCATCTAAATCATTAGGATTTATAATGCGTCTCTCTAAATGTTTTACTCAGGCTAAAACGCAAAAAAATTTGTATTGCACATTTGTGAGAAGCAGCCTTGAGTATGCGTCGCAAATATGGAATCCCCGCTATCATACATATATTGATCGATTAGAGAATATACAGAAACGTTTTCTAAAATTTCTTTGTTACCATCAAAAAATTCCCTATCAGTCTAATTTGTATTTACAATTATGTAAAAAATTCCATCTGCTGCCACTATCAAATCGTCGTGACATTGCTGACATTGTTTTCCTTTTAAAAATTTTAAAGTCGTCTGATATTGACAGTCCCGAACTGTTAGGCAAATTCCATTTTAATGTTCCATCTAGATCTAAACGGTTTAACCCACTTTTATATATACCGCGTGTAACAACCAACTACAGGCAAAATAGTTACATTGTGCGTGCAAGTAGGAATTTTAACGAAATCTGTAAGCATCGCGATATTGATCCTTTTGCGTGTAGTGTGTCCTCTGCAAGAAGACACTTAAGTTTAGATTTCTTTAGATAATTTGTTTTGTTTTGTTTCTTTTTTTTAATTCCAATCACTTAGATGCAAACGCTTGTGTTCACACTTAAACAAACTAGACTAATTCTAGAAGTGAAGACTTGTAATTGGCTTTCTGTAAACTAGATTATAACTATCCTATATTTGTATAGCTGTAAGTCCTCCATGCTGTATTAAATAAATAAATAAATAAATAAAAAAATAAAAAATAATGGATGTTACAGAAATAAATTTGACACATTTGTTGTCTTTGAATAAGAAAATGATAGGTACTATATTTAAGACAGTTGACATCGTTACGTTATTATTCTTTTAACAACTCTTAAGCGATAACTATATATTTAACGACTATGGAAAAATCATTGAAAAAACAATATTATATATTGATCTACTTAAACACTGCTTAGAAGGCAATTACTTTCTCTTCCGCGGCCATGGATATTCTGCGGCCTGGACGTCAAAATAAGTGCGAGAACAAATGGATCATTAGGACACTGTGTTTACCGGAAACCCACACACACTGATAGATACCTGCATAGCACGTCTCATCATCACCCTAGACACCTGCAATCCGTCATGATATCATTGAAGAACAGAGCGTTTGATCTCTGTGACCCTGAACACCTAGAGCGCGAGCTGGAACATGTTCAGGAGGTTCTACAAAAGAATGGATTTCGGGTGAAGGGAAATATGAAGCGGCAGTCGAAGCGGGTCGAGCATCCTGACGTTAACAGACAACGAGCCTACATGCCCTACATCAGAGGAGTTACTGACAAAATCGGAGCTTTACTTAAAAAAGTCTCCATCCCGACCGTCTACACTCCTGGGACAAAGGTACAAAACTTGGTGGGCACACCGAAGGATGTCCTACCCCTACAACAACCAGGTGTTCATAAAATCGACTGCAGTTGCGGTAAGTCATACATAGGTCAAACTAAGCGAACGATCGCGGAAAGGCTCAAGGAACATATCGCAGCTGTAAAAAACCGTCAGACGTCTAAATCGGCAATTGCAGAACACTTACTACAGCCTGGCGTAAGTCACTGGATTCAATTCCATCGCGCGCAAGTCCTCTCCACCGATCGCCACTTTCACTCGAGAGCAGTGCGAGAAGCGATAGAAATCAAGAAACATCCAAATTTCAATCGGGAAGACGGCTTTAAACTATCAGCATCGTGGTATCCAGTGATTCGCTTAACACAACCGCGCTTTTCTGCAAAGTCAGATAGTGATCAGAATACGGACACAGTCAGTGCAGTGTGTAGGGTACTTAAAAAACATGGGGTAGATGAAAAATCATCAACTTCATGCACGGAAGGATGACACCGCATCTCCAGTCTGCTTGCGACCACGGCCGGTGTAACCCGGTCGAAACGTCAAGCCCCAAAAAGGTATTTATGCATGTACGCGCTTATTCCCGTGAATTATATTATTATAAACATGCAGCGCGATAGTTTAAAATGTAATATTGAAAAAACAAATCATAGATGCCTCAGCCGCTGTAAAGAAAAAAGTACGTACCATGAGAGAACTTGAGATTGGGAATAAGGAAGCATTAGAAACGGTTTTAAACCTATAACCGAATCACTTAATTTACTAACCAACACCAGTAATGGAACTACTTCTGATGAAAATGAAAAATCCTGGAAAGCAATCAAACATTATACAAGGAAGGTCCTACTAGCAAAGAGTACGTGGAAAGCAGTGATGAAAATGAAATCGACAGTGAATCTTCATTTCAATCGTTGGGTGATAAGAACGAAGAATGCGATACATCATCTTGGTCTCTATCTCCTGAAGCACTACATGATGTACCATTTGGTGTTCGGATAGAGCGTGGAAAACTTATGTTAGGTTCAGCTAGCATTACGATTGGTGATGATTTTATTACAGTAACGGGTCGCAAATATCGAAATACACCGGGTGGGGGAGCGTGTAAATAGCTTCCCCTGTTAGGGTGGTGTTTTTAAGAACTACCAATATGGCGGTGAATACAAATTTGAAAATTGAAAACCTGTTGACCGATTCCGAATCAGACACCAATACCGATCACAACTATTGCAGCAAATGCCCACGTACCTTATGAATCCAGGGACCACACTAAGAACCTGGGTGCGGAGAAGATTCCTCGTTCAAGGGTGCGTCGTTGCGTTGTGGGCTGCCGGTCGGCGAGCTAAATCTTGATTCATTCACCGGTGGCCAGGTGAAGACTCGTAAAATCAACACTGCACTATAAGTTCTTCAAGTCTCACGGCAGGAAGTCCATTTAATTCACGAGAATCATGAGAATTTCAACATATGCGGAATATTTAAAGCGGGGCGATGTACACTCGACGCAATGCGAATGGCGGCGGAACGAACTATATGTTTGTCACAGCTGAAGGCGCCCTCTATTGGTCATTCGCGTGAGTCTCCCGGAAACACTCGATACGTAACCAATGGGCGCTGCGATGACAGGTAATGGCGGTCGGAATCTTCAACAGGAATTCAATTATATTACTATTTTTTTATAAAAATAAGGGAAAATAATGTTCTTAAGTGCGGGAAAAATAACTAATCTATATTTTTATATATATATATATATATATATATATATTTATATATATATTCATATATATATATTTATATATATATTTGTGAGAAAAGGCATTGACGCTTCACCATGCTCCCCGCCTTGGAAGGACGCAAGTGCTTTCAAAGGGAAAGTTGAAAGTTATAAAAGATTTACTGATCCCGATCACGACCTGAAAAATCCAAGTTTTATGACTGAATGCGGAAAATAAAAGTTATTTAAAAACTAATCCTAAACCTTTAAAAACTACTATATTTAAAATAAAATTTTATTGCGTTGGAATAGGATATAATTTTGTGACAGAGCGTTTAAAATTACCGAACTTTGTCCTCACCATTGCAACGCGAGCGACATTGTCAGTCCCTTTAAAAACCTCAGTTATAACTCCTAATGGCCAACTCAGAGGAGGAGAATTATCCTGTCCCACGAGTACGACAGTTCCAACTTCTACAGGCTTGTCCGGAGTTGCCCATTTCTGCCTAACTTGCAGCGTATGCAGATACTCTAAATGCCATTTCCTCCAGAAGGATTGTACCATACTATCTAGCAAAAGTTTACGTTGGGACAGATTTAATCGCTGACCAGACAAACCGGCTGCCGGCAAGTACTGCAATGGAGTCGACATCAAAAAATGAGCGGGGGTAATAACTTCAGGATGCGGATCAGAAGACAACACGCTCAGAGGACGTGAGTTCATAATGCACTCTATTTGAATGAGTACAGTTTGTAACTCTTCATAAGTGAGAAGTTGATTTCCAATCACGCGATAAAGATGCGTTTTTAACGTTTTTATATTTGCTTCCCACATGGCGCCAAAATGTGGGGAGCGAGGTGGAATCATTTTCCACTTAATGCGGCGAGTTGACAACTCATTTAAAAGAGTTGAATTGAGGTTTGACCTCATCAAGAAATTATAAAGTTCGTCTAGTTGAGCTTTAGCACCAACGAAATTGGTAGCGTTATCCGAATAAAGGCAAGATACTGGCCCTCGACGCGAGATAAAACGTTTAAACGCGGCTAAAAAGGCGTCGGTAGTAAGTTCAGAGACTAACTCTACATGGACAGCCTTGGTTACCAGGCACACAAACAAACAGATGTAAGCCTTCTGAGCGTGGTGACCTCTGCGACGAGTGAGAGTTATGCGTATGGGACCAGCATAATCCACTCCAGTATGGACAAATGCCTTTGATTCCGATACACGGTATTCAGGAAGGTCTGCCATCATTGGAGTGGGATGCGTTGGATTGACTCTAAAGCATGTGTTGCATTGTCGCAACTTGGACCTAATGACAGTCCTGGCATCTAATATCCAAAATCGCTGTCGTAAAATAGACATAAGTAGCCCTGGTCCAGTGTGACAATTCAACACATGATAATGACGAATTATTAATTCCACCACAGGATCATGTTTGGGAAGTAAAAAAGGATGCTTAGCATCAAAAGGAAGGTATGACTTTGAAAGTCTTCCCCCAATGCGTAATATGTTATCTTCATCTAAAAAGACAGACAAACTTCTAAGTTTATTTGGTAACAATTTACCACATTTGATGCGCTTAATATCATCTGCGAAATGGACTGATTGCACAGCACGAATCATAACTCGTTCTGCCGCTGACAACCCTTGAGGAGACCGGGGTTCACAATGAACCTTCGGTCTAGCAAATTTAAGTATATAAGAAACGATGCGCAACAGTTTATCCCATGATGAGGTACGTTGCGCAAGTTGACAAAGAAGAGGAAGTTCTACTTGCGAGGTCACAGTTAAGACATTTGCCTTATGCTCGGGGAGCTCCCCACAGCCGGTGGGACAGAAACAGAACGATTTAACAGGCCACTCTTCAGGGGCACTATGAAGCCAAGAAGGGCCGCTCCACCAAAGGTCATGTGACACCAACTGTGAAGGGAGCATGCCACGAGATAGGCAGTCACTTGGATTCTCAACACCTGCCACATGGTAGAAATGTTGAGAACCCAAGTTCTCGTGACATTGAGCTACTCTATTGCTGACAAAGACTGACCAGCGATGCGGAGAAGAATGAATCCAAGATAAGGCTATCGTGGAGTCTGAAAAAGCGTAAATCCCAGCAATAGAAACACGAGAAGCGTAGGTATCGCGAACAGTCTTCACCAGCTTTGACATGAGCACGGCTGCGCACAGCTCCAGACGTGCAAGCGTTGTGACCTTGGTAGGTGAAACCTTTGACTTCGCGCAAAGTAAGCGAACTACGACACCGGACGTACTGACAGAGTGTATATAAATGACACAACCGTACCCACCCATGCTGGCATCGGCGAACGCGACTATACGAACACAACAATCATCGGTAACACCCACATGACGTGGTATCCGTAAGGAATCCAACAAGGGAAACTCCTGCATGAGAAGTGAAAAACGACTAACGATGTCGTCAGGAGCGACATCATCCCAACCGATATTGCTCAGCCATAACTCTTTAATGAGCGATTTGGCGTAAAAAATCACGGGAGCGACTAAACCGAGAACATCAAATAAGCGGGCAACTATTGAAAGTATATTTCTTTTAGTACATTTCTCGGCTATTTGAGCGGACGTGAAGAAGAACTTATCCTGAGAGGGTTCCCAGGAAAGACCTAAAACCCTGGACACATCATTCCCCTCGTGAAAATCGAGTGATTTACGATGTGAATCAGGAAGGCTATTTAAAAGTGCGGGTGAATTGCTACACCATTTTACGAGGTCAAAATCGCCCGACTTAAACATTTTTATTAGATCATGCGATAGCTGTATAGCATACAGCGCCAAACCCCTCCGCCCAAATGAGGTTTTTAGTAAAGCCAACACGACTGTGTATCTTGGATTACTTAACTTTTACATTAATTACAAAAATAATAAAGTTTAAAACAGATAACTACTTAAAACTAAAAGTGTGTGTGTGTGTGTGTGCGTGTGAGGGTGAGAGGGTGTGTGTGTGTGTGTGAGAGGGTGTGTGTGTGTGTTATGTCTTATCATATATTTGAAGCAGGTACCAAAGAGATTATATAGCCATATATTTGAAATATATATATATATATATATTTTTTTTTTTAACTTCTATTATTTATTGTTTTTAATAATATACATAATGTAATGCTGTTTATTCAGGTACGATAATTATCTTCTCTGATTCATCATAAGATAAAGTTAATAAGTACTCTTTTATCTTATTTTTGCATTGGTTCAGGTTAAGAGAGAAAATATCTATATTTTGGTTTAATTTATTATATACATAGGGGCCCAAAAATGCAAAAAATCTTCTAATAAAAGATGTCTTTGGTTTATAAGTACGAGCACACACCAAATGTTTTCTACGCCTATTATTTAAATTTGGGTCATATTGTAAATTCTTATGTTGTCTCTATTATACTATAAATATTTATAAAATAGTCATTTATTTCATTTATTGATTTTTCAGGCGAAGAATTGATTTTCAGAAGCTCGTCTGCATAGGTAGGTTCTTTATTCATACTCGCGATGTCCCTAAGTACTTTCCAGAGCTTTTTTGGATCATTTTTTGTTTTTTCAACCTCCGATTTTTCATAACAACGTTTAACTTTCTTTAAAATTGCATTACAGAAATTCCTGTACCGCGTATAGGTTAGTTTTAATATTTCATTATTTGGTGATGTTTTTAATTTATTGTGAAGCCTGTCTCTATTTCTCATACATCTCAATAACCCTGCGGTTATCCAGGGTTTGATAATTCTTTTACGCCTTGATGTTGATATAACTTTAGTGTTTTTGTTTATTGCGTCTTGTAAAGTAAAAATTAAATAGTTCATGCAGTATTCGGGATCTTTAGACCTGAATATGGGGGATAAATCAATTTTTTGCATGTCATGAGTTAGGATTTCGTTATTAATTATACTGTAGGTTAAGTTTGTGAAAGTTCTTGGATGTTTCAGCTCCATACATACTAGGACAGGATAATGGTCAGTCAGAGAAGCTTGCGGAATGAGGGTATGTATAGGGTATGAACATTTCAACAATACGTGGTCCAGACAGGTACCACTCACATTACGGGTGATTTCTGTATGTGCCGGTAATAGTCCATGAGAAGCAGTTAGATTTAAATATTTTTCACCAGTTATATCAATTTTAATGTGATTAATAGGAATATTTATATCTCCTACCAGCATCACATTATCTGTCCTCTCAGTTTTTAATATTATATCATTTAAAGAGTCTAAAAATAAGTCCATGTTTTTATATGAAGGGGAACGGTATATAGAAATAATTGCTATCTGTTTGCCTAGCCTGGAAATAAGACAGTTTCCTTCTTGAAAAGGCGGTTCTTCTGTTACTAGTTCCAGTTGTTCTTTATAATAAACAATAACTCCGTCATTTTGTTTAAGATTTCTTTTAGTGGAGAACGATAGAAATCCCTGTAAAGTTGGTACAGAACTAGTTTTTAATAGCCAGCATTCCGTGAGGACTAAAATGTCACATTCAATTTTTAACCTACTAAGCAACAATTCAAGTCCACTGAAATTACAAGTTACACTGCGTATATTTTGCGTCAGTCAGGCGTTTGTTAGGGGAAGAAGAAATTAATTTATGACAGTTATCTATATCACAGGTTGAGACTTTAGAGACATTACTATTGTCAATTTCATTTGATAAGGTATTTATATCACTGAACATTATTTAATGCAAGAACAATATAGGCCAAATTAAGAATGTCAATTTTTATAAATAACATGGTATTTTTTTCATAATAATGCTTATTATGGTTATTACTCTTTGGTATGTGAAATGGATGTTGAGTAAATGTAGTGAATAAAGTTTGTATATAATGCGTACTGTATAATTCCAATTTTGTATAGTGTATAATGTATGTAATATAAATTGTTGTATAATTTATATAGTAGTTGTATAGTGGTTTTGAGATAGACTTATAGCAAGTTAATATTAAAAACGGAGCGGCATGCATAACATAAATTTTATAACTAGGTGAAATAAACAAAATGAATTTCGAGGTTAGTCAGCCTGATCGCTTCAGTTTCTCGATATCCGACTCCGCGGTAATTCTTATCTGAGGATCATTGGTCTCTTTACGAAGATACACTGTACCATATGAGGTCCAGCAGAATTTGTAATCGTGACTCCGCTGAAAAGATCGAGCCTGGTAATACAGTTTTTGAGCTTTATATGTCAGGCACTCTGAGACGTATACCGGTTGCACTGGAGTCTGTAACTTAAGGTGCGAGGTATTGAGTTTATCGCCCTTGGGCTTTAATTTATTGAATTTTTTATTCCACTGATAACTTTATCTTTTGTGAGGACTGTTGTAAAATCCACTATAACTGGACAAGAGTTATCTTTTGATTTTACGCGATATATATCTTTTATATTGGAGCTCTCAATATCAATATTTAGACACGTCCCCAAGTTTAGGACCATGTTGCAGAGGTCCTCTTTTGCCTCACTGTCAGTTCTGGGAATGTTTCGTATTTCTATACCAGTCGCTCGAGATTTGCGCTCCAGATATTCAATCTTTTCCTCTAGTTGATGAATGTTTTTTTTGTCATCTTTCCTTTCCGCCTCTAGGGTGGCAATACGGCTCAGGAACTCGTCGTACTTACTCGACATTACCTCCACACTATGTTTCAATTCCATATTTTGTTGAATAATACTGCTAATCTTACCCATGAGGTCCTCAAAACGACTTTCCTGCTTGTCAGAGAATGTAGTGAACGTAGTCAAAGTTACCGGCGCAATATTACCTTCGCCTTCAAACTTCCTCTTTTTACGCTCAGTTACGTTGGGTGCTATTTGGGATAGATCAGGCGCCGATGCGCATTGGTGTAGTGGTAAGTCATGAGCAAGTGGTCGGATGGGCGCTAGACTTTCAGTCGTTGTTATAATTGATGTTGTCTGTAGTGGTGAAGCAGGGGGGGTACAATTTATTGGCATGATTTCTCTGTGAGTTCAGCAAAGTAGGTACCAGGAAACTCAGATATAAGCGGAGAGACGGAGGCGCGTACCTTGTATTGACGTTGCAGGTGGGCGGGGCGCTGCGCAAAGGAGACAGCAGGATGGTCGAGCGCTGGGAGGTGGATATTGCAATAACTGTCGCCGTCGCACGAGTCCTTCCAATAACTCGCAGCGACGTCCCGTCGCCGGCGTTCGCCGAGCGCCGACCGCTGTTGATGAGTCACGGTGCGCACAGTCTCTGTGCGAGCAGGATGGCAATTATTGAGAGTGTTCTCTTCTCGCGGGGGTGAAGCGGCGGCGGCGGGCGCACGGTTAGCACGTTTGTGGAACGACGACGTCGACACGGACGTTGACACGTCGCGAGTGCGAATTTATTCGTTACAAGCGTTAACAGATAGGCGACAATCCCTTACCCGGTAGGGGTGATAATTTAATATATTTTATAAAATTTTTGCACACGTCCACTCTTGTTCACTGTTGCGGAGGAAGGAGACCAGACCAGGTCATCCATATATAGGCTGGTCTCTGCTACTTTAGCAGCTTCGGGAAAATGCGGACTGTCCGAGACCAGCTGTCGCACAGTGCGCATAGCTATGTAAGGACTCGACTTCAGTCCGAAAGGTAAACGGTTAAAAGCGAATGTCAACACAGGATCGTTCTCATTGAATCGAAACAAAATGCGTAGGTATTTACGCTGCTCAACAGGTACGCAAATACGTAGGTACATCTGCTTAATATCAGAATTTATAGCGACAGGAAATAATCTAAAATTGATTATAAGAATAAACAAATCTGTTTGTAAATTTGGACCAACATGAAGTACATCATTTAAAGATAAACCTGTATGAGTCCTAGCACTCGCATCCAGCACAATGCGCGGCATCGGTTTGTCTGGCCGAACGACAGCGTGATGAGGGATGTAATACCCGTCATCTGAAATGGCCGATTCGTCGACTTTACTTAAATATCCATTGTCTATGTAATCTTTGATCACTGCGTTATAATTTTCCCGCAACGTCGGAGATTGGCGGAGTTTTCTCTCCAGCGCAACCAGTCGACGGTACGCGGCGGTGCGGGAGTTACCTAACTCAGCGGGATCCTTACTAAAGGGCAACGCGACAGTATAACGTCCCACATCGTCACGTGACACGGTTGAGGAAAAAATATTCTCACATTCGGTTTCTTCGGGAGATAAAAAACGTTTATTTTCAACTTCTTCCAATTCCCAGAACCTTTGTAATAAATCATTAAGGGCTAATGCTGTGAAAGAAGAGCTAGGTAAATTTAAATTATCTTTACTATGCGGAAAATCACCCATAAAGACATACCCGAATGTGGTCAATAACCGGCTCGAAGGACCAAATAATTATGGGGGAGCGTGTAAATAGCTTCCCCTGTTAGGGTGGTGTTTTTAAGAACTACCAATATGGCGGTGAATACAAATTTGAAAATTGAAAACCTGTTGACCGATTCCGAATCAGACACCAATACCGATCACAACTATTGCAGCAAATGCCCACGTACCTTATGAATCCAGGGACCACACTTAGAACCTGGGTGCGGAGAAGATTCCTCGTTCAAGGGTGCGTCGTTGCGTTGTGGGCTGCCGGCCGGCGAGCTAAATCTTGATTCATCCACCGGTGGCCAGGTGAAGACTCGTAAAATCAACACTGCACTATAAGTTCTTCAAGTCTCACGGCAGGAAGTCCATTTAATTCACGAGAATCATGAGAATTTCAACATATGCGGAATATTTAAAGCGGGGCGATGTACACTCGACGCAATGCGAATGGCGGCGGAACGAACTATATGTTTGTCACAGCTGAAGGCGCCCTCTATTGGTCATTCGCGTGAGTCTCCCGGAACACTCGATACGTAACCAATGGGCGCTGCGATGACAGGTAATGGCGGTCGGAATCTTCAACAGGAATTCAATTATATTACTATTTTTTTATAAAAATAAGGGAAAATAATGTTCTTAAGTGCGGGAAAAATAACTAATCTATTTTATAGATTATTTAACAAATATTTATTTGTGAGAAAAGGCATTGACGCTTCACCACCGGGTTTGAAACAGTTGTTGCTAAAAAAAGATGTAGACTTAAGTTTGGTGACAGATAATGATATGCAACATTATAAGTCAATGCTGCTCGATACAAATGCACACCGTCGAGATTTTGAACCAAGCAAACCCATCAAAAGTAGCAAAGGGCAAAAATATTTGCAAATCATTAAACTTCTTTTCAAATTACAAAGTACAAATCAGATCTACAATCAACCAAAGGGGAATGGACTACCGTTGAAAAAAGTGTGGAGAAAAAACGTAGATTATGTCTATTGGGATAATCCAAACGAACTAGTGGATAGATTAAAACTATTGATTGCTTCACGAGACGCTGGCAACACTGGGCTGGACAATGAAATAATATCCATCATCGAAGAGTTACGTGAAAGTAAAGTTATTAATTAATAAATATCTTTTATTCTCTGCATACGTTTCATTTTACTGTTAACCCTTCAATACAAAGCACATTCAACATGAATATAGACAAATTTGGACATTATATTCATAAAAGAATGCGATTGTCAGAATTATTCGAGTGTAATGATAATGCATTAACGAAAACAGAAAATGGTGAATTTGATTTAAAAGTTACGACGTTGAGAGGTATCAGAACTCCTGTGGAACCAGATGATGCTGTAAATAAGGATTATGTAGATCAATTTATGACAAACATAACGAAAGATAAATCCATGCTGTTAATGCGAACTCAAATTATGAATGATGTACAAAATACTTTAAAAGCAAAGATATCTGAAGTTTCCATTCATTTAGAAGATAAGTTTTACACAAAAACAGTTGTAGATAACTTATTAGCATCTAAAAGGCCTTCATAATGTCCAAACAACAAATTGTAAATGAAATTCATAAAGCGACAAGAAAAAATTTTAATCGTCGTTCTGTAATTTTGAAAGGGATTGATGATTTATGGCAAGCTGATCTGATGGACATGCAAAATTTAAGAAAATACAACAATGGTTACAATTATATTTTATTGGTGATTGATTGTTTCTCAAAATACGCCTGGGCAGAACCGCTAAAATCGAAAAATAAAATTGATGTTACTAATGCATTTGGGAACATACTCAGTAAAAGTCAACGCAAACCGGTTAATTTACAAACAGATTCAGGAACAGAGTTTTATAATACTTCATTCCAGACGCTCATGAGAAGGTTTAATATTAACCATTACTCAACCTTTTCTACAAAGAAGGCTTCAATTGTTGAGCGATTGATAAAAACTATTAAAAATAAATTGTATAAGTGTTTTAGTATGAATGGAAACTACAAGTGGTATGAAACGGTGTTACAAGATACATTGAAAATGTATAACAACACAAAGCATCGTACTATTCAATGTAAACCTGTTGAAGTAAATAAATGCAATGAGTTAAACATAAAAGAAAATATAAAAAAAACACATAAGCAAGTTTCTTTTCGTTGCGTACCTAAGTTCAAAGTTGGTGACAGTGTTCGCATTAGTAAATACAAGCGTGTTTTTAAAAAGGGCTATACTCCTAATTGGTCTACTGAAATATTTACCATAAAAAAAGTAAACAATACCATTCCAAAAACGTATCATATAGAGGACCAACGCAAACAAGCTATTTTGGGAACTGTTTCTGTGATGTTCGATAGCTGAGCGGGAGCAAGTTAAATCAAACTCTTGGTCGGATATAACTGTGGTATAATATTAGCATGTACGAGTACAATAATAAACAATATAATATGCTCGAAGAAAAAACTGTGTCTTCGCCGAGGTAAGACGTGAAGTGGCTCGCAGACCGCGGCGCTCGCGATTCATCGTGCGCGCCGCTCCCGCGCGCCCCTCTCCGCCGCGAAGACCCGCCGCTGGTACACCGCCCGCG
This sequence comes from Autographa pulchrina, assembly GCA_905475315.1. Classification (NCBI taxonomy): domain Eukaryota; kingdom Metazoa; phylum Arthropoda; class Insecta; order Lepidoptera; family Noctuidae; genus Autographa; species Autographa pulchrina. Next base: position 29,393,188 of record FR997761.1, on the reverse strand, counting down.
CGCGCCGCCTCAGCCACCGCGCACCTCCGTCGCAGCCATGTCTCGTATGGACATGCTCCCCGGGTTGAAGTGTACCTACTTCAAAGAGGAAGAGGGCAGATGTTATTGAAGCCGCGTCGAATCGTCCCTTTTTTCGTCTTCAGCTCCACGACTCTCGTGACGCCGTCGCTGCCAGGGTACACCTGCGTGACGCGCCCAAGCAACCAGCAGAGTGGCGGCAACGCCTTGTCTTTAATAAGGACAAGCGATCCCAACGCTATGTCGCCATTGGTAGAGGCAGGCCACTTCGTTTTCTGCTGTAAGTTTGAGATGTATTCTCTATTAAATCTGTTCCAAAAGTGCTGCTTGATAAACTCCACACGTTGATAGCGGTCCAGACGATTGATGCTGGCATCAGTGACCTGCGGATTTGGAACTGACATTAGCGAGCGTCCAATAAGGAAGTGAGACGGAGTAAGGGCAGTGAAGTCGAGAGGATCAGTGGAAAGAGGAGTGAGGGGTCTGGAATTCAAAATTGCCTCGATTTGAGTTAGGCACGTAGCCATTTCCTCGTACGTCAAATGAGTAAGCTGCAAAAGTCTTTTTAAGTGGTGCTTAGCTGACCGAACCGCCGCCTCAGCGAGACCATTGAAATGCGGCGAATACGACCGGTGCAAACCTGAACTCTATTCCCTCCTGAGCTATTTCGTATGCAACATCAGAGCCCTGCAAGAACGCATATAATTCATTACACGCTCCGACAAAGTTTGTACCGTTGTCGGACAAGATAGTACGTGGCCTACCGCGACGAGCGACAAAACGGTTTAAGGCAGCTTTGTAAGCCTCTTTAGAGAGATCTGTGACAAGCTCGAGGTGCACCGCCTTTGTGGCCATGCATACAAAAATGCACAGGTAGGACTTAATCAGTCTAGATCCCCGACCTTTCCGGTCAGATATCAAAATAGGCCCAGCATAGTCGACACTACTATTAAAAAAGGGAAATTCTAAAGTGCTTCTTGTGTTGGGTAATTGACCCATGATTGGCTGCACATTTTGAGCTTTAAATCTAAAACATTTAAGGCATTTGTTCACCGTCAATTTGGAGAGATTTCTGCCTCCCAAGGGCCAATAAGTCTGACGTATAGTCGATAAAAGCAATTGTGGGCCTGCATGCAGAAGCTTTGTATGTTGCATTTGAAACAGTATTTTTGTTAGATGATGCTTGCTACAGAGTAAAATTGGATGTTTTACGTCGTATTCGTAAGGGGAATTATCTAGTCTGCCCCCTACACGAATAATGTTGTCACAATCTAGAAAGGGAGTTAGAGAAATCAGCCTACTTTTACGTGACAATGGCTTCCCAGACTTGAGGACAGCGTACTCATGTTCGAACATCTCAGATTGAGCTACACGTAGAATAAGCGATAAGGCATTTTTGAGTTCTTCAACAGAAAGAGAGCCCATTAATTTAGAATTAATATTCTTTAAATTATAAATAAATCTTAGAGTATAAGCTACTACACGTTGTAAATAATTAAAATTAGAATATTTATGAATTAATTGTTGTATGATTGAACTACATGTTAGGTTAACACTAGAATACTTGTTAGGGCTATTGTGACTATCCGCTATGTTAGAAATTACTTCTCGTAGATCCTGTTTCGCGTGTTTATTGGGCTGTAGCGGCCACATGATTTCATTGTTTACTAAAAATTGTGGGCCTGACCACCAAAGTGCAGAATCGCTGATAAGATCAGCCTTCAGCCCACGAGAGACAAGATCCGCCGGATTGTCCCTAGATGGCACGTATCTCCACTCATAACCCGAGCTACATTCTTGAATTTCGTTTACACGATTTCGAACGAAAGGCTTTAAGTGCTGAGATGGTGTAGCCAACCATCCTAGCACTATTGTGGAGTCACACCAATATTGAAATCGGTGTATTGGCAACGTGAGAGACTCCTTAACCTTTGTGCACAACCTGGAACCTAACAGAGCACCACACAGTTCTAGCCGTGGAATTGTAGTAGGCTTGACTGGTGCCACACGGCTTTTGGAAGTTAACAGATTGACAGTGACCGTACCAGAATTAGATACAGACCGAATGTACACACACGCGCCGTAAGCCCTTTCTGACGCATCTGTAAATACATGAACTTCATGGGTTACAGAATTGTTACCTAAAATCCATCGTGGAATTTTTAAATGATTTAAACAAGGCAACGTATTCGCAAATAACAACCATGCGTCTGCTATCTCCTGCGACAGTTCGTCATCCCATTCACATTTGTTCAACCAGAGTGTCTGCATTAATATTTTTGCTTCGACAATGCAGGGACTAACCAAGCCTAGTGGGTCAAATATTTGGCTAATTACAGACAAAATATATCGTTTTGTTATTTTACTGTTAGATTCCATATTAATAGAAAAAACTAATTTATCAGGCTTACATAACCAATGTACTCCTAACGTTTTAGAAGGACTATTATTGTTGTTGTCTGAAAGATCTAGTATAGCATGGCTTGATTTATTAACACTATCTAATTCTTTTAAAATTTCAGAGCTATTAGACTGCCACTTTCTCAAATTAAATTTAGCCGATGCCAGGATAGACATTGTTTCTCTGCATAAATCTTGTGCACCTGAAATGGTGTCTGAACCACTAAGAAAATCATCGACGTAAAAGTCGTGCTGGATAGCACGCTTTACGACAGGGTTCGTTATTGCATCAGCTAGACTAACTAAACATTTAGTCGCTAAATATGGAGCAGACGCTGTACCGTACGTTACGGTGTTTAACGTGTACGTTTTTAATGGTTCTGTGGGAATATTACGAAAAATAATCTGCTGTAATGGTCTTTGGACAGGGTTGATTTCAATTGCGCGATACATTTTTTCGATATCCGCTGAAATCACAAATTTATGCTGTCGAAAACGCAACAAAATGGAAAATAAATCGTCTTGAACCGTTGGGCCTACAAATTGCAAGTCATTGAGGGATATTCCTGTAGTTTTGGCAGATGCATCAAATACGGTGCGTAGCTTAGTAGTGACACTTGACTCGCGCATGACCCCATGATGTGGCAGATAGTAGTTTACTTCGCCTTTCTGTTTTAAGCTAGAATTTTCCGTCATATGACCCAAGCCTTCGTACTCTAACATGAACTCAAAATACATAAATTCAAATTCAAATTCAAATCATTTATTGCGTTCATGTGTTACAAAGTTGTTATAAGTGGGTTTTAGTTCAAACATGAAACCCGGTAAGGGCACAGCAACATTTACAATACATTGTCAGCAAATATTATACATATTATGTAGTTAGATTTACAGTTTATATTATTATAGTCAGATCATTTACATACATTAACCATTACATTATACATTTTAACATTATGACTTTAAATACAATTTTTACTTATCTTCAATAATATATTTAACTAGGTACATACTTATAAATTGACTAAGACCGGTGTTGTTCAAGGTATTCTGTAACTGAGTAGAAACACTTCTGTATTAGATATTCCTTTAGGTGTTTATTAAATAGCGCAAGTTTTTGTTCTTCTTTGATTTTTGCTGATAATTTATTAAACAGTTTTATCGCCATGTAGTATGGGCTATGGCTTAGCATTTTGAGCCGGGAAAGTGGAAGGTATAATCTATTTCGATGACGTGTGTTTAAGTTATGGGTATCTTTTACTTTTTGAAAAATGTTGATATTTTTAAATGCAAATATGCAAATATCATGTATATATATGGAAGGAAGAGTAAGAAGTTTGAACTTAATAAAGTATGGCTTACAACTCTGTTTATTGTCTATGTGGGCCAATATTCTAACACATTTCTTTTGTAGTATAAATATTTCGCTTGCGTTTACACTATTGCCCCAAAGCATCACTCCATATCTTAGCCACGAGTACGCGTAGGCATAGTAAGCGGATAGGGCTGTCTCTACATTTGTGCTATATTTAAGTTGGAATAACGCGTATGTAAATTTGGATAATTTAGTTTTTAAATTGTCTATGTGTCCTTTCCAATTTAGATGTGCGTCAATATTCATACCGAGCAAATTATATGTTGTTACTGTTTCTATAGTTGTGTTATTTATATTTATGTTTGTAGTCAACGGGGAACTTTTATAAGATCTAAATTGTATTAATTTAGTTTTTTTGCAGTTGACTTCTAAATTGTGGTCCTGTAGCCAAAGTGTTACCGTATTAAGGGTGTTTTGTAAGATGTCATTATGGTCACTGTTTTTATCACATTTTATAAGTATGGAGATATCATCAGCGAATAGTACTGGTTCTGCAATTTGTTTATCTAATATTTTTGGGAGATCGTTGATATATATTAAAAACATTATGCAGCCAAGAACACTTCCTTGAGGGATGGAGCATGTCAAATTTCTAACTTGCGACCTTACTGCCACTATTTCTCTTTTATCAATATTGTGGTAGTCTATCTGCACAATCTGTTTCCTTTCGCTGAGGTATGACTTGAACCAATTGTAGGCCGGACCACGTACGCCTGAACCATAAAGTTTGGTGAGTAAAATATTATATGATACTTTGTCATAGGCTTTCGTCATATCAAGTAATAGGCCCAATGCGTATTTTTGGTTATTTATCTGTTGGAGAGCTGTTTGAATATACTTGTATACTGCATATGTTGTTGATCTTGATTTTCTAAAACCATTTTGACAATCGTCAAGAACGTTATATTTTTCTAGGAAAAAATTTAGTTGGATACACATAGCTTTCTCAAATATTTTTGAAATGGCTGGTAACAGGGCTATAGGCCTGTAGTTGTCAGGAGTATCAGGATCATTTTTTTGTGTATAGGTTTTACAAGCGAAATTTTTAATAAATCTGGAAATACACCACATTGAAAGCTCTGGTTGATTAGAAAGGTGAGCGGACCTGCCAGTTCCTCGGCACACTGTTTTAGTAATATAGGGGGCATATCGTCAACTCCAGAGCTATGTTTGTTTTTTATGGATTTAATTATGTTAGATACTTCTTTTTGGTTCACTGGGCGTAAGTAAATTGATGTTGTTGGTGGACTGATTACTGGGCGACCGGTTTTTATGGGATTTTTCTTGTTAGTAGCTGTTTCACCAACTGTTGCAAAAAAGTTATTAAATACTAGCTGTACCCGCGACGATGTTCGCGTTCATATCAGTCATCTGTGCGAATAAATATAAATTAGACTGTGGTATAGAGGGTCACCATCACGAACTACCTAGACACCGGCTTCAGAATGTTCTTTTTATATATTTAAAAATTTACAAAACACATGTACACTTCAATATTATCTTGTTTCGCTAGATGAGTGTTTCTAAGTAGTCTGCTATACGCAAAATGTATCAGATGTGGAACCTAGAGTTTTGTCACAAATATTGCTTGACACGTGCCAAAAAAAACGATTTACCACTTTTTTTCTTTTGCAATAGTATTTCGTTGGTACAGCAGTCCCTAGTAAGACTACCGGGATCGGGGTTTTGGTTCGAAACCCCGAAATTCGAAATACTGAACTACGCAGTAAAATTGAAAGTAGATATCAATATTATTTACGCTCCGCTCTTCTCATCTCTGCTTTGGTGAAGTCCGGTTTTAAGACTAAGGTAGTGTTCTCATCTTAGTTAATAGCTACCAGATGTCAGTGCGGTGCCTAAGCCTAGAGTATATGTGGAAGTTAAGGAACTTAGCAGCTAGGAACTATGTGGTCTGGTAATGGTGGCTGCTAATGAAAGGCAAAAGAGTGTGCGAGTGTGTTGTTTTTAAAGGGATGAACGACTGAGATAAGCAGGCTCCATTTTAATAAGGTATTTACCTGAGACCCGTGAAACTGAAAGAAAACGTTGACAATAGAGAGAGGCGCAGGATCAGAACTACCAAAACTGTGGTTAAAATTATTTATGACTGGAAACTAAGTAATAGACCAAGGACAACCGCATTCTACCCTGATCAAAGCCTTGGACTGGGGCTGTATCCTTTACAATAAAGTCGCTTTATGCTGCCCAGACGAAATGACGGCAGGTGGACTAAGACGGTGACAGAATGGTGGCCAAGGCATGGCAAAAGAAGCGTCGGTCGTCCGGGAGCAAGATGGGTCGATGACATAGTTAAAGTCTCGGGTCGAGTCTGAATGAGGCTGGCACAGGACCGTAGAAAATGGCACGAAAAAGGGGAGAACTATGCCCAACAGTGGGAGGAAAAGTTCTGTGGATGATGATGATACTGCCCAGCATAAGGTGCTGAGCTCAAATGATGCAATATTAATTTTAAAATGTAGAGAATGCGATAGAAAGTTTATTTTATTTTAGTTTTTGGGCCAAACTTCCAGTAAATAGGTACACAAACTAAATGAAATTTGTAAACGAAAAAATAGAAGATTTATCTGGATCAACGCATTAAAACCCGTGTAGCAAGCTACCTTAAAATGAATATTAAAGAGTAAGTACTTATTAAAAAATTATATCATAAAAGATCATTGGGTTTTGAGTTAAAACAATAAAAATTTACAAATACAAAAAAAAACTTGTCCATGGAATTCTATAGATGACCAACAGAAAACATTACACATTACTTTGATGAAATAATTTAAAAAAGTTACTCCTGAATTGAAAAATAAGATTCCTCATAGATCATTTTATAGTTGTAATCTATGAGGAATCTTATTTTTCAATTCAGGAGTAAATGTCGGTGCCATAGATTTATATCTATGGTCAGGGCATTTACGCCAGACGTTCTTTACAGCATATGACATGCTTGATCTGCAATGAGCAACACACTTAAAATTTAAAATACAAACATAATAATTTTGAGCTTATGCATCGGTCTAGTAAAAAATGCACGACATAAAGTTGTTGCTCATTGCGAAAGAAACAACAAAATGATACAAAGATTTAAACTAATAAAAGTTAACCTAATAGAACACAAAAAGTGTTAGCTCGACTGAGACTTGAACTTGAGTAACAAAACATTCAAACGTATGTAACAAAAAGGACTCAAGAACAAAAATACAATCATTAACAACTGGATTTGAACCTGCAGCATGGACATCCATTTCCAATCCTACAACCACCAAGCTGTTTACTACGACAGCTAGTTTTCCAAAAAGTATACTTCAATCACAATGAAGAATGGTCGCTATGGCTACCGTAGCCTGCCATAGTTACCTCTTGTTTATATGTCAATAATGCCAATTTACGTGTGCAGATGAAAAAATGAATTTGGAAATTTAAAGCTCCACCCCGTATTACCTAGATATAGTAGCGTGTTTAAAAATAGCTAACAACCGTCTACGATTTACCAAAAACATTCTCTCAATTTTTTACTGCTATCAATTCAGTAGTTCATAATTGATACTGTAACATGAAATCTGACCCCCGGCAAAAGAATGTTGTAATTTACTGTTTTATTAGATGTATAGAAGAAAATGCGCAACTCCATCTATGAATTTTAAAAACAACTATTAACCTCTATTAACCTCGCCAACATGATCAAATTTAAATTATTTATATCCAAAAAGGGCTTACACATATAGTACTAATAAAATTATCTATACTCCGTTAGAGCATTTTCTTTGTACTAAAAGTTGTATTATATTATATTTTCATACCTTTTTACTATTTATTTACATTTTTCCGATGAATTTTCAGTACTGAATTGATGCCGACGCCTGACCAATAGATGGCGCTGTATGTCCGGAATAAATTTTATTTTTTATTTTTTTTTTTTTTTTTTTTGTAATAAAAACTATCCTATGTCCTTTCTCAAGTTCCAAACTATGTCTGTACCAAATTTCACACAAATCGGTTCAGTAGTTTAGGCGTGAAGCAAAGACAGACAGACAGACAGACAGAGTTACTTTCGCATTTATAATATTAGTTTGGATTTGGACTAGCTGTACCCGCGACGATGTTCGCGTTCATATCAGTCATCTGTGCGAATAAATATAAATTAGACTGTGGTATAGAGGGTCACCATCACGAACTACCTAGACACCGGCTTCAGAATGTTCTTTTTATATATTTAAAAATTTACAAAACACATGTACACTTCAATATTATCTTGTTTCGCTAGATGAATGTTTCTAAGTAGTCTGCTATACGCAAAATGTATCAGATGTGGAACCTAGAGTTTTGTCACAAATATTGCTTGACACGTGCCAAAAAAAACGATTTACCACTTTTTTTCTTTTGCAATAGTATTTCGTTGGTACAGCAATCCCTAGTAAGACTACCGGGATCGGGGTTTTGGTTCGAAACCCCGAAATTCGAAATACTGAACTACGTAGTAAAATTGAAAGTAGATATCAATATTATTTACGCTCCGCTCTTCTCATCTCTGCTTTGGTGAAGTCCGGTTTTAAGACTAAGGTAGTGTTCTCATCTTAGTTAATAGCTACCAGATGTCAGTGCGGTGCCTAAGCCTAGAGTATATGTGGAAGTTAAGGAACTTAGCAGCTAGGAACTATGTGGTCTGGTAATGGTGGCTGCTAATGAAAGGCAAAAGAGTGTGCGAGTGTGTTGTTTTTAAAGGGATGAACGACTGAGATAAGCAGGCTCCATTTTAATAAGGTATTTACCTGAGACCCGTGAAACTGAAAGAAAACGTTGACAATAGAGAGAGGCGCAGGATCAGAACTACCAAAACTGTGGTTAAAATTATTTATGACTGGAAACTAAGTAATAGACCAAGGACAACCGCATTCTACCCTGATCAAAGCCTTGGACTGGGGCTGTATCCTTTACAATAAAGTCGCTTTATGCTGCCCAGACGAAATGACGGCAGGTGGACTAAGACGGTGACAGAATGGTGGCCAAGGCATGGCAAAAGAAGCGTCGGTCGTCCGGGAGCAAGATGGGTCGATGACATAGTTAAAGTCTCGGGTCGAGTCTGAATGAGGCTGGCACAGGACCGTAGAAAATGGCACGAAAAAGGGGAGAACTATGCCCAACAGTGGGAGGAAAAGTTCTGTGGATGATGATGATACTGCCCAGCATAAGGTGCTGAGCTCAAATGATGCAATATTAATTTTAAAATGTAGAGAATGCGATAGAAAGTTTATTTTATTTTAGTTTTTGGGCCAAACTTCCAGTAAATAGGTACACAAACTAAATGAAATTTGTAAACGAAAAAATAGAAGATTTATCTGGATCAACGCATTAAAACCCGTGTAGCAAGCTACCTTAAAATGAATATTAAAGAGTAAGTACTTACTAAAAAATTATATCATAAAAGATCATTGGGTTTTGAGTTAAAACAATAAAAATTTACAAATACAAAAAAAAACTTGTCCATGGAATTCTATAGATGACCAACAGAAAACATTACACATTACTTTGATGAAATAATTTAAAAAAGTTACTCCTGAATTGAAAAATAAGATTCCTCATAGATCATTTTATAGTTGTAATCTATGAGGAATCTTATTTTTCAATTCAGGAGTAAATGTCGGTGCCATAGATTTATATCTATGGTCAGGGCATTTACGCCAGACGTTCTTTACAGCATATGACATGCTTGATCTGCAATGAGCAACACACTTAAAATTTAAAATACAAACATAATAATTTTGAGCTTATGCATCGGTCTAGTAAAAAATGCACGACATAAAGTTGTTGCTCATTGCGAAAGAAACAACAAAATGATACAAAGATTTAAACTAATAAAAGTTAACCTAATAGAACACAAAAAGTGTTAGCTCGACTGAGACTTGAACTTGAGTAACAAAACATTCAAACGTATGTAACAAAAAGGACTCAAGAACAAAAATACAATCATTAACAACTGGATTTGAACCTGCAGCATGGACATCCATTTCCAATCCTACAACCACCAAGCTGTTTACTACGACAGCTAGTTTTCCAAAAAGTATACTTCAATCACAATGAAGAATGGTCGCTATGGCTACCGTAGCCTGCCATAGTTACCTCTTGTTTATATATGTCAATAATGCCAATTTACGTGTGCAGATGAAAAAATGAATTTGGAAATTTAAAGCTCCACCCCGTATTACCTAGATATAGTAGCGTGTTTAAAAATAGCTAACAACCGTCTACGATTTACCAAAAACATTCTCTCAATTTTTTACTGCTATCAATTCAGTAGTTCATAATTGATACTGTAACATGAAATCTGACCCCCGGCAAAAGAATGTTGTAATTTACTGTTTTATTAGATGTATAGAAGAAAATGCGCAACTCCATCTATGAATTTTAAAAACAACTATTAACCTCTATTAACCTCGCCAACATGATCAAATTTAAATTATTTATATCCAAAAAGGGCTTACACATATAGTACTAATAAAATTATCTATACTCCGTTAGAGCATTTTCTTTGTACTAAAAGTTGTATTATATTATATTTTCATACCTTTTTACTATTTATTTACATTTTTCCGATGAATTTTCAGTACTGAATTGATGCCGACGCTTGACCAATAGATGGCGCTGTATGTCCGGAATAAATTTTATTTTTTATTTTATTTTTTATTTTTTTTGTAATAAAAACTATCCTATGTCCTTTCTCAAGTTCCAAACTATGTCTGTACCAAATTTCACACAAATCGGTTCAGTAGTTTAGGCGTGAAGCAAAGACAGACAGACAGACAGACAGAGTTACTTTCGCATTTATAATATTAGTTTGGATGTTTGATATTTTATTAGGGCATGTAATAATCTCATTATTTATTTTTAATGATATGTTTTTAAACAAATTTATTCTAGTTTTACCAGTTTTTTCATTAATAATATTCCACATGGTTCTAGTTTTATTATCTGATTTATTCATTTGTCTGGTGAATTCTATTTTCTTCGATATTTTTATACTACGTTTTAATATTTTACTCACTATGATATGATATTTTTTTATAACGTTGCTTTTAGTTTCATTCAGTATAATTCTTAGGGCTCTTTTGTTTTTACATGATGCTTTTAACCCTTTAGTCATCCATCCTTTAGATTTTTTGCTTTTTAGTTTCACCCTTCGCTTAGGTATTATTTTATCCAGGAGTAGTGTTATAGTTGTATTAAGTTTATTGTAGTTTTCATTTACGTTATTATATGTACTGATAATTGTGTTCCAATCTATATCTGTTAATGATTTTTTAAAGTTGTTTATATTTGTATCACTAAAAATTCTTTTTTGTATATACCATACAAAATCGTGGTTTGCATGTAAGTTATTTATGTTTAATTTTAAGTTTACAGATTTATGATCAGACAGGCCGTAATCCTCTACATATGCTTCTTTTATTATGGGTTTATAATTTGTAAAAAGCAAATCAATGCAAGTCGAAGAGGTTTTTGTAACCCGTGTGGGTTTGCGGATTATTTGTTTAAAATTATATGAGTACATTAAGTTCATTAAGTCTTGTGTTTGTTTATTTTTATCAAATGCGTTTATGTTGAAATCGCCTCCAAGTATAATATATTTATTCTTGTCTTTAATATTTATTCTATTTAATAGTTTCTGCATTTGCTCATAAAATATGTTTATGTCATGATTTGGCCTATATACCCCTATAAATATACAGTTAATCTCAACTACTTCAATTGCACATAATTCAATAATATACTCTTTTGAATAATTGACTATATCTATTCTTTCTATAAATTTTACATTTTCTCTTATAATCAAACATACGCCCCCGCCTTCTCGGACCTTCCTACAAAATTTAGACGCAATTTTATATCCTTGGATCAATAATGAGTTACAATAGTGTTCATCTTTCCATATTTCTGACAAGAATAACATATTAATATTTTTTTCAACTAGCAGATGTTCAACCAAATTTATCTTATTTCCTAAGCTTTGTATGTTTTGGAAGGATATTATAAATTTATTCGCGAAAGGACTGGTTGATTACTTTGTTTAACTTGTTTATTTTTTGTGATGAGTTTTTAATTATGGGTTGTGTGGATAAGTTTATGGTTGATATACTATCACTTTTCGTTGTGTATGAATTCTCACTTACATTTTCATTTTGGTTCTTATCCAAACTAATATTATAAATGCGAAAGTAACTCTGTCTGTCTGTCTGTCTGTCTTTGCTTCACGCCTAAACTACTGAACCGATTTGTGTGAAATTTGGTACAGACATAGTTTGGAACTTGAGAAAGGACATAGGATAGTTTTTATTACAAAAAAAATAAAAAATAAAATAAAAAATAAAATTTATTCCGGACATACAGCGCCATCTATTGGTCAGGCGTCGGCATCAATTCAGTACTGAAAATTCATCGGAAAAATGTAAATAAATAGTAAAAAGGTATGAAAATATAATATAATACAACTTTTAGTACAAAGAAAATGCTCTAACGGAGTATAGATAATTTTATTAGTACTATATGTGTAAGCCCTTTTTGGATATAAATAATTTAAATTTGATCATGTTGGCGAGGTTAATAGAGGTTAATAGTTGTTTTTAAAATTCATAGATGGAGTTGCGCATTTTCTTCTATACATCTAATAAAACAGTAAATTACAACATTCTTTTGCCGGGGGTCAGATTTCATGTTACAGTATCAATTATGAACTACTGAATTGATAGCAGTAAAAAATTGAGAGAATGTTTTTGGTAAATCGTAGACGGTTGTTAGCTATTTTTAAACACGCTACTATATCTAGGTAATACGGGGTGGAGCTTTAAATTTCCAAATTCATTTTTTCATCTGCACACGTAAATTGGCATTATTGACATATAAACAAGAGGTAACTATGGCAGGCTACGGTAGCCATAGCGACCATTCTTCATTGTGATTGAAGTATACTTTTTGGAAAACTAGCTGTCGTAGTAAACAGCTTGGTGGTTGTAGGATTGGAAATGGATGTCCATGCTGCAGGTTCAAATCCAGTTGTTAATGATTGTATTTTTGTTCTTGAGTCCTTTTTGTTACATACGTTTGAATGTTTTGTTACTCAAGTTCAAGTCTCAGTCGAGCTAACACTTTTTGTGTTCTATTAGGTTAACTTTTATTAGTTTAAATCTTTGTATCATTTTGTTGTTTCTTTCGCAATGAGCAACAACTTTATGTCGTGCATTTTTTACTAGACCGATGCATAAGCTCAAAATTATTATGTTTGTATTTTAAATTTTAAGTGTGTTGCTCATTGCAGATCAAGCATGTCATATGCTGTAAAGAACGTCTGGCGTAAATGCCCTGACCATAGATATAAATCTATGGCACCGACATTTACTCCTGAATTGAAAAATAAGATTCCTCATAGATTACAACTATAAAATGATCTATGAGGAATCTTATTTTTCAATTCAGGAGTAACTTTTTTAAATTATTTCATCAAAGTAATGTGTAATGTTTTCTGTTGGTCATCTATAGAATTCCATGGACAAGTTTTTTTTTGTATTTGTAAATTTTTATTGTTTTAACTCAAAACCCAATGATCTTTTATGATATAATTTTTTAGTAAGTACTTACTCTTTAATATTCATTTTAAGGTAGCTTGCTACACGGGTTTTAATGCGTTGATCCAGATAAATCTTCTATTTTTTCGTTTACAAATTTCATTTAGTTTGTGTACCTATTTACTGGAAGTTTGGCCCAAAAACTAAAATAAAATAAACTTTCTATCGCATTCTCTACATTTTAAAATTAATATTGCATCATTTGAGCTCAGCACCTTATGCTGGGCAGTATCATCATCATCCACAGAACTTTTCCTCCCACTGTTGGGCATAGTTCTCCCCTTTTTCGTGCCATTTTCTACGGTCCTGTGCCAGCCTCATTCAGACTCGACCCGAGACTTTAACTATGTCATCGACCCATCTTGCTCCCGGACGACCGACGCTTCTTTTGCCATGCCTTGGCCACCATTCTGTCACCGTCTTAGTCCACCTGCCGTCATTTCGTCTGGGCAGCATAAAGCGACTTTATTGTAAAGGATACAGCCCCAGTCCAAGGCTTTGATCAGGGTAGAATGCGGTTGTCCTTGGTCTATTACTTAGTTTCCAGTCATAAATAATTTTAACCACAGTTTTGGTAGTTCTGATCCTGCGCCTCTCTCTATTGTCAACGTTTTCTTTCAGTTTCACGGGTCTCAGGTAAATACCTTATTAAAATGGAGCCTGCTTATCTCAGTCGTTCATCCCTTTAAAAACAACACACTCGCACACTCTTTTGCCTTTCATTAGCAGCCACCATTACCAGACCACATACACTTCTCATCAAAAAAATCGAAACACCTCGCAGTTTATTATTTGATAAGGATTATCAGAAAAATGTGTATATTTAGGAATAAATGTAAAATGTCATTTAATAGTGAGTAGTATGAGGTTTTTAAATCCTAATGTTAATGTTCTAAATTCAAATTAAGTCTTCATAGGTTTCGTATTTTGTATAATGAGTAATTTTTACCCTGTATGGAATATGAAGGAAATGGGTAAAACAACACGCGTAAATGAAAAAAAAATGTAAGAAACGTTTATTTAATAACTTGTATTCCCTCCGCGAGCTCTTATTACTGCTTCCATACGGTTCTTCATCGATCGGATGAGAGTCACGATCACATGTTGTGGTACATTATCCCATTCCTCTTGGATTGCATTTTGCAGCTGGCTAAGTGTTTCTGGGGTTGGATCTCTTGCTCGAATTCGTCTCTTTAATTCATCCCATAGATGTTCAATGGGATTCATGTCCGGGCTTCTTGCTGGCCATACCATAATGGAGATACCGACTTCGGTAAGATAATCTCGTACGACGCCCGCGGTGTGAGCTCTAGCATTGTCGTGCATGAATATGAAGTCGTTGCCAATAAAATGTGCATAGGGCATCACATGAGGTTCAAGACACTGTTCGATGTACCGATGAGAGTTTAGTGCAGGCAGCCGTGGCCCAGACACAAAGGCAAGTTCTGTCTTACCGTCGGCGCTGATTCCTCCCCAAACCGTCCACGAACCGCCACCATAGCTGACCTTTTCTTCAATGCAGCATTGTGCAAAGCGTTCTCCATCTCTTCTGTAGACCTTGTTCCTTCCGTCGTTACCATACAGCATTATTTTACACTCATCAGAAAACAGTACTTTGCTCCACTGAAGGTATGACCAAGTTAGGTGCTCGCGTGCAAAGTTAAGGCGCGCTCTTCGATGGTCTGCAGTTAATTTCGGCCCATTCGCTGGCTTATGCGGTGCCAATCCGCGTTCCTTCAACCTTCTTCTTATTGTAGAGTCACTTACAGCTACTCTTCGTACAACGCGAAGCTGCTGCTGCAGTTGAAAAGCGTTAAGGCGTCGATTTCGTAAAGAAGTTGTTACAAAAAATCGATCATCTCGCTCAGAAGTGACCCGATTCCTGCCAGATCCTGAACGGCGCGTGAACGAACCAGTCTCCCGATAGCGTTTGTAGACTCTATGAACAGATGATAAGCTTAGATGCAATTGCATTGCTTGCAGCCACAACACGCTGACTAAGTCCAGAATCCAGCAATGCCACCACTTGGGCGGCTTCTGCGGGCGAAGTATCCATATGTTTTAAAAAAAAAAGTTTTTTCAGACGTCCCAAAGTCACAGTAAATGAAATAAGAAACAAAAAGTTTAAAGACAAGCGCTAATTTTTAGTTTTTAAACGAGAAACGTACTCCAACCCTAAATACACATTTGTCTCAAAACAGTGATTAATTTCATTTATAGGATAAACAAATGAAATTCTAATTTCGAATTTTGTTTTTTTTCTTCTTACTGTAATGACCAAACTGCCAGCTACACAATAATGTTTTTTTTTTCATGGAATTAATTCACTTTTGTAAATAATTAGGACAAAAACAATAAAAACGAAAGTGTTTCGATTTTTTTGATGAGAAGTGTAGTTCCTAGCTGCTAAGTTCCTTAACTTCCACATATACTCTAGGCTTAGGCACCGCACTGACATCTGGTAGCTATTAACTAAGATGAGAACACTACCTTAGTCTTAAAACCGGACTTCACCAAAGCAGAGATGAGAAGAGCGGAGCGTAAATAATATTGATATCTACTTTCAATTTTACTGCGTAGTTCAGTATTTCGAATTTCGGGGTTTCGAACCAAAACCCCGATCCCGGTAGTCTTACTAGGGACTGCTGTACCAACGAAATACTATTGCAAAAGAAAAAAAGTGGTAAATCGTTTTTTTTGGCACGTGTCAAGCAATATTTGTGACAAAACTCTAGGTTCCACATCTGATACATTTTGCGTATAGCAGACTACTTAGAAACACTCATCTAGCGAAACAAGATAATATTGAAGTGTACATGTGTTTTGTAAATTTTTAAATATATAAAAAGAACATTCTGAAGCCGGTGTCTAGGTAGTTCGTGATGGTGACCCTCTATACCACAGTCTAATTTATATTTATTCGCACAGATGACTGATATGAACGCGAACATCGTCGCGGGTACAGCTAGTTTTGTGATAAATCTGTTGTGTGTTGTAGATATAGGATGAGGTTTTCTAGTTCTGATATAATAATATTGAATCCTTTATTATTTAAACTTCCATGGGGCTGATTGTAAGTGTCAAATGTATATGGCAGATTGAAATTTGAGTCTAAGACATACGCATAATTATATGTCTCAACATCCATGTAGATTAAGTTGTTAAAAGTGTCTATACGGCTATTATACATAATATTAGTATTATCCATATACTTGAAAGTTGGCAGGCATATTATAAAATTAGTGTGATTAAGTGTTATTAATTTTTCACGAATATATGTAACGAGTTTTATATAATTATGCGTTTTCTTGAAGTCCTCCTCGCCAATTAAAATAATGCAATAATCCGAGTAAGTAAAGGTTTCAACTTTTTTATCGATGCCGTTTAGGAGGTATTGTAATCCACATCGAGGTGTACGATAATGGCATATATTGTAGGTGTTTAAGTGGGTTCCTTCACTCATTGTGTATATTCTGTTAGACATTTCACTACTTAAGATACATATATTATGCTTTACCGGCTTTTTCGATGGGCTTAATTTGTTTTCGGCAATACGATACTGAGGTACGATCGTATCAGATGTATCTGGCCTGCTATTTCTGGTGCAGTTCATCGATTGTATTAGATCGTCTTCATCATTTGATTTTGGGCGAGTTCGAGTGCGCCTGTATGTTATGTTTCTATCGAGTTCTTCTGTTTCCAGTGTTTGATGTAGTTTTGTTATTTGATCCTTCAAGTGCAATATTTCGTTCCTTGCTTGCTTTAACTTGCTTTCTAGTTCAATAATATCTTTTTGTAGGCGTTGTATAATGGGTTGTGCATTTGTAACACTGCTGTTTTCGGCCAGCTTTTTAGGCGGAGTGAAGAAATGCGGACTCTCTAAGTGCTGCGAATAGTATTTTCTGCCGTAATATTCTTTTTGCGGTGTTTGGTACAGGAGTGTTTTCAGGGTAGCATTGTCTTTTTGTAGTTTTTCATTATATTTACGGATCTCATTATTGTCAAGTATGATACTCTCAAGTTCGTTTTGTGACGTAGCAAGTTCCGTTTGGAGGTGAATTATGGTATCTTTCAGTTCTTGGTCTTGAGTTGAATCGATTATTGTTAAATCCATACTTCTTGAGATCGTTTTATATGTTGGGAGAGTTAATCCAGATAATGCAGTTAATTCCTCTTGGGAACTATCCATTGTGAGTGTGTGCGGGTCGCATGATTCAGAGATTATCCTATGTGGAGTAGATGTAGTATTTGGCGTTATTGCTTCTGATATATTAGCTGCGGGGTCTCTGATTGATTGTGGAGACATTGGTTTTTTCCTCTTAGTCACATGGGATACTCCAGAGGTGGTAGGAATATTTTTCTCTTTTGATTTTTGAGTACATGATTTACATTCCCACTTAAACTTCTTCCTCTCTTCCATATTCTTTAGTCGGTACACTTTTTCTGGATAGCCAGCGCAGTCAAACTCAAAATTATTTTTGCATGTAATACATAACAAGGTGCTTCTCTGATCAATAGATTTTTTACATGTAAAACAGGTGACCAATAGCGGGTCCTTGCGGTTACTAACGTTAGAGTTTTTAATTTTCGATCCCATGGTTACTATATTGTTATAAAAAATCCAAACAAAAATGCAAAAAAAAAATTTTTTTTACGGATCCAAGGATTTGAACTAGAGTCGCTTCGCTGACAACCGCACACTGTATCCCCTCGACTAGAAGAACGCTAGTGCAAGTGTTGAAATACTGCTTCCTTTGCTTTTGATTTTGATTTTGATTTTTGAGTATACTGTTAATTGGGTTGGGTTGCTAATGACCTTCCTTTGTTTGTCAATGTCACGGCACAAAGAAGCGAGTATTTTTTACGTAAGTTTTAAAATGTTATTTAGTGATTCTTCGGCACTCAGATAACATCACTCTCAGATTTTTGCACTTCTGTATTCGTTGTCACTTTTGGCACACGTAGACATATGGCACAGAATATATTTTGCAGTTATTACTATTTAACTTTAATTTATAAGCACAGAGATAGAGTAAACACGTCTGACTCACGCGCGCGGTAGCCGTACTTTTTCTCACATCGACTTGAATTTATGATCGCGTTCAAATCTTTTTTCTAAAGATAGAAAACGGCGTTTCGCGATACCGTATGAATCTCCTAGGGCAGAAGGTTCAGATTTAAAAGGAATTGTAACCACAAAACGACCGTCGTCCTTACGTTTCGTGTTTTTGTAGAAACTATCTTCGCATGCCCGTTCTTCTAAAGAAAGGGAATGCTTTTCAGGAACTGAATCCAGTTCCCAAAATATGGATAAATCTGTACTAGGCTTAGTTTTAGCAAGGTTACAAAAATGTGAATGGGATGTATGTGAGTGAAAGCCTGTGCCTGAAACTAACCACCCTAATTTACTCTCACATAACCTTGGCTGATTTTTACCTAGCTTTATGTGATTGGCTAAAATTACGCTCCAAAAAACATCTACACCGACTAATATGTCTACAGCTGAGGGAATGTTGAATGATGGATCCGCCAACTGTAGACCCACAGGTATGGTTATGTGTTTTAAATTTATTGGAGATGATGGCAAAATATGTGTGATTTCTGGTAAAATTAAACAGTCAATGTTTACTGAATAATCACCGGCTATGGATTCGATTGTGAGGTTGCAGATTTGCGCACTAGTGCTAGTTTGGTTACATACCCCTGTTATCGTGGAAGCCGTGTCATTTCGGGACAAACGCAGCCTATTACACAAGTCCTCAGTAATAAAATTGGCTGTACTTCCGTTATCCAGGAGGATGCTGGCGTTGCACTTCTCACCATTGGCATTCACCGCCGTCACCATCGCTGTGGAAAGTAAAACAAACGAGCGATTATCTGGTTCCATACTAGCCGAAGCGTTAGCAGAAAGAGCAATACTTTCTGACGCACTCGGCATTGGATTTTGAATGGGAGGGATTTCTGTGCGTTCCATGTGCAATAGGGTATTATGCCTAGCTGCACAGTACTTACAGCGTGTCATTCTACACCTTTTTTCATTATGACCCGATCTTAGGCAGTTCATACAAACTTTGAGGTCTTTGGCCTTTTTAAGACGTTCTTCTATTGTTAATCTTTTGAAAGAATCACAAATGTAAAGAAAATGATCGCCAGAACACATAGGGCATGCAACTTTATTTTTATTAGAATAAGTGTTGTTATTTTTATTTGTAGTACCCTGTGAAACTCTTTGGTTTACTATTGTTAGTGTTTGTTTTATTGTGCTTATTGTTATCTTCTAATGTTTCCAGTAAAATGTAGTAAATTGAGCAAGTGTTGGTTTTCCTGTTAATGTATTACGAAACTCTTCCCAACATCTACTGGTGTTCGCATCTAATTTAACTGACATCATATATATAATAATGGTATCCCAGTGCTCTGTGGGCTCATTCAGCTGTTTGAGCGCCCTTATGTTTTTACTGGTCGTATCTATGAGACGCCGTAAGATAACACTAGATTCAGTAGTGACTGGTTGGACATCAAACAAAGCCTGCATGTGCTTGTCAGTAAGAAGACGACTGTTGTTATACCTTTCACATAATAGGTCCCATGCTAATTGGTAATGATCTGCTTTAAAATCAATGTTTTTTATGACTTCGGCTGCCTTGCCTTTTAAAGAAGCGCGTAAATAGTGGAACTTATTTATATTGTCAATGCAAGCACTGTCATGAATTAAGGAAAGAAATGTGTCCCTATACTCAAGCCAGTTCTGATAACTGCCGTCAAAATGCGGTAAATCAATCTTAGGTAATCTTACAAAATTATTTTTAGTCCCACCTGACATTGTTGCATCTGACCTAGCCTCGGAATATGCGGAGTCGCGACGCTGACGTTTGCCATCCAACCCGGGCAGCAAACTTCGCGCCACGGCTACCAGTGAGTAGTACTGCTGCTCAAACTGGTCCCTCGCCGCATACGCCTCGTCTGGCTTGTCCGACGAAACTTCGATCTCCGTCTGTAAATCATCAAACTCGGTGTACAAGGCGTTAAATTTGTCGAAGCGGGTTTCTAGCTCGATTATTTGCAATTTTGAAAGATTGTCACAGCTTTGAAGCACATTCAAATAAGCACCAAAGGTTGTGAGCTTGGCCTTCATTGAGCTGCGTTTTTTCACTAATTTGTCAGCCATTTTACCCATTGAGTTCTGAGGTTTACGCGAATGTTAGACATTGAAATAAAACTACTTTTACGGATTTTATCGCGGTTTGTATTTTGATTTTAGTTCCCGACGTTTCGACACCTTTGCAGGTATCATGGTCACGGGCAGACTGAGGTGGTGTTCGTCTTGACGGTTGTTGTTGCTCGTTCTACCTTCATATTTTTATTAATTATTTGTGTTCCGGCCTACGCAATATGAGCTCACGGTGTCTTGAGGTCTTGCAGCGCTGCTCTTGGGTTTGATTTTGAGTTTGTTAATTATCGGATCCCAAGTAGGTGATATCTTCCAGCCGTCTTCTCTATTGAAATTAGGGTGTTTTTTAATCTCAATAGCCTCGCGAAACATCCTAGGTAGGAATTTAGGTTCTTTAGCGAGGATCTGTGGCTTATCAAATCTAATGTAATGGCTGGAGCCTTCAGCATGATCGGCGACTGCAGACTTCGTTGAGCGGCGGTGTTTCACGTCAGCTATGTGTTCTTTTACGCGGGTCCCTATACTGCGTTTTGTTTGTCCGATGTAAGAGAGCCCACATAAATATTATGTACAAGTAGATGGAGTAGCAATGGGTTCGCCTGTATCCCCAGTAGTCGCCGACATCTTCATGGAAGACTTTGAGGAGGCAGCCTTAATAACAGCCCCTGTTACTCCTAGGTTTTATAAACGGTACGTAGACGATACTTTCACTATCTTACCTTCCAACCAAGTAAATTCATTTTTAAACCATCTCAACTCCATAAATAACAAAATTCAATTCACTATGGAGTTGGAGGAGAATAAATCTCTTGCATTCTTAGATGTACTAGTCCAACGTAATCCTAATCAGACAATAAGTCACACAGTGTATCGCAAGAAGACCCATACAGATAGGTACTGTAGCATACACGATCATAATGAACATACAAACAGACGCACACACACAACTATACAACTACACACACTGTCAAACATCTGTCGTCTCGTTCCTACACTCCCACGCAGGGTGCGGGGTGGGGGAGGCAGTCTGCTACCCACCGCCGCAGAGTGAAGACGTGTTCGAGTGAGGTTAATGAGCCGATACATAAACTAAACAAATAGTTCATTATTTTAGTATACATAGCTACTTTATAATATAGGTTAGTGACTACTACATTGTGGCGACGACGGAGAACTGTAAGTAATTTATTTGACCTATTTAAATAAAAAGGGAAAAGTAAGTTGTTTGGTTTCATAAATAAACATATTCTTTCAATGTTAAGACTTATCCCTAGCAATTTTTATTTATTTCAACTGCCAATAAAGTAGAATCAAACAAATGCACGGATAGTTAATATTTTATGAACCTACCTTTTATTATTGTATCGTAGTTTCAAGGAAAAAAAAAAAAAAACGTTTTACCAACTTGACTGTCCGGCCAGTAGACACAATGGTTAAAAGCAAGGGAAGTGTTCATATGTGACTCACGGGACAGGGAAATGGTTAAGCTATTTTTCTTTGTTCCACTGTAGGTATATACTTTTAATTGCAATAAAGAACATACGTTACGGAAAGCACGTTAAACAGTAGGTCCCGGCTGTCATACATAGATCTTTGGCAGTCGTTAAGTCAATTCTGACAACCAGTCTTACTATGGGATACTGTGTTTCCCAGTAAAATGGGTTGTGGAGGTCAGATAGGCAGTCGCTCCATGTAAAATACGGTATTCAGCTGAATCCGGTATGACTGGTAGCCGACCCCAACATAGTTGGGAAAAAGGCTCGGGAGATTGATTGCAATAAAGAACATAACAAACAATTTTATTTTGCATTACTTTACTTACCCACCATTTTACGAAATAATTATCCATTGTTGCCCTTGTTTTGGTTACCAACTGCTTGGGTCAAACCGGTTGCGCGTTAAACTCGGGTACACATTTGGATTTGTACATAATGTTCCAGTGATTTAAGGGATATGTTATTATATGTGCAAGGTTGTCTAGACATGACTTACAAAAATAGAAGATACTGAACCATATTTAATTATGTAAGTACCTCGATAACCGTGTATATACGAAGCGTAATAACTTAAAATAAGCTTATAATATAACTTGCCTAGTTAACCAAAGGGATTATGGCCGGCAAATAACGCACAGCTGCTACTGTTGCGTAGGGATTATTAATGTTAAGAATAGAATAGAATAATTTATTGTTTAAAAATTACATACAATGGTTTGATTCCTGAAACTCACACTAGGATTCCATGTGTCGTGAGTTCCAGGCTCTTTCGTTACGCTGACAGTTTCGTTATGAATTTAATTACAGAAATATAAAAAAAAAAAAAAAAAAAAAAAAAAAAAAAAAAAATAATAGTCATAAGGCTTATAGGTCTCGAGTGTAATTAGTTCTTGTGTAGGCTTAGTTTTTATAATATTGTAAATATTTTAAGTTTAATTTCATTAATAAAGTAGGTATTAACCGTTATAGTATATATATTTTTTATATAAATAGATATAATTGTAGGTATATAATAATAAAATATATAAATAGACGTATACATCAAATGATTATATATATATATTATGATAATAAAGATATGAAGTCTTCAGTCAAGTCATAGTCCAAAGTCAGAAGCCATTTTGTTACCACAAATTTACATTTAGATATGGTTAGCAGAATTTTGTGTTGGTCATTTACTTTTTTATAAATTTGCGGTCCCACAAAACCATAAGACCTACTACCAATTGATTTATGGCAGCGAACCTTTTCCCAATGTATCCTTCGACCAGACATAACACAAGTATACAGGGATGTTTTGTGAAATCTTAGAGTACAGACAATGTTAGTTATACTAAAGCCAAACTGGAAAGAGAATGAAACGTTATTGCTAATTACGCAATTATCAACTTTGACAACAGGTGTTTAAGTTCATTTTAGAATGACAAATATTACCGAAAAGGGCCAAAAGTAAAAAAAAAAAAAAACAGCTTGTAACATGGCATTAAATTGCGATGACATCATAAGACCATGCATTTGATTGCGTTAATAGTATCAATAGTAAAGCATTAAATTGCTATGTAAGGAGTTAAGCATTAAATTGCGATGTAAGGAGTTAAGCATTAAATTGCGATGTAAGGAGTTAAGCATTAAATTGCGAGGCAAGGAATTAAGCATTAAATTGCGAGGCAAGGAATTAAGCATTAAATTGCGAGGCAAGGAATTAAGCATTAAATTGCGAGGCAAGGAATTAAGCATTAAATTGCGAGGCAAGGAATTAAGCATTAAATTGCGGGCCATGGAGCTAGTAATTATCACGGGAATTTACGAAATGCATTAAATTGCGTAACGCTATATCCCATTGCCTACAGGTAAACCACAATGACTCAGGCGGTATTCACACTCGACAAATTCGAATGCGAAGGTGATATAGGATCAGTTGCGGTCCGATGGGAGCGATGGAAACGCGGGTTGTACATTTACTTGGAAGCAGCGGGAATAATAATAATATAATAATAACTTTATTCAAATTAAAATGTTACAATTAATACTAAGGTACATGAAATCTTAATACATACAGCCTACGTTACATGTTTGCCTGAACTAGGTAATCCTGTGTTTCAGGCGTTCAGTGCTAGCTAAATCTAAAATAAACAGAAACCTTTTTATTACAATATAATTGTTAGATAAATAGTATAAATGAATCCATAATAGAGATACAGGACATGCTTTGGAGGGTATACTTGAGGAATATATGCTTTATATCGCATTTAATCTATTATAAAGAAGCGGTCCTAGAAACACATAAAATTTAGTCGTAAAAGCATGCTGTGTTCTTATTTTTGGGGGAAAACTATATCTTTCCGTCTTTTATGAGTAAATTCAGTGCTGAAAGGAAGGGCTGCATGCTGTTTTAATACTATGCCCATTATGAACAACTGCCGGACTGTTAGGACTTTACACGATTCATAGAGGAGGTTAGTGGGGAAAAGGAAAGAGCGGAAAGTACATACTTTGAGAATACACACATACTCTGGGCACGCTCGATGGTTAGTAGTAGTGTTTTGCCCGCTCCACCCCATGCGGCAATACAGTAAGTTAATATAGATTGACATAAGGCAAAGTAAACTTGTTTAATTATTATTTTTTCATTTGCAATGCATCGTAACTTTTGAAAGTAAATATCAATTTACGTATTCTATTATTAAGAGCTCCTATATGATGTTTAAAGGAAAGAGTTTCATCTATTATACAACCTAGGTATTTTGGGTTATTAGTCCTTTTAAGCTTGGGGCAGACACATTGGTTAATTAATCTCAAAATCAGCCGAAAATAGTAGAGCAGTATCGTCAGCGTATGATATGATTATGCGATGATCTAGGTTAAGCTTACATAGGTCACTAATGTAAATTAAGAACAGAGTAGATGCTAAAATACTTCCTTGAGGAACTCCGAAGTGCTTTTCTGATAAGTACTGTGTATATTGCCAATTCTTACGCACTAAGTACGGTCTTCTAGGTAGCTAGTGAAAAGCTGGTTACCTCTTATCACTATAGCTTCAAGCTTACGCAATAGAATAGGGACAAAAACTGTGTCGAACGCTTTTGCGAGGTCTAGGAATATTCCTACAGCATAGTCGAACACCTTTATCGAGTTCTTGTGCTAGATAGTCAGTCAGATGATGTACGGCGTCGGCAGTTGATAATTTAGGTCTAAATCCAAACTGAGTTTTAGAAAGGATCAATTTATCCTCCAAATATTTAACCATAGAAGAAGAAGAAGACATAGAAGGCAACAAGGAAATTGGTCTATAGTTTGTCACTTGATCTTTGCTGCCAGATTTATGAACAGGAACAACAACAGCTTTTTGAGACACTTGGGGAAAATGACTTTGGATAGGCAATTTTGAAAGTATAAGTCTTGTAAGAGGAGGCCCTAAAATGTGTTTGAACTGTTTAATTATTTTGTTTGGGATATTATCCCATCCGACTGCACAGTCGTCCTTTAAACTCATGATTATGCTTTGCACTTCTGTTTCGTCAGTATCTAATAGCGTAAATGATGATAATGTATTGCTACTCGTAAAAGATTATTGTAAAAGTTTCGATATCTTTTGTACGATAATTGCAATAGGGAATTATCTGGGTGACGCTTAGCTTTCATATGCAGTGTATCCCTATGTCTCATACATTAATGAGACCTGGCGTGATCCAAGGTTTTATGTTATAATTTTTATTACTCAGCCGAATATTGGTTGTGTTTTTCTGAATTGCCTGTTGCACATTTTCGATTAGGTATAACATACAAAACTGTGGGGTGTGGGTCAGCATTATTGTAAACGGGGTCGAAGTCAATGTTGTATAAATCTTCTTCAAGTTTATTTGTGTTTAATTTAGAAATTGTGCGAGTATTATCTTGTTTGGGTAATTTGCAATTTAAGGTAGGTAGGATAGCATTGTGATCGGTTATTGTCGAGTTAATAATAAGCGCAAGTGAGGGGAAACGCGATTTAAGCATGATATGATCTAGGCAGGAACCACTTTGATGTGTAGGTAGCGAATGCGCTGGGAACATGCCATGAAAAGAGCAGAGGTTAAGGTATTCCTGTGCAGCTACATCGTAAGAATGTTGATATTAATATCTCTAATCTCTAATCAAAACGATGTTTTTATAGGATGATAACTCTTGCAAGGTATTATTCAGAGAGTCCACAAACTTGTATATATTTCTAAAAGAGGGGGGTCTATATAATGCTAGGATCGAAAAATTTG
Organism: Autographa pulchrina; assembly: GCA_905475315.1. Taxonomy (NCBI): domain Eukaryota; kingdom Metazoa; phylum Arthropoda; class Insecta; order Lepidoptera; family Noctuidae; genus Autographa; species Autographa pulchrina. Next base: position 29,366,855 of record FR997761.1, on the reverse strand, counting down.
TTCCATTTTTAATTAACAGACTGTTACAATCGAGTATGTTTGGTTCTTCAACAGATATATCGTAGTGGTTCCTTGCATATACTATCACACCATCGTTTGATTGTAATTAAATACTCTTGTACATACTATATACCGGCATTAATGGTACGTTGTATTGTTTGGCAAGCCAACATTCGGTTAGGATAATAAAGTCACTGGCGCAGTCGGTAGGTTTTGTGGTTGCTCGGCTTCTTGAAATGCAGACAAGTGGCGCATTGTGGTGCCGCAGCCTTCTTCATACATTCCTTTATTGAAGGTGTGTGTTGATTCCCGACATGACTTGGCTGCATGACCATACTGCTGGCAGTTATAACACCGTGTTACCACGGTAAAATCTCTCACTGGGCAAGATGACCAATCTACAAAAACTCTTTCTTTTGAGGGAAAGGAAGTAACATAAATTGATACTGATGATTTACATAAATACAAATAATTAACATTATATACAGGAATTAAAACTGATAGTAATGATTTGAAAATATATAAATAAAGTTGATTACAAATACGTAAATGGGCATATTAAAAAAAAATAAAAATAAAAAAAAGTAAGGGAGGGATGTAGCATACACGATCATAATGAACATACAAACAGACGCACACACACAACTATACAACTACACACACTGTCAAACATCTGTCGTCTCGTTCCTACACTCCCACGCAGGGTGCGGGGTGGGGGAGGCAGTCTGCTACCCACCGCCGCAGAGTGAAGACGTGTTCGAGTGAGGTTAATGAGCCGATACATAAACTAAACAAATAGTTCATTATTTTAGTATACATAGCTACTTTATAATATAGGTTAGTGACTACTACAGGTACCTAAACGGTGAATCTCACCACCATCCTAAACAGTTAGCTACCGTGGGAAAATCTTTGTTTCAGAGAGCACACGGACTCTGTGATGACAGACACCTTGCCACTGAGCTTCAACATGTCAAGCAAGTACTGCGAGACAACAAGCTCCAAATTCCACGGCCCCGTCACAGAAACCGAGTGAAGCCAATCACAGTCGACCGTCTACCTGCTGTACTACCATATGTCAGAGGAGTCACTGACAAGATTGGCTACATCCTGAAGCGAGCTTCAATCAAAACATACTTCAAGCCGCCTAAGAAGATTAGTCAGTCCTTACCATCTGTCAAGTGTCACATACCTCTACAAGATGCAGGAGTTTACAAACTAGATTGTGACTGTGGGCTCTCTTACATCGGACAAACAAAACGCAGTATAGGGACCCGCGTAAAAGAACACATAGCTGACGTGAAACACCGCCGCTCAACGAAGTCTGCAGTCGCCGATCATGCTGAAGGCTCCAGCCATTACATTAGATTTGATAAGCCACAGATCCTCGCTAAAGAACCTAAATTCCTACCTAGGATGTTTCGCGAGGCTATTGAGATTAAAAAACACCCTAATTTCAATAGAGAAGACGGCTGGAAGATATCACCTACTTGGGATCCGATAATTAACAAACTCAAAATCAAACCCAAGAGCAGCGCTGCAAGACCTCAAGACACCGTGAGCTCATATTGCGTAGGCCGGAACACAAATAATTAATAAAAATATGAAGGTAGAACGAGCAACAACAACCGTCAAGACGAACACCACCTCAGTCTGCCCGTGACCATGATACCTGCTTTTTTTTTTTTTTTTTTTGGTAGAGATCTTTGCAGTTAGCCTGAGCGCAGGCTTTGACTGCTTCACCGGACTTTTGGCGAGGGCCTTAAGGCCTCCAGCCAGAGCAATAGGAAAAACTAACTACGTCAGCAACGTCCACTAAGGGCACCCCCTGCGGGGTTCGGACCTCGACTTAGTGCGTTGCTAACAATCTTAAAAAAGGAAAACAACAAGGGATGGCTGGATCTAAGTTTTTATTATTTAGGGACATATTTTTATTGCTAGTTTGGCCGGCTCGGGCCAGCTTGGTCTAGGGACGGGAGGATAACATTTACGTTACTATTATTTATAATACGCGACGGGCCTCGCCGGCGAGGACGTAATATACGGCGGTTGTGTTGTGTAATGCTACTGCTAGCTAAATCGAATGCTCCTTGGAGAAGCGTTGTTTTATCGTCAGGGTAGGAGAGAGTATGTCTGGGGCGTTTAATCTTAGATATTACGGAAGGTACGTATCGCGCGGCCGCTACGATTAGCGGGTTACGGTGGCTTTCGGAGGAGTCGAAGAATTGGATCGCGGCGCGTTTCATGAACTGCTTGATTGTTGGCAGCTTTAAGTCACAGTGCAAGTTACGGACGTAACCTGGAGCGCCTGTGGCTCTACGCATGAAACGGTTTTGCAGAGTTTGCATTCGTTTGAGTCGATAATCGGGTACGTGAGAGAATACGACGCTGCCGTAAGTCATGATAGGTCTCACACACGCAGTGTAAATTCTCATCTTACAATTAAGAGAGAGTTTACTGCGCTTGTTCAACATACAATGAAGTCGGCCGAGAGCGAAGGCGGCTCGCGCGCGTGCCGCTTTAATATGAGCTATGAAGGTAAGTTTCCGATCAAGGATTACACCCAGGTATTTGGCTTGCTGCTCCCAAGGGATAGGCTTGCCGAAGAGGGTTATAGGTGGAGGGGGAACAGGAGGCTGCCGTTTCTTGCTAAAGAGCACGGCTGCGCTCTTGGTAGGGTTGACTTCGATTCTCCATTTCGTGAACCACTTCCCGAGGGTCGTGACCGCGGTCTGGAGAGTTCGACCTATCGCTAAGGGGCTGGTGCCTGAATAATAGATGGCCGTATCGTCGGCGTACATAGCTACTTGGGGTTTGCCACCGCGAGGAATGTCGCTAGCGTATAGCGTGAAGAGGAGTGGAGAGAGTACGGAGCCTTGAGGGACTCCGGCGCGGATCGGGTGAGGGGAAGAGAGTGTGCCCTCAACGCGATAGCGAAAGGACCGATTCGACAAAAAGTTTCGGATGATAAGCACGAGACGATCTGGCACCTCGAGTTGGTATAACTTGGCGTTGGTATAGCCAGACCTTGTCGAAGGCCTTTGCTATATCGAAGAAGAGCACGCCAGTGAGCCTTCCACGCTGAAAACCAGCGCTTATATGCTCGACTATGCGGTGGACTTGTTGGACGCACGAGTGTTGGGTTCTAAAACCGAACTGCTCGTCTGGTATGAGACTCCTGGACTCGGCATAGTCCATAAGACGGGAATAAATAATTCGCTCGTATAGCTTCCCAAGAACCTTGAGTAAGCTAATGGGGCGATAACTGGTAGGCTCAGACTTTGGTTTACCGGGTTTGTGGATGCCGATGACTATCGCCTCTTTCCACTTATGTGGGAAGAGATTGTTTCCTAATGCTGCATTGAAGATGCCTGTTAAGAGAATTACTAAAGCTGGGGGGAAGAGTTTAATCACCTTATTGGTGAGACCGTCTGAACCTGGGGCTTTACGTGGATGCAGTTCCTTGATCAAAGAACGTACCTCGTCTACTGTTACCGGCGCGAGTGGGTGTTCCGGATCCTCAGAAGGAGGGAGCGAGGCCTTACGTTCGACTTCAGCGTCAACTCTGGCGAGGTGAGCTTGATCGACCGGAAGGTCGCTAGGCGTACACTGGACCTCTAAGCTGTCGGCTAGGCATTCCGCTTTCTCGTCGTCTTCGAAGGCAGGGCTCTGATTCGGACGGTTCAGCGGGGGCATAGTAACTTCGGTGCAACTACGTAGTTTACGTTGGAGATTCCAAAATGCGTGATGATTGGGCTCTAATTGATCGAGAAACTTATCCCAGCGTTCCTCACGCAATTTCCTTATGCGTTTCCTAAAAGCACGCTGTAGAGAGCGCATGCGGACGCGATTGGAGTCGCAGGGATAAGCGTCATAGGCACGTATAGCCGCGTTCTTCTCCGTCAGTAGGGCACGGGCGTCGTCCGGAAGGAGCCAGCGAGCGTCTTCTGTCACCGGTACCGACCGTGAACACTCGTTCACCAGGGACTGCACGTGCTCAGTGAGGGAGTCGATCGCGCCTATAGCGTCTGTTGCGGATTCCACGTGGTCTGGGATTGAATCGAGATGCGCGGATTGGACTGACTTAAGGCGGGTCCTAAGCTTCGTCCAGTTCGTAACTATCTTGGTGGGGATGGGCTGACCAGCGTCTGGGGGACCTACACGCGGACGGAAAGACATGATCACTGGTCGATGGTCAGAATCTAATTCCTGAATAACTTCAATGGACCGAAGCGCTAGGTTGACGTTTTTAAGCAAAGCTATATCTAAGATGTCGGGGCGGTGATTTACGTTAGCGGGAAAGTGCGTAGGATTCATCGGCGCGATGATGTCAAAGTTTAACTCGGAGCTAAGAAGGTCTAGGTGTCTACCGCGGATGTTACGAGTGTGGCTATTCCACGCTTCGTGTTTTGCATTCAGGTCTCCCGCCAGAAGGACGGAGTCGCCGAGAGCAAGAAGAGCTTGCAGGTCAGGTCGTAAGTCGACCCCCTGAGGTGACGGAGGGATATAAACTGAGACTAAGAACAAAGGTCTATGACCGGTCATGCCTAGCCTACAGACAGAGGCTTCAATGTGCGACAGCGTAGGTGGGTCCATCGGAACACAGTACAGTGACCTTTTGAAGTAAATGAGCGTGCCGCCGCCTGCGGCTCTGGTACGATCGTTACGGACTAGGTTATAATTCGCGATTCGCGGGTTTCTATGAGACGGTTTAAGAAAGGTCTCCTGTACAAGAAAAACGTCGAGTTGGTGGTCGCGGAGAAACGTTGCGATTTCATCGCGTTTATTATTAATGCTTTGCGCGTTAAAGAAACCTAATTTAAGGGAACGGGGTTTGAATTTACCGGCGGTTGTAGCCATTAGAACGCGGCGGCTTTGTATGCGGCGAATACGTCGCGGAACTGCTCCCTAATGAAAGGCGCGTGTAGAGGCGAGGGGTTGGCTCTAATCGCCTCAGCCATAAGGCGGATACGATTAAAGTCAAACGACTCGTATACCTCGATATAATTTTTAACCGACGCAGTGATGTCGGCCGAGAACGTCGGGGCCATAAGGGCCGCGGCCGACGGTGATGCGTGCGCGGGTTTCGGTACAGGCGCGGGTTTGAACGCGGCGAGGGGTATGCGTGGGACAGAGGATCCTTGGAGCGCGGTGATCGATTTTGTCTCCTTCCGAGGAGAGGCGAGGGCCGGGAACGCACGGAGATGCGTTTCTCTATTCCAGCAAGCCCCGGTTGGGCGTTGCGGACTAAGACGCGGCGGAGCGGTCGCGGGTTTTTGCGCGGGGGCCAGTGCACGGGCGACAGGCCGTTTCGCGACGGTTTTGGTGGCCTTTGGACAGCCTCGGTAGTTTGCTGGGTGACCCTTTTCGCCGCAGAGAACGCAGCTAGGGGGCTCAGAGCACTGGGTGTGGTCCTTGGGCCGGGGACAATCAGGCGTTCCGTGCTCACCGAGGCACTTCACACAACGAGGGCGCGCGAAACAGTTACGCTGCGAGTGGCCGTACAACTGGCAGCGGTGGCACTGACCGACAGTGCCGGTTTTACGTGGCGTCTCAACTTTTATCCCGGAAAGTTGGCAGACGGATTTAATGTTGAAGATGGACTTACCATCAGCCGATCTCTCGGTGACTGCAAGGACCATCTCATATGGCAACTTGCCTCGCGAACGGTACATCCGGTGTACCTCGAGGGCTGGAATGCCCTGCGAACAGAGGTCCTTGAGAATGTCGTCTGAGGACAACTCAACGGGGACGGATTTAATTACTACGCGGAGGACGTGTTCCTCTGGGAGGGTAAAACTATGGTATGGCAGGGCTCTCTCCTGCAGCATACGAGTAAGCGACCGAAAGTCGGCCGCTGTTGGGACAACTATTTTAATGCCGTCCTTGACGGAACGGGCACTAGAGAAATTAATGTGGTGCTGTGTGCACCACGATGACACCTCAGTCCACTTTCCTTTCTCCTGAAGGAAGATTGGAGGAGGGACCGGGCCACCCTTCTTAGGGGCTGACGAGTCGGACTGGGAGGTATTGGTCGCCTGAGGGGCAGACTGCGAGGAGGGTGATGCCGAGAGGGCTACTGGCTGAGATGCCGAGGCTTCAGTAGAGGAAGGAGAGGCGACGGTTTTAGCCGCCTTGGAAGGTACCTGTTGGGACTTAGCCTTTCGGGTACGCTTCTTGCCCTTACCAATGACTTCAGTAAAGCCATCAGTCGAGCACGACGAGTCGGATGCGGAAAAAGCATCGATGGAGTAGTCGGAGGCGTTGGCCATCTCGGCGTCGACAAGGGACGGAGAGGCAGAGCGGGGGCGGGAGGTGGATGCCGGTGATGCGTCACACGCAGGTGTGCAACTTGGCGAAGTAATTCTCGGAGACGAGATAATAGAAATAGGAACAATAGCGTTCCCAACAATAGGTTTCGACATAGCAGTCGAGACAATGGGCCTTTGGCGGACCTTAATCCCTTTGTCGGCGCCGACAAAAGGGCGCGGGCTATCTAGCTCTGACCATGATACCTGCAAAGGAGTCGAAACGTCGGGAACTAAAATCAAAATACAAACCGCGATAAAATCCGTAAAAGTAGTTTTATTTCAAGCCATTTTACCGTTAAAAAAAATTATGACTTAGCAAAAAATTTAAAGATTTTAAAATAGTAAACGGCTAAATAAAAATGCCACTGTGCTATTACGCTTAAACAAGCTAATTAATGGAATGCGGTGCACCCGGCAACAAACAAAAGAATTAACTCTTCACTTGCAATGAAAAAAGTGTCAAGTCACGCTCTGTCATGCAATACGACAAACACTGCAAACTAAAAATATTTTAACTTGAAATAATTAGAAGCAAAGACGTATAAAGAGTGAAAGTGGCTAGTTACCGACTCAATAAGGCAATGAATAGGCACTACTAAGAACGTTATAAACCTATAACGTGTATAAAAAAGAAGAATGGAATAACGGTGATAAAAGGAATAATTGGGACGATCTCACGAATATCCGAATCCTTATCCGCAAAGTCCAGTTGCGACTTCAAATCTTCAACCGTAGGCGGCGGTGACACTGCTATTTTTCTACGGGCCGACGCGGGGTCAAAGTCCTCCAACGTCTCGCACAAAACTTATACTTGTTCTCGTAAACAAAATCTCCTCGCTGTGTAGTTTTTCTTGCGAAGGACCAATGTTTCTGTGATGTTCGATAGCTGAGCGGGAGCAAGTTAAATCAAACTCTTGGTCGGATATAACTGTGGTATAATATTAGCATGTACGAGTACAATAATAAACAATATAATATGCTCGAAGAAAAAACTGTGTCTTCGCCGAGGTAAGACGTGAAGTGGCTCGCAGACCGCGGCGCTCGCGATTCATCGTGCGCGCCGCTCCCGCGCGCCCCTCTCCGCCGCGAAGACCCGCCGCTGGTACACCGCCCGCGCGCGCCGCCTCAGCCGCCGCGCACCTCCGTCGCAGCCATGTCTCGTATGGACAGGAACCTTTTATGAACCGGAACTTCAAAAAACATATGTCCCAAACGTTTATTTGATAGAAAAGTTTTAAAAAGAAAAGGAAATAAATTGTTTGTGAAATGGTTAGGTTTAAGTAACGCAGAAAATAGTTGGATCAACAGAGCTGCGATAGTGAATTGATAAAAGTAGATATCATATTATTCATATAAACATTATTGTTTCTTACATGTATTTCATTTTACTTTGAACAATGCAAGGTGGTGGACTAGTCAATAGTGTGATTAATAATTTACCCTTTGAACTTCATTTGCCTGGTTACAATTATTGCGGACCGGGTACTAAACTACAAAAACGGTTACTCCGTGGAGATCGGCGTAAACAAGTTGGACGAAGCTTGTATGCATCACGATATTGCATATCAGAACCATACAGATTTACCTAATCGTCACAAAGCCGATTTACAACTGTTAAACATGGCTAAACAAAGACTTAGATCCAAGGACGCAGGAAAAGGGGAAAAACTAAGTTCGTGGCTGGTGAGCAAAGTCATGAAAGCCAAAATAAAGTCTGGTGCAGGGATTAAAACGTTAAACAGTTTTGTATCAAAAATAAGATCAAAAATTAGGAAACTCAAACACTTGGACAGTAAGGCTCTTATAAACGCCGCTTACTTGGCTGCTAGAAAGATATTTCCTTGCGTACAGAAAGTACGAGTTCCTCGTGTCATACCCATACCGAAGACGGGTGGAGTTCTGCCTTTGATTCCAATTTTCGCTGGTTTATCGGCATTAGGATCTTTAGCAGGTGGTGCTGCGGGTATCGCAAAAACTGTTAACGACTATAAAACAGCTCAAAAAAAATTACAAGAAACTGAACGGCACAATAAAACTATGGAAGCATTAGCTATAGGAAAGGGGTTGTACATTAAACCGCATAAAAATGGTAAAGGTTTGTTTATAAATTCGTCAAAAAACTGATAAGTAAGCTACCTAATCATCCATTAACTGATGTTGACATCAAAAAGCATGCGCGCGACTTGCCATACTTTCGAGGAGTTTACATGAAAGATCGGTTACCGAGAAAACCAAAACAGATTGAATGTGCTATCGTGAATTTGGACAATTCAAAAATTGAAGGAACTCATTGGGTGGCTTATATTAAATTTAATAATTATTGTGAATATTTTGACAGCTTCGGTGATTTGAAACCGCCTCTCGAATTGATACGGTACTTAAAAAACTGTAATATTTTTTACAACTATACAAGGTACCAAAAATTCAATACTGTGAATTGTGGACACTTATGCTTAGAATATCTAAGGAATTTTTGGAAAAATAAAAATGTATTAATTAATATGTTGTTCTTTCATTTTTATCATTCTCAAGATGTCCCTCACTTTGTCAATAACTGGAAAGTCATCAGATTTGTCTACTTACTATCCTAACACATTACAATTAAACGGTCAGTACGAGTGCGCATTATTGCATTTCTCAACGTTTAATTCTATTCCAAATATTGATAAAAAGAACAATAAGTTCTACTATGGATCGGAGGAAGTAATTGAAATACCCGAAGGAACTTATGAACTTCAAGATATCAGCGATTATATAAAGTCCAAAATACAAAACGCTTCGATAAAACTACTGTGCAATAACAATACTCTAAAAACTACTATACTCTGCTCAAAAAATATAAACTTCGATAAGGAAGACACTTTTCGAAACCTATTGGGATATGATAAGCAGATCTTGAAAACTAATAAATTGCATGTCTTACAGTTCCCAGTTAACATTTTGCCAACGACCGTGATCAGGATTGAATGTGATATTGTTAGTGGTTCGTACGTAAACGGAGAGCCCAGTCACATTATCCACGAATTTGCACTCAACGTGCCACCAGGATATAGAATCATAGAAATTCCTAAAAACGCAATATACTTTCTGATTAACCAAAACAACGTAAGCTGCATACATATACGGTTATTGGATATAAACAATCAACTGATAAATTTACGCGGTGAAGAAGACATGCTTTATTTACATCTAAGAAGAAAAAATGATTGACTATAATAAATATATCGAGGGGTAACGGGCTATTTGGTTTAAGCGACATTTTGGGTGATATTGAGTTATATATATATATTTGTAATCAGCGAATTTTTCTCCGTCGAATGATGCCGGTTTCATTAAAATCGGAGCACTTTTTTGGCGCTTCAAACAATACTATTTTCGTGTTGTTTCCAAAGTGGCAGTGTATTAAACGACGTGGATTTTGCATTTTTTATTAAATTATGTACTTGAACCATACCATCATATTAATAACCGAGACATAAACCAGTCACCCTATCTCTCATAAATAAGTCAATAAGAGTTAAAGCGTTTTTCCTGTTTCTAATTTTTATTAAGAAGTAACTTGAATCATTTTGACTTCCCACTAATAACACGGTGTGATGTCGCTTAAACCATTTGTCCGTCACCCAAATACGACATGGTTCGTCGCTTAAACTCTTTTAGCTGCATCTATTTTCCACGCAGGGTGCTACTTAAACCAAATAGTCGTTTTCGTTCTGATATTTTGTTTAGTCGTTAAACCATTTAGTCCTACTTTTTTTTTTAAATGCATGTCGTTTAATACAGACGATAAAATTAATGATGATTATTGAAACATTTTGCCAGTATTCATAAAAATACGAGTCGGTCTTTCAATCACTAAATTTTAATATGGTACATTTCAATCATGTCATATGATACCATATTTATTTCATCGCCCGGGTGTTAAAAATCGCAATCATTCAACTGGACTACCGTGCGCGGGCGCTTCAGTCACACTCCAGAGTGCGCCGAAGACTTACGTGACGCGCGCACACCGCCAGTGTTTACGTAAAACGCTCATCGAAATTAAATCGTAAGTACTTTAATTTCATTATTTACGTACCATTTTCAACTGAGATGAAAATTAAATGTTATAAACTAATTTGTTTTTATTATTTTTACTTGGATTATGTTACTTCTTCTATTGAGTTGGTACTTAACTTATTATTTTAAGAGAGTGATGACAATATTAGTTTATCTTTCTCCATTTATGTGCGATGTTATGGATAATAATTATTATAAACATAAATATTGTAAATACAATACTCGTATTTGGATGTAGTTATTTCAATTTTATTTATATTACAGTACCTATATGTCATTTTAAATATTTTAGATAAATATTATGGAGACAGAAAGACAGAAATTCTACAAACACAAAATCAAACGAATTTCGACCAAGGATGATGCATCTTCAGTGATTGATGAAAGCGACAAATCTACCGTAACATTATTAGGAAGTACTTCTTATCATAAACAAGTCAACGATTTAATTATTATGAATTCGAGCAACACAGATCAACAACCAGAAACCTTGTTTGATGACCAAGTTGATCCAAACTTTCATGCGATTACTGTAAATGAGGTTGGTATATCCATATACCTACTATGTATCTATACTAATATTATAAAGAGGTAAAATTTGTAAGTTTTTATGTAGTAATCTCTGGAACTATTGGTCCGATTTGAAAAATTCTTTCAGTGTTAGATAGCCTATTTATCGAGGAAGGCTATAGGCTATAAATATCAATATCACGTTAAGACCTATAGTGGCCGAGCAGCGAGTAAAACCGTGTGGGAATAGCTAGTTTTTGATTTGAATTTTTGTAATACATAGTATGCATTTATTATGTACACTAATATTAAGAATTGTATTTTCTTACTATTTCAGACAAAAATGACAGATGAAAATATACCTGATTTGAAAGACCGTGATGTAATTTTTAATGAAGTAATTATTGAAGTCGAAAGAGAGGTGTTTTTTTATTTACTTTGTATTCTTACGTGTTATTTTGATTTATAAAATACATTACTGTAAAGTTTAATCAAAATAGTAACTTTTATTTTAAATTTTATTTCAGTATCCAGAAGAAATAGACAAATCTGAAGTAACACAAATAGAAAGAACCGTTAGTAACGATAGCCTTCAACCAACTATCACTGATATCATACCAGAAAAAGATATGGATTTATTGAGAAAATCTTTAGAAGATGATAAAGCTGATGATAATGGTCAACCAATCCCGACAACGGATGATCACACAATACGAAAGAAAAACAAACGGGTTGTATTAAAAAAAAGCTACGTTGACTTTTTAAGTGAAGATGAAGATTTTACCTGGGACTCAACGTCCTGGAAAGAAACAGACGAGTCGTCAAGCGATGAAGATAATGATGAAGCACCAAGAAAGAAAAATAAAAAAATCATAAATGATGGAAAAGTAGGAGATGCAGGAGTAAAAAAGAAAAGAACAAATAGGAGAAAGGTACGAAAGGAATCTAGAATAAAGGGCGCTCAATATGTTAAGACAAATGGTTCAATTGCTAAAGAAAGAAATATGAAACCGAATCCTTGCGTGGAAAAACACTGTCCCTACAAGTGTCAAGAAATAACACCAGAAAAAAGGAGTGCCATATTTAAACATTTCTGGGGATTATCTACAGAAAGAAAAAAACAGTGGATAATATCTATGTCTTCTAAGCAATCCATAAAAAGGAAGAGGTCTAAAGACTCTAATTACAGGAATAACACATACTTTTATTTTATTAATGATGGATAGGGTCGGCGACAAGTTTGTTTAAAGTTCCTCATGAATACTCTCGATGTCACTCAAAGATACATTTATTATACTTTGACAACACAGGAACATGGTATGTCGAAAGAAGATGGAAGAGGAAAATGCATTCCCCCCAACAAAACACCCAACGAAATTAAAGAAGCAGTAAAATCCTTTATCAAAAGGCTACCGGCAGTACCATCACATTACTGCCGCAAAGACACTACCAAACTCTATCTTCCGGTTGAATTCAAGAACATAAAAAATTTATACCGCTGTTATAAAACAGAACTTATGAGTAAAGGAGTCGACGTGGTTAGCGAGAAGGTATTTCGCGAAATATTCAACACCAATTTTAACATTGGGTTCCATGTCCCAAAGAAAGATAAATGTATCAAATGCCTGCGTTTTGAAGGACAGAAGCCAGAGAATTGTGCCGAGTTACAACATCATTTAGATGAGAAGGAGGCATCAAAGAAGCGGTTGGACTGTCATCGTCAATTAGGTAAAGAAAATCCTTCCTTTCTTTGCACATCTTTTGACCTCCAGAAGGTCCTTAATACGCCTCATGGCAATAACATGTTACTGTTTTATTCAAGAAAGTATGCCGTTTTTAATTTATGTTTCTACGAAAGCATCACGAGGAATGGTTTTTGTTTCATCTGGGGGGAAACCGAAGCAAAGAGGGGTGCAAATGAAATCGCTACTATTATACAAAAATACATACAGAATGTGGATTCTCGAGGCACTATCACGTCTTTGATCTTGTATTCTGATTCTTGTCCTGGACAAAACAAGAACAAAATAGTCCTTGCAGCAATACATAATGCTTTGTTGAAAACGACCAATTTACATACAATTCAAATGAATTACCTTCTCCCTGGCCACACGGAAATGTCGGTAGATAGCATACACTCTACAATCGAACAATCCGTAAGAAATATTACTGTATGGGCTCCTTCGCAATGGGCTATAATAAGTGAGCTAGCAAGAAAAGGACCGACACCGTATATTGTTGAAAATCTGACTCACGAGGATTTTTTAGATTTTGATGATATGTCTGACAAATATTTTAAGGGCAACCTTGTAGGTAAAATAAGTAAAATCCGAACAGCAACATTTAAGAAATCTCACCCAAACCAGATGAAAGTAAAATTTTCCATGAAAGATGATGCACCGGAAGAAATTATACAAATTATTGCGAGACCTAGAGCTATCAATCGTAGATAAAATTCAAGTTTACCGATTACCAAAGCCAAATACATGGACTTAAAGAAATTGTGCGACACTGGGGTTATACCCAAGATATTTCATAAAGAATATTTAAATCTGCAACAAAGTAATACCAAAGAAGTTTTACTAGATACTGATATAGAGGATATAGTTAGGGATTGCAATTGCTGGATCCAGCATACAGCAATCCAGCTGGATCCAGCGCCTTTTTAAACATGCTGGATCCAGCATACAGTGCTGGATCCAGCGATGCGGATCCGCAAACGTATCAAATTATCAATTTCTATTGTTTAGTTTTGAGTTGCCGCCATTTTCAAAACGGCGCGGCATCGTTGCCGTTCTATCACTATAGCACGTGCCACATGTGCGAGTGAATGGCAACGCCGCCGCCGCCCGCCCCCTTTCCCCCTTACCACCTGTACCGCTTATGATTGTTTATTTTATAAAATTAAACTTATGGTCAGATTTTAAACTGCCTAATTATTAGCGACTAGCTGTGCCTGCGACTTCGTCCGCGTGGATGACGAAACTTATCAATGAGTTTTTAAACGCAAAATTAAGTTTATTTTTCATTGTTTATAATTTTCCGGGATAAAAACTGCCCAGTGTGGTGCCCAGGATAATAAAAAATAATTATACCAAGTTTCATCGTAATCGAACCGGTAGTTTTTGCGTGTTTTCGGTGTCGGTCTAGTAACACCCCCCGCCATTTATTTTTTTGATATTTTCAATGTACAGAATTTTCACTTCTACAGATTTATTATAAGTATAGATTAACGAGTGGAGAGAAGACTATTTCGGAGCTTCTTTTGATACAAAAAAATGATTAAAGATTAAAATAGTATTATTATTATTACGGTCCTTTTTTTGTAGTTAATTTTAAAAGAATTTGTAGGACTGATTGCTACTGATTAGACGTCCTATCCTATCCTATCATTAAACATAAACGTAACTTACTTAGAAACATTATCTAAAATGTTATATGAGGTTTTATGTTTGTTATTTAATTTTAAGTTGATTCTTTTGATCTCAAATGATTGAGAAACCAAAGCAAATTGATATCAGATATCACCAAATGAGTGAAAGATTTCATAGATTATCGTAAGAAGTACAAATTAATAAAAAAAGTCTTAAAAATGTCGTCTTTTTATTTTCGTTCCACATTTTGCTGGATCCGCGCTGGATCCAGCTGGATTTAGGTCAATCCAGCAAGAATCCAGCTGGATTGAAAACGCCGCTGGATTGCAATCCCTAGATATAGTCGAAGAAAATGATAACTAAATACTTACTTTTCAATGCTTTATGATTTTTATCAGCATCAGCTGTGTTCTATAATTACTAGAAGTTTTCTTTGTTGATTTTATATTTTTATTTTATAATTGTTGATTATGATTAATTATACTTTTAGAAAGTTTTATGACAACTAATCTCAAGTAATACCTACTGAATAAATAGGTAATAAATAATTATAGTTGATGTTCCTACATTAAGACTGATTTTACTTAATTATTATACAAAATATTAATAATTTAACTGATTTTGCTGATTAAGACTGAAAACTAAATAAATATAATTAATATAATATCCTGGGACAACTCACACACGGTTATCTGATCCCAAGCTAAGCAGAGCTTGTGTTATGGTAACCAGACAACTGATAAACATACTTATATATTTCTAAATACATACATATTATAGATAAATTACACCCAGACACCAGAACAAATGATCATGCTCATCACACAACATTTGTCCAAAATTGATGTTCCTATTGAGACTGTTCTATAATAATTATTACTCTAAATAAATACTTTGATTGATATTGTATTGTGTTTATTTATTCAATGTAAGCACCTGAGATTTTCGAGTGTACTACGTGAGCTCGACAAATGGATGTGCGACTAACGCTTATGCGACAAAACTGTACTGCGACTCACCGTAGTTCGAATGCACGCTAGTGCGACACACTGAAGATCGACATCTCGCTAGTGCGAGAAACGATTGCGCGACAGTAGTTCGACACTACGGTAGTGCGACACTACGGTAGTGCAGTACGTTGATGCAGTATTACAGTAGTTTGTTAATAAAGATAAATTTTGAATTACATATGTCGTCGACATTATATAAACAAAGGTCGTCGCTCGCTTCGCTCGCTCTGTTGCAAGGTCACAATATCTAACCTAACCTAACCTATTGATCTCTGTCACAAAGTCGAACCTAACCAAGCAATGGATTTCTGGGCCTATGTCGGTTCTATATTATTATGTTCTATGTCTTCATGTCGCACTAGCGAGATGTCGATCTTCAGTGTGTCGCACTAGCGTACATTCGAACTACGGTGAGTCGCAGTACAGTTTTGTCGCATAAGCGTTAGTCGCACATCCATTTGTCGAACTCACGTAGTACACCCGAGATTTTCGGTGATTGCGATAAATCCAGGTTGTTTTATCAGCCATTGATAGTTTTCGATGTAAATAAACATAAACATTAAACGTTACAATTTCAATGTTATATGTCACATAAATAAATTAGCCTGTCAGTCATTTTAGTCTAAATTGGTAGTTGAGATAAATAGCTTGCTTCTATTAATTTTGGGTTTCGTTACTTCATACTTTTTGGCTTACTCTGTGTAACGTTGCACGTTATTTTGTGTAATAATAAATAGTTAATATCGAAGTAAGCCTATTTAAAACTAAAATACTCATTATAATATAATGAGCCGTGAGCCGCGCGCCGCGCGTCGCGATAGCTAACCGCGCCATGGAAACCAGTTTTGCGAACGATCCCTTCCACCTAGACTGCGAGTCGCCGCTGGTGCGGAATACTCGAGAACCTTGAAGATCACACTGGCTACACGTAGCCGCGAACAGACGCTTCCTGTCATTTAAATCGTTTCCAATTTGCAGTACATACTATTTTATTATTTTCGCACACGTATTTTAATAAGTCTAAAACTTTTTACTACGTTAACTTCTACAAAGTGCTTTAAATACAGTGTTAACCCCAGATCGGGTGAGTGTTGCAAAACAAATCTTTATTACGCTAATTAGCTAGTTTATCATTGCATGATTTGCTATTTTCATTAGAGCATTGTTCTGTGTTCGTAAATGTAACTCATAATGTTTTAGATCAGTCGTTAGCGTTTAACTGTAATTAGTAATGTTTTGTGTTGTTTTATATCGTGTTTAAAAGGCTAATATAGTATCTAAATACTATATTGTCATTTACTATCCGTTAATTCAAATTGACGGTTGACTTTGACCCTCTCATAGAGGTCATACATTTTCTTTGTTCTTGTATTTTTAAATTCTACCAGCAGTAATGTGTACCTACCTACATGTGTTAATTATCTTTAATATTTCCGTTTTTTGTTAATTTTCAAATTAATTATTTTTGCAAATCACCAATTAACTTCGTGCTTTTGCTACTGTACCACGCTGCCTAGACTGCCCATCTCGATAGCTGCTTAGTGCTAGAACACTGCTTCCTTTTGAGTAGGCCGTGTTAGTGGATATCGGGATGTTGCAGTCATAGCATGGATTTGGTCATTTACTAAGACGACCAATTACCGAATTCCAGGGTTCAAGCATCTACCTACTATCTTCTTCACTCTTCTTCTTCACCTTCCTTCCTACTGTCCGAGTCGGCTGACTTCGTAACCTTCGCTAACTTCGTGACTTCGTGAACTTCGTGAACTTCGTGACTTCGTGACCTTCGGGAACTACGTGACCTTCGTGACCTTCACGCCGAAGCCAGCGGATCTACCCTGCATCGTCGACGTCTGTGCTGCTGCAGAGCTGCGAGCGACCTACCTACACAACCGGCTACTGATCCAGGACAGTGGTGTTTCTACCGGCGAACTAAAGTTCGTTACGCGCTCGATATTCAAACTCACTCCCGGCTCAACCGATATCTACCTACCTACCATCAACGAATAAATTGTATCTAACTTAAATATATTTTTTTATTACCACTACCTAGACACAAACGTTACAGTGGCGCCCAACTAGGTAGAATATCGAGCCGTATAGAGTTTTAGCAAGCTTATCATTCTGTAGTTTTTGTGGTGTTGGCTTTCTAACAGTAGTGTTAAATTATTTCAATCACAGGATACCAATTGTGAAATTTTCTACACCTACCTTCAATTTTTTATTGTAAATTTTTTTTTTCACACATTGGTAGACTGACTTTCTGCTGATTTTGCATAATTTTTGGGTTTCAAATTGTTTACCTATTTATATTGTACATTTTTCTTGCTCGTTTTGCAACACACATTTCGCTGCGGTTTTTTTAATTTTTATCATGTCTTACCCTTTTAAGCTTATATCGCTAAAAAAAGCTGAACTTGACTATGAAGTGACTGTTCGTGGCGGTACTGGTGGAGATTCGGTTAGCGAACTTCGGCCAGATAGTTAAATTATCTTCTATTTTACCTTCTATTTAACCTTCTCAGGACATTTTAAACAAATTAACTATAAAGAATAACTTAAACTATTTTTATCATCATTTTAATAGAAGTAACTACGGCTAGGTAAAGTAAATTAAATATGTTAAACTATCGCAACTAAATACTTAATTTTTTTTCAACTAAAACTATGTTGATTATAACTAAATATACATTTTAAAACAAAATTCAATTTCAACTAAAACTAAATATGCACTAAATTCTATACCCACTTACTACTACTACTACACATAGCTATTCCTTTTCTATTTAAAACCTATTGGTCTACCCCAATAGTTTATATGATGATGGTCTACCCCATACATCGTAATACTATCATATTAAATATACTATGACTAACGGCCCTACACCGATAGTTATAAATAAAACTTGATCGTGGCTCTACCCCATAGATCCCTTCGGTTATGTGTACTAAAGGCCCTACACCTTTAGTATTCTACAGAGCGGTGCAACTCTTTAAATAAGCCTTTGCAGGAGCGGTTGATTACTCTATAAATAAGCCTTAATCACAAACATAACCTATTTATTTATCTTTCCTAATCTTCAAACTATCAATTAGTAGTTATGTGTAGCTAGTAATCGCTCTATTTCAGCTTAATCTTCTACCAGCCATAACTGAACTGAGTGAGTGTTCTGTGCACTACAAGCAGAATACTCAGGTCGAAAGGACGCTGACGCACAGATGTCTAATGTGATGTCGGCTAGTAAATGTAAGGGATTATGAAAAGTGAGGGATGATTAAAGTATGAATGAAGATGAATGAAAGAGTAACTCAGATCAGTTGTTAGCAAGAGCGAAAGCAGCGGATTTTCTCTAGGGAAAATCCTACGCTAAAAAGGGGGGTACTGTAACGTTGCACGTTATTTTGTGTAATAATAAATAGTTAATATCGAAGTAAGCCTATTTAAAACTAAAATACTCATTATAATATAATGAGCCGTGAGCCGCGCGCCGCGCGTCGCGATAGCTAACCGCGCCATGGAAACCAGTTTTGCGAACGATCCCTTCCACCTAGACTGCGAGTCGCCGCTGGTGCGGAATACTCGAGAACCTTGAAGATCACACTGGCTACACGCAGCCGCGAACAGACGCTTCCTGTCATTTAAATCGTTTCCAATTTGCAGTACATACTATTTTATTATTTTCGCACACGTATTTTAATAAGTCTAAAACTTTTTACTACGTTAACTTCTACAAAGTGCTTTAAATACAGTGTTAACCCCAGATCGGGTGAGTGTTGCAAAACAAATCTTTATTACGCTAATTAGCTAGTTTATCATTGCATGATTTGCTATTTTCATTAGAGCATTGTTCTGTGTTCGTAAATGTAACTCATAATGTTTTAGATCAGTCGTTAGCGTTTAACTGTAATTAGTAATGTTTTGTGTTGTTTTATATCGTGTTTAAAAGGCTAATATAGTATCTAAATACTATATTGTCATTTACTATCCGTTAATTCAAATTGACGGTTGACTTTGACCCTCTCATAGAGGTCATACATTTTCTTTGTTCTTGTATTTTTAAATTCTACCAGCAGTAATGTGTACCTACCTACATGTGTTAATTATCTTTAATATTTCCGTTTTTTGTTAATTTTCAAATTAATTATTTTTGCAAATCACCAATTAACTTCGTGCTTTTGCTACTGTACCACGCTGCCTAGACTGCCCATCTCGATAGCTGCTTAGTGCTAGAACACTGCTTCCTTTTGAGTAGGCCGTGTTAGTGGATATCGGGATGTTGCAGTCATAGCATGGATTTGGTCATTTACTAAGACGACCAATTACCGAATTCCAGGGTTCAAGCATCTACCTACTATCTTCTTCACTCTTCTTCTTCACCTTCCTTCCTACTGTCCGAGTCGGCTGACTTCGTAACCTTCGCTAACTTCGTGACTTCGTGAACTTCGTGAACTTCGTGACTTCGTGACCTTCGGGAACTACGTGACCTTCGTGACCTTCACGCCGAAGCCAGCGGATCTACCCTGCATCGTCGACGTCTGTGCTGCTGCAGAGCTGCGAGCGACCTACCTACACAACCGGCTACTGATCCAGGACAGTGGTGTTTCTACCGGCGAACTAAAGTTCGTTACGCGCTCGATATTCAAACTCACTCCCGGCTCAACCGATATCTACCTACCTACCATCAACGAATAAATTGTATCTAACTTAAATATATTTTTTTATTACCACTACCTAGAAACTAACGTTACATCTGTAATAGAATGCGTCGTCGCTTAATTTTTTTCCCCTGCAGCCAATTGTAGTTATGAAGTAACTTAAATCGTTTTTCCTGTCTCTAAAAAAGGGCAGATTGTATTAAGCGACATTTATCTTTGTAATTAGAGGTCCGCTTTATTTGGTATTAGCATCTACAACTAGATATTTTTAATTAAATTTCAATGCAGTTTACCCCGTTCAAATAACTGCAGAAGTTTTTTTGTTATGATTTTTTTTTCGAAATTTCAAACTTTAAAAGGCTCTCCTGTAAAGTTGCAAAAATGTCGCTTAAACCAAATAGCCCGTTACCCCTCGATATGCATCAACCAAAAAAAACTATCAGTTTATATAAAGCTCCCAGCCACATAAGAACTAGCTCGAAGAAAATAATAAAATTAACGAGAGAAAAAAAAAATATAATTAAAAAAATTAAAAAACACGCCTGCCATGTCAAAAAAATATTTAAAAAGTGAACTAAAAAATTAAAAACAAGTCAAATATTTGTAATTAACCGATCATTTAATTGCAGTCGGGAGACGGTTACTTGGAACAATTCATTAGGTACAATCGGGGACATCCACGCCTTATCACCTTACCGTCGAGAAACAGTTTACGTCGCTTGCGCTCTTTCTAACGCTCTAGCGACGCGGTCACGCCTCCTTATTTCTGATTGTATTTTAATATAGAAATTGCCAGTGTCATTGCAAACGTTGAACACTGTGCACGAGTGAAACATTATATCGTATAAATGTTCGTCGTCGTCGTCACTAAATACTACGAATGTGCAATATGTTTCTCTTATGCAAATATTTTCATAAAAGTGTGTTGTCTATTATGTAAACTAGAAATGCTAGAATATTAATATGTTAAGATGATTATTTTTCATTTGATATTGCAGTATATTTGAAAATAAAATTAATAATAGAGTAACTAAAAAAGATAGATTTGCCTACAATAATGCGTTTACATTTAACTATGTAATTTATCGCTATTTTTACTCGCCTGCCAAGGAAGTGTTAGTTAGGTTTATTGCTCGTGTCTCATAGGTAATAAGTTTATAGATTTCTTTTTTTAAACGTCTGGACAGATTTAGGTTTTTTTAATTATTTCTATGGGTGATTAAAACAAAATTGGCGATTTTTTTACTACACCTATCGAGTGCGTTGTCAAAACATAGTTTTTATAAATGACTGGCCTGTTGGTCTAGTGGTTAGTGACCCTGTCCGCTATACCGGAGGTCGTGGGTTCGATTCCCACCCAGGACAAATCTATGTGTTATGAGCACAATCATTTGTTCCGTGTCTGGGTGTAATTTATCTATAATATGTATTAGAAATATATAAGTATGTTTATCAGTGGTCTGGTTACAATAAAACAAGCTCTGCTTACTTTGGTATCAGATGGCCGTGTGTAAGATGTCCCAGGATATTATTATTATGTTATAGTATTATTTTAAATGTTGTTTTTTTAATTTATGCACTTTGTTGCATAATGTTATGTTTTAATGTAATTTGGGTTGAGAAATGAATTAATATTAAAAACTAGTCGCGATTTTTATTCTTTTAACAGCTCGTTTACTAAATAGTAAAATTGCATCAATACCAAAATTTAAATGTTATTATATTATTTGTTGCCTAACTTTAAGTTAATACATATAGGATGCATAATGCATTTTACTACTACTAAAATACTAATTAGATATAAACTTAAAATATCTGATTAGTATTTTAATGCTATTTTATTTTACTAAAATCACCGTTTATACTCCAGTTTTGAGTTTTACAACTCTATAAACCCAGTATCTGAACCTTACCACTTTTCCTTGTGTGTGTAGCAGGTATTCTTTTGAATGGAGTCTGGAGTATGAATTTTGTTGCGCCTTTAATTGCCATAGCAATATTTTTAAAGTTTGCATCTACACCTAGGACAACTACAAGACAAGGACAAGGAGTAAACGCGCAATAAAGAGACGTTGCTGGTCGGTCAACGTCTGGCTTGAAGCAAAAGCTAAGCATATTATCTAAGCATATTATTATTTAAGTAAGGAATAAAAAAATAAAACAAATTAGATACTTCAAAATATATTTTTGTTTACTAGATTACTAAAAATAAATGAGAGCTACCGTTATTACGCTCACCAGTAGATGCCTTTGGCGCGTCAGTTGCTGCCTGCCAACGAACTAAACTAAGTTAATATGATCGTAATTTTGGATATCAAATTAGACTAGCTCCATTGGTGGCGAAATAGCTGAAGGGGCTACGTTTGACGATGTAGTAATTTTAATATTACCTACACTCCTACTACTGCAGTAGGAGTGTAGGTAGCAATTTTACTGAATCCATAACATTTATAATATTTATTTACCTTATTTATCAAGATCAAGAGGGTTTTAAACAAAAAAAAAACTATATGGTCTATAAGTCGGGAATGCACTTTTAAGTGCCGAGGCCAAAAGACGGTTCGTAATCGAATTAAAAAGTGATACCTTGTATCAACAAGATATTCTGGCTCAATGGTTTGACAACCAAAATTATATTTATGATTTTAGCGTCGGTCTAACTATCCGAGCAAGACAAACAAAAGGTATATTTCTGTCCTTTTCTAACGCATGACGTGCGCAGTAGATAGAACGAGAGCTGCATTTTGTGCATTACATTACAGTTCTTGAGTAAACTTGAACGATAACAATAAGCTTTCGCGAGCAAAACTAAACTATTTGCTAATGATTTTAAGGTTCATAGATGTTACTATTTTTTTAATGTTTCTCATAGATTGTTTGTAGATTTTATTTTGGATCCGACGTCCATTTAGTGTTTTAATGTTAAAATACGATAGTATATAGTAGTAAGTAGTAGGATAAACAATTCGAATTAAATTATATCTTTAATAGAGAGGCAATAAAATCAGAGGTGAATAAGAAGATTATTGATGGAACTTATAAAACTACTTTAAACCGTCAGGGGCCTGATAATATACCTAGAATGACGATTTAAATATAATAAGACTGCTAAGAATTAAGCATTATGCTACAATTATATTACATATCCTCGTCAGACTCAACGACCTAATTTAATAACTGAAAGTTATGCAGGCTTATTATTATTTTATATATTATTAGTTTTGCAGGCTTTCTGCTTTTCTTTTTAATGTTCTCCTCACTGTTCGCATAGAAAAGACAAATTGTCGATCATAGGTCTTCGTTGGAGTAAAAGGTTCGCCTTCATAGGTTCTCAGCATCCGCTGTCGGTCTTCTTCGTCGATGAAAAATCGTGACGTCACTTCGCGCGGGCAGTTATTTAGTCTGCCATCCTCTTCCTACCGTCTTATCCACAGCCTTACTGTAAGAGCGCTGCAAACAAAATGTTTAAACAATGAATCCATACATAATAAAATTCTAATAAGTTTACAAAAACATGACATTAACAAGATGTTTTATATTTTATTTTATACTTGGTTACTTATGTAGAATACAACAAGCAGGAAAAGTACTGCCTATTATAGAACAAACTATATTGTATCATATACCAAGTAGTAAGATAACAATTTACCGAACTAGATTGAAAGTTTTGACTTAATAGGTAATCAAGTGAAATTTTAAGTTTTTTTGTGATTATCTGTCATCACAAATAGATTTCTAAAAATCTGTCGAGTTGGGTTCGAACTCGAGACTTAAGTTTTAACGGGTCGCCGGTAATACTAGGCTATCGTTACTCTCTGCTAATGTGGTCATCTACCTATATTACTTTGCTCTTCGGTGGTCATAATCACCTGATACACGATTATAACAAGTTCTCTCTCTTTCGTTAAAATTAAACCGAGTGTTGTTTTATCTGCTCCAGTAAAAATGTGTTTACTAGCGCGAGTGCACGACACATAACAATATGTGCACTGATGCATTGTAGTGGCCATACCGGCGGACTTTGATGTAATTACTTGAGCTAACCAAAATTCAAGTAAAATCACAAGACAAAACAAGAACAAAATAGTCCTTGCAGCAATACATAATGCTTTGTTGAAAACGACCAATTTACATACAATTCAAATGAATTACCTTCTCCCTGGCCACACGGAAATGTCGGTAGATAGCATACACTCTACAATCGAACAATCCGTAAGAAATATTACTGTATGGGCTCCTTCGCAATGGGCTATAATAAGTGAGCTAGCAAGAAAAGGACCGACACCGTATATTGTTGAAAATCTGACTCACGAGGATTTTTTAGATTTTGATGATATGTCTGACAAATATTTTAAGGGCAACCTTGTAGGTAAAATAAGTAAAATCCGAACAGCAACATTTAAGAAATCTCACCCAAACCAGATGAAAGTAAAATTTTCCATGAAAGATGATGCACCGGAAGAAATTATACAAATTATTGCGAGACCTAGAGCTATCAATCGTAGATAAAATTCAAGTTTACCGATTACCAAAGCCAAATACATGGACTTAAAGAAATTGTGCGACACTGGGGTTATACCCAAGATATTTCATAAAGAATATTTAAATCTGCAACAAAGTAATACCAAAGAAGTTTTACTAGATACTGATATAGAGGATATAGTTAGGGATTGCAATTGCTGGATCCAGCATACAGCAATCCAGCTGGATCCAGCGCCTTTTTAAACATGCTGGATCCAGCATACAGTGCTGGATCCAGCGATGCGGATCCGCAAACGTATCAAATTATCAATTTCTATTGTTTAGTTTTGAGTTGCCGCCATTTTCAAAACGGCGCGGCATCGTTGCCGTTCTATCACTATAGCACGTGCCACATGTGCGAGTGAATGGCAACGCCGCCGCCGCCCGCCCCCTTTCCCCCTTACCACCTGTACCGCTTATGATTGTTTATTTTATAAAATTAAACTTATGGTCAGATTTTAAACTGCCTAATTATTAGCGACTAGCTGTGCCTGCGACTTCGTCCGCGTGGATGACGAAACTTATCAATGAGTTTTTAAACGCAAAATTAAGTTTATTTTTCATTGTTTATAATTTTCCGGGATAAAAACTGCCCAGTGTGGTGCCCAGGATAATAAAAAATAATTATACCAAGTTTCATCGTAATCGAACCGGTAGTTTTTGCGTGTTTTCGGTGTCGGTCTAGTAACACCCCCCGCCATTTATTTTTTTGATATTTTCAATGTACAGAATTTTCACTTCTACAGATTTATTATAAGTATAGATTAACGAGTGGAGAGAAGACTATTTCGGAGCTTCTTTTGATACAAAAAAATGATTAAAGATTAAAATAGTATTATTATTATTACGGTCCTTTTTTTGTAGTTAATTTTAAAAGAATTTGTAGGACTGATTGCTACTGATTAGACGTCCTATCCTATCCTATCATTAAACATAAACGTAACTTACTTAGAAACATTATCTAAAATGTTATATGAGGTTTTATGTTTGTTATTTAATTTTAAGTTGATTCTTTTGATCTCAAATGATTGAGAAACCAAAGCAAATTGATATCAGATATCACCAAATGAGTGAAAGATTTCATAGATTATCGTAAGAAGTACAAATTAATAAAAAAAGTCTTAAAAATGTCGTCTTTTTATTTTCGTTCCACATTTTGCTGGATCCGCGCTGGATCCAGCTGGATTTAGGTCAATCCAGCAAGAATCCAGCTGGATTGAAAACGCCGCTGGATTGCAATCCCTAGATATAGTCGAAGAAAATGATAACTAAATACTTACTTTTCAATGCTTTATGATTTTTATCAGCATCAGCTGTGTTCTATAATTACTAGAAGTTTTCTTTGTTGATTTTATATTTTTATTTTATAATTGTTGATTATGATTAATTATACTTTTAGAAAGTTTTATGACAACTAATCTCAAGTAATACCTACTGAATAAATAGGTAATAAATAATTATAGTTGATGTTCCTACATTAAGACTGATTTTACTTAATTATTATACAAAATATTAATAATTTAACTGATTTTGCTGATTAAGACTGAAAACTAAATAAATATAATTAATATAATATCCTGGGACAACTCACACACGGTTATCTGATCCCAAGCTAAGCAGAGCTTGTGTTATGGTAACCAGACAACTGATAAACATACTTATATATTTCTAAATACATACATATTATAGATAAATTACACCCAGACACCAGAACAAATGATCATGCTCATCACACAACATTTGTCCAAAATTGATGTTCCTATTGAGACTGTTCTATAATAATTATTACTCTAAATAAATACTTTGATTGATATTGTATTGTGTTTATTTATTCAATGTAAGCACCTGAGATTTTCGAGTGTACTACGTGAGCTCGACAAATGGATGTGCGACTAACGCTTATGCGACAAAACTGTACTGCGACTCACCGTAGTTCGAATGCACGCTAGTGCGACACACTGAAGATCGACATCTCGCTAGTGCGAGAAACGATTGCGCGACAGTAGTTCGACACTACGGTAGTGCGACACTACGGTAGTGCAGTACGTTGATGCAGTATTACAGTAGTTTGTTAATAAAGATAAATTTTGAATTACATATGTCGTCGACATTATATAAACAAAGGTCGTCGCTCGCTTCGCTCGCTCTGTTGCAAGGTCACAATATCTAACCTAACCTAACCTATTGATCTCTGTCACAAAGTCGAACCTAACCAAGCAATGGATTTCTGGGCCTATGTCGGTTCTATATTATTATGTTCTATGTCTTCATGTCGCACTAGCGAGATGTCGATCTTCAGTGTGTCGCACTAGCGTACATTCGAACTACGGTGAGTCGCAGTACAGTTTTGTCGCATAAGCGTTAGTCGCACATCCATTTGTCGAACTCACGTAGTACACCCGAGATTTTCGGTGATTGCGATAAATCCAGGTTGTTTTATCAGCCATTGATAGTTTTCGATGTAAATAAACATAAACATTAAACGTTACAATTTCAATGTTATATGTCACATAAATAAATTAGCCTGTCAGTCATTTTAGTCTAAATTGGTAGTTGAGATAAATAGCTTGCTTCTATTAATTTTGGGTTTCGTTACTTCATACTTTTTGGCTTACTCTGTGTAACGTTGCACGTTATTTTGTGTAATAATAAATAGTTAATATCGAAGTAAGCCTATTTAAAACTAAAATACTCATTATAATATAATGAGCCGTGAGCCGCGCGCCGCGCGTCGCGATAGCTAACCGCGCCATGGAAACCAGTTTTGCGAACGATCCCTTCCACCTAGACTGCGAGTCGCCGCTGGTGCGGAATACTCGAGAACCTTGAAGATC
The DNA here is from genome assembly GCA_905475315.1 of Autographa pulchrina. Lineage (NCBI taxonomy): Eukaryota > Metazoa > Arthropoda > Insecta > Lepidoptera > Noctuidae > Autographa > Autographa pulchrina. Next base: position 29,339,577 of record FR997761.1, on the reverse strand, counting down.
ACACTGGCTACACGCAGCCGCGAACAGACGCTTCCTGTCATTTAAATCGTTTCCAATTTGCAGTACATACTATTTTATTATTTTCGCACACGTATTTTAATAAGTCTAAAACTTTTTACTACGTTAACTTCTACAAAGTGCTTTAAATACAGTGTTAACCCCAGATCGGGTGAGTGTTGCAAAACAAATCTTTATTACGCTAATTAGCTAGTTTATCATTGCATGATTTGCTATTTTCATTAGAGCATTGTTCTGTGTTCGTAAATGTAACTCATAATGTTTTAGATCAGTCGTTAGCGTTTAACTGTAATTAGTAATGTTTTGTGTTGTTTTATATCGTGTTTAAAAGGCTAATATAGTATCTAAATACTATATTGTCATTTACTATCCGTTAATTCAAATTGACGGTTGACTTTGACCCTCTCATAGAGGTCATACATTTTCTTTGTTCTTGTATTTTTAAATTCTACCAGCAGTAATGTGTACCTACCTACATGTGTTAATTATCTTTAATATTTCCGTTTTTTGTTAATTTTCAAATTAATTATTTTTGCAAATCACCAATTAACTTCGTGCTTTTGCTACTGTACCACGCTGCCTAGACTGCCCATCTCGATAGCTGCTTAGTGCTAGAACACTGCTTCCTTTTGAGTAGGCCGTGTTAGTGGATATCGGGATGTTGCAGTCATAGCATGGATTTGGTCATTTACTAAGACGACCAATTACCGAATTCCAGGGTTCAAGCATCTACCTACTATCTTCTTCACTCTTCTTCTTCACCTTCCTTCCTACTGTCCGAGTCGGCTGACTTCGTAACCTTCGCTAACTTCGTGACTTCGTGAACTTCGTGAACTTCGTGACTTCGTGACCTTCGGGAACTACGTGACCTTCGTGACCTTCACGCCGAAGCCAGCGGATCTACCCTGCATCGTCGACGTCTGTGCTGCTGCAGAGCTGCGAGCGACCTACCTACACAACCGGCTACTGATCCAGGACAGTGGTGTTTCTACCGGCGAACTAAAGTTCGTTACGCGCTCGATATTCAAACTCACTCCCGGCTCAACCGATATCTACCTACCTACCATCAACGAATAAATTGTATCTAACTTAAATATATTTTTTTATTACCACTACCTAGACACAAACGTTACAGTGGCGCCCAACTAGGTAGAATATCGAGCCGTATAGAGTTTTAGCAAGCTTATCATTCTGTAGTTTTTGTGGTGTTGGCTTTCTAACAGTAGTGTTAAATTATTTCAATCACAGGATACCAATTGTGAAATTTTCTACACCTACCTTCAATTTTTTATTGTAAATTTTTTTTTTCACACATTGGTAGACTGACTTTCTGCTGATTTTGCATAATTTTTGGGTTTCAAATTGTTTACCTATTTATATTGTACATTTTTCTTGCTCGTTTTGCAACACACATTTCGCTGCGGTTTTTTTAATTTTTATCATGTCTTACCCTTTTAAGCTTATATCGCTAAAAAAAGCTGAACTTGACTATGAAGTGACTGTTCGTGGCGGTACTGGTGGAGATTCGGTTAGCGAACTTCGGCCAGATAGTTAAATTATCTTCTATTTTACCTTCTATTTAACCTTCTCAGGACATTTTAAACAAATTAACTATAAAGAATAACTTAAACTATTTTTATCATCATTTTAATAGAAGTAACTACGGCTAGGTAAAGTAAATTAAATATGTTAAACTATCGCAACTAAATACTTAATTTTTTTTCAACTAAAACTATGTTGATTATAACTAAATATACATTTTAAAACAAAATTCAATTTCAACTAAAACTAAATATGCACTAAATTCTATACCCACTTACTACTACTACTACACATAGCTATTCCTTTTCTATTTAAAACCTATTGGTCTACCCCAATAGTTTATATGATGATGGTCTACCCCATACATCGTAATACTATCATATTAAATATACTATGACTAACGGCCCTACACCGATAGTTATAAATAAAACTTGATCGTGGCTCTACCCCATAGATCCCTTCGGTTATGTGTACTAAAGGCCCTACACCTTTAGTATTCTACAGAGCGGTGCAACTCTTTAAATAAGCCTTTGCAGGAGCGGTTGATTACTCTATAAATAAGCCTTAATCACAAACATAACCTATTTATTTATCTTTCCTAATCTTCAAACTATCAATTAGTAGTTATGTGTAGCTAGTAATCGCTCTATTTCAGCTTAATCTTCTACCAGCCATAACTGAACTGAGTGAGTGTTCTGTGCACTACAAGCAGAATACTCAGGTCGAAAGGACGCTGACGCACAGATGTCTAATGTGATGTCGGCTAGTAAATGTAAGGGATTATGAAAAGTGAGGGATGATTAAAGTATGAATGAAGATGAATGAAAGAGTAACTCAGATCAGTTGTTAGCAAGAGCGAAAGCAGCGGATTTTCTCTAGGGAAAATCCTACGCTAAAAAGGGGGGTACTGTAACGTTGCACGTTATTTTGTGTAATAATAAATAGTTAATATCGAAGTAAGCCTATTTAAAACTAAAATACTCATTATAATATAATGAGCCGTGAGCCGCGCGCCGCGCGTCGCGATAGCTAACCGCGCCATGGAAACCAGTTTTGCGAACGATCCCTTCCACCTAGACTGCGAGTCGCCGCTGGTGCGGAATACTCGAGAACCTTGAAGATCACACTGGCTACACGCAGCCGCGAACAGACGCTTCCTGTCATTTAAATCGTTTCCAATTTGCAGTACATACTATTTTATTATTTTCGCACACGTATTTTAATAAGTCTAAAACTTTTTACTACGTTAACTTCTACAAAGTGCTTTAAATACAGTGTTAACCCCAGATCGGGTGAGTGTTGCAAAACAAATCTTTATTACGCTAATTAGCTAGTTTATCATTGCATGATTTGCTATTTTCATTAGAGCATTGTTCTGTGTTCGTAAATGTAACTCATAATGTTTTAGATCAGTCGTTAGCGTTTAACTGTAATTAGTAATGTTTTGTGTTGTTTTATATCGTGTTTAAAAGGCTAATATAGTATCTAAATACTATATTGTCATTTACTATCCGTTAATTCAAATTGACGGTTGACTTTGACCCTCTCATAGAGGTCATACATTTTCTTTGTTCTTGTATTTTTAAATTCTACCAGCAGTAATGTGTACCTACCTACATGTGTTAATTATCTTTAATATTTCCGTTTTTTGTTAATTTTCAAATTAATTATTTTTGCAAATCACCAATTAACTTCGTGCTTTTGCTACTGTACCACGCTGCCTAGACTGCCCATCTCGATAGCTGCTTAGTGCTAGAACACTGCTTCCTTTTGAGTAGGCCGTGTTAGTGGATATCGGGATGTTGCAGTCATAGCATGGATTTGGTCATTTACTAAGACGACCAATTACCGAATTCCAGGGTTCAAGCATCTACCTACTATCTTCTTCACTCTTCTTCTTCACCTTCCTTCCTACTGTCCGAGTCGGCTGACTTCGTAACCTTCGCTAACTTCGTGACTTCGTGAACTTCGTGAACTTCGTGACTTCGTGACCTTCGGGAACTACGTGACCTTCGTGACCTTCACGCCGAAGCCAGCGGATCTACCCTGCATCGTCGACGTCTGTGCTGCTGCAGAGCTGCGAGCGACCTACCTACACAACCGGCTACTGATCCAGGACAGTGGTGTTTCTACCGGCGAACTAAAGTTCGTTACGCGCTCGATATTCAAACTCACTCCCGGCTCAACCGATATCTACCTACCTACCATCAACGAATAAATTGTATCTAACTTAAATATATTTTTTTATTACCACTACCTAGAAACTAACGTTACATCTGTAATAGAATGCGTCGTCGCTTAATTTTTTTCCCCTGCAGCCAATTGTAGTTATGAAGTAACTTAAATCGTTTTTCCTGTCTCTAAAAAAGGGCAGATTGTATTAAGCGACATTTATCTTTGTAATTAGAGGTCCGCTTTATTTGGTATTAGCATCTACAACTAGATATTTTTAATTAAATTTCAATGCAGTTTACCCCGTTCAAATAACTGCAGAAGTTTTTTTGTTATGATTTTTTTTTCGAAATTTCAAACTTTAAAAGGCTCTCCTGTAAAGTTGCAAAAATGTCGCTTAAACCAAATAGCCCGTTACCCCTCGATATGCATCAACCAAAAAAAACTATCAGTTTATATAAAGCTCCCAGCCACATAAGAACTAGCTCGAAGAAAATAATAAAATTAACGAGAGAAAAAAAAAATATAATTAAAAAAATTAAAAAACACGCCTGCCATGTCAAAAAAATATTTAAAAAGTGAACTAAAAAATTAAAAACAAGTCAAATATTTGTAATTAACCGATCATTTAATTGCAGTCGGGAGACGGTTACTTGGAACAATTCATTAGGTACAATCGGGGACATCCACGCCTTATCACCTTACCGTCGAGAAACAGTTTACGTCGCTTGCGCTCTTTCTAACGCTCTAGCGACGCGGTCACGCCTCCTTATTTCTGATTGTATTTTAATATAGAAATTGCCAGTGTCATTGCAAACGTTGAACACTGTGCACGAGTGAAACATTATATCGTATAAATGTTCGTCGTCGTCGTCACTAAATACTACGAATGTGCAATATGTTTCTCTTATGCAAATATTTTCATAAAAGTGTGTTGTCTATTATGTAAACTAGAAATGCTAGAATATTAATATGTTAAGATGATTATTTTTCATTTGATATTGCAGTATATTTGAAAATAAAATTAATAATAGAGTAACTAAAAAAGATAGATTTGCCTACAATAATGCGTTTACATTTAACTATGTAATTTATCGCTATTTTTACTCGCCTGCCAAGGAAGTGTTAGTTAGGTTTATTGCTCGTGTCTCATAGGTAATAAGTTTATAGATTTCTTTTTTTAAACGTCTGGACAGATTTAGGTTTTTTTAATTATTTCTATGGGTGATTAAAACAAAATTGGCGATTTTTTTACTACACCTATCGAGTGCGTTGTCAAAACATAGTTTTTATAAATGACTGGCCTGTTGGTCTAGTGGTTAGTGACCCTGTCCGCTATACCGGAGGTCGTGGGTTCGATTCCCACCCAGGACAAATCTATGTGTTATGAGCACAATCATTTGTTCCGTGTCTGGGTGTAATTTATCTATAATATGTATTAGAAATATATAAGTATGTTTATCAGTGGTCTGGTTACAATAAAACAAGCTCTGCTTACTTTGGTATCAGATGGCCGTGTGTAAGATGTCCCAGGATATTATTATTATGTTATAGTATTATTTTAAATGTTGTTTTTTTAATTTATGCACTTTGTTGCATAATGTTATGTTTTAATGTAATTTGGGTTGAGAAATGAATTAATATTAAAAACTAGTCGCGATTTTTATTCTTTTAACAGCTCGTTTACTAAATAGTAAAATTGCATCAATACCAAAATTTAAATGTTATTATATTATTTGTTGCCTAACTTTAAGTTAATACATATAGGATGCATAATGCATTTTACTACTACTAAAATACTAATTAGATATAAACTTAAAATATCTGATTAGTATTTTAATGCTATTTTATTTTACTAAAATCACCGTTTATACTCCAGTTTTGAGTTTTACAACTCTATAAACCCAGTATCTGAACCTTACCACTTTTCCTTGTGTGTGTAGCAGGTATTCTTTTGAATGGAGTCTGGAGTATGAATTTTGTTGCGCCTTTAATTGCCATAGCAATATTTTTAAAGTTTGCATCTACACCTAGGACAACTACAAGACAAGGACAAGGAGTAAACGCGCAATAAAGAGACGTTGCTGGTCGGTCAACGTCTGGCTTGAAGCAAAAGCTAAGCATATTATCTAAGCATATTATTATTTAAGTAAGGAATAAAAAAATAAAACAAATTAGATACTTCAAAATATATTTTTGTTTACTAGATTACTAAAAATAAATGAGAGCTACCGTTATTACGCTCACCAGTAGATGCCTTTGGCGCGTCAGTTGCTGCCTGCCAACGAACTAAACTAAGTTAATATGATCGTAATTTTGGATATCAAATTAGACTAGCTCCATTGGTGGCGAAATAGCTGAAGGGGCTACGTTTGACGATGTAGTAATTTTAATATTACCTACACTCCTACTACTGCAGTAGGAGTGTAGGTAGCAATTTTACTGAATCCATAACATTTATAATATTTATTTACCTTATTTATCAAGATCAAGAGGGTTTTAAACAAAAAAAAAACTATATGGTCTATAAGTCGGGAATGCACTTTTAAGTGCCGAGGCCAAAAGACGGTTCGTAATCGAATTAAAAAGTGATACCTTGTATCAACAAGATATTCTGGCTCAATGGTTTGACAACCAAAATTATATTTATGATTTTAGCGTCGGTCTAACTATCCGAGCAAGACAAACAAAAGGTATATTTCTGTCCTTTTCTAACGCATGACGTGCGCAGTAGATAGAACGAGAGCTGCATTTTGTGCATTACATTACAGTTCTTGAGTAAACTTGAACGATAACAATAAGCTTTCGCGAGCAAAACTAAACTATTTGCTAATGATTTTAAGGTTCATAGATGTTACTATTTTTTTAATGTTTCTCATAGATTGTTTGTAGATTTTATTTTGGATCCGACGTCCATTTAGTGTTTTAATGTTAAAATACGATAGTATATAGTAGTAAGTAGTAGGATAAACAATTCGAATTAAATTATATCTTTAATAGAGAGGCAATAAAATCAGAGGTGAATAAGAAGATTATTGATGGAACTTATAAAACTACTTTAAACCGTCAGGGGCCTGATAATATACCTAGAATGACGATTTAAATATAATAAGACTGCTAAGAATTAAGCATTATGCTACAATTATATTACATATCCTCGTCAGACTCAACGACCTAATTTAATAACTGAAAGTTATGCAGGCTTATTATTATTTTATATATTATTAGTTTTGCAGGCTTTCTGCTTTTCTTTTTAATGTTCTCCTCACTGTTCGCATAGAAAAGACAAATTGTCGATCATAGGTCTTCGTTGGAGTAAAAGGTTCGCCTTCATAGGTTCTCAGCATCCGCTGTCGGTCTTCTTCGTCGATGAAAAATCGTGACGTCACTTCGCGCGGGCAGTTATTTAGTCTGCCATCCTCTTCCTACCGTCTTATCCACAGCCTTACTGTAAGAGCGCTGCAAACAAAATGTTTAAACAATGAATCCATACATAATAAAATTCTAATAAGTTTACAAAAACATGACATTAACAAGATGTTTTATATTTTATTTTATACTTGGTTACTTATGTAGAATACAACAAGCAGGAAAAGTACTGCCTATTATAGAACAAACTATATTGTATCATATACCAAGTAGTAAGATAACAATTTACCGAACTAGATTGAAAGTTTTGACTTAATAGGTAATCAAGTGAAATTTTAAGTTTTTTTGTGATTATCTGTCATCACAAATAGATTTCTAAAAATCTGTCGAGTTGGGTTCGAACTCGAGACTTAAGTTTTAACGGGTCGCCGGTAATACTAGGCTATCGTTACTCTCTGCTAATGTGGTCATCTACCTATATTACTTTGCTCTTCGGTGGTCATAATCACCTGATACACGATTATAACAAGTTCTCTCTCTTTCGTTAAAATTAAACCGAGTGTTGTTTTATCTGCTCCAGTAAAAATGTGTTTACTAGCGCGAGTGCACGACACATAACAATATGTGCACTGATGCATTGTAGTGGCCATACCGGCGGACTTTGATGTAATTACTTGAGCTAACCAAAATTCAAGTAAAATCATTTTTTTTTTTCAATCCAGTAAATATCATTTTATTTAGATATAATTTGGTCATAACAACTAACATGCGCTTTGCGTAAACAAGTCCTCGCAAGCTCGGGTTTATGACTCTTTTGTTAAAAGTGAGCCGACTAGTTTTTTATCTATAGCAGTGGAATTCTATTGTTATAGTGACGAGTAGATTTGTGCACGGGTGCACCGATACCTTGCTCCGGCCAAACCGGCCGGCTTTGCTAATTATTGTTTCATTTTTAAAATTCAAATTAAGACGTTTATTTAATTACTCTTTTAAAGATAGGTTTAATATTATGATTAAATTTATGATAAGGAATGAAATATGATTAAAAAAAAACATAACAAAACACTATTATAAATAGATTATTCTTTAAAATAATGTGTATACCCTAAACAAGAATATAGATGAACTATCATTTTAACTACAACTTTTTTTTATTTAACATATCACTCATTTGGTGAAGTTAAATAAATCCCAACAAAAGTATGAATGGAAATGCACTGACTTACTGTTACTTTATACAGTGCGTAAAAAAAGCTGTAAGAGTGTGTGTTCCTACAGGTGACGTGGAAATAATGAAGTTTGAATATAAAAAAAAAACAAGTATTGGCCACAAAGATAACTTTAAAATTTGACACTAAATAGATTAAGATGTTAAAACATGAGACTAGTGTCAGATGACTCACACAATCAATTATAATTATCAATTCTGAAAACGTCCCTACTTAGCACAACAGGAATTTTTATACATTTGTATTAAAACCATTAAAACACATTATTAAAATATCAACGTGAACAACACTTAATAAATCTATACTTAAAAGAAACTTGTGTTTTCATGTTTGGTGCAATAATAAAAAGTATATGAAACAATTTTGACCAACTAGAATTTGGTATATGTAGTTCGCGTTACTAAAAATCTTTTTCTATCCCACTACTATGCATATACACTTTATCTATCTGGTTTTCGGCTGACTGATAAAAAACATAATGCTATACTTGCAGTAATATAGTATAAAATTAAATTAAATATATACAGTATAAAATTAAAATGTTATACTTACAGATATTCTCAAGTCATTCGCAATTTGACTAATATATATTTTATTCGCTCTTCGATAGTCAATTTTCAATATCACATAAAATAAAAGTCCGGTAAACACGCGCGAGTGCTCGTAATCAGTAGTCAGTCACGGAGAAAATATCGAACGTCAACAATCAACAAACAGTGAGATGCGACTGACGTCCACAAAAATAGTCAAAATATATATTTCCATCTCGTTACTGCAATGTCCTAATTGGTCAACGTCACAGGAGGGCGGAGCTTCCGCGCAAGTCGCCTGCGTCGAACGTCAAACTAAATATTTTTAAAAGTGATAAGGCCTGGGTGTCCCCGATGGTACATGTCCCCCGACTGCAATTAAGAGCCATTTCACGTTTTCGCACGAATTTCTAATATTTTGGGCTCCTAAATTGCCATATTCTGTAATACCCAGAAGTTATTGAATACACGAAAAAAATGGACTAAGCTTTCGTATTGACGTTTAATGTATCATATTTACTAAAAATAACTTGTTTAATCTATAGTAATCAATTTCCCACAACCATTTTATTGAAAAAACGCCACAGAGTTGATGTCAGAGTCGTATTTCTATCAAAAACACTTATAAATTAAGTTTAAAAAAATATGTAAAGCATTGGACATATATTTTAGTCGTCATTTAATGTAACAGATTCTTGAATTGTATTACCATTATTTAGTAAAAAAATAAACCATTAAGCCAATTTTTGAGTTTAACGTCGCAATTTTATCGTGATTTTTGGTTTAAAATACACAATAATTACAAAAATAAAATTACTTCAACATGAACTACGTTTATCAGAGAACCGATTTCTGCAATAATATTGAAAATTCTTGCATTTACTTTGTCAAAATATTGATAAAACTTCAATCGAAATTACAATAAATTACAATACACAAGTGGGCACCGCTTAGTACGGAACGAGCGCCCATCGAAGCAGGACCTGTGTCATTTTTTCCCGCGTCCCGATTATCGAGCGTTCGTAGAGTGAAACCATTATTGTACTGCGACCACAAAGTTTTGATTCACTTTGTATTTTTTCACAAGGTAAAGTTTGGTTTTATCAAGTTTAGTATATTGTACGATTTTAATTGTTTGTAGAATAAATATATATTTTTGTTGTATTAGTTTTAGCAATGGGGCGCAAGGATTGTGTATACCGTTGTGTTAAAAAAAGGAAACGTGATAATTCTGCAGCCTTAAAGAAAGCAACAGAAGTGAGGTAAATACCTATTCATTTTTATGTATTTTCACAGTTACTAATTACGTATTGATTAAACATATTATATTTTCATTTTAGAATGAAAAATCGTCTGAAACGCTTAGAGGAGGATAGCACCTTTAGATCAGACGCCGTGCCGGGTACTAGCCATACAAGTGATAAGTCAGAATCGGTAACAGAAGCTGTACGAAACATTTATCAATTGTTGGTTTAAATCAGAAGTTTAGTTGTAAATAATTATTTCTTTAATTTTATAGGAGAAAGAACATGTTGCATTAGAGCCGGGAGACCTAGATGAATCAATGAATCTTTCGGACTCAATCGTAAGTAGTTTTGTACAGAGGCCAGCACATCAAGTTACCACAATCTGTCAAATTTCTTTGATAGTATTTCAACTTTAATGCAAAGACATAAGGTTCATTTTTAATTGAGAAAATTTGACAGGGATAGCTTGATGTGCTGGCGCGATATGTTTTTTAAATTTGTTTTAAATGTGATTATTTATGAAGAATTACTTTTTTAGGACGATTTTATAGTTGATGGCAGAAGGATAATTGATTTTACATACTTTTGGAGTCAACTAATAAATATAAGTGAACACAGCGAGAAATTCGGCTGCAAATTGAACTATCTCAAAATATGCAAAGAGAAACAGGTGGGCCTGATATCTAAATTTGACATTAAGTGTACGATGTGTGGATCTAGCTTTGTTCTAAAAACTTCAGATAGTAGCACGACTGAAGCAAAACTAGATCTTAATGCTGGGGCGGTATCTGGTTCAATCATTATGGGTATTGGTCTATCAAACCTGAATGAGATCACTGCTTCGATGGATTTGCCAACAATGCCATTTCGTTTATACAGCAAAAAACACGACGCTATTTCTGACATGTGGAAGGCTGCTGCTGAAGAAACTATGGTGAATGCTGCTAAACAGGAAATTGAGGCGGCAAAATCACGAGGTGATATTAATAATGCGGGTATAGCCATGATACCGGTAGAAGCGGATGCGTGTTGGGGCAAACGCTCATATAAAAATAATTATTCTGCCCTCTCTGGTGTTGCAGCCATAATCGGAGAGAATAGTGGTAAAGTACTACACATTGGGGTTCGCAACAAATATTGTGTTATTTGCGCCCGAGCTAACAAAAAAGGCCAGCCAGCAAGACCCCACAAATGCACTAAAAACCATTCGGGATCTTCAACCAGCATGGAGCAAGCCATATTAGTTGAAGGTTTTAAAAATTCCATTAAAGACAGGAATTTAATTTATAATATCCTGATTGCGGATGGCGATTCTAGTACATATAAAAGTATATTGGAGAGTCGACCATATCCGGATATTCCAATTCAAAAAATTGAATGTACAAACCATTTGTTGCGGAATTACAATGGAAAGAATATGCTCCTTCAAAAAGATACTAGTATTCCTCTGAACGAGCGTAAACTTTTAAATATGGACCGTATGAAACGGCTACGTACTGCTGTTCGTGCTGCTATTAGACAGAGACAACAAGACAACAGTTCAAGTTCCTGTAAAATTGAAAACCTCCAAAAGGACATTTTAAACAGCCCACATCACATCTTTGGGGATCATTCAAATTGTGATAGTTATTACTGCACAGATGAGAGGAAAAAAGAGCCTAATCTAGTCCCACTAATACCTACGCTATTTTTGAAGATTAAAAAGAACGTATCTCAACTCGCCTATAATTCCCGAAGCCTTTTATATGCCTACACCAATAATCGCGCAGAACAATTCAATAGCATTGTGGCTAAGATGGTAGGTGGGAAACGCGTCAACTTTTCGCTAAAAGACTCTTACACTACAAGGTGTTATGCCGCAGTGGTATCTTTTAACACCGGCAAGCCACAATACACTTTTTATAAGACAATTTGTCACGCTAGTCCAGGAAAATCATTAAAATTGTTGGAAACCAGGAGACATGCTAAAAATAAAAGAGAAGTAATAGCACGTGCAGGTAGTTCTCGTAAAAAAATTAATTTTAATCCTGTAGATGCTCATTATGGAGAAGAATGTGAAAGACCGGATATGGAAGCTGCAGATTATGAGCGAGGAAAACAACTGTTTTTGAACAATTTAAAAGAACAAGCGATAAACCGCCATGAAATTGAGAGAGCTACTGTATTACAGGCAGAAAGTTCTTTGTGGCTCGAACTTAGAAGATGTATACTAACTGCGTCCTTCTTTGGTAAAATCTGCAAAAGGCGAGCTAACCAAAATTCTGCTCCCCTTGTAAAATCCGTTCTCTATTCTTATAACCTGGACCACATTACCTCAATAAAACATGGTAGAGACAATGAACCAAAGGCTTTGGCACAACTCAGTGTCCAAGAGAACACCAATATAGAAAAATGTGGGCTTTTTATAGACGAACAATATTTTTATTTAGGTGCAACACCAGATGGATTGTGCAGTGAAGGTTTAGTGGAAGTGAAATGTCCAAGCTCACTTTTTGGAATAGATCCTGATACCGCTTTGCAAGCTAAAAATCTGAAATGTTTCAAAGTGAACAGCCAATCTCAAATCGAGATGAACAAAAATCACGACTGGTACTACCAGGTTCAGGGCCAGTTGCATATAGCAAAAAGAGACATATGTGTATTTGCTGTATGGACTGGGCCTGATTTTCCGCTGAAAGTAGTAAGAGTAGAGAAAGACGACGTTTTTTGGCAGGAGAAAATGCTACCCAAATTGACTCGGTTCTACCAAGACTGCGTATTACCGGAAATCATAGACCCAAGAAAGGCAAGATCAATGCCTTTACGCCAAATATTCATATAATAAGCATATGAGCAATTAGTTGTGTACCGACAAAAATATGTGATTGTTTTTAATTATAGTTTTTATTTGTTTTTATGTCAATTATTATTATATTATTTTCATACCATACCTGCTTGTTTTTCTGTTCACCTAGCTTGAAAATATCATTGCACTAAATAAAATGTATAACTTTTTATAAATCTCATATAAAATCACGGCTCAAGATTGTTTCGTCCGTCTCGTCTCTCGCGTTACACTGTTTACGCTAAGTTTGAGTGAGTAGCTACGCACACATAAACAATGATGCAATATTTTACCTAAACTCGAGCGTAATCATTTTGTGAAATGGCTCTTAAATGATCGGTTAATTACAAATATTTGACTTGTTTTTAATTTTTTAGTTCACTTTTTAAATATTTTTTTGACATGGCAGGCGTGTTTTTTAATTTTTTTAATTATAATTTTTTATTTAATACCTTTTAGTGAACAATACAAAAAAAAAATCGTTCGGAACCCTTTGCAGGCGATTTCGACTCACACTTGACCATTTTCATTTTCATATGTCCAGATATCCTATGTCACTCGGGATAACTCAAAGCTTCTAACGATACCACAAACATTGAAATCGGTCAAGCCTTTTAGAAGTTATGGTGGAATAAAGAAACTCACAAACATACATACATACATACATACATACATGAACCCTGAAAACATAACACTCCTTTTTAGGCAGTCGTGTATAAAGTATTTCTTAAAGCTATCGGTCTCCTTAAATGAATATCTTAGATGTTTTATCCGCACCAACCTACGACAATACTGTTGAAGGCATCGAATACCATTCATATAAACCGTACGTGACCAGTTTTAACAGGAATGACGAGATACGCATACCTATCAACCAACAGGACTTGTATGTACTGCCGTCAGCAAGCACCTTGTATTTGGAAGGAACCATAGTTGTTAAGAAAAAGGATGCAAAAGAAACCGCGAGCAGTGTTCATTTTACCTATAATGCTCTACTCTATCTATTCCAAGATATAAGGTACGAGCTAAATGGAGTCGAAATTGATAAAATAAAAAATGCTGGTGTAACTACCACGATGAAGTCATTAATTTCAATTAATGAGACCGAATCGAAAATATCTAATTCTTGGGGCTGGAATATCGAAGGCATTAAAAATATAAACGTTGGTAAATTTTCTGTATCCATACCACTTTGCAACATACTCGGTTTTGCAGAGGATTTTAAAAAGATTGTAATAAATAGTAGGCACGAGTTGATATTGTTACGTAGCAATACAAACTTGAACGCTGTGAAATTAAATACTGGTGAAATTTTAGAAGACGTTATTATAAATAAAATCATATGGCGCGTACCGCACGTTAAAGTATCTGATAAGGAAAAACTAAGTTTAATTAAATTGTTAGAAAAAGATCGTCCACTGCAGATGGTATTCCGAAATTGGGATCTTTACGAGTATCCTGCGTTACCTAGGACTACTAAACATACCTGGTCTATCAAAACATCATCGCAAATAGAAAAACCCAGATATATTATTATTGGTTTACAAACAAACAAAAAAAATAGTGCCAGTTCTGACATGTCTCAGTTTGATCACTGTCATATACGAGATGTTAAAGTATACCTCAATTCAACATACTTTCCATACGAAAATTTAAACGTTAATTTTGCAAACAACAACACAGCTTTATTATATGAACAGTATACTCGATTTCAACAGTCGTACTACGGACGTCGCGCGGAACCCTTATTAAGTGAAAAACAATTCAAAGACTTAGCGCCACTATTCGTTATCGATTGCTCCAGACAAGCCGATAATCTAAAAGGAGGACCTGTTGTGGACGTCAGAGTGGAAATCGAAAGCGATTCAGACATACCTGATCAAACATCGGCATATTGTCTTATATTAAACGACTGCATAATTGAGTACAAACCGCTGAGCAGCACTGTTAAGAAAATATCATGAAATCGGATACTCTCATATTGGATGTACAAGGATTCAAGGATCTTTACAACAATTTTATAATAAAAGAATTGGCATTTGCGACTCAAAACTATACGCAATCGTTTTTAATAAAACCTCCATACTTATTTAGACATCTAACAAGCGAAGAAAAGATTCAAGTTAAATGGATAGAAAAAAACCGAGGCATTTATTGGAGTGAAGGACACATCGACTACAGAGAATTCCATCGTATAATCGTACCATATTTAAAAGATAAGAATATTATAGTTAAAGGTTCTGAGAAGGTGAAATGGGTTAAGGATCTATGTATGAATTGTAATGTATTGGAACTTGATGAGAAATTGTGTCCTAATTTATCCAAGTTGCACAAAAAATACTCCTGCGATGGAAAAGTTAACTTGTGTTGTAATAAACATTCCAAACAGTGTGCTCTTAAAAACGTATTATGTATAAAAAGTATTAAGAGGAATAACTAAAGGTGTATCTGTTTATTAGTTTTAAGATATAAAAATAAAACATTTTTAAATGACAATAATGCGTTTATTTCATAATAAACCTATTCTATTTACAGTTATGTTTATTCCTATTCTAAATATAAAAACACAAAACTATATACTATTCTACCACAAACAATATAGTCACCCTCTTACGTACCTTTATTATCCCACATATTAAACTTACAAATAATACAAATATTTTCAATCACTATATTCTATTAACGATTTAGATATTTTCCTAACTAATGATTCAGTTTCATCCACTATAGGGTCCACCACCTCTTTAACTATGTACTGCGCACTTATAATCACATTTTCAGTTTCATTGTCACTGTCGCTGCCTAGCGAGTTATTACACAGGTCAATTACTGATATTTTGATCAGTTTAATGCCTCGCCGCTGGTGTCTGCTCATCACGAAAGACTGAGTGGAGTTGGGTTTGTTCACGGTGTCTTTACGACGTGGTTTCGTCTTTTTTTCTTTCGCCATTCGATTGGCGTTTTCACGATCGCATCGTAGCATCTCATTGAATTCTTCGTAAGGATCTTGAGCATACTGACTAAAAACGATGTCTGATCCCGATCGCTGAAACAATATTATAACAAGTCGTTAAATATTTACATTGCATAAAACACCAACATTTGTATGAAAATATAAAATAACTAGCTGTACCCGCGACGATGTTCGCGTTCATATCAGTCATCTGTGCGAATAAATATAAATTAGACTGTGGTATAGAGGGTCACCATCACGAACTACCTAGACACCGGCTTCAGAATGTTCTTTTTATATATTTAAAAATTTACAAAACACATGTACACTTCAATATTATCTTGTTTCGCTAGATGAGTGTTTCTAAGTAGTCTGCTATACGCAAAATGTATCAGATGTGGAACCTAGAGTTTTGTCACAAATATTGCTTGACACGTGCCAAAAAAAACGATTTACCACTTTTTTTCTTTTGCAATAGTATTTCGTTGGTACAGCAGTCCCTAGTAAGACTACCGGGATCGGGGTTTTGGTTCGAAACCCCGAAATGCGAAATACTGAACTACGCAGTAAAATTGAAAGTAGATATCAATATTATTTACGCTCCGCTCTTCTCATCTCTGCTTTGGTGAAGTCCGGTTTTAAGACTAAGGTAGTGTTCTCATCTTAGTTAATAGCTACCAGATGTCAGTGCGGTGCCTAAGCCTAGAGTATATGTGGAAGTTAAGGAACTTAGCAGCTAGGAACTATGTGGTCTGGTAATGGTGGCTGCTAATGAAAGGCAAAAGAGTGTGCGAGTGTGTTGTTTTTAAAGGGATGAACGACTGAGATAAGCAGGCTCCATTTTAATAAGGTATTTACCTGAGACCCGTGAAACTGAAAGAAAACGTTGACAATAGAGAGAGGCGCAGGATCAGAACTACCAAAACTGTGGTTAAAATTATTTATGACTGGAAACTAAGTAATAGACCAAGGACAACCGCATTCTACCCTGATCAAAGCCTTGGACTGGGGCTGTATCCTTTACAATAAAGTCGCTTTATGCTGCCCAGACGAAATGACGGCAGGTGGACTAAGACGGTGACAGAATGGTGGCCAAGGCATGGCAAAAGAAGCGTCGGTCGTCCGGGAGCAAGATGGGTCGATGACATAGTTAAAGTCTCGGGTCGAGTCTGAATGAGGCTGGCACAGGACCGTAGAAAATGGCACGAAAAAGGGGAGAACTATGCCCAACAGTGGGAGGAAAAGTTCTGTGGATGATGATGATACTGCCCAGCATAAGGTGCTGAGCTCAAATGATGCAATATTAATTTTAAAATGTAGAGAATGCGATAGAAAGTTTATTTTATTTTAGTTTTTGGGCCAAACTTCCAGTAAATAGGTACACAAACTAAATGAAATTTGTAAACGAAAAAATAGAAGATTTATCTGGATCAACGCATTAAAACCCGTGTAGCAAGCTACCTTAAAATGAATATTAAAGAGTAAGTACTTACTAAAAAATTATATCATAAAAGATCATTGGGTTTTGAGTTAAAACAATAAAAATTTACAAATACAAAAAAAAACTTGTCCATGGAATTCTATAGATGACCAACAGAAAACATTACACATTACTTTGATGAAATAATTTAAAAAAGTTACTCCTGAATTGAAAAATAAGATTCCTCATAGATCATTTTATAGTTGTAATCTATGGGGAATCTTATTTTTCAATTCAGGAGTAAATGTCGGTGCCATAGATTTATATCTATGGTCAGGGCATTTACGCCAGACGTTCTTTACAGCATATGACATGCTTGATCTGCAATGAGCAACACACTTAAAATTTAAAATACAAACATAATAATTTTGAGCTTATGCATCGGTCTAGTAAAAAATGCACGACATAAAGTTGTTGCTCATTGCGAAAGAAACAACAAAATGATACAAAGATTTAAACTAATAAAAGTTAACCTAATAGAACACAAAAAGTGTTAGCTCGACTGAGACTTGAACTTGAGTAACAAAACATTCAAACGTATGTAACAAAAAGGACTCAAGAACAAAAATACAATCATTAACAACTGGATTTGAACCTGCAGCATGGACATCCATTTCCAATCCTACAACCACCAAGCTGTTTACTACGACAGCTAGTTTTCCAAAAAGTATACTTCAATCACAATGAAGAATGGTCGCTATGGCTACCGTAGCCTGCCATAGTTACCTCTTGTTTATATGTCAATAATGCCAATTTACGTGTGCAGATGAAAAAATGAATTTGGAAATTTAAAGCTCCACCCCGTATTACCTAGATATAGTAGCGTGTTTAAAAATAGCTAACGACCGTCTACGATTTACCAAAAACATTCTCTCAATTTTTTACTGCTATCAATTCAGTAGTTCATAATTGATACTGTAACATGAAATCTGACCCCCGGCATAAGAATGTTGTAATTTACTGTTTTATTAGATGTATAGAAGAAAATGCGCAACTCCATCTATGAATTTTAAAAACAACTATTAACCTCTATTAACCTCGCCAACATGATCAAATTTAAATTATTTATATCCAAAAAGGGCTTACACATATAGTACTAATAAAATTATCTATACTCCGTTAGAGCATTTTCTTTGTACTAAAAGTTGTATTATATTATACTAGCTGTACCCGCGACGATGTTCGCGTTCATATCAGTCATCTGTGCGAATAAATATAAATTAGACTGTGGTATAGAGGGTCACCATCACGAACTACCTAGACACCGGCTTCAGAATGTTCTTTTTATATATTTAAAAATTTACAAAACACATGTACACTTCAATATTATCTTGTTTCGCTAGATGAATGTTTCTAAGTAGTCTGCTATACGCAAAATGTATCAGATGTGGAACCTAGAGTTTTGTCACAAATATTGCTTGACACGTGCCAAAAAAAACGATTTACCACTTTTTTTCTTTTGCAATAGTATTTCGTTGGTACAGCAGTCCCTAGTAAGACTACCGGGATCGGGGTTTTGGTTCGAAACCCCGAAATTCGAAATACTGAACTACGCAGTAAAATTGAAAGTAGATATCAATATTATTTACGCTCCGCTCTTCTCATCTCTGCTTTGGTGAAGTCCGGTTTTAAGACTAAGGTAGTGTTCTCATCTTAGTTAATAGCTACCAGATGTCAGTGCGGTGCCTAAGCCTAGAGTATATGTGGAAGTTAAGGAACTTAGCAGCTAGGAACTATGTGGTCTGGTAATGGTGGCTGCTAATGAAAGGCAAAAGAGTGTGCGAGTGTGTTGTTTTTAAAGGGATGAACGACTGAGATAAGCAGGCTCCATTTTAATAAGGTATTTACCTGAGACCCGTGAAACTGAAAGAAAACGTTGACAATAGAGAGAGGCGCAGGATCAGAACTACCAAAACTGTGGTTAAAATTATTTATGACTGGAAACTAAGTAATAGACCAAGGACAACCGCATTCTACCCTGATCAAAGCCTTGGACTGGGGCTGTATCCTTTACAATAAAGTCGCTTTATGCTGCCCAGACGAAATGACGGCAGGTGGACTAAGACGGTGACAGAATGGTGGCCAAGGCATGGCAAAAGAAGCGTCGGTCGTCCGGGAGCAAGATGGGTCGATGACATAGTTAAAGTCTCGGGTCGAGTCTGAATGAGGCTGGCACAGGACCGTAGAAAATGGCACGAAAAAGGGGAGAACTATGCCCAACAGTGGGAGGAAAAGTTCTGTGGATGATGATGATACTGCCCAGCATAAGGTGCTGAGCTCAAATGATGCAATATTAATTTTAAAATGTAGAGAATGCGATAGAAAGTTTATTTTATTTTAGTTTTTGGGCCAAACTTCCAGTAAATAGGTACACAAACTAAATGAAATTTGTAAACGAAAAAATAGAAGATTTATCTGGATCAACGCATTAAAACCCGTGTAGCAAGCTACCTTAAAATGAATATTAAAGAGTAAGTACTTACTAAAAAATTATATCATAAAAGATCATTGGGTTTTGAGTTAAAACAATAAAAATTTACAAATACAAAAAAAAACTTGTCCATGGAATTCTATAGATGACCAACAGAAAACATTACACATTACTTTGATGAAATAATTTAAAAAAGTTACTCCTGAATTGAAAAATAAGATTCCTCATAGATCATTTTATAGTTGTAATCTATGGGGAATCTTATTTTTCAATTCAGGAGTAAATGTCGGTGCCATAGATTTATATCTATGGTCAGGGCATTTACGCCAGACGTTCTTTACAGCATATGACATGCTTGATCTGCAATGAGCAACACACTTAAAATTTAAAATACAAACATAATAATTTTGAGCTTATGCATCGGTCTAGTAAAAAATGCACGACATAAAGTTGTTGCTCATTGCGAAAGAAACAACAAAATGATACAAAGATTTAAACTAATAAAAGTTAACCTAATAGAACACAAAAAGTGTTAGCTCGACTGAGACTTGAACTTGAGTAACAAAACATTCAAACGTATGTAACAAAAAGGACTCAAGAACAAAAATACAATCATTAACAACTGGATTTGAACCTGCAGCATGGACATCCATTTCCAATCCTACAACCACCAAGCTGTTTACTACGACAGCTAGTTTTCCAAAAAGTATACTTCAATCACAATGAAGAATGGTCGCTATGGCTACCGTAGCCTGCCATAGTTACCTCTTGTTTATATGTCAATAATGCCAATTTACGTGTGCAGATGAAAAAATGAATTTGGAAATTTAAAGCTCCACCCCGTATTACCTAGATATAGTAGCGTGTTTAAAAATAGCTAACAACCGTCTACGATTTACCAAAAACATTCTCTCAATTTTTTACTGCTATCAATTCAGTAGTTCATAATTGATACTGTAACATGAAATCTGACCCCCGGCAAAAGAATGTTGTAATTTACTGTTTTATTAGATGTATAGAAGAAAATGCGCAACTCCATCTATGAATTTTAAAAACAACTATTAACCTCTATTAACCTCGCCAACATGATCAAATTTAAATTATTTATATCCAAAAAGGGCTTACACATATAGTACTAATAAAATTATCTATACTCCGTTAGAGCATTTTCTTTGTACTAAAAGTTGTATTATATTATATTTTCATACCTTTTTACTATTTATTTACATTTTTCCGATGAATTTTCAGTACTGAATTGATGCCGACGCTTGACCAATAGATGGCGCTGTATGTCCGGAATAAATTTTATTTTTTATTTTATTTTATTTTTTATTTTTTTTGTAATAAAAACTATCCTATGTCCTTTCTCAAGTTCCAAACTATGTCTGTACCAAATTTCACACAAATCGGTTCAGTAGTTTAGGCGTGAAGCAAAGACAGACAGACAGACAGACAGAGTTACTTTCGCATTTATAATATTAGTTTGGATGGATTACTTACCGAAGTCATGTTGAATATAATGTGCAGGTACAAGTACTTCAAGCGAACTATATTTAGTAAATGATTAAATAAAATGAATTTATTATGCAGTGCAATAAGTATCGAATGCAATATCTTCTAACCTTTATGTAATAAATACATATTGGTGCACAAGACAATCAATCGTAATGTAAACACAGTAAAAAGCAATTTACAGTGGTTAGTTTCAAATGATTGTATTTTTGCTTATGTTCTTTGACTACCGAAAGTTGTTAACTAAGCATTACATGTATCCGAGTGATGAAATACATATACGCTCATATTACATCGGCATAAACATTGTTAGTCATAATATTCCTGCTACATGTCGCAACTTGATTTTTACCCGACTGCGATGAAGCAAAAAAAGAAGGGTTATTGTATTCATGATCAACAAAAAATGTAAAGCTGAATAAATAAAACAATTATGGTTTCTCACAATATCACATTTATTTCTATTATAATAATATCAATTTATTCTTACACAATAAAACTAAAATAACTTATAAAATAACTTACGACATTCACATAAATACACTTTCAACTAACTCTATTTTAAATATAATCTGGTTTACGTGGTAAAATCTTATTCAAATTCAAATTCAAATATTCTTTATTCAATATAGGCTACACAGTAGCACTTATCGAACGTCAAACACAAAATACAAAAACACAGACAGCACCCTAAGGGTCGGTTCATATCCGGCGGAAACGCACCGCGCACCATCGGCCGCGCAACGCCAGAACAAACAAACACGCAATGAGACATCCAACCCCCCACACCTGACGCGCTAACGCAACATCAGTTGAGTGTGAAAAGCCGAACGCCCCACCAGGCATCCGCCCGCCCCGGCGCCAAGCAACCGACAACACGCGACGCGCCCCCCGCCAGAGATGAACCGACCCTAAAACGCCCACCCTTCACCGCTTCCTAAGTGCTTTGGCTGAGGAGAAGAAACGGCGCAACAAACTCCCCAGCAACACGCTGTCTTTACAATTATACTGAACATCATTAAGGGACCGCGCCAAATAAACAAGTGTTTGAGGTACTATGAAGTTAAAAGTTCACTGATCTTAACCAAGGTCAACAGAACGACCAGTCACCGCAAGCAGCACCCGTTCACGAGTATGACGCAAGGGTCAGCCATCCCCTCCCTCGCCATATTAGAGGGAAGGAGGAGACCCGACCCAAAACGCCACCGCAGGCAGTGACAACTAAGGGAGCATGACGAGACTGTTGCCGGCTCAAACAAATATAAAGCAAAAAAAAAAAAAAAAGGAAATCCTCAAACACTGATTTACTGCACTGTCCCTTATCACAATAATATGAGTGGATACATAATTAAATTCTATAATTAATAAAATTATACATTAAAAAAAAGAAGACGAACAAATACCGTTCATTGGACATAGGTACACTATACCTACATTTGTATAATCGTACTAAAAATAAAATAAAAATAGGTAACAAATGTTACATACGAAATGTATGCCTATCAACACAAAGATGAATCAGGTTGTTTAAAAAAAATAATAATAATAATCCATACAGAACCGTCTTGTGTCTATCACGGCGACCAACTATGTTTATCATTTAAATAATCATTAATTGTGTAGTAAGCTTTTTCACATAGCTTATTTTTTATTGTGCATTTGAATGAGTTAAAGGGCAACTCTAACAAACTAATAGGAATTTTATTGTAAAAGCGAATACCAAGCCCCACAAATGAATTGTGTACCCTATGCAGCCGATGTGATGTAGAACATAACTTATGCCTATTTCTCGTATTTATACTATGGATGTCACTATTCTTGGCATACAAGTGAATATTTTGTCTTATAAATAATATATTTGCAAAAATGAATTGAGACGCTACAGTTAAAATACCTATCTCCTTAAATCGCTCCCTAAGAGTAACTCGAGAACCTAGCTGGTAAATGGATCTAACAGCTCGTTTTTGCAAAATAAAAATGGTTTCTAAATCCGCCGCTTTACCCCACAACAATATGCCATAGGACATGATGCTGTGGAAGTAGCTAAAGTAAACAAGACGAGCTGTGTCCACATCAGTGATCTGTCTTACCTTCCTAACGGCGTAAGCAGCGGAGCTAAGCTTACTCGCAAGGCACGAGATATGTGCCGACCATAGGAGTTTACTATCTAGCGTTATGCCTAAAAACACTGTTGATTCTACAGTCTCTAACACTTCATTATTAATAATTATATTAGGGCCAAGATTTTTTACGTTTGGCATAGAAAATTTCACGCATTTGGTCTTCTTCGCGTTTAAAACTAAGTTATTAGATGAGAACTAATGCGTAACCTTAACAAGTGCAGCATTTATCTCATTAAATTCGCGTCTATTCCTATCTACTTTAAAAATTAAAGAGGTATCATCTGCAAACAGCACGACGTCACAGATGCCTTTTAAAAAGAAGGGTAGGTCATTTATATAAACTAAGAACAAAAATGGACCTAATATTGACCCCTGGGGCACACCTAGCTTTACTGGTAGTCCGGTGGACCTATCACCATTGACATCAACGCATTGTAGTCGATCACATAAATAAGAGTTAATTAAATTAAGTGCTGTATTCCTAATTCCGTAATGCTCGAGTTTGCGAATTAGAGTACCATGATGAACGCAATCAAATGCTTTGGAAAGGTCACAGAACACCCCAATTGCGTTCTGCGAGCTCTCCCAGGCACTATAAACATGCTTTAGTAAAGCTACACCAGCGTCCGTAGTTGAACGTCCTTTAGTAAAACCGTATTGCTCGCTATGTAAGAGATGTTTCATATTAAAATGAATTAAAAGTTGTTTCAACATCAATTTCTCAAAAATTTTACTAAATGCGGGAAGGATCGATATTGGCCTAAAATTACAAATTTCGTTTTTATTACCTGATTTAAATAGAGGTATAACTTTACTACATTTCATAAGGTCAGGGAAGATACCTAAATCGACGCACTTATTAAAAATGATAGCTAGTGATGGGGCAACAATATTTATTATATTACTTAAAAGGTTTACAGAGATGCCCCAAAAGTCTTCGGTTTTCTTTTTATTGAGCGATTTAAAAGCATTTACTATATCTAAAGGAGTTACATGTTCAAAACTAAAAATATTATCACATACAGGCACAGTATTACGCAGAAGGTTTTCAGCCTCAGCTGCTGATGAATTTAAGGAGCTAGTTGTAGTTACAGGTATGTCAGTAAAGAAGTTATTAAAAATTTGTGCAATGTCGTGGGCTTTATTTACTAATTGATTGTTAAAAATAATCTCTAGTCCGTTTTCTTGTTTCTTAAGCTTACCAGTTTCTTGGTTGATAATGTTCCAGGTAGCTTTTATTTTATTCGAAGAATTTTTGATTTTATCGTTAATAAATTTTGACTTAGCCATAAAACAGACTTTTTTGAATAATTTTGAATAATTTCTTACATAAGTTACAAACGAAATATCAAAGTTATATTTTTTCATACCATAAAGCTCATAAAGTCTAGCTCTACTTTTGTAGATACCAGCAGTGGCCCATTGGTTAAAAGAGGCTGAAGTGCACTTGACATGTTTAGTTTTACACTTAAAAGTAGCTTCAAACTCATTTTTTACAACATCAAAAAGTGCTCCATAAATGTCATTAGGATTGTCGCATCCAAAAAATGATGGCTGTATTTTGGACTTGATGCTGTTTTTAAAACGAGCATTCGATTCATTAATACATTTCTTTTAAAATAGCAGAGTGACCCCATGCACGCGTTGAAATGTTATCTGAAGATAATACTCGTTTATCATCATTTCCAGAGAGTGCAATTTTATTTACACTTTGCGTGAATATCTCGTGCTTAATTGATTTGAACAATATATTTTTCCTTCGAATGGCTCCTTTATTATACAAAACATTCTCATAATCGTTAATTGTTAAATCACGTACTACACTAGATTGTATCCCTTTCGCTTTCTTAATTACATAATCAGGAGTTTTAATAGAATACAATTTTGACCTTAAACCAACGAATTCTGTGATGATTTTTCCTCCCATCTCATCTTTGAATAATCCAGGGATTTTTTTATTAATTTGAGGAATTTTAAATTCGGTATCGGTACAGTAATTACTAGTATCAAAATATTCTAAAAACTTAAAATTCAAATCTTGATAAAAGTTTGATGTAAATATCTCATACACTAAGGAATCTGTATCCGTATAACATAATTTTACTTTATTTTTATAAAAGGGTTTGATGATATTGTAATGAAAACTATACATATGCGATTTAGATAATTCTAAAACGGTAAAGCCAATATAAATAGACAATAGATAGACAATAGACAAATCTTTATTATGAACTTTACAAGTGCATCTATCAGGTGAGACTCTGACCTCCAGACTAGTAAGATACTGTATCCTGAAAGGTCAGTTCCTTCCCTTCACAATTATAGAGAATATAAATTAACATGTTCATAATTTTAATAGTAAGGGGAGTAAGGGGCGAAAATTACATCTTATCTGCCCTAGCCAACCTTACCTGCACGTGGTACTCTCTGCTGATCAACGAACAAGGCTCTGGCAACCGATCGTGGCGGTATATCCACACCCCTGGCGAGTTGACCTAGTTGACCAACCAAAGAGGTGTAGTCGGCCTAAGGGACCAAATTACCCTTAAAATGTACTATCCACCAACCCGTATTAGACAAGCGTGGAGGAAAACTTTGTCTAAACCCCCTTTCTTTAACATGACCACACAACACAAGCACACGCCCCAAGTGCCCGGCAGCCCCAGCTGGTGCGCTGCTGATGACAGTAGGCGGGCGCACCCTGGGGTTAGGGGTGGTAAGAATCTCCGGGTGGGAACCCACTGTCAAACTACCCAAGCTCGCAAAAATTGAACTAAGAATCTAAATATAATCACGTTCAATGCACAGACGTTACGGACCGAGGAGCGTCTAGTAGAACTAGAAAACGCCCTCAAAGATATCAACTGGGACATAATCGGTCTCGCCGAAGTTAGAAGAGATGGAGAAAATATATTTGAGAGAGAGGACAATATATTCTACCACATCGGCAAGGGAAGTTATTGTGGGGTAGGATTCTTGATCGCGAAGAAGTGGAAGGATCACATATTGGAATTTATAGGCTATTCAGATAGAATAGCTCTTCTTAAGTTTCGCATCGGAGACAAATACACGCTAACCATAATTCAAGTTTACGCTCCAACATCTGCTCATCCCGATGACGAAGTAGAGGAATTCTACGATATTTTGAATAACGCCTGCGAGGAACATAGAGGGACATGGACGCTGGTTCTAGGAGATTTTAACGCCAAAATCGGCCATTGCAACCCTTTAGACAATTCTAAAGTAATGGGTCCTTATGGTCTTGGCAACCGAAACGATCGAGGGGCTCGACTTTTAGAATTTGCGTTTGGTCAGAACATGTCAGTCAGCAATAGCTTCTTTTACAAAAAATCACACCGACGCTGGACCTGGCTCTCTCCTGACGGTGTTACCCGCAACGAAATAGATTACTGTCTTTCTTCCAACAAGCAAATAATTCAGAATGTAGAAATAATAAACAATTAATTAAAAATAAGCTCAGACCATAGGCCACTGCGCGCAGTCATAAAAATTAACAAAAAACTGCAACGAACCCAAACTGTAAGAAGAACAATAAAAAAGATAGACAAAGTAACACTTATTGGTAATAAGGAAAAGTTTAATATGGAACTTCAAAATAGTTTCAGCCTTTTAAGTAACACCTCTGAAGACGTAAACGCCCACTATGATATAATTAGAGAAAGTATCAAGAAAGCCAGCCAAAGTATTAAAAAACTTAAACCCAAAAACCAAAAGTTGTCCGGAAACACTATAGGCCTTATTGAGGAAAGACAAAAACTTAAAATAGGCACAGCGGAGTATAGAAAGCTAGACAGGACAGTTAAGCGCAGCATTCGAAAAGATTTAAGGGCTTATAACATCCACCTTGTCCAAACAGCTTTAGAGCGAAACAGATCTTTAAAGAATGCGATGCAAGCAAGAGAAGTGGGCAAAGCTGAAATTACCTGCCTTAAAGACGATCAAGGCGTGAAACAAGGTGATAGGGATAAAATTATCCAGATTTGCACAAAATTTTACCAGGAACTTTACTCGGATAACACACCTCCGAATCAACCAACACAGGCCTACCACTACTCCGACACTGTTGAGCCAATTACCGGTTTCGAAGTTCACTGTGCAATGAAAACCTTAAAGTACAACAGAAGTCCTGGCGAGGATGCTATCACTACTGAAGCCCTTAAAGTTGGAGAAACTACTTTGCTTCCACATATAACTAATTACTTCAATAGAATTTTACAGACTGGATCTTTTCCGCCGCAATTCTGCCACTCAAATATAATACTCTTACACAAGAAGGGAGACAAGGCTGACATTGGCAATTACCGCCCCATCAGTCTTGTATCCCACTTGTATAAATTATTTATGAAAATTATAGAAAATAGAATCTCCGGCCAACTGGATCAAAGTCAACCCCCTGAGCAGGCAGGCTTTCGGCGCGGCCTCTCAACAACTGACCATCTCCATACTCTGAACCAGATTATAGAAAAACATATTGAATTTCAAATTCCACTTTACCTCGCGTTTGTAGACTACTCGAAGGCTTTTGACAGTCTTAAACACCCCGAAATATTTAAATCCTTAGCAGCCCAAAACATAGATCCCACATACATTCACCTTTTAGAAAACCTTTATAAAAACAGTACAGCGTGTATTCACATCCACAAAAATGGGCCACACTTCAAGATTCGTAGGGGCGTTAAACAGGGAGACCCTTTATCTCCAAAATTATTTACGGCGACCCTTGAACAAATTTTTCAAAATTTGGCAGCCAGTTGGGAAAATAGGGGCATTGCCGTCGGCGAAAGGAGGCTGACAAACCTC
Source organism: Autographa pulchrina (assembly GCA_905475315.1). Classification (NCBI taxonomy): domain Eukaryota; kingdom Metazoa; phylum Arthropoda; class Insecta; order Lepidoptera; family Noctuidae; genus Autographa; species Autographa pulchrina. The sequence continues at coordinate 29,311,326 of FR997761.1, read as the reverse complement.
AGATTTGCAGACGACATTGTTCTTTTTTCCTCGACAGCGTCTGAGCTAGAGTCCATGCTCCACGAACTGAGCACAGCAAGTGCCGAGGCGGGACTCGCGATGAACATGACGAAGACCAAGGTGATGACCAACAACACGCAGAGGAGAGTTAAAGTCGAGAGCGTGGAGATTGCATATGTCCAAGAGTATCTATACTTAGGCCAAATAGTCTCCTTTCAGGCGAGACAAGACAAGGAAATATCTCGTCGGATTGAAAACGCCTGGAGGAGATATTGGTCTATGAAAGACATCATGAAAGGACCGCTACCACTTTCACTAAAGCGGAAACTAATGGACATGTGCATTCTCCCCGTTCTAACGTATGGTGCGCAAACTTGGGCTCTCACCAACGTTCAAAAATCCCGTCTCGGTGTTTGCCAACGTGCTATGGAGCGCAGCATCCTCGGAGTTCGACTCACGGATCATGTAAGGAACTCCCTACTGCGCTCCAAGACTCAAATAGCGGACGTGGCCCTGAAGGCTGCCAAATTGAAATGGGACTGGGCCGGACACGTGTGCCGAATGTCAGAAGGACCGTGGGCGAAAGCCTCTACAAATTGGGTTCCTAATAGACGGAGGCCGCGTGGGAGACCCAGGCGGAGATGGAGGGATGAACTAGACGCATACAAAAAAGAGTGGCAACAAATAGCAAACAATAGAGACCTGTGGAAGGAAGGAAGGGAGGCCTTTGCCCTGCAGTGGGACAGTTCAGGCTTTAAATAATAATAATAAATAATAATAATTTTAATAAGGTAAAACACGTCCTGATTAATGAACTAACAAAAGAAATATAAGAAAAATAGTAATAAACAAAAATATGTGTGTGCTAGTGTGTGTACTAGTGCGTGTGTTTGTGTGAGGAGTGAGGGTGTGTGTGTGTGTGAGAGTAGTGTGTGTATGTGTGTGTGTGTGTGTGAGGGTGTGTGTGTGTGTGTGTGAGTAGTGTGTGTGGTGTGTGCATGTGTGTGAATTATACCGTTATAACAAATAGTGACTCAATGCTCTCATAGTCCATATCATTTAACCATGCAATAATTTTAATTTTTGCTTGGTTGTTTTTGAGTGATCTCATGTTTTGTATAGTGTCGGATATTTTATTGTATAAGCGTGGTGCCAGAAAGTAGTAATTTTTATTAGCAAATTTTGTGTTGGATCTAGGCACTGGACATCGCACTTTTCTTTTGCTGGATTTGGGTAAAGTAGGAATAGCGAGTCTATGATATCTGCGTAAAACTTCATAAACATAGAGTTTACGAACACTCATGACATTTATCTCGTCATAAAGGTCTTTGGTGGGGTAGCGGTAGGGAAATTTAAATGCGACTTTTAGCAGTGATCTCTGTGCACGCTCGAGAACAATCATATTTGTTTTACTGGCCCCACCCCAGGCACAAATGCAATAGGTGAGTACACTTTGACAGAGAGCTAGGTATGTCTGTACCAGGAGATTTTTGCCGGCCACTTCACGCAGATTTTTAAACGCGAATATTAGCTTTCTAGTCCGAGCTGCTACAGAAAGTATGTGTGCATCCCAGTTAAGTTTATCGTCTATTATAATACCTAAATACTTAATAGTCGCTGCTTTAGATAATATAGGGCATGTACAACTTGACCCTATATCAAGATTTGGATTTCTGTTACATGGGTACGTATGGCTCTTTATTGCAAATGTATTTTTTGGGGCCCCTGATTTCGTGATACTGAAACATAGATATTTTGTTTTCCCGGCATTAAGATTTAACAGGCTGTTTTCTAACCACTGCGTTACGATAGACAGCCCTTTTTCAACAGTAGTTTTAATTGAGTCCCATGTTGCATCATGAAAGAGAATAACCGTATCGTCTGCGAACATTATTAATTCAGCTCTGTCAATTTTAATGTTGCAGAGTTCGTTAATGTAAAGCAAAAATAGGCTTGGTCCGAGTGTACTCCCTTGAGGTACGCCGTAAGTAATATTACTACTATTGCTGAGCTCCCCTCCAATCTTAATGCTTTGTTTTCTTGCGGAAAGGTAGTTCTGGAACCACAGAAGTAGAATACCTCTGATTCCTGCATTCTGGAGGCGTGAAATTAAAATTGGGATGGAAACGGTATCGAATGCCTTCTGTAGGTCCAGGAATACCCCCACGCATTTTTCTCCTTTATCTAAATATGCCGTTATGCTAGAAGTTAACCTAATCACAGCATCAGTAGTGGAACGATTTGTCCTAAATCCATATTGGTTATCGGATATGATGTTATTTATTTCTAGGTATTAGTCTCTTATTGACTACTTTCTCTAATATTTTAGACAAAACCGTAAGAAGAAATATAGGTCTATAGCTTTAGATTATTCACGCTGTAGTGCTTTCGAATAAATGGGGTGATGTTCACCATCACCCTGCTATTTATTTTCTGCAATGGAGCCTTTTTTGGTGTTGCTTTATTCTTGTTTTTCTTGGTCTATAGTTATTAGGTACATTACGATCGCCAGTCTTGTAAATAGGTATCACTATAGCTTTTTTAAATGCAATGGGGAAGTTTCCACTACTTAGGCTTAAATTACAGAGGTGACAAATAGGAGAGCTAACTCGTAGGCATAGTTGTTTTATTACTTTTGTGGAAATGTTGTCCGGTCCAGTGGCGTTACTCATTTTTAGGTTTTTTATTATGTCTATTATTTCTGTGGGGTCAGTTGGGGCAAATGACATTGAATTTGGGGGCCCATTACATGTTAAGGCTTCACTTGCAAGTGAGCAGTCACTGGTTTGCAGTTTACTCAGAGTAGCATTGGCAAGATCCTTACCGATTGAAGTAAAATAATTGTTGATATGATCTAACGAATCAATGGTGTTGCTAAAAATTGTAAGTAGTTCTTTTGGACATTCTTTCTTTTTGTTAAGATAACATATTTGTTTAATTATATTCCAGGTTTCTTTAATATTTCCTCTATGTTTCTGCAATAGGTGCTGGTAATATTGTTTTTTTAATAGTTTTATTAATCCATTACATTTATTTCGATAGGCGATGTAATATATCCGTAATTGTTCATCATTTAATCGTTTTTTCATTTTATTATGTAATTTATCTCTTTTCCTAATAGAATTCAATACTCCCGTAGTTATCCATGGTTTTAATGGTCTTATTTTTCGCGGTATATGTATGGTTTTTGTATTGTTATTGATAGCGCTTTGTAGGCATGATATTAGAGTGTCTGCTGCATCATTCACGTCTGTGGTATTGTAAAAATCATCCTTTATTGTTAATTTTAGTTCGAGGTCAATGTCATCTAAATTAGTTGTAGTTCTGTAGTTATTGTAGAATTAAATATTTGCTTTTTGATGTGTGCCTTTTCTATGTAAAGAAGTATAGGGGCATGGTCAGTGAGCTCCTCAAAGACAACTGTCTGTATGTCAAACAAGGTTTTTACCATAATAATATATAACATAAGGAAGATATAATTATTCTAGGCATAGGAAGCAACGACAAAAATCCTTACGATTTTCTATCAGAGCTAATTTTGAGTCTCCATAAGTTAAGAAATAATCATGTCTTCATACTAAATATCATAAACAATCCCTATTTAAATGAAAATCTCTTGAATACTGAAATAAAATTGTTTCTGCAAAACTTTCCAAACTGTAAGTTCATAGATACAACTGAGAATATGTATAACCACAAAAATCATAATTATGTATCAAAGAGAACAGTATGTTATAAACTAAATATTGAAATAGACAATATTAATTTAAGGAAAAGCATGGACACAGCTCTCACTTTGAGATATACTCGCAATACAACGAACTATAACCAAAAAAATGTTAGTTTAAATATAAAAAGAAGGGGAACAATACCATATTATTTTAAAATAAAGAAAAAAACCTTATGCCCACCCGAAAACAACAAAGATATAGCGACTATAAATTCAAATGAAGTCAATAAAATTACGTTTTTTCGAGACTAATCGTAAATGCATATTATTTCACCAGAATATTGCAGGAATCCTAAATAAAACAGATCTACTCGAAATAACGCTACAGGAACTAACTACAAACGGTACAAATATTGATATTTTGTGTTTTTGTGAAACTTTTATAAAACATGGATCAGAAAGCAACCTAATACTTAGAGATTACAAATTAGTCTCCTCATTTTCAAGACCCAATCAACGCAGAGGTGGTACGTGTATATTAGTAAAAAAAAACCTAGAATGTAAACCCATTCCCAATTTAATTAAGCCTTTGGTATACGACTTCGAGTACTGTGCAATAGAAATAATAAGCCTTAAAATATTTGTAGTATGTATCTACCGTACCCCAAAATCAAATTTAAAAATGTTTTTTGAAAATCTTGACGTAATTTTAAAGAAAATAACAAAAAGAAATAAAAACAACATAATAATATGCGGGGATTGGAATATTGACGCGTTAAAGGGAAATAAAAACTACCAGGAACTAGAATCTATACTACAAAACTATAATATTTGTAATCATATCACAAAACCCACTAGAAAATCATCATGCATAGATCTAATAGCTAGTAACATACCTAATGCTGTGCCTCAAATACATATGCTTTCATTATCCGACCACGAGACCGGGCAATCTATTTCTTTTAAATCATCTTTCGATGACTTAAAGTGGAGAAACAAATTTTGGTTCCAAACACGCAGGGACTTAAGCCAGGATAATATAAGAAAATTCATTTCTTGTATGTCGTCACTTTCTTTCTCAGAGATATATGAATTGGAAGATACTGAAATGGCATTCAATGCCTTTCATAATACCTTTTTTATAATTTGTGTTTTCCGATAATCAAAGTTAAAATTACAAATAAACCCATAAAAAATAAATGGATCACTAAAGGAATTAAAAGATGCTGCATTACAAAACGAGGTTTATACTTAAAATATAGATTGACAAATTCTAATAAGAAAGGAAGTCTATTGAAATACCAAAATTACAGTAAGATTCTGAGACGATGCATACTATCTGCACAAAAAAATATTAATACCCGTTACATACTGCAGTCAAATAATAAATGTAAAGCGGCTTGGAATATAATTAAAAAATACAGTGTAGATAAAAATAATATACCTGAGATTAATTCGATTCAAGTTGACCAGTGCACATACACAGATGCTGAGATTATAGCCACTAAATTTAATGATTATTTCATAGATATGACTAATAAACCAAAAGACCTTCTTAAAAAAAAAAAACTATAATCAAGCCCTAACTGACATTTCTCCTAGCATCTTCTTGACTCCGACTAATGACGATATAGTACATAAGACTATTAACTCCTTAAGGTCAACTAATACGACTGGCTATGATGATATCAATACAAAAATCTTAAAATATTGCTCTAAATCTCTATCCCTCCCATTAAATCACATTATGAATTTGTCATTGTTTCAAGGTTCATTCCCATCTAGACTAAAACTGTCCATAGTCAAGCCAATATATAAAAAAGGAGAAAAAAACGATATGAATAACTATCGACCGATTACTCTAATACCAGTCCTATCTAAGATTTTTGAAAGAATAATGTACGACAAGCTATACTCATTTATAACAAAACATAATATTTTAAAAGAAGAACAGTTTGGCTTCAGAAAAAATAAATCAACAACTCTTGCATGTTTTACTCTGATAAAAAAAATTACTTCTAGTCTCAATGAAAAAAAGCCAATAGCATCGATATTCCTAGATATGTCAAAAGCGTTTGACTTTGTAGACCACAAACTCCTCCTTTTTAAACTCAGTCGCTATGGCATAAGGGGAAATGCGCTAAGCTATTTAAGTAGTAGGCAACAATGCGTGGAAATATCTAGGCATACGGTTTCGGGTGAAAAAAAAGCATATAGATCTGCCTACCGACAAAATTGCTGCGGAGTCCCTCAAGGGAGTCTTGCTGTACATTAATGATCTGCCCAATGTCACTCCACACAGCTGTATCTTATACGCCGACGACACTACTCCTAGTATCGAACTCCGCGACCAGAACATTATTGAATATGAAAATGAGATCAATGACACAATAAACAACATAATACAATGGCTTAAAGATAATAATTTACATGTTAATATAAATAAAACTAAATTAATTCAATTTCAAACGTATAACAGTAAACGACAACAACTACAAATAAAATATGCAAATGACACCATAGAAGAAGTCGATAGTGCAACTTTTTTAGGAATAACAATAGACAAGTACTGTAACTGGAAAGCACACATTGACGACCTATGTAGTAGACTAGGGAAATTCGTATTTGTTTTAAATAGAATAACTCACGTGGCTGGCTTAAATGCAGCACTATGTGCCTATCATGGCTACGTATCTTCAGTTCTGCGATATGGCATTATAATATGGGGTAATTCATCTGAAGTAAGTAAAGTCTTTCGAGCCCAAAAAAAGTGTATAAGGTCAATGACCAAAGCTCAACCGTTAGATAGTTGTGTCCCTCTTTTCAAAAGACTTAAAATATTACTACTGCCAGCCTTATACATATTTGAATTGTGTATCTTTGTACATAAAAATATCAATATTTTTCAAACATATAATGACGTAGTAACTAGGAAAAGTAGAAATAAACACAAATTGCATGCACCCCGACAAAGAATTGCTCTATTTTCCAATAATGTTTACTGCATGGCAATTCGAATTTACAATCAGCTTCCAAACGTTTTTAAAAATCTGAATTTTATGACATTTAAAAATAAATTATTCGAATTTCTATTATATAAGTCCTACTACTCAATAGATAATTACTTAAACGAAAAATTTGACACAAAATTAAAATTAGACCTAGACTATAAGCTTTAATTTCTGATAATTTTGAAAATGTATTGACTTATCTATTGATTTTAAAACTTGACATTATTATTATTAAGAATCTCTGACAATTGTTATAATTATTTCTTAAGGTATAAACTCTTTAGACATTGTACTCATATTATTTTCTATCAAATAAATTAATTACTGTTTCGAACATTTGTACGCTGGAAACGGCAGAATATTATGGACATTATAATTTATTGTATAAGACTTTGTAATAACAATATTCTAATAAATAAATTTATTATATTATATATTATTATTATATTATAAAATGATCAATACAGGTCCGCACTCGTGTTGGAAGATTAATAGCTTGTTTGAAGCCATGTGAAGCCATTAGATTTAGATACTTATGTGTGTGATTAGTCAATCTATCCGCTAGGATGTCTAAATTGATATCACCCGTGAAAATGACGTTCGCGGTTTTACATTCCTGTAAAATTTCGTTTAGGGAATCAATATATGTAGTTGGATTGTGGAAACATGGTGGCCTGTATGAACATATAAATGTATAGTTATTGTTTATATCTACTACAAGGCAATTTCCTTCGTCCATATATGGCTCATAGTATGTACACTTTAGCTGATCTCTAACGTAAACAATAATCCCATCATTTTTATTGTAACTGTTTTTAGTACTCATTGCGGTGTAATTATCTATTGTGGGTATAATGCTATTTACGTCTATCCAACACTCAGTTAATACAAAAATGTCAATTGGGATATCTATTTTCGCAACAAAAATAAGAAATTTGTCCCAATTGCAGTTTATACTACGAATATTAATTGTTATTGCTGTTAGCGAATTATTATTCTTCACATTATATTTTAACTTAGTCGAACAGTTGGTGGGATCGTCCACTTTAAAGCACTTAATATCCATGGATGAGTCAAGTTCTGTAATAATATTAGTTTGCAAACTATCGAATTTTTGAAGAATATACCAAAATGCACAAGACATAGGAACCTTCGTATTTGTATGACCATGACAGAAACAAAAATATAATATTGTAATTTTTCATCTTATTAGGATAAAATGAAACTGATTTACAACATATTATTTGCGCTAATTTGTACATATATATGATAATTAATTTAGTGATGTTAACTGTTTGACCATAAATGAAATACTCCATAATTAAAACGGTATTATACAATGATATTTGTAAGCAGTATGTGTTGTTAGTAGGGTGTTCGTAAAATATCGGAATTAATGAGTGTGTATGTGTATGAGTGTAAGTAGTGAATAAAAAGTAAGAAAACATTATGGCTAAATACAAGTAATTTAAACTATTGAAAAATATAAAAAACCTATGATGCAGTGACTCTGAAGATAGTCATTTTGCTTTTTTCATGGAGTTTAGGTGTTCTTCATTTTTTATCAAAAGGTGTGGCTTTTCTTCCGATTCTCGAAGAAAAACTCTCCCGTTTGCAGTCCAGCAGAATTTGAATTTTTCGTTGCTGGCCAAGTCTCTTGCCAAGAAGAAAAGTCGTCTTCCCCTAGCAGTGAGCCGTTCTGATAGGAAAATCGGTGAGTTGCTACCTACAAGTCCCAAATGAGAAGAGTTGAGTTGCTGTAGGGAATTGTCTTTGTTATACTTCCGAGCCAAAGTTAAAAAATTTTGTTTAATTAAGGTGCTTGACAATTCAACAAAGAGGGTTCCGCAGCTTTTGTCTTTCTTACTGGGCACCCGATATACATCTCTGATGTCTCCACTTACAAGGTTTAAATTCAGGTTTTCCGAAAGTTTATTAACCATCTTGAAAAGGTTTTCTTTCTTGTCATCGCTAGACTTTGGAACGTTCCTTATTTCAATCATTGTTTTTTAAGGAATTACGTTCTATCTCTTCACATTTATCTTTCATATGTTCCAATTCTGAAATTATGGATTTACGACCCTCTTCCAGCGATATGATTTTACTCTCCACGCTTTTAATTTGCTCTGAGACAAATTGTATGTTATTATCAATTTCCATATTTTTCTCAGAAATATTTGTTGACGATGTTTTAAGTTCATAGATAAGCTTTTCGAGTGAGTCCATACGAGTATTATGTTCGGAGGAGAATTTCCCAAAAAGTTCCTTTATTTCCATTCTAAAAACAGTCAGGTCGTCGTGCGTGTCATTAGATAAACGACGACGTTTGTCACGTTAAGTGATGTTAGTTAAATCTTCGTGTGATGGCGTTGTCAACGTCGATAGATCTGTGTCTGACACTGCTCGGCCCTGTTGAGGGGGAGTTCGTGCAGGACGCGGCATTTGCGATAATTGTGTATGACACAGTATTTAGAAACAGGTGTTAGAAACCCTGTATACCTAACTTGATTTATATGCAACTCACTCGGAACGGCGCACGGTGGACCGAAATGGGCCGGTAGTGGACTTAGCATTGAAAAAAAAAAGTTGAATGATTTTTTATTTTTGAATATAGGGTTGCATCAACCTATTGATTATAAGAAACTATTTCGGATGCGATTTTTCAGATAACTTAGTATTTTCGGAATTATTAACACTCAAACTTATTTTTGTATGAAGCAAAACAAAAAACAATCAAAATCTCGGAATTCTCAAATTTTCTCAAAGAATTGAATTTACCTATGCATAAAACATATTTTTGTCCTATTTTATCGCCTATGCTCGTGTCCCGTTTTTTCCCGTTTTGGCCGCAATTTCAACTTTTGTTCTTAATTCCACACCACCCTAGAGGTTAAGAACTAGGCGCGTTTTATTTTGTGTAGTGGTGTCCCCTTTAGGCCTAATCCACTAGGAACCGATAAAATAAATAATAACAATTATTAATAATCATAAATATATATTCATAACCATACAACTTAAAAACAATGTACAGATACATTTAACATTATTCTATCATCTATTTTTTCGCGTGTTGCACTTGATAATAGGATGGAAATACATTCCTTTCCTTTTTATTAACGCTTTTTCTTAAAGTAATATATTGCCACTTGGTCAGCTTAAGTGATAAAAATAACCCCAAAGCTTCATCCGGAGAAAACGCAGCAGGTTTACTTTTTTTAACAGATATGAACTCCTTAACTTTTTTCACATCTTGTGGATTCTTAAGTAAATGTTCTACTATATCTGCAATATCTTTATTTTCGTCTGCTTTTAACTGCTCAAAATATGCATATTTTATTTCGTCTGAAGATAAATGAAAGTTATCTGCTCGTCTTTTTTTCTGTTTAGGAGCTAATTCACAAAAAGGTTTTCTAGGGCTTTGCTCGGTGGATACACTTACAGAAACTTTTGCTGGTGGCACAGACTGAGTTGGTGTACTGGGCACTGAGCGATCTTCATTACTGCTTATTAAACTCTCAATAAAGTCTGGCCAAATAACGTTTTCTTGTAGCCACACGCCATTTTTCGTTTTGAAAACCTCTTCTCTCTCGTGAGCTTTTTGCCATCGTCTATTTAAATTAAAACAATACTTTGCACAATACGATTTCAAGGCCTTTATATGTTCATCACTTAATTCGACTAAAAGTTTGGACCTTATCTCATCGAACAAGCCATTACTATTTTTAATACTACCACTGCCAATGTTTTTAAGAGTAACGAAGAGATCAAGGTTTGTCACAAAATTTGGAAACATCTTCACAAACGCGGTTATCACAAATAAATTTAAATAAATAATTACAAATTATCACAAATTATCACAAATAATTACAAATTATCACAAATATTGAATAATATGTAGGAGTAGTGCGTCTATTGCGTTGGATAATAGAACACTGAAGTGGATTTGAATGCAACTGAATATCATGTGCAATGTTGATGCACCAATCACGTTACGACACGTCATAACTTGTGGTTGTGCACGTGCACTGTGCACTCTTATCACTTAATTCTCGGAAATATGTGTCAAAACAAATGACGTCATAGGGTGATGTGGAAAAAGTTGAACATTTTCAAAACTTGATTGAACACTAGGTTATGTAAAATGTTCACGAGGTAGTTTAGTATAAGTTATTGTAAGTTTTATTTCATTAGGTACACTCTGTCAAACTTCTCTGCGAATTATGAAACAAAAAATTTTTTTTTTTCTTTCAAAATAGAAATGCCTATATCTCCCAAACTACTGGTTAAATAGAAAAAAGTTCCAGATGAGAAAAGTTTATAAACTATGCCTAGATACCAAAAATATACATTTCATCTCTTAAGTCCAAACCTTGTAATATCAGCCCACTGTGCGGCGGCGCGCGGTCAGCTGGCGGCGCGTCTTGTACACTCGGTGCACGGTGACCGGAGTCGTTGATAACCGGTGAGCAACGCACATATAGTAGTCTCTCACTCGCACGCTGGGGCGGGGCGAAGCGACGCAGTAGCAGTCAAGTACCAGGGCGACAGATTTTGAAGGACACAGTTGCGCAAGCGATGTGCGTATTTCTGCACACGGCGTCTCGCTCACACGCAGACACAATTATGCGTAACCTCTTGCTGTTTATGCACTCCTATTTTTTTGTTTCAATTTATGATAGCAATTTGTAATAAAATTTGGATTTAAAACAACTACAAACACGTCCACTTGGTTATAGATCCGAGGGGGAAACGGAAAATAGGTTTGTCTAAAATTATTTGATCAGGTTTCATTTGTATCGCTACTAAATTTTCTGAGAAAACTGAAGCACTATGAAAATAAGGATTGCTAATTAGTTTTTCAGCGGTGTGACACTTTTTAGTAACATTGTTAGAATCATTCCAAGTATTAACTAAATGAACATTCACTCTATTCTCTGTGTTTTCCAGTGTTTTCCCAAACACGCTGTTATTTAAAAGCTTGAAAAAATCTTGTTCGAATACATTATTTGCCTTTTGTCGTAGTTGTGTGTTTAATTCAATATACTCTTTCAAGTATGCACTTTGCCTAAATGTAATAACTTTATGAATCTTACGTAATATTTATCCATGTTCCAAACACTTTTTTAAGTGAACATAATGAATTACATAGTTATACTTATTATAAAGGTTGGAAATAAGTTTGTTTGTTTTACCACCCGGTGGAATGCATTTTTCAGGACAAAATGGTAAATCATTATGCAAAGTATGTAAGGATTCCGGGTACAACAGATCCACTTCTAATATGAAACCCCATTCTGCCTCATCCTTTATTGTGTTAATATTATTATGTAATTGCACTATTTCTGTTGCATTCAAAAATCAAAAATCCGAGTGGGGTAAATATTGACACATACTAAAACCATAAAGGTTATTGCAATCCAAATAAACTATAAAGCACGGTGGTTTTGTTGAATCATACGAAGACATACTTATGATTAGCTTTAGCATAACGGTGTGAGCACACACATAACCCTCCTCTTATACCATTTTGAATCATTCGCACAATAGCCAGATCATCTATGAGTTCTAATCGAACCCCAGTTTTTAAAAGCATTGCATCAAAAGCTAAACTCGGTGCGGTAATATAAAATGCGGGATCGAGCTTATAATGTAACTTGCAAGTTTTCAAAACTTTTGAAATATATCGGTAAGTAGAAGTACATCTGTTTTTAAGTATAAGTCAGTATATTCACCTAATTTTTTTATGTTAAATGCTACCTAATCGTCCATTAACTGATGTTGACATCAAAAAGCATGCGCGTGTTACGTGCTCTGCCTACACCAAATCAGCTGAATAGCGACATGATAGCTATTTACGTCAATCGGATGTTTTTCCATATAAAATTGCAACCCTCGCACTCTGCTGACTCGACGCCTCGTGTCGCCGATCACGTACTTACAACGCGCCGACGCCGCATCCTATTTTAGTTAATTTTTCTATCGATCATTAAATTGTAATTATAAAATCAATAATTAATTTCGACACTCCGGTACTAGCATCGTCCATATCTAGACATAAGCTTTAGCTTAAGTTAATATTGTAATTTTGAATAATTAAATCTTTATTCAAGTAATTTCGGTTTTTTTAAAGTCCTTCGGCTGCCACCTTCATAATTGGCGCAGTCGGTAGGATATTCGAGGCAGTGCGCGGCGCGGTATAGATTTCCAAATATCGTTAATCTGCTGACTCCGATAGTCGCTGTCGGTAATTCCAATTACCTCGTTGAATATCCCCTTTTTTCGGCGGTAGGTGCAAATAAAGTACAGACGTGTCTTGCAATTCGGAAATTTAATAAATTAATAATAATTAGTAATTTTCAAATTTTTGGTTATTTTTTCTGCAAAATCATTGTTCTAAGTTGTGATTTACTTTTGTAGCACATTTAATGTGACAATATTTACAATAAAAACCACCTGCCAGCTGTTTACCTGTACTTCACAACTATCACATCACAAGTCACAACACAATGTCACAACTGTCAGAGATCCTCTTAGCACAAAAAGGCCTTGAAGACACATTCATGAAAAAGATGGGTGACCTAGAAGCACAAATCCAGGGTGCCGGGCCAGCCAAGGACACAGTGGCAAAAGTTGCTGAGGAGTTTCGCACGTTCCGAGAGCTCATATTCTCCATGCTGGGTCTTCTGCGGCAACAAATAACCGAGTGTGCCAGGCAGCTAGATGTGATGGAGACTAGGCACCGACAAAAAGCTCTGGTTTTCCTTGGAGTTCCTGATGCAGACGGTGAGGATTGCAAAGCTGTCATAGTTGACATGCTAAATAACAGGCTCGCACTTAAAAGTTTGAGTGCGAGTTCAATCACAGTCTGCCATCGGCTTGGGGCGCTCAACAAGGACCATCACCGACCTATTCTCGTTCGGTTCTTTGGTACTGATGACAGGAACAAGGTCTGGAGAGCGAAGACGGGTTTGAAGGGGTCCTCTATTACTGTCAGGGAGTTCCTGACAAGAACCAGGCAATCCACCTTTAGCAAAGCGCGGCTGCACTTTGGGATGAGGTCCTGTTGGACTCAGGACGGGGTCATTTGCATCAAGACTCCGGACGGCACTCGTCATAAAATAACATCCGGGGAGGAGCTGGCGTCTCTGATCGGCAAATTTCCAAAGTTGCAGTGTGTGTCGTCGTCAGCGGGTAGAAACGCGACTGGGCCTGCGACTGAAAGAAGCCGGAAATAGTTTTGTTACTAGCTGCCTTGACTTGACGATAAGTAGCACTCTCAAATTTATTTACATACCATAGTTTGCTTTAAATCTTTATGCTTTCTTATCCTATTAATGCAGTATCAGGCATGTAACGCTTTCTTTGTCCTAGTTAATTACCCTCTAGTAACAGTCTCACAATTTTACCCACTCTTTGCATTGTAAAACTTTAAATTAAAATTATATGTTTACCCTGTTTTGGTAAATCATCACGCTTGTTGCTTGTGTCACTGTCATCCATCTGCTGTCAGTTGTCACTTTGCAGTGACAGCTGTCAGAATGTCTAACAGTGTCAGTTGCGTTCCGTTACACAAACATTTAGGTGCTTTGTTTTATGTAATGTTCAGTTCTTTAGTTAGTAATATTATTTTAATTTAGTTGTCATAATACAAAGTACTTACTCACTATTTTACAAAATTGAGTGTGTTTATAGTTTCTTTCTGTAAGTGTTTTGCTTTCATTTTGTTTATTGTGTTGGATGAATTTTCTTTTGTTATGTTTAATGTTTGTTGTGGTATTGTTAAGCTGGCGGGTGGTGCAGATTGATAAATTTGCAGTATCATTAATTTCAATATTTATTTTTTGTTTGTTCTTTGTTATTATTTGATTTATTTATTTTTATATGACTTCTGATAATGAATCTTTTTGTTCTGCCATTAACTCCAGTTATTCATCGGATACAAGCTTTTGTTCTCTTGGTGATACACTTGGTGACACTTTGCGTGACAAGTTTTGTAATTCTCTTAATAGGCACCTTAATGTCTGCCATATAAATGCACAAAGTGTTCCAAGCCATTATAGTGAGCTTCACGAAGTTTTCGCTGATAGCAATGCTCATGCCATTCTGATTTCTGAAACCTGGCTCAAACCTCATCTTCCTTCAACAACCTACCCCCTTCCTGGTTTTGTTCTCATTCGCCATGATCGTGTGAATAGGCGAGGGGGTGGGGTAGCTGTGTATTTACGCAGTGATTTTCCTTACAAAATAGTTGCTACTTCTTCTCCCAATCTCAATGCCTCTGCTGAATTTATTTTTCTTGAGGTTTGTGTTAGTGGGGCTAAGATTGCACTCGGTGTGGTTTATTGCCCTCCAGGATCTGACTATTTCACTGAATTCGAATCGGTTCTTGAATCTTTAGGGTCGGAGTATGCACACCACATCATCATGGGCGATTTCAACACAAATCTCCTTGTCCTTGATTCCCATCGGTCCCGCAAGCTAAAATACCTTGTGGAGTCAGCCAGCCTACACGTTTTGCCATTGCAAGCCACACACCACAATGTAGCTGGTGAAGACACATGGCTTGACCTTATCCTTGTCTCCAAACTTCCTCTCGTATCTTCCCACGGTCAATTTGATGCCTCCGGTTTCTCCCATCATGACCTAATTTATTTGTCATACACCGTGAAACCCCCTAAACCCAAACCTAAAATCCTCTCAATGCGCAGCTTTGCCCGTTTGGATGTGGAGAAACTGCAAAAGGATGCGGAAAATGTTTGCTGGGAGCCATTGATAAAGGCTAAAACGCTGGATGATAAGGTGTCTTTTTCAACCAGGTGATAACAAAGCTGTTTGACACTCACGCTCCTGTAAGGAAAATTAAATTAAAACGTTTACCAGCACCGTGGATGACAAGGTTTATTTCGATGGCCATGAGGCGCAGAAACCGTGCCTTTTGTATCTTCAAGAGGGACCGTACAGATGAAAACTGGGCATCTTTCAAAATTGCCAGAAATCGGTGTAACCAGATGATACGCAACGCTAAACGCCGTTATATTCACAATAATATCTCTTCAACTTCGGCTGCCGATATCTGGAAGTTCCTTGGAACTCTTGGTATCGGCAGAGCGCGACATCTAGACCTTCCAAGTACTATTGGGTTAGATGACTTGAACAATCATTTCTCCACCTCTTCTACTCTTGATCGTCTAACTCAGCTGGACACCAATAACTATATTGCTGGTCTTACGCGTCCTGATATAGATTATTTTTCCTTTTCTCCAATCGCTTGTGGAGACATTAAAAAGATTATCCTGTCTATTAAATCTAAGGCAGTGGGCTGTGATGGCATCAGCCGTCGGATGATCGTCCTCATCCTCGATCAACTTCTCCCAGCCATTACCCACATCATAAACTCCTCACTGGACATCGGGGCTTTTCCGTATTTATGGAAGAAAGCCCTCGTTCGTCCTTTACCTAAGATCCCTAATCCCTCTCTCCCTAACCACTTCCGTCCAATTTCTATCCTTCCTTTTCTATCCAAAGCCCTAGAGGTCTGTGTCCATAAGCAGTTGTCGGCCTTCATTTATGAAAACAATCTCCTTAGCCGTTTTCAATCTGGATTTAGACCTGGACACAGCACTATTTCCACCCTCCTCAAAGTGATTGGCGATGTAAGGTCGGGTATGGAGGACTCCAAACTTACTGTTTTAGTATTAATTGACTTTTCAAATGCCTTCAACGCCGTCAATCACGATATGTTTTTTCGGTGGGGGGTAGTTTGAAGAGAAGTAACAGATTTTTCGGCTCTGCTTAAATAAAATATAAAAAATAGTTAAAAAGGTTTATTTACATTTATTTAATGAATAATAACTATTGAGACTCTCTACCTGCCGTTTCTGTGTTATCCTTTCGATAATTATCAACTTGCACTGCACTTAAGACTTGGAACACATTATGGAAGCACTACAGGGGTCGATGTCCCAGATGATGAAAACTTTCCATGACAGGATGTCTAAGTTTGAGGCGGATTTAAAACAAACACCGAATTCTACGGTCACTCTGGCGGCTGACTTCGCTTCATTTCGATCCTTGGTCTTGGAAGCCCTTAGTTGTCTCCAAGGTCAAATGCAGGCACTTGCCCGTGATATGGACACGTTGGAGATGCGCGCTCGTCGGAAGATCCTTCTCTTGCACGGTGTTCCTGAACTGGCGAAGGAGGAAACCGCCCAGGTAGTTGCAGGTGTTATGCAGGAACACATCAAGATTGAGGAATTTGCTGCTGCCGCCATTCGGAGGTGCCATAGAATGGGCCGCCACACCAACGGGAGCAAACCCAGACCAATACTCGTCAAGCTGATGGACGTTGATCTTCGTGACAAGATATGGTTTGCGAAAACGAAGCTTAAGGGTTCCGGCATTACGTTATCAGAGTTCTTGACGAAATCCAGGCATGATGCTTTTATGATGGCGCGTGAGAGGTTTGGAGTTTCAAACTGCTGGACTCAACGAGGCGATGTATTCATCTTGGCCGCTGATGGCAGTAAACATCGGATTGTGAATACGTATGACCTCAATGCAATTGCTCAACCTCCGGATGGTCCCGTCAAGCATGGGTCTGTGTCTCCAGTTAACGTATCGCCAGCCAGCGTAGAAACTGCTGCGCCACGAAAAAAGCGCGCTGCCGCTATCAAGAAATAGTGCTTCAAGTTGTGTCATGTCGCGTCAACATGGCTATTTCACGGTAACTTCTTCTTAACTTTTACCTTATTCCATATTTGTCACATAATTTCTGATTCGACTTACTTTCTGTTATATTTTTAATAACAATTTCCGGCAAAACAATTTTTAATTTCATTATTATATATAACGTCATTACAATTTGAAAGTACGGTATGCAATAATCTTGTTTACTTTTGATACCTTGCTACCTAGATTATTTTATACTCTGTGATTCGAAACGCACTATTTTCCCGAAGTAACTGTCACTTGTGTTTAATTGTCTATGACCGGTGAATTATTTGGTGTCATGGCTTTTGGGTCAAAAATATTATGTTGGCGTTCCAGATTCATTTTAATTTGCAGTCTTAACTTTAAGCATTCATATATTGTATAATGTCTATAGTGGTTGATATTTTGATGCCGGAAATCTTGCCGTGAAATAGTCATAAGTCTTACTTTATGTTTGTTTAATTGTTTTATTTACATTATTGTCTAATTAAGTTAAATATGAGCTTATCGTTCAGATAAGCCATTCTTATTGTAACACAGAACTGGCGGGTGGATTTGTTGTAGTTTAATTTTGATTTTTTGGTTTATTTATCTATTTTATTTATTTATCATAAACTTATACATAATACATGGATAACATACATTTAATAAATAATGTCTCTAGCCCGGTTAGTGATGACGAAAGCTTTATATCTGCTTCCAGTAATGACAGCTTTACCAGTATTCCATCTTTGAGCGAAACACTACAGTCTCAATTTTCTGATAGTCCTAAAAATCTGAATGTAGTCCATATTAACGCACAAAGCATTCCGGCTCATTTCCACGATATGCTGGCAAGTTTTGATTGTATAAATATCCATGCAATACTTGTTTCTGAGTCTTGGTTAAAGCCTTGCCTTCCTTCCACTTCGTATTCCCTACCTGGGTTTGTGCTGATTAGAAATGATCGCAGCGTTGGCGGTGGTGGTGGTGTTGCCATATACCTCCGGGCCAATATTCCCTTTTCCATAGTAAATATGTCAGCACAGCCATCTCCGTCAAATGCCGGTGAGCATCTCTTTTTAGAAGTTACCCTTTCCAATACAAAAATTCTACTTGGAGTTTACTATTGTCCTTCATCTCGCATTAATTTCTTCTCCTCTTTTGAAACTATCCTTGAAAATCTTACACCGTCCTATAGTCATACCATTATAATGGGTGACTTCAATACTTGTCTTTTGAAAAATGACAGTCGTTCATCCACTTTTAAGTCCGCCATTCAATCTTGTAATTTAACTCCTCTTCCACTAGGTGCTACTCATCATTTCCCGCATTCCGTCCCGTCACTTCTTGACCTTATCCTTGTTTCTTCTACGCAGCATGTTGTAAAACATGGTCAGTGCGCAGCTGACGCGTTTTCTTATCATGATCTTATCTATCTGGCTTACAAAATCCGACCTCCTAAGGCAAAACGTCGTGTAATGTTGCAACGCAATTTTGCTGGTATGGACCTTAAAAAACTTTGCGAGGATTCTAGTAGAATTGACTGGTCGCATCTCGTAGCTGCTTCGACAATAGATGACAAAATTAATATTTTTAATTCAGAAATATTAAATCTTTACGACCTTCATGCTCCAGTTCGTCCAGTTAAAATGAAGCACCTACCAGCACCTTGGCTGACGGATGACATAAAAAATCTTCTGCAACAAAAAGCTGCAGCCAAAACTAAGTACAAGTGCAGACCCAGTCCCTTAGCTTGGGAAAAATATACCTCCATCCGCAATCACTGCAATAAGGTGTGTAGAGATGCTCAACGCCGACATATTCACAAGTCAGTGGAAAACACTGAACCTGCAAAGGTCTGGAATTTTCTGAGGTCAATGGGAGTGGGCAAATCACGTCAAGACGTGATCCCTAAAGATGTCGACTTAGAGTCGTTAAATTCATTTTTCAGCTCTTCGTCCCAATGTGATGGGACTTCAAAAGCTAACACATTAAATTATCTTTCTTCCCTTCCAACTCCCGACTATCCACAGTTTTTATTTAATCAATTCTCGGCTTGTGATGTGAAGAAGAGTGTGGTATCAATCACTTCTAATGCTGTTGGAAGTGATTGCGTCAGCCGTAAAATGATTGTCCCTATCCTGGATGAGATCCTTCCTATCATTACTCATATCCTGAATTTCTCCATCACATGTGGCGTTTTTCCCACCGCTTGGAAAGATGCACAAATCACTCCACTTCCCAAAACCCCCAATCCCCAATCTTTCTCTCAATACCGTCCTATCTCCATTTTACCATTTCTTTCCAAAGTTCTTGAACGCCTCATACATGACCAGCTCAGTGCTTTCCTGCGCAAGAACAACCTCCTTAATCCTTTCCAGTCCGGATTTCGTCCAGGACATAGCACTGTAACTGCTCTAACCAACATTACGGATGACATTAGGATGGCCATGGAGGGTGGAAAACTAACGATTCTTGCGTTACTTGACTTTAGTAATGCCTTTAACGCGATCGATTTTGATATTCTCCTAGGCATGCTGCACTCTCTGAACATATCTCCAACGGCAATTGATTGGTTTCGAAGTTACCTGTGTGGCCGTCGGCAACGAATCTCTATCGAAAGCGCATGCTCTTCGTGGTGTGATACTTCTGCCGGCGTACCACAGGGAGGCGTTCTCTCTCCATTACTTTTTGCCTTATTTATAAGCCCCATTTCACAAGGACTTTTCTCATCCTACCACCTTTATGCAGACGATTTGCAGATATATTCACAAGCAACACTGGACAAATTATCAGAAGCGGTAACAATAATTAATAAAGATCTTGCACGAATTACCGACTGGAGTGCATGTCATGGGTTGACAGTCAATCCCCTAAAGACACAAGTTATTGTTGTCGGCAGTTCCAAGCTTACTTCCCGAGTAAACTGGTCGCAATTACCTCAGATTTTGCTCGACGGCATTGCTATACCAATAAGTGACACAGTTAAAAATCTGGGTATTCACATTGACCGAAACCTTTCTTGGGGTCAACAAATTCAGGAAGTGAGTCGAAAATTATTTCGCTCCGCAGGTTCTTTAAGAAGACTTCGCCATTTTTTACCAACTGCCACCAAAACTGCACTTGTACAATCCCTCCTATTTCCCATCCTCGATTATGCTGATGTTAGCTACCTAGATGTTAATGAGGCACAGCTAGATAAACTTGAGCGTCTTCAGAATTTTTGCATTAGATTCATATTTGGTCTTCGCAAATATGATCATGTTTCCGATTTTCGCCTTAAGCTCAAGTGGCTCCCCATTCGTCTTCGCCGGAATGCGCACATTCTCTCACTACTATACAATATCTTATTTAATCCTTCGGCTCCCAAATATCTTAAAGAACGTTTCATGTTCCTTAATGACACACATTCACGATGCTTGAGATCATCGGAAAATTTGAGACTGAAGATGCCGCCACACTCTACAGGGTTCCTTGACAAATCTTTTACTGTTCAAGGTGTGCGTTTGTGGAATAAGCTCCCTGTGTCAATAAGACAAGCTCAGACACAAAGTAGTTTTAAAAGACTGGTAAAGGAACATTTCTTGCAACAAAACTAACTTCTTTTTAGTTGTTATTACATGTATGCAAGTACTTCTTAGATTCTTGTGTGTGTATGTATGTACTCGTAACAGTAAATATTATTATGTTAGATATTTATTAGTATGTATGTAGTTTATCTATATATATTATTATATGTATATATAAATATATTTGTATTTTATTACACTTGTTACTTTCATCTACCTCAGTTTTTCTATCTTTCCTGTCCATCCAAAGGTTGTCTGGAAGATATCGCTATAAGCGATAAGACCGCCATTGTATGCTTTACTGTACTTTAAATTCAAATATGTATGTAACTTTAATGGTGTACAATAAAGAATATTCTATTCTATTCTATTCTATTCCTTTCCTCTATCCTGTCCTATCTTATGATCTCTCAACAAGCGTTGGATTGGTTTTCTTCTTACCTTCGGGACCGCCAGCAGTCGGTCCGTGTTGGGGACTCCTCTTCAGTATGGAGCAAACTGGAATGTGGCGTCCCACAAGGCGGTATTCTTTCTCCTCTTCTTTTTTATATTTTTATTAATCTCATTACTTACAATATTCAGTGTTCGTATCATCTTTACGCTGACGACTTGCAACTGTACTCCCAGTCCAGCGTGGATGATATCTCCGATGCTGTCGGCAGAGTGAATCGTGATCTTGACGCTATTAGCAACTGGTCGAAGGCTTTTGGTGTGGCTGTAAACCCATTTAAGTGCCAAGCATTGATATTGGGCAGTCACCGCGGTATCCACAAGTTGAGTGGTGTCATCATTCCGCCAGTTATTTTCGATAGTACAGTCATTCCACTTAGCTCTAGTGTAAAGGACCTCGGTTTACTCATCGATTCTACGCTGGGCTGGCAGACACAGGTTGCAAATGTAAACCAGAAAGTTACAGGAACTTTACGGGCACTGTATCGCCTTAAAAATTTCTTACCATCCACTAAGAAGGCAATGCTGGTGCAATCCTTAATATTTCCCATAATCGACTATGGTGATGTGTTACTATGACCTGAATGCAGATCTCCTCAACAAACTTGACCGGCTTCTGAATAACTGCATTCGATTCGTTTTCAATACTCGGAAATATGACCACGTTTCCACCCACAGGTCATTGTTAAAATGGTTGCCTATAAGACAGCGCCGTTATGTGCGGGCCCTGACATATTTATTTACTTTGCTTTTCTCTCCTATGTAATGTAAAGTAATTTGATACGTTTTTACTTTGTAATAAGTTAAAAACACTCGTGTACGAATTTTGCATTGATTGCAACTTGTAATTAGGTGATACGCAATAAGTGTAATTATTGATTTTATATTAATATTTTAAAAGCATTCTAATAAATGGCTCCGAACGAGTAAGACATGTTTGATTTCAAACTCCTAAACCTCCAACATATTACATGGCGACCCTGCCATTGGCACCGTTTATGAAACAAATGTATACATCAAGACTGAAGAAAGAAGACTACTAGTACCAGCTTTTCAAGACAGAAGAATTCAAGAGTTCAAGACAGAAGATTTCAAGAGTTCAGAACATTTCAAGACCTCATAAAAGATAAGAAGATCTTTGAACATAATTATACCATGGGTAAATCGGCGTCAAAAGAACAAGTTGTGATCGCACAGAACGCCAACGGAGCAGCTTCAGCAACGACAACGCAATATCATACCGAACGTTTGGAAGCTATAGAATTCTTGATCACTACAGCCGTCGTTATATTGGCAATCGCTGTAATATATTATATTCTCAAGAAATGCAACAAGCACCACGTACGCACCATGCAACGCGAACTTAACAGACACAACCTGACCACTATCTCTCGTGCTGACCTGACCACCAGTGCTGTCTAAGAAGAAAGAAGGTTTGGAGGTGTCCAGGGTACAGCCCGGCCCAACCCCACAACGTATGCAACTGCAGCCCGAGCCCGTCCATCAGCAGCAACGCCGACGCCGCGCGCCGTGCACAGCTCCACGTCAGCGCGAGCCCCGCTCCCCACCAGCCACGTGCCTGCATCGGTCTACGTGCACCCCAACGTAATGTTTTGTTATTAGAAGTATGACATTTTCAGGTACTTTTAGCTATGTTATATAATTATAAAATTAGGTTTTGTAGTATTAGTTGGATATTATGTCTAGTTTGATTGCACAGTTACATGAACTTCATAATTTGTTATATTATCTTAGAGACTACTTATCTAAGTTAGGACCTGAAAGAAGGCAACAAAATCTTGGTCAGAAAAAGATAGAAGAAGCAAAAAAGTTGTATTCATCCTTAGAAATTATTCTGTCTCTTTTACAATTACAAATTGAAGGCGAAAAAATTAGTACAAGCGATATTCCTGTTGTACATAAAATAATAAGTGACATTCATATTTTATACAATAAAATAATTAGTTTATCTAAAGAAGAGATAAAGCAAGTAAAAATGGCTACAAAAAAAGAATTTGACTTAAAAACTGCTATTTCCTTATTACCGGTTATGGCTGGACAGGAATCTGTAACTAAATCTCTTATTGATTGTATTGAATTATATAACAAAATGATCTTAGAATCGTCCACTCAAGAATTAATTGATTTTGTTCTTAAAACCAGACTTTCTCAAAGTGCAAAATTACGTATGAAACCAACTTATGACACCGTGGATAACCTTTTAAGTGACATGCGTAAATATCTTATACAAAATAAATCCGAAGTAGCATTACAATGGAAACTACATCAATGCAAACAAGGTAATCGTTCTATCGAGTCATTCGGCAATGAATTAGAAAACTTGTTTGTCGAATTAACTATCGCTCAATCAAAAGATAGTCCCAATTCCTACGATGCTTTCAAAAAAACAAATGAAAAAATTTCTTTAAAACGTTTTGCTGACGGCTTGAGTGACCCCAGATTGAGTACCGTTATAGCGGCTAGGAATTTTCAATCTTTACCGGAAGCTATTAGGACTGCCATGGACGAGCAATCTTTGTCTTCATCATTCGAAATTATGAACATCAAGCGTCATAATTACTCAAATAACGGTTATAGAAATGTTAATAACAGTTCTCGTGGACAATATAATGCCCGCTATCGCAATAATTATTATTCTAATTACGACCACGGTAACTCGAGATCCGGAAACCCATCGTCGCATCGCGGACAATATACTCGCGGTCGCGGTAGAACTTTTTATAGAGGTCAAGGTAATAGAGAATATGGTACAAAGTCCAATGGACCCTCGGTTCCAGTTCAACATATGTAGTATCCAGGAACCATCAACCAGCGATACTATTAATGATTCGAGCGAAATTGAGAGTTCCAATAACGCGTCGAACGATTTTTTTCGTGAATTCTAATAATTTTATTTTCAATTTTAATAATAGTAGTACAATAAGATTTTTAGTTGATAATAAAGTAATTAATCTTTTAGTTGATAGCGGAGCCAGTCTTTATGTACTGAAGTACGAATGGCTTAGTAAATATCCTCAGTTATAGCAACATTTGTGTAATGATAAAATAACTATTAGAGGTGTAAGTGGTAGGTTAGAATCAGAAGGCTATATATTTTTAAACCTAGTTTTTGATAATGAAATATTTAGTGAAAAATTTTATGTATTTAAGAACATGTCTTGCACTGCAAACGGTATCTTAGGAGATAATTTTTTAAAGCGTTACGAAGCTATTATTAACTATAGAGATAGTATATTAAAACTTAATAAAAACAATAGAAACATTCCTATTGAAATACATTATAATGCTAGGTATAGTATATACATTCGATCCCGCCTCGGTGCGAGTTAATAAGGTTCATTCCAACCACGTCGAGTAGCGATTGTGTAATTTTATCAAAATAAGTCCAGCCAGGTGTTTTCGTAGCCGGCGTTATTTTGAAGCCAAATAATGGTCGCATCCCCTTAAGAATATTAAATACTACGGATAAAGAAGTAGAATATGATTTTCAAGATCTTACTATTTACGACATAAATTGCTTCGATGTTTGTAATTTCTCGGAATATAAAAATAGTGTAAATCGCGTTAAAAGATTATTCGAGCTACTAAATCTATCGAATATGAACACAGAGGAAAAACGCAGTATCGAACATATTTGTGCAAAATATGCTGACGTTTTTCATCTGCCAGGTGATAAACTATCAACTACAAACATTATGACACATACTATATCCTTAAAAGACAACGTTACACCTAGCTATATTAAACCTTATAGGATTCCACATTCCTTGAAACAGGAGGTTCAAAAACAAATTGACGAAATGTTAGCGAACGATATAATAGAAGAAACGACATCAGAATGGTCCAGCCCAGTCTTATTAGTGCCTAAGAAGTCTGATAGATCTAACGAGAAAAAGTGGAGATTAGTCATTGATTACCGACAGTTAAATAATAAAATTAAAGATGATAAATTTCCGTTACCAAATATAACAGATATCTTAGACTCTCTCTCAGGTAGCATTTATTTTTCAAAACTGGACCTTTCACAAAGCTATTACCAATTATCATTAGAAGAAAATTCGAGAAAGTACATACACTAGATCCAGACATATAGATAAAATGTATCAGATGAAGCGTTCGCCTATGGGTTTGAAAACATCTCCCAGTGTGTTCTCAAGATTAATGACAATTGCTATGTCAGGTATTAATTATAAAAAGGCATTTATTTACTTAGACGATTGCGTTGTGATAGGAAAATCGATGGAAAATCATAATAAAAACTTAATTACAGTTTTGGAACGCTTGCGAAAAGTCAATTTAAAATTAAATCCAATTAAATGTGAATTTTTGCACACTGAAATAGTATATCTAGGTCACAAAATAACATCACATGGTATTCTTCCTGACGACAGCAAAATCGAGGCCTTGCGTAAATATCCGGTGCCATCGAACGCGGACGATGTCAAGCGATACTTAGCGTTTGCAAATTATTATAGACGTTTTATACCTAACTTTTCGAATATTGCGCATCCATTAAATAAATTATGTAAAAGTAACGTAGAATTTAAATGAACATGCGAATGTGACCAATCATTCTACAAGTTAAAATCTGCTTTAATGTCGCCGCCTATTTTGCAGTATCCAGATTTTTCGGAAACAAATATTTTTCAGTTACGTACAGATGCTTGTAAGACAGGATTAGGCGCGGTTTTGTCAAACAGTAATGGTCACGTAGTTGCTTATGCGAGCCGTAACTTAGCGCCCGCAGAAACCAGATACCCGATTATAGATTTAGAACTACTAGCTATTGTATGGGCAGTAAGGCATTTTAGACCATATCTGTATGGTAGAAGGTTTAAAATCTTTACCGATCATAAGCCATTAGTATATTTATTTAGTTTGAAAGACCCTTCCAGCAGATTAACTAAGTTTAGACTATATCTAGAAGAATATGACTTTGAGATTGTGCATATCCCAGGTCGGAGTAATGCAGCTGCAGACGCATTAAGTCGACTCCCGATGACAATGACCAGCAATGATTTAAAATCTATTGGTCAACAGGTAGTTTCCATATTGACGAGAGCACAAACAAAAAAGCTAACGTCTAAGTTAACTACTAATAACAATAATTTGACACCAGAATTTTCTATCAGTAGCAGGCCTGATCAACCTGAGACTGTAGAAATTCTCAAAAAACCAAGTGATGTGATAGAATTAGTTTTTATAAATAACAAAGATTTTGACAAATTGATTTCTCATAGTTCTGGAATAGAATACTGCACGTATGTACCGTCAAGTTGTACTATATACCTAAATACTCGATCGTTATCTACCCCGACGGAGTTAGCGAGAGATTTAGGATCGTTGTGCGAAAGAAACAATATAAATGAAATATTAATTATAAAGAATAGAGAAAATACAACAAATATAAAAATACTTGCAAGTCATATAAAAAGATTACAAATAATGGTACCTAGAATTTTGATTACAACAGATATAATAAGAATTTGTGATCACGAGGATAAGAGAATCATTTTAAATGATTTTCATTTGTTACCCACTAGTGGACATGCAGGCATAAACAGAATGTTAAATAATTTAAAAAAATATTACTTCTGGCCAGGCATGTCGAATGACGTTGTAAATAATGTTAAAAAGTGCCAACAATGTCAATATAATAAATACTCCAATCGCCTCGTCAGAGAGCCTATGGTTGTAACAAATACTGCTAACTCAGCATTTGAACGTGTAGCATTAGATATCATGGGTCCGTTACCAACTGATAGTAACAATAATAAATACATTTTAACATTGCAGTGTGATTTATCTAAATTTGTAGAGGCTTATGCCCTGCAGAGTAAGGATTCCGAATCAGTAGCGAGAGTATTTGTTTCTAATTTTATCTTAAGATACGGAGTACCTAACGAAATCATTACAGATAAAGGTACAGAATTTTGTCTAATATTATGGAAAATGTGTGTAAAATTTTACAAATTAATCGTTTACATTCCACCCCTTACCACCATGAAACGATAGGATCATTAGAAAACAGTCATAAGCATTTAGGCTCATATCTTCAAATTCAGTGTGATAGAAATACTGTTGATTGGAGTGAATGGTTACCGTTTTGGTCGTTTTCTTACAATACTACAGTACATTCTGAAACAAAATACACGCCATTTGAATTAGTATTTGGAAAATGTTGTAAATTACCCTCAGATTTCGGAATGTCAGTTGAACCTTTGTATAATTACAATGATAACCCAAAAGAAATGAAGTATCGTCTACAGCGAGCAGAATGCGATGCTAAGCAGAATTTGTTAAATAATAAAATTAAAAGAAAGATAATGTATGACAAAAAAACTTACTCCATAACTTACAAAAAGGGCGACCTAATTCTAATAAAAAACCAAACTGGGGATAAACTTCAAAACATCTATAATAATAATAATAATAATAATAATAATAATAATAATCATTTTATTTCAAGTTTCACAGACTCATTAACAAAAATTTAAAAAAACACAGTCAGTCACATTAAATAATCAAATACACAATTAAATATAAAACTTATGACATTATTCACACAAAACAGCAAATCGACAAACAGGTGCTTAGTAGACTAGTATTACCTGCGTTCAATGTGCAACCTACAGCAGTGATTAATGTAGGCACAATCAAGCCTTTCCGCAAGTGCAGCCAGCATGCTGTTGGAGCTCGCCCGCACTCTCCGAACCAGCGAGGTGCCTCTCTTGCGCATTGTTGTATAAAAACAATCTACACGCGCCTCCGCAAACATTGTCGAGGCACTGCAGTAACGGGGGAGACCCAACAACATCCTGAACGCATTGTTAAACTGGACTCGAAGGGCGCTGTACGACCTTCGCGTGTAGTTACACCATAGGCTGCATGTGTAGAATGTAGTGCAGTAGGCTCTAAAGAGAGTAATTTTAACTTCTGTTGAGCATCGTGCGAACCTACGGATCACCATATTCGCTCTGACCGACAGCGCCCTTCGCTCCCGTTCAATGTCTGTGTCATCTTTCAAGTCGGAAGTTACTAAGTGGCCTAAGTATTTAAAATTATTTTTTACTTTCTAAAGGTATGCCGTTCAGCTTTATATCTGGCATTTCAATAACTTTTCTCTGTCCACCCTGAAAGACCATACACTGACTCTTTTTAACATTATACAATAGTCCGTGATCAATTGCATAACCCTCACAAATACTCATCAGCTTTCTGAGTCCACAGACCGAAGCACTCAGCAGCACCATATCGTCCGCGTAGCTGATGTTATTGAAACAGACGCCATCTATATAACAACCAATATGTTGCTCGCTGAGCGCCTAATATATGTATTATATATAATATATGTATTATACGCCGTATAATGGTCCCTATGAAGTTATTGAGGAAGTTTCACCTAATGTTAAAATTTTAAAAAATAATAGAGAATATCTTATTCATAAGAATAAAACTAAGAGATATTTTAATTAATTGTAAGCTTTTTATTGTATTATTTTATTATGTCATGTTTGTAATCCATCCAAACTAATATTATAAATGCGAAAGTAACTCTGTCTGTCTGTCTGTCTGTCTTTGCTTCACGCCTAAACTACTGAACCGATTTGTGTGAAATTTGGTACAGACATAGTTTGGAACTTGAGAAAGGACATAGGATAGTTTTTATTACAAAAAAAATAAAAAATAAAATAAAAAATAAAATTTATTCCGGACATACAGCGCCATCTATTGGTCAGGCGTCGGCATCAATTCAGTACTGAAAATTCATCGGAAAAATGTAAATAAATAGTAAAAAGGTATGAAAATATAATATAATACAACTTTTAGTACAAAGAAAATGCTCTAACGGAGTATAGATAATTTTATTAGTACTATATGTGTAAGCCCTTTTTGGATATAAATAATTTAAATTTGATCATGTTGGCGAGGTTAATAGAGGTTAATAGTTGTTTTTAAAATTCATAGATGGAGTTGCGCATTTTCTTCTATACATCTAATAAAACAGTAAATTACAACATTCTTTTGCCGGGGGTCAGATTTCATGTTACAGTATCAATTATGAACTACTGAATTGATAGCAGTAAAAAATTGAGAGAATGTTTTTGGTAAATCGTAGACGGTTGTTAGCTATTTTTAAACACGCTACTATATCTAGGTAATACGGGGTGGAGCTTTAAATTTCCAAATTCATTTTTTCATCTGCACACGTAAATTGGCATTATTGACATATAAACAAGAGGTAACTATGGCAGGCTACGGTAGCCATAGCGACCATTCTTCATTGTGATTGAAGTATACTTTTTGGAAAACTAGCTGTCGTAGTAAACAGCTTGGTGGTTGTAGGATTGGAAATGGATGTCCATGCTGCAGGTTCAAATCCAGTTGTTAATGATTGTATTTTTGTTCTTGAGTCCTTTTTGTTACATACGTTTGAATGTTTTGTTACTCAAGTTCAAGTCTCAGTCGAGCTAACACTTTTTGTGTTCTATTAGGTTAACTTTTATTAGTTTAAATCTTTGTATCATTTTGTTGTTTCTTTCGCAATGAGCAACAACTTTATGTCGTGCATTTTTTACTAGACCGATGCATAAGCTCAAAATTATTATGTTTGTATTTTAAATTTTAAGTGTGTTGCTCATTGCAGATCAAGCATGTCATATGCTGTAAAGAACGTCTGGCGTAAATGCCCTGACCATAGATATAAATCTATGGCACCGACATTTACTCCTGAATTGAAAAATAAGATTCCTCATAGATTACAACTATAAAATGATCTATGAGGAATCTTATTTTTCAATTCAGGAGTAACTTTTTTAAATTATTTCATCAAAGTAATGTGTAATGTTTTCTGTTGGTCATCTATAGAATTCCATGGACAAGTTTTTTTTTGTATTTGTAAATTTTTATTGTTTTAACTCAAAACCCAATGATCTTTTATGATATAATTTTTTAGTAAGTACTTACTCTTTAATATTCATTTTAAGGTAGCTTGCTACACGGGTTTTAATGCGTTGATCCAGATAAATCTTCTATTTTTTCGTTTACAAATTTCATTTAGTTTGTGTACCTATTTACTGGAAGTTTGGCCCAAAAACTAAAATAAAATAAACTTTCTATCGCATTCTCTACATTTTAAAATTAATATTGCATCATTTGAGCTCAGCACCTTATGCTGGGCAGTATCATCATCATCCACAGAACTTTTCCTCCCACTGTTGGGCATAGTTCTCCCCTTTTTCGTGCCATTTTCTACGGTCCTGTGCCAGCCTCATTCAGACTCGACCCGAGACTTTAACTATGTCATCGACCCATCTTGCTCCCGGACGACCGACGCTTCTTTTGCCATGCCTTGGCCACCATTCTGTCACCGTCTTAGTCCACCTGCCGTCATTTCGTCTGGGCAGCATAAAGCGACTTTATTGTAAAGGATACAGCCCCAGTCCAAGGCTTTGATCAGGGTAGAATGCGGTTGTCCTTGGTCTATTACTTAGTTTCCAGTCATAAATAATTTTAACCACAGTTTTGGTAGTTCTGATCCTGCGCCTCTCTCTATTGTCAACGTTTTCTTTCAGTTTCACGGGTCTCAGGTAAATACCTTATTAAAATGGAGCCTGCTTATCTCAGTCGTTCATCCCTTTAAAAACAACACACTCGCACACTCTTTTGCCTTTCATTAGCAGCCACCATTACCAGACCACATAGTTCCTAGCTGCTAAGTTCCTTAACTTCCACATATACTCTAGGCTTAGGCACCGCACTGACATCTGGTAGCTATTAACTAAGATGAGAACACTACCTTAGTCTTAAAACCGGACTTCACCAAAGCAGAGATGAGAAGAGCGGAGCGTAAATAATATTGATATCTATTTTCAATTTTACTGCGTAGTTCAGTATTTCGAATTTCGGGGTTTCGAACCAAAACCCCGATCCCGGTAGTCTTACTAGGGACTGCTGTACCAACGAAATACTATTGCAAAAGAAAAAAAGTGGTAAATCGTTTTTTTTGGCACGTGTCAAGCAATATTTGTGACAAAACTCTAGGTTCCACATCTGATACATTTTGCGTATAGCAGACTACTTAGAAACATTCATCTAGCGAAACAAGATAATATTGAAGTGTACATGTGTTTTGTAAATTTTTAAATATATAAAAAGAACATTCTGAAGCCGGTGTCTAGGTAGTTCGTGATGGTGACCCTCTATACCACAGTCTAATTTATATTTATTCGCACAGATGACTGATATGAACGCGAACATCGTCGCGGGTACAGCTAGTACAGAATAAATCCTACCCAAAATAACAAAAGATCGTTTAAAACATATTCTGCTAGGCTTAAAAGAGTTATAACATTAACACAAAGATCGCGAAATAATTACTTCATTATGACATCAGCAAATAAATCTAAAGCGGCATGGAAAATAATTAACAATTCTAAAACCTACCTCCCCAAAGAACCAATAGCGCAAATTCAAACAAAGACACAGAAAATCACAAACCCTTTAAAAATAGCTCAGGCTTTTAACGAATTTTACGTTAACCAAGTTACAACACCAAAAAAACAGTCTTTACCTGAAATAAATGTACCCTCACATCCTTCAAACTCTCTGTTCATGGAACTGACTATACCTCAAGACATAAACAATCATATAAAATCCCTTCGAAATACAAATAGTGTTGGCTATGACGGAATATGCACTAAAGTGATCAAAGAAGTATCTCAATTCATAGCTCCACATCTCAGCCACATAATTAATATGAGTATTTCTAACGGAATCTTCCCTGAAAAATTAAAAACGTCAATAATTGTACCTTTGCACAAGAAAAATGATAAACAAACCATGTCTAATTACAGGCCCATAGCGTTAATACCCGTCTTCTCAAAAATATTTGAAAGAGCAATTTATAACCCCCTATATAACTACCTTGAAAAATCAAACATATTAGTGAAGGAACAAAAGGGATTTCGTAAACAAAAGACAATTAATATGGCCATTTATGATCTTCTTCTTCCTATTTTGTCAAATGTAGATAAAAGAAATCCAGTATGTGCTATCTATATGGATTTAACTAAAGCTTTCGATTATGTAGATTACCCTATACTATTAAGTAAACTTGAAAAGTATGGCGTCAAGGGAAATATACTTGATCTCATTAGATCTTATTTGACAAACAGAAAGCAATTTGTAGAAATTACGCAAATGTGCCTTAATACCAGTCGTGAGAAAAAATACCGCTCCAAAAGCGAAATAATTAAATACGGCGTTCCTCAGGGTAGCGTGTTAGGACCCCTACTTTTTCTACTTTATATAAATGACCTTCCGGAGCAAATAAAATATCCCATGGTCCTATTCGCTGATGATAGCACCGTAGTAATTAAGTGTAATGACCCCAATACCTATGAAAATGAAATAAATATGACAGTAAATAGAATTATATCGTGGTTTAACAACAATAATTTAATTATAAACTTAGAAAAGACAAAAATTATGCATTTTTATCAAAGGACCCCACATAAAGTGTTAGACATTAAATATTTAGACACTAAAATAGAACAAACTAACGTTACTAAATTTCTTGGTATTAATATAGACAACAATTTGAATTGGAA
Organism: Autographa pulchrina; assembly: GCA_905475315.1. NCBI lineage: Eukaryota > Metazoa > Arthropoda > Insecta > Lepidoptera > Noctuidae > Autographa > Autographa pulchrina. Next base: position 29,278,301 of record FR997761.1, on the reverse strand, counting down.
ATCTCAGACAGAAGAAATATGTAAAAAACTCAATAAATTTACCTATCCAATCCAAACTAATATTATAAATGCGAAAGTAACTCTGTCTGTCTGTCTGTCTGTCTTTGCTTCACGCCTAAACTACTGAACCGATTTGTGTGAAATTTGGTACAGACATAGTTTGGAACTTGAGAAAGGACATAGGATAGTTTTTATTACAAAAAAAATAAAAAATAAAATAAAAAATAAAATTTATTCCGGACATACAGCGCCATCTATTGGTCAGGCGTCGGCATCAATTCAGTACTGAAAATTCATCGGAAAAATGTAAATAAATAGTAAAAAGGTATGAAAATATAATATAATACAACTTTTAGTACAAAGAAAATGCTCTAACGGAGTATAGATAATTTTATTAGTACTATATGTGTAAGCCCTTTTTGGATATAAATAATTTAAATTTGATCATGTTGGCGAGGTTAATAGAGGTTAATAGTTGTTTTTAAAATTCATAGATGGAGTTGCGCATTTTCTTCTATACATCTAATAAAACAGTAAATTACAACATTCTTTTGCCGGGGGTCAGATTTCATGTTACAGTATCAATTATGAACTACTGAATTGATAGCAGTAAAAAATTGAGAGAATGTTTTTGGTAAATCGTAGACGGTTGTTAGCTATTTTTAAACACGCTACTATATCTAGGTAATACGGGGTGGAGCTTTAAATTTCCAAATTCATTTTTTCATCTGCACACGTAAATTGGCATTATTGACATATAAACAAGAGGTAACTATGGCAGGCTACGGTAGCCATAGCGACCATTCTTCATTGTGATTGAAGTATACTTTTTGGAAAACTAGCTGTCGTAGTAAACAGCTTGGTGGTTGTAGGATTGGAAATGGATGTCCATGCTGCAGGTTCAAATCCAGTTGTTAATGATTGTATTTTTGTTCTTGAGTCCTTTTTGTTACATACGTTTGAATGTTTTGTTACTCAAGTTCAAGTCTCAGTCGAGCTAACACTTTTTGTGTTCTATTAGGTTAACTTTTATTAGTTTAAATCTTTGTATCATTTTGTTGTTTCTTTCGCAATGAGCAACAACTTTATGTCGTGCATTTTTTACTAGACCGATGCATAAGCTCAAAATTATTATGTTTGTATTTTAAATTTTAAGTGTGTTGCTCATTGCAGATCAAGCATGTCATATGCTGTAAAGAACGTCTGGCGTAAATGCCCTGACCATAGATATAAATCTATGGCACCGACATTTACTCCTGAATTGAAAAATAAGATTCCTCATAGATTACAACTATAAAATGATCTATGAGGAATCTTATTTTTCAATTCAGGAGTAACTTTTTTAAATTATTTCATCAAAGTAATGTGTAATGTTTTCTGTTGGTCATCTATAGAATTCCATGGACAAGTTTTTTTTTGTATTTGTAAATTTTTATTGTTTTAACTCAAAACCCAATGATCTTTTATGATATAATTTTTTAGTAAGTACTTACTCTTTAATATTCATTTTAAGGTAGCTTGCTACACGGGTTTTAATGCGTTGATCCAGATAAATCTTCTATTTTTTCGTTTACAAATTTCATTTAGTTTGTGTACCTATTTACTGGAAGTTTGGCCCAAAAACTAAAATAAAATAAACTTTCTATCGCATTCTCTACATTTTAAAATTAATATTGCATCATTTGAGCTCAGCACCTTATGCTGGGCAGTATCATCATCATCCACAGAACTTTTCCTCCCACTGTTGGGCATAGTTCTCCCCTTTTTCGTGCCATTTTCTACGGTCCTGTGCCAGCCTCATTCAGACTCGACCCGAGACTTTAACTATGTCATCGACCCATCTTGCTCCCGGACGACCGACGCTTCTTTTGCCATGCCTTGGCCACCATTCTGTCACCGTCTTAGTCCACCTGCCGTCATTTCGTCTGGGCAGCATAAAGCGACTTTATTGTAAAGGATACAGCCCCAGTCCAAGGCTTTGATCAGGGTAGAATGCGGTTGTCCTTGGTCTATTACTTAGTTTCCAGTCATAAATAATTTTAACCACAGTTTTGGTAGTTCTGATCCTGCGCCTCTCTCTATTGTCAACGTTTTCTTTCAGTTTCACGGGTCTCAGGTAAATACCTTATTAAAATGGAGCCTGCTTATCTCAGTCGTTCATCCCTTTAAAAACAACACACTCGCACACTCTTTTGCCTTTCATTAGCAGCCACCATTACCAGACCACATAGTTCCTAGCTGCTAAGTTCCTTAACTTCCACATATACTCTAGGCTTAGGCACCGCACTGACATCTGGTAGCTATTAACTAAGATGAGAACACTACCTTAGTCTTAAAACCGGACTTCACCAAAGCAGAGATGAGAAGAGCGGAGCGTAAATAATATTGATATCTACTTTCAATTTTACTGCGTAGTTCAGTATTTCGCATTTCGGGGTTTCGAACCAAAACCCCGATCCCGGTAGTCTTACTAGGGACTGCTGTACCAACGAAATACTATTGCAAAAGAAAAAAAGTGGTAAATCGTTTTTTTTGGCACGTGTCAAGCAATATTTGTGACAAAACTCTAGGTTCCACATCTGATACATTTTGCGTATAGCAGACTACTTAGAAACACTCATCTAGCGAAACAAGATAATATTGAAGTGTACATGTGTTTTGTAAATTTTTAAATATATAAAAAGAACATTCTGAAGCCGGTGTCTAGGTAGTTCGTGATGGTGACCCTCTATACCACAGTCTAATTTATATTTATTCGCACAGATGACTGATATGAACGCGAACATCGTCGCGGGTACAGCTAGTGTTATCTATAAATTATCAAAAGTTGTGAACGCAGAATCTGTACTTACAGCTTATCACGGATATGTTGCATCAACACTCAGATATGGCATAATATATTGGGGGATTTCGGTAGATAGAGAACTCGTCTTTAGAGCCCAAAAAAGATGTATCAGGGCTATGTGTGGACTAAATAGCACAGACAGTTGCCAACCATTCTTCCTGCGTTTAAAAATTCTAACCTTGGCAAGGTTAGAATTTTCGTTGTACATATACGAAACAAATGTATTTGATAAGTCTAATATATTGCTTTACAAACTCGCTACTAAAAGCTACTACAGAAAATTGCGGGATAAAAATAAATCAGAACTTGAAGTGATCCACGGCAAAACAGCACTAATGAATAAAAGTACATTCGTTATGGCCATCAAAATATTTAATAAACTACCTGAACAAATAAAAACGCTAAACATGGACAATTTCAAAAAAGTGCTATTCAAATTGTTGATAACAAAGAGCTACTATTCACTTAAGGACTATTTAGACGACAGTTCTATAATTACTTCCTCTGACAATTATACATCATCTAAACTATTTTGACGATTCATGATATGTTACTGATACTACCTACTTGACATTTATCTATTTTTTTTTTGCATGCGCTTTATTACAAATGTAAAAGTTTTCCGGATGATAATGTATAATATTATGTTATGTATATTGGGATAAGGGCAGGGGAATGATGATTATGTTAACTAAATATATTTGTACGCCTTTGGGTACAACATAGAGAAACTAAACTCTACTTGTAACATCTCACACTGTTGTAATTTGACCTATGTTTACAAATAAAGCATTCTGATTCTGATTCTGAAACTGTTTTATTTAATTTTTTACAGAAGCTTATAGTTAACAAACTTTCACGCTTTATAATTTATAAATATAATATTCAAGATTGTGACTATCAAATACATGGTTTAAAACCTAATTTCTTTTAGCCCACAGCCTATTCACAAGAGCCTGTTGTAAGGTTTGTCCCCTCCGTAGGTCCATGTTGACCCTGGGGTTATGTGGATCCTGAGAATCCAATTTATGCTTTGGCTCTCAAATTGATTTCAATCTAGAAGAGATAAAGTACTTTTAATAAAAAGCAAGATGTAGGTAATAAAATATACATATATTTAATACCTGGTGCTGTCGTTCCCTTTCAGCATTGGTCTCCTCAGCTGTGAGAGGTAATACCCCTGTATTACCTCTACTACTCGGTGTCTTTTGGCAATGTTATGCTGAACACTGCATGCATTGTCAATTCCCCCGCTGTGATAGGGCTATAGTGCTAAGTGCGTGCCACAAGCAAACATCTGAAAACACATCTTTTTTTCTTATTTACACTCTAGGTTATATTAGTCAGATAGCTTAAATCAATATGTGTTTATTGTACTACCTGAAACATGCTTTTAGTAGTCCAATGCAGCGTTCCAATATTTATTTTTATCTGGGGGCACGGCAGTGCCCCAGCCAAGTCTCGAGCAAAACGGGCACGGCCGTACCATTCTTTTCTCGAAGCGTTTCGCGGCTATTTCACCCCCCCTGTATCATCGATACGGACAAAGCTAGGGGTTTAGGTTTTCGATGACCTAGAGTAAGTATTAAAACAAGCTCAGCCTCAAAATTACATGACATTTGAACCAATAGTTTACGAGTTATGAGCGATCAAAGTTACACCATTTTGTCACTCACTGACCGATCATCAAAAATCTAGGGTACTTCTAGCAAACTTAGAACCTTCAAATTTGGCACCAAGATAGGTTTTTAGCTACATGTAAAGGGAAAATTATAAAAACGGTAATAAAGTATATACCTTAGTAAATAATATGAAATGTCATTACTAACCTGCCCGGTAAGAAATTCAAATCTTGTGTCAAATCTATTCTTTTAAAGAAAGCGTATTATAAAGTTAAAGACTACGTGGAAGACAAAAGGGCGTGGAGTGTTTAATATCTGCACATGTGGCCTCCCTGGCGGTCCTCAAGATTTGCTTGTTTACTGTAAATGAGTTCTTAAGACGCCTGTATTTCCTGAAGGCACTGGACATGCCTTGACATTCCTGTTAGGGTATTTCTTTATTTATTTTATTTCTTTTTGTGTGACTACATATACAGTGTGGAGATGACAATACGACTTTAAATGAAAACACTGGCAGTACTGGTTTATAGAAACATTTTTCAACTATCAAATAAATCCGAACATCGAAATTAAAAAAACCATTTTTTTCTAACAAACTAAATAGCTTAAAACTGCAAACAAAATAAAACATCATGTATAAAATTGGTACACTTACGGCACGCTTACGGCGATAAGAACGGCAACGCAGCTTGGTTTCATTCATGTTATAGCTGTGGCCGACGGCGACGCAGCGACGTAATGTTTGGCGCCATTATTCTTATTTTTTCAATTACACAAATCAAATCACAGAATATTAACCAAATAGTCAGGCATCATTCACCCGCGAGTTATTCACTAATCAATTTATTATTCATAATCACTTTTCGATCACATAATTATGTCGCCAGTCATTAATTTTTTTTATTTTCAATATGTCCGCCATTTTCTTGAATACATAAACTACACCGACGTATAATGTTATTTCTCACTCTTGATAATAGGTCACCATTAGCAGCCATTTCTTTCAATTTATTAAAAGATATTATTATTCTAGCTTACTACTAGTAACTAGATGCGGATTCACGCGGCTCCAGTACCGAAGGTTCTGTCGGTTCCATAAACCATTCCTTGTAAATGTATTCTCGAGATATTTGGTTTCCAACCAGCGACAGAAAGTTACTCTTATTGGTTTATCTCTCGGTAACAATGCTTGTACTTTCTTGTACTTGTAAGGTCTGCGTTTGTTACGTTTCAAAACTTTTTGAATGGTTTTGTGATTTACATGAAAATGTCGACCTGCATTACGCAGACTGGACGTCGGATTGCGATCATAATAATTAATAACTCTTTCGTCTGAAATCACATTTGCACGTGGAGGAGCACCATCTACGTGCGGGATCAAGGATTGATTTTCCCGTATCCTCTGGACAGCTTGTACAATAGTACGCCCGTGGGTCGGACACATACGCGTGTTCTCATACCTCTCACGGTATGTCCGTACAGCTAAAGCGGCATTACCGTGACACTCCCCATAAATTAAAATCATATCGGTGTATTCCGAAGCGGTATAATTGTAACGAGGCATGATTATTTAATAATAAAACCTTGAAACACCAAGTATTAAGCGTCTAATTTCGCAAAGTTTACTTCACTATTTAACTAAGTACCTATAATACGTTTATGTGTCCTGTCACTATTAAAACAAAGCGTCAAATTTCGCACAACACAACACAACAACAAAGATACGATAACACTCGCGCCGCGACTTCAAACGGGCGCGGGCGCATCCGAAATTCCAGAGGAAAACAAAACACGTCACAGCAGGAAGGAGGTCCGGTGACACACTGACCGCGTAACCTATAACCTAGACACGTCGACAAAGTGTAAGCAAAGTAGAAACAAGCAATTTACCTATCTCTTTCGCACATACATATTTTGCGATTGACATGAGTGCGTAACAGGATAGTAATAACTTTCGCATGCATTTTTTATTATTTAGCTGTGACGACACGCTTTATGACTCTTTTTTTGAGAAAATAGGTTTTTAAAGTAGCGAGCTGGCAACGTGTGTCGTTAACTTGTAGCGCGCTCAGCTGTTTACAATACATCATGTAGAAAATACTTAAACTGAAAAATAATTTCCTGTGGCTAAACTACTGGATATATTCATTTGATTTTTTGTGTGACGGTTGGGAATATCATGACTTATACGAAGTTTAATTTATGATCATATTGTCCTCCCCACCCTGTATATTGTATGTAAAATTGTTTTCTTTTTTATTTTATATACAATTTTATTTTTTTGTACTTTTTTCATGTGAATGCGTCAACAGCGTGATTTTTTATTATTCATTATAACGGATTGATTGCTTTAAATTATTATTAGTATTTTTTCTTTATTTTAAATTGTTATTAGTATTTTTTCTTTATTTTATTAACGTAGTTTTATTGCGTTGTTGACGCATATATTTAACCAATAATGTACAAATAATTGTAACAATTTATTTTTTAAAAGAGTAACCTATGGAGTTTCTTGCCGGCTCTTCTCCATAGGAAGGACACTTTGGAACCGAGCAACTAGAGTCAGTAGATTTAACGTAACGTTTCTTGAGCGCCTTTTTTATTTGGTTTATAAGAAATAAAAACATTTTGATTTTGATTTTGATTTTGAAACAAATTTATATTTGCGGTTTTACAAGAACATGGTATATGAATTTTGACTGCATTGTTAACTTTGTTCTTTGTTTATGTACAAAAAGCAAATATTTTTTATAGCAATTTTGTTTATTTATAAAAAGAAAAGAAAGAGACCTACAAAAAATAAATGAGATCCCACCAAAAACATTCAATGTAAAAAAAAGCCAAGTCTCTCTATGCAATTCTTCCATCGTAAAAAGTTTTGAGATCGCATAGAAGCCAAGTCCTGTTCAACTTAATTTGTAATAATAAATCAATATTTTGTGACTATATCAATAGTTTTGTTTACATTACAATAATAATGACTTGGCCATGAGCACAATAAGATACAAATATAAAGCGGCATATTTGGAGGAGTTGCAAGTAAATAATAAATAATATCAGGACACCTTAACCGACAGTCGGTATCATCCAAGATCAGTGAACTGTACATGCATTATGGCGCATGTTTAGTCCATAGTGATCTCAAATTCCAATCAGTTACAAAATCATGTCCATAATATATATAATATATAAATTCAACGGTATTTGCACGTAATTACAAGGAGCAAACGACCTTTAACTTGTGCTCATGGCTAAGTCACTGTTATTGTAATGTAAACAAAACTTTTGATATAGTCACAAAATATTGATTTACTAGCTGTACCCGCGACGATGTTCGCGTTCATATCAGTCATCTGTGCGAATAAATATAAATTAGACTGTGGTATAGAGGGTCACCATCACGAACTACCTAGACACCGGCTTCAGAATGTTCTTTTTATATATTTAAAAATTTACAAAACACATGTACACTTCAATATTATCTTGTTTCGCTAGATGAGTGTTTCTAAGTAGTCTGCTATACGCAAAATGTATCAGATGTGGAACCTAGAGTTTTGTCACAAATATTGCTTGACACGTGCCAAAAAAAACGATTTACCACTTTTTTTCTTTTGCAATAGTATTTCGTTGGTACAGCAGTCCCTAGTAAGACTACCGGGATCGGGGTTTTGGTTCGAAACCCCGAAATGCGAAATACTGAACTACGCAGTAAAATTGAAAGTAGATATCAATATTATTTACGCTCCGCTCTTCTCATCTCTGCTTTGGTGAAGTCCGGTTTTAAGACTAAGGTAGTGTTCTCATCTTAGTTAATAGCTACCAGATGTCAGTGCGGTGCCTAAGCCTAGAGTATATGTGGAAGTTAAGGAACTTAGCAGCTAGGAACTATGTGGTCTGGTAATGGTGGCTGCTAATGAAAGGCAAAAGAGTGTGCGAGTGTGTTGTTTTTAAAGGGATGAACGACTGAGATAAGCAGGCTCCATTTTAATAAGGTATTTACCTGAGACCCGTGAAACTGAAAGAAAACGTTGACAATAGAGAGAGGCGCAGGATCAGAACTACCAAAACTGTGGTTAAAATTATTTATGACTGGAAACTAAGTAATAGACCAAGGACAACCGCATTCTACCCTGATCAAAGCCTTGGACTGGGGCTGTATCCTTTACAATAAAGTCGCTTTATGCTGCCCAGACGAAATGACGGCAGGTGGACTAAGACGGTGACAGAATGGTGGCCAAGGCATGGCAAAAGAAGCGTCGGTCGTCCGGGAGCAAGATGGGTCGATGACATAGTTAAAGTCTCGGGTCGAGTCTGAATGAGGCTGGCACAGGACCGTAGAAAATGGCACGAAAAAGGGGAGAACTATGCCCAACAGTGGGAGGAAAAGTTCTGTGGATGATGATGATACTGCCCAGCATAAGGTGCTGAGCTCAAATGATGCAATATTAATTTTAAAATGTAGAGAATGCGATAGAAAGTTTATTTTATTTTAGTTTTTGGGCCAAACTTCCAGTAAATAGGTACACAAACTAAATGAAATTTGTAAACGAAAAAATAGAAGATTTATCTGGATCAACGCATTAAAACCCGTGTAGCAAGCTACCTTAAAATGAATATTAAAGAGTAAGTACTTACTAAAAAATTATATCATAAAAGATCATTGGGTTTTGAGTTAAAACAATAAAAATTTACAAATACAAAAAAAAACTTGTCCATGGAATTCTATAGATGACCAACAGAAAACATTACACATTACTTTGATGAAATAATTTAAAAAAGTTACTCCTGAATTGAAAAATAAGATTCCTCATAGATCATTTTATAGTTGTAATCTATGAGGAATCTTATTTTTCAATTCAGGAGTAAATGTCGGTGCCATAGATTTATATCTATGGTCAGGGCATTTACGCCAGACGTTCTTTACAGCATATGACATGCTTGATCTGCAATGAGCAACACACTTAAAATTTAAAATACAAACATAATAATTTTGAGCTTATGCATCGGTCTAGTAAAAAATGCACGACATAAAGTTGTTGCTCATTGCGAAAGAAACAACAAAATGATACAAAGATTTAAACTAATAAAAGTTAACCTAATAGAACACAAAAAGTGTTAGCTCGACTGAGACTTGAACTTGAGTAACAAAACATTCAAACGTATGTAACAAAAAGGACTCAAGAACAAAAATACAATCATTAACAACTGGATTTGAACCTGCAGCATGGACATCCATTTCCAATCCTACAACCACCAAGCTGTTTACTACGACAGCTAGTTTTCCAAAAAGTATACTTCAATCACAATGAAGAATGGTCGCTATGGCTACCGTAGCCTGCCATAGTTACCTCTTGTTTATATGTCAATAATGCCAATTTACGTGTGCAGATGAAAAAATGAATTTGGAAATTTAAAGCTCCACCCCGTATTACCTAGATATAGTAGCGTGTTTAAAAATAGCTAACAACCGTCTACGATTTACCAAAAACATTCTCTCAATTTTTTACTGCTATCAATTCAGTAGTTCATAATTGATACTGTAACATGAAATCTGACCCCCGGCAAAAGAATGTTGTAATTTACTGTTTTATTAGATGTATAGAAGAAAATGCGCAACTCCATCTATGAATTTTAAAAACAACTATTAACCTCTATTAACCTCGCCAACATGATCAAATTTAAATTATTTATATCCAAAAAGGGCTTACACATATAGTACTAATAAAATTATCTATACTCCGTTAGAGCATTTTCTTTGTACTAAAAGTTGTATTATATTATATTTTCATACCTTTTTACTATTTATTTACATTTTTCCGATGAATTTTCAGTACTGAATTGATGCCGACGCCTGACCAATAGATGGCGCTGTATGTCCGGAATAAATTTTATTTTTTATTTTATTTTTTATTTTTTTTGTAATAAAAACTATCCTATGTCCTTTCTCAAGTTCCAAACTATGTCTGTACCAAATTTCACACAAATCGGTTCAGTAGTTTAGGCGTGAAGCAAAGACAGACAGACAGACAGACAGAGTTACTTTCGCATTTATAATATTAGTTTGGATTATTACAAATTAAGTTGAACAGGACTTGGCTCCTATGCGATCTCAAAACTTTTTACGATGGAAGAATTGCATAGAGAGACTTGGCTTTTTTTTAGATTGAATGTTTTTGGTGGGATTTATTTATTTGGAATAACAAACAGTTACACATTAGATCTTATAAACTAACTTACAAAACAAATACATGATACAAACGTGTAACTCACACCGTTATCCACAGAATACAAAAGAGAAGGATAGTTTTGAGCAGAATGATTAATAAAAATTTAAAAAATATATATATTTTAGAAACACAAATCAATCACATTTACAAATCCTTAATGATTTGAACAAGACAATTCCGAAACTCATTAGCCGGCATTGCAAATATGTCCAATTCAGGAAAAATCTTATTATAATTGTTAGTAATCCGCCGCAGGGGCGCGCGAACGCCAGCATTGGTTCGGCAGGAAGAAACCGCAAAAAGTGGGCGAGCGCGCACCTCTCTTCTTATGACAGTCCTAGGAACAAAGTAATGTATTCTACTTGTTATGTCTAAACAGTCGTACCTGTGATTGCAAACATCATAAAGAAACATGGTTTCTAGGTATAATCGTCTGGACTTAAGTGTCATTACATTAAAGTTTTTTAGCAAATCATTATATGAGGGGAAGTTGCGGTAACATCGATATTGCACTGATCTTAAAAATTTACGTTGAACTTTTTCTAAGCTCTCTACATATTTATTATAATAAGGGTTCCAAATAACTACGGCGTACTCTAGTTGGGATCTAACTAACGATTTATAAAGATGGATGAAAGTACTAGCACGTTTAAAGTCAGTGGTAGCCCTCATCACACATCCGTACATACGGTAGGCGCTTTTAATTATATCATGAATGTGCTGGTCAAGGTGTAATCTGTCGTCCAGCAACACGCCAAGATATCCGATGGAGGGAACATTACGTAGAGCAATGTTATTTAAATTATAATTGTATGATAATTTATTCTTATTTTTTGTGAATGAAATTGTGGAACATTTAGAAATATTTAAGTGAAGTTTGTTTTTAACGCAATACTCTGAAAAACGGTCTAGATCATCTTGCAACTGTTGACAATCAGAATGATTTTTTACTGACTTAAAAATGTTCAAGTCATCGGCATATAACAAGAATTTTGAGTTTTTAAAACAATCATCAATATCGTTAATAAATAAAATGAATAAAAGGGGGCCCAAGATCGAGCCCTGAGGCACGCCAGAGGAAACGTTTATAGTTGTAGAATGAAACCCTCTTATTACAACCTTTTGAGTTCTTTTTATAACGTAAGACGAAAACCAACGAAGCAAGTCACCGCGGATACCATTGTATGCTATCTTTGTCAGTAGTAATTCATGGTCTACCCTGTCGAAAGCCTTTCGGAAGTCTGTATAAACTGAATCAACTTGAACTTGCTGATCCATACAATTAAATAAATAATCAGTAAAAGTGAGTAAGTTGGTGGTGGTAGACTTTCTTTTAATAAATCCATGCTGTTGTTCTAAGATAATTTTGTAAATGCTCTTATGTATCTCGTTATAGACAAGTCTTTCAAAAAGCTTCGACAAGGCAGACAGAATGGATATAGGGCGGTAGTTTTGAACATCTTGTCTTGATCCGGTTTTATATACGGGAGTTATGTTGGCTCTTTTCCACACTTCTGGAAAAGTGCCTTCTAACAGACAGCGATTTAATATAATATAGAGAGGTATGTACACACTACCTGCGGTCTTTTTGAGAATAAAAGGTTGCAGGTTATCAGGTCCTGGACCTTTGGTGACATCTAACGCTTTTAACGAGTAGTAGATTTTTTGAGCACTAAGTTCAATGTTTGTGATATGAGTGAGATGTAAATTACCTTCTTCAGGGGGCAACCATGTCTCAGCGTTAAAAGTGGTACTCTCATAAACGGAATGGAAGAAGTTCGCAAACATATCACAGATCTCATCTGGATTGCTAGACCTTTGATTTTTATAAAACATTGTAGCCGGAATACCATCTTTACCCTTGCGATTCGAGATGTAACTCCATAGATATTTTATGTTTTTCTTAATATTATCCTCTGTAGAGTTAATGTAATTATTATAATGCTCTCTGGATGCAATCTCAAATCTACGCCTATAAATAGAGAACTGTTCATAATCAGCGATGTTATGGTACGTATTCCTGTTATGGTACGTTTTCCGATAGGTTTCTTGTGGCCACATGTCGCATATAATAATTATGCTCAGGAGTTCCTTCTGCTGTGTCTAATATAGGAGTCAACACATCATTTAAAGGATCTTTCACTTGATTCACAGCCCGCGAACGGTAGTCTGAGAAACGATAAGGAAGAATGATTGCCCAACCAAAGTTTGGAATGAGCCCGTCGCGTAAAAAGCGAGCGCAATGAGTACCTGTAATAAATATACATGTTAAATATGAAACACTACTTTTGAAGGCAAATTGAAGGCAATGAACATTCTTTATACGTGAGTGTGTACAAGTCAATTTTTTTACACGTAATTAAATATCTGTTGTAACTACCTATGTTTGTTAAGCGAGTTAATAGCCCATACTGGTATTGGTAATTGGACGCTAGTGTCTCATTTTAGGCTATTGTTGATTGTGCAAAACATGCATTCAGCATTGACAATGCTGACTTCTGCTCTCTTCTTTTTGTGGCATCAAATCGGCCACCGATCTAACATAAAATAGACATACAGACGGACTTCTATCAATGATTAGAAGTCCGTCTGTACTGGAAATAATTTTTAATACTGTTTGTTTCGCGACAGATTGGTGCAATGGTGTCATGGAGCACCTGGTTTTGTACCCTAGTGTACCGTTCAACGGCCAAGTCACACAACATTAACTATAATAGTAAAGAAATCGCAGTAAGGACTACTAGACCTTAGACTTGGTACGACTTTGTCTAGATTTCATTACTTTTTAGAGATAAACAAGCAGCTCCATCGAGACTCGGCTAGTCTTTTACAGAATGTTTTTGGTGGGATTTCACTTCTTTTTGTAGAAACGTGGGCATATTGATTTATTTTATTAGATTTTCTTATTTGACACAGATTATTTTCTTTTTAGGAGTAGTTTTTTTTATTATTACAAATCTTTCTTTATTATTGTTATAATCCGTCACTAATCAAAAAATTCCTAACCTTTTCAAATCTTCGAATTGTTATAATAACAACTTGCTAATCTAGTGACGTGTGCGGGTATTGGTCGCCACTCTTAGTCCAATGCATTATATTTTGACCAAATTTTGAGCAAAATTAATATTAGTGTAATTTGTTTATTTAATTTGTGTAATGTTCGAGTAGAATAAAGTTAATCGTTCGATTATTTCTTCTTGTAAACTTGTAAGTATAAGTATAAAAGTTAGTCTAGTCTTATCCAGAGTTTTCCTTTAATTTTATTTATATGCGTATTAAGAGGAAAGGCGGGCGAAGAGACTTTTGAAAATTCGGTTTTTGAAGAAAGTAGTTCTGTCGCTCTATCGCAAGGTTTGTGAATGTGTGATTAAGTTGACAGTGTGTGAGTGTCAAAGCGCGCTCGTTTCATGTAGTTGTCTACTTACTCACCAAAATCATTTTAAACATCTGCACACGTTAATTGGCATTATTGACGTATAAACAAGGGGTAACCATGACAGTACAAGGTAGCCATATGATGAACTTTTTGAAATAATAGCCGTAGTATTAAACAGCTTAGTGGTAGTATGATTGGGAATTAATATTCTTGCTGCAAGTTCGAATCTTAGGCGAGACACTCTTTTTTAGTTTTAGTAACTAATCTTTTTTAGTTAAATTTTGTTGCTTTGTACGACATAAGAATATTTTTGATTGTTTATATCTTTGTCGTGCATTTTTGGTTTGAGTGTAGCCTTAGGGGCGCTATGGAGCAAGGACTTAGTCAAATTTTCGAAGTTTTTTTTTTTCGGAATCTTTTCGATTTTTTTGCAGTATCGGGTTGACCTTGTCTGTAGCAACCATTTAGGGTCTGAGAAGCATGGCCCTACGACGCACCGTTTCCGAGATATGAGCCTTCTACCGGTTTTTTATTTTATATAAAACAATTTATATTTCCAAAATGGTAGCTCGGATGAGATTGTTTTCGGGAAAGAAATTGTTGCTCTACTCAAAAGCCATGAGGTCATGTAAATAAATTAGCAAAAACTTCAAATTCAAATTCAAATTCTTTATTTGCAGAATATGGGTAAGTTAACAAGATGGTCTTTAATGAAGTTATAAATCGCCATAATCAGGCTCACGCCATGCAAATTTAAATGCAAATTAACTACAGACGAATTAAACACATTATCATGGAAACATGACAATCTTACAATAATAACATTACATTCAGTTATAAATCTTAATACTAATGGAAAAAATACAAAACAATACATAATGTCAAAGAGCAGAAATAGCCACTAGAGAATTTTAAATATTAATATATTATTATACTATATTTCGTTCGTATTGGTTCATAAGCAATGTTAAAATAAGTAAATTTATATTCAGATTAACAGTTTTTATAACTTTTCATCAAGAAATTCTTTTACCGAGTAATATGATTTGTCTATAAGTATTTTCTTTACTTGATTTTTTAAAATATTATTATTTGATATTTTGAGTAAGGAGTTAGGCAAATGGTTGTACACTCTAGGAATCATGCAAAACACACTATTATTTAAAAGACCAGTTCTGTTAGAAACAAAGCTTATTTTAAATTGGTGCCTCTTGCTTTTTAGTTTAACAAAAAAGTTGTTGTTATTTCTGACAAACATAATCATGTCCAATATATATAAACAGGGAAATGTTAAAACTTTAATTTTAGGGAATATTGGTCTACAACTTTCTGTCTGCGGCATCCTAAAAATCGCTCTAACGCATTTCTTTTGCGCTCTGAATACAATTTCTTTATCTGCAGAGTTGCCCCAGAACATAACACCATACATCAAAAGAGGGGTAACGTACCCATGTTAGGCTGTAAGAAGTGTGGGTGTATTAACAGTTTTTGATAACATGTAGATTGCATACGAATATTGATTTAGTTTTTTGCATAACATTTCCACATGTGGTTTCCAATTTAACTGAGAATCAATGTTTACTCCCAAGAATCTTGTTACATTTACTTGTTCAATTTTTGTGTCTACGTAACTTATATCCATTTCTTTTAATGAATCAACCCTATTTCTAAACGTCATCAATTTTGTTTTGCTTAAATTAATTTTTAAATTATTTGAAATTAGCCATTTAACAATATTATTTAAAGTATTATTTATCTCTATTTCCATTTGGCCTTTATCTCTTCCAGTAAATATAATTGTACTATCATCAGCAAATAAAACAGTATTATTAGGCGTTACTCCAGGTAAATCATTAATATATATAATAAATAACAATGGCCCCAATACACTACCTTGTGGTACCCCAAATTTATTATTTTTGTAGTTAGATTCGTAAGTAGTTAATTTTTTATTTGAATAGTTTAGTCTTGTGATTTGTGTTAACTGTTTACGATTGCTAAGATAACTCTTTATCAGATCATAGACGTTTCCCCTGATTCCGTAGGCATATAATTTATTTAATAGTGTATTGTGATCAACGTAATCAAAAGCTTTTGTTAAATCCATATATTTAACAAAAGTTTGACGACCTCCGTGGTCGAGTGGCGTACGCACCGGTTTTAAAGGTGTCGCCAGCTCTGAGGTCCCGGGTTCGATCCCCGGACGGGTCAATGTAGAAAACCACTTTTCTACATTGTCCCGGGTCTGGGTGTTTGTGGTACCTTCGTTGTTTCTGAATTCCATAACACAAGTGCTTTAGCAACTTACTTTGGGTTCAGAGCAATGTATGTGATGTTGTCCGCATTTATTTATTTATTTTATTTATATATAGGGCACACGAATAGTTTTTTTTATCAAGCTCTATTATAATATTACGTAAAAATTTAAAAATTGCCATATTTATTCTCTTTCCTTTTCTGAAACCTATTTGTTCATTTGCAAGTAAGTTATGTGCTTCGAAGTAATTATATATATTTTCATGGATTACTTTTTCAAATACTTTCGACAAAATTGGTACTAGCGCAATAGGTCTATAGCAACTCATTTCGTTTCTGTCCCCTTTCTTAAAGATGGGTTTTATGACAGTAAACTTTAATTTTTCAGGAAAAACACCATGGGATATACAAAGATTGATTATATGACTTAGTATGGGTGCTAGTTTAATTGATACATATTTTAAAACATTAGTCGAAATGTCATCAATGTACTGTTTGTTGATTTTAGTCGTTTAATTACGTTTAGAATGTCATTTGGAGTAGTGGGTTTCATAAATATTGAATTAGATTTACTTGAAATATTAATTGGTGCGTTATGGGGGACTAATTTACTAATTTGAATTATAAAATATTCATTAAATTCGTTGGTTATTTTGAGGGGGTCTTTAATTGTAATTTCATTTATATTTATTTGTTGTATTTCTTGTTTTGGTACATTCCTTTTATTTCTGTTAATTACAGTCCACGTGGCTTTACTTTTATTATTTGAATTATTTATGTAGTTATCATTCTTAGTTTTTTGCGTCAATTTTATAATACGATTTAACCTCACCGACAGCTCTTTAAAGGTTTTTTTGTTATGTTCTGTTTGGTTTTTCCGATACTGCCATAATAACTGACGCTTACGCTTGCAACATAGTCTAATACCCTTTGATATCCATTTTGAATTTGCTTTCGCATTAATTTTGGTACACTTTTTAGGGAAACATAAATTATAAAATAGACAGAAATCGTCATAAAAATCGTCAAACGCCACATTTGGGTCATCACATGTGAACACACTATTAAAACTTAAAGCGTTTAGGCAATTGTTGAATTTTTTCATGTTTTCTTTGCTATAGTCGCGTCTTTGAATGAACCAATATTTAAGAGAATAGCTGAGGTTTACTGGACATGTAAGTATTTGCGCGGTGTGATCTGATAATGCAAGCTCTAGGACTCTTGCTTCGCAGCCACGAATGTTAAACATGAAGTTGTCAATACATGTTCCACTAGCCATCCTAGCTGGTTCGTTTATCCCTATTTTAAGATTAAATGAAGACATTATTTGCATTAGTTCAATAGACTCTTTACTCTTTTTTAGTGTGTTAATGTTGAAGTCACCACAAAGTATAACCTTATTTTTACCAAAACAAAACCGATTCAAAAGAGAGTCAAGTAATCTAAAGAATTTATTTATGTCTTCAGCACTGACCTTTGGTGGTCTATAAATGCAGAATATATATAATTTATGGTCAGACAAATGTATTCCTGAACATTCAATAATACCTTCTGTTGAATTTTTTTTTATGTCATTGATAGGAGTAAATTTCTGTGAGTTTTGAATAAGAATACAACATCCACCTCGACGATTCTTGCGATTAAACACTGAACCCACAGAATAATTTGGAATGTTTAATGAAAATAAGTCACAGATAGACATGTTGTGCTCAGTTATGCATATAATATCCTGTACACTTTCCAAAGATTTCAATGAAGCAACTAATAAGTCCGATTTGTTTATCAACCCGTTTATATTTTGGTGTAGTATTCTAATTTTGTTGTAAACGAAAAAAATCATTTGATTGATTTGATTGTGTTGTATCAGTTAACATGTCAGTTTGGGTACTAATATTACGAAGATCTTTTAACACATCAGTCTGGGTGCCCCTATCAATTAATGCCTGTGTATGTTCCATCCATGTCATTGTTATTAAAACCCTTACAATACAAATCATACTTTAGTCTGTAATCTAGACGGAGAATTTATTTTAAGAGTGACTGAGCTGTATAGAGAGGAAAAGAAATGCGTTTAGGTATCATTACGGAGTACTTCATATCTACAAAATTAGCATTTTTAAACTTAGTACACGCGAATTTAATTTCATAATTTAATTTTTTCTCATTTAGACATTTGTTACGTGGTATTTCTGAAATTATTACATTTGGTTGACATGTATTACTTAAAAACTCATTCAGCGAAAACAAGAGTTCATTAGGGTTTCTATCATGAATTCCTGCTAGAATAATTATAAAAAATTTTGTTTTCTAGTCAGGGTCACCAGGTACTCCAGATCTTCGATTATCCTAGTTTTTATAGTTTTCCCTTTATGTGGCCATAAAACCCTAACTCTGTACCAAATTTCAGCTCTCTGAGTTTATGGGAAGTACTAGTTCTATTTTGATGATCATGAGTGAGTGTGTGTCGTAAATGCGAAACTTTGCTTTCGCTTAACTTCGGAACTAAATGATCTGAAATGTTTGACGGGCCTGTTGGTCTAGTGGTTAGTGACCCTGACTGCTATACCGGAGGTCGTGGGTTCGATTCCCACCCAGGACAAATGTTTGTGTGATGAGCACGATCATTTGTTCTGGTTGTCTGGGTGTAATTTATCTATCATATGTATGTATTTAGAAATATATAAGTATGTTTATCAGTTGCCTGGTTACCATAACACAAGCTCTGCTTAGCTTGGGATCAGATAACCGTGTGTGAGTTGTCCCGGAATATTATTATTATTATTATTATCTACAGACTTGAAATTTTGGATTTTAAGTATATGATTACAGCTTACTGGATGACGAAAATTTCTGCACTCTGGTCTTATCTAGAGGTTCTCAAATAGAGGCCTGAAAATGCGGCGAAATGGTTCCAGTAAAGGATGGTACGGCAGTGTTTGCTTCGCGCTCGACTTGGCGGGGGCACTGCCGTGCCCCCCGATACATGTTAAATATGAAACTGCTTTTGAAGTCAAATTGAAGGCAATGTAACAAATTTACATTAAGCGCATGTACATCGTGTACCACAAACATCTGTAATTACAATATATTATATCTAGCTAATATATGGTTAAGTTATTAGGATATTATCTTTACTAACCTTATAAGAAGGCGAGATAGCGTCGGATCGTCGGTCTACCTTTAAGTGAGGAGTTAACTCGGACACTAACTGAGTAACTTAATGTTTCTTCTCTTTGTTTTTATGGATTCTGTCTCGCGAAGATCGCGGAATGGATCCACATGGAGCCTCAACCTGGCACGGAAATGACGACGCTGAATATTTCGGCGTCGACGCTCACGTTAATTGGCTAACACCAAAATACGTAAACGCAAAGCAGCAGCAGCTGGTCTCATTTTTGTTATAAGTAATAAAAAAATGCTTTAATGCGTAAAACAATTGGAGCAACTTCTTAGTTCTTATGCAAGTACGTTGTATTTGCAAAATGGCGCGTTTTCGTTGAGTTTGACGTTTAATGTCGTACTTCAACTGCTGTCAAAAAATAGCGGATTCATCTCCACCCCGGATAGACATCGTAAACGAAACCTAGAAATTCACGCGGGTGAAACCGCGGAAACAGCTAGTTAAAAATAATAAGATTAATTAGAGGGGCTTGTGACTAAGTGTACGCCATACGGTTAGACCGATAATATAGGTTAAGCCACGCTCGCCGCGGTTGGTCCGTAGATGGGTCACCATTTCTAACCATACCGAGACCCCTCTTTCTTGAAACCTTCTTGGTACTCAAGATTATTTTATTTTATGTCTTGTATGGTTTTAATTTTCCTTTTCTAAAGAAAAAGTAGCACATACAGCAGACTTCCAATGTGTCTGGCAAGATGTTTAAACCATTCAAACTGTCCGGCATTTGAGGTAACGTCTTTTTATAGCTTCCCAAGTAACATATATAAAATTTAGCTTTTATACTATGACGAAAGTTAGGTACTATTTTATACACCTTTACTACTTGATAGCTGCCAAAGTAACCACAACCCAAACTCTATAGTCGCTTGTCGTTCTCACCTGTATAGGGCACATGCAGTGAGGAACTTTCAGCTTTTATAAAATGACGAAGGTCTGGCAGTCGTTGGCTCTTAGGCTATTTGTTTTATTTTCACAGCTTAAAGACAATGAGACCTAAGTATTTGTTTGGGTAGGTAATTTAGACACGTGCGCAAAGGAAGAAATAACTTTAATGTAGCGAAGAATGTAATAGACATGAATTACAATCACTTATTTGTTCTATAATATTTGCACGGATAGTTAACTTAGGCGCGCGCGCACTGTGTGGTAGACATGGGCAGACTGGTTGGTGGCGCGAGCGGCGATGGCGATGCGGCCGACGGCCGTGCGGCCCTCGTCCCCCGCGTCCCGCAGCACAGTGGCGCCGCGGTACAGTAACGCACAGCGTGCGTTAACAACCTCCCACACCTTGATAGCTCAGCTATCTATCTTCAGTTTTGCAGTCCTTATCATCATTGGGTATAATACAGAACTTATGGACTGCTCTCTTAATTGTTCCTCTCGACGTGTAGACATCAGCGACTCTGCTGACGCCATCTCTTCCAGGATAAAGTTTTGTTATTCGGCCTAGGCGCCAACATAATGGAGGGAGGTGGTCTTCCTTCAGTATAATCAAGTCTCCTACTTTGGGTTCTAGTTGTGGTTTCCGCCACTTCGTTCTTTGTTGTAGCTCGGCCAGGTACTCTCGACGCCACCTCTCCCAAAATTGCTGCCGCAGCTGCTCTATCCTCTCGTATCTGTTGGGTCTCGTTTTGTTAATGGTTAGAGACGGCACTGAAGTGAGTGGCCGCCCGATAAGGAAGTGCCCCGGAGTAAGGGGAAGGATATCTGATGGGTCCGATGAGAGGGGAGATAGGGGTCGTGAATTTAGGATAGCTTCTATTTGTATGAATAACGTCGACAGTTCCTCAAACGTTAAGGCTGCGTTGCCTGCTACTCTTTTTAAGTGGTGTTTGGATGACTTTACCCCAGCTTCCCATATACCCCCAAAATGAGGTGAATATGCAGGGCTGAACTTGAATCTAATGCCTTCAGTGCTGCCATACTCTATCACAGCTTCGCGACTAGATTTTAGAACGCGACCCAATTCATTGTTTGCCCCTACAAATGTTTTACCATTGTCTGAATAAATCTCGTAAGGTTTACCTCTTCTTGCTACAAATCGTCGTAGGCACATTAGGAACGCTTCAGTAGTGAGATCACTTACAAGCTCTAAGTGGACGGCTTTAGTTGTAAGACAAACAAATAAGCAAAGGTAACATTTAGTTACGCGATTACCTCGGCCTTTTTTACTCGATATCATGAATGGACCAGCAAAATCTGTTCCACACGTATAAAAGGGAAAACTGGGATTTGTTCTAACATTTGGAAGATTACCCATAATAGGCTGTACTGTTTTGCCTCTGAAACGTATACACACAATACAGTTTCTTATTATACTACGAGCTAAGTTCCTGCCACCTATAGGCCAATATTCTTCCCTAATAGATGATAAAAGTAATTGTGGTCCGGCATGGAATAAACGTATATGCTCGTATCTCATTAGTAATTTAGTAAAATTATGTTTGGAGTCAAGTAATATTGGGTGCCTTTTGTCAAAATTATAATTAGGATTTTGTATACGACCACCCACCCTGAGTATACCATCTGAATCTATAAATGGGTTAAGTGGCAATATTTTAGATTTATGATGGAGTTCTTTGCCCGTTTTGATTGTATCTATTTCACTAGAAAATGATTGCACTTGACACAATTTGATTAATGTTTTCAATGAATTACTAAGCTCATCAGTGTTAAGACAACCTGTTAACTTATTATAAGTTTTAACCTTACTGTACTTGAAAATAAAATTGTTAATAAATCTATGGACATAGGCTATAATTCTTTTGAGTTTAGTAAAACTTGAGGCTCTGTCGCAAAATGACCACTTCTCAAAATGACTACAGGTAGCAAAATGTCCCTTTCTCAAAATGTCCCTTTCGCAAAATGTCCCTTTCGCAAAATGTTCCTTTCGCAAAACGTCCCTTTCGTAAAATGTCCCCTTCCTCAAACGGACATTAATTACTTTCATCAGTAAAAAAACTGGTCAAGAGCCAGTAGGTGTACAACACAGAGGGGTACTATACTAATGTTTAATCATTAAAATATGGGTAGGCGCATGCACATAAACTAAAATTAAAATAATAAAAATCGAAGTTTGCTAGATTTAATGTCGACATTTATTTCGACAAGAAATACAAAGTGTTATTAGCTAAATTAGAAAAAAATGAGTTAACACTTCAACAATTTATAAAAAATAATAATTTTATTACGATTATTATTAAAATAAATGTTACAATTATTGTAAGATGTTCTTTTTATTTGGGTTAAGTTTAATTTGTTGATTGTTTATTTGTGTAAATTGATATTTTGATTGACATTAAATCTGGCAAACTTCGATTTTTTTTATTTTAATTTTAGTTTATGTGCATGCGCCTACCCATATTTTCATGATTAAACATTAGTATAGTACCCCTCTGTGTTGTACACCTACTGGCTCTTGACCAGTTTTTTTACTGATGAAAGTAATTAATGCCTGTTTGAGGAAAGGGACATTTTACGAAAGGGACGTTTTGCGAAAGGAACATTTTGCGAAAGGGACATTTTGCGAAAGGGACATTTTGAGAAAGGGACATTTTGCTACCTGTAGTCATTTTGAGAAGTGGTCATTTTGCGACAGAGCCAAACTTGAATATCTAGAAAAGTCTAAGAAATTAGTTTCTAAGCTAATAATATGTAGAACTTTTAATTCTGGTAATTCTATGTTTGGAACACCTTGGTGTGGCCATTCGCTTGGTTCCCTTCCAAGGTACGCAGGTCCCTCCCACCACAGGGATGAGGACTGTAATTGCTGTGGAGTTACACCTCTTGATGCTAAGTCAGCAGGGTTACAATCTGTAGGCACATGTCGCCATGAATAGTCAGATGTAATTTCATTTATTTCATTCACCCTGTTACGAACAAAAGGTTTTAGTTGTTTATATTGAATATTAAGCCAACCGAGTACTACTGTTGAATCTGTCCAAATAGTTTTACTAGTAATATTACAGCGGAGTGACTCTAAGACCTTTGCACACAACCTAGCTCCGAGCAATGCCCCACACAACTCCAGACGTGGAA
Source organism: Autographa pulchrina (assembly GCA_905475315.1). NCBI lineage: Eukaryota > Metazoa > Arthropoda > Insecta > Lepidoptera > Noctuidae > Autographa > Autographa pulchrina. The sequence goes on along the minus strand of FR997761.1, from coordinate 29,254,756 downwards.
TAGTAGTTGGTTTTAAGGGAGCTACCCGAGCCTTGGCACATAGTAGCTTAACTGTAACCTTATTGTTAACATCAGTTGTGCGCAAATATACACAGGCACTATATGCATTTTGTGAAGCATCAACGAAACAGTGTAACTCTATTGATATAGGCGAATCACAAATAACATTTCTTTCTAATTGGATACTGGATAGACATGATAAATTTTTTATAAATGTTAACCAAGAATTTTTTATGTCGTTGGGTACTAAATCATCCCAGTCTACCTTAGCACTCCATAAACGTTGTAAAATTATTTTTGCAGTAATAATGCAAGCACATAGTATACCTAAAGGATCGAAAATTTTGCAAGTCATTGAGATTATAGTTCTCTTAGTTATCTCTAAAGTAGATTCTATATTTATTGGGAATTGAAGTGTGTCCATTTTAGGGGACCAATTAAGACCTAGAACACTTGACTGTCTCGTAAGGTCTAATGTAGCATTTAACATAGGCTCGTCTGCAAATATATCAGGCGAATTTGTGCGTATTTTGCGTAACGGAAAATGAGCTGAGTCTAATATTTGTGTCACATTCTTATAAATATGCATTAGCTCCTCTTTAGTAGATGCTCCAGTGCTTAAATCATCATAGTAGAAGTCATTTTTAATTATATTAGCAATATGCTGATCCGTACATTCCTCTGCTAACTGAAGGATACATCTTGTGCTTAGAAACGGTGCAGACGCTGTACCATATGTCACAGTGTTTAACTGTAAGACCTTAAGGGGCATAGATGAATCTTCCCTCCACAAAATTAATTGTAAATGACGTTGTGATTCCACAATAGAAATTTGTCTGAACATTTTCTCAATGTCCCCTGTTAGTACGAATTTATGAGTGCGAAAACGTAACATAATATTAAATAAATCATTTTGCACAACTGGACCTATCATCTGGATATCATTTAGTGATTTTCCAGAGGATGTTTTCATTGAAGCATCGAAAACTACTCTAAGTTTTGTAGTTTCACTTTTTTCTCTTAATACTGCATGGTGAGGCAAGTAATTACCAAACCTTGGACGCTCTATTTCTTCTAAATGACCAAGATTTGAATATTCTTTTATAAAGTCACAATACTGTTTTTTAATATTTGGATTCTTATCTAACTTACTTTCTAAACAAAAGAAACGCCTTTTGGCAATGTTATAAGAGTCACCTAGTGCTTTTTCTGGTGAGTCCTTGAGTGGCATTTTAACACTAAATCTACCACTTGGCAAACGAGTTGTATTTTCTATAAAACTATTCTCACAAGCTTGTTCTTCAAGAGTATAAGATATTTTGTTTGAAGGCAATTCATCGACCTCCCAAAATCTTTGTAATGATTCTTGAATATCATCCTGCGTGATATTACAATTTAATACATTAATACTAGAGTGAGCCTTTTTTGTACGAATTAACTTAGAGTCATGTACATTTCCTATAGGGCCTGACACTAACCAACCAAGTTTTGAATGTTGTAATACAGGTTGGTGTTTACCTAATCTTATTTGTTGGGTACCTACAATGTCCCAAAAAACGTCTGCGCCCAACAAGATGTCTATGTCGGACGGACTGTGGAACCCGGGGTCTGCAAGGTCTAAATCAATTGGCAATCCCAGACCTAAAACATTAACATTTAGTGACGGTAATGCACTTGTAATTTGAGGTACTACTAAACACATAACTTGTAAATTGAATGAATTGTCAAAACGTGAGGACAATTTTAAACAACAACGCTCCTTTATATCACACTGTACATTATTGATGCCAGAAATTCTTATTGGTTCTGTACATTGAGTTTGTATTCCTATTTTTATCTTAAGCTTTTCAGTAATAAAAGAAGATTGACTCCCCGTATCCAAGAGAGCTCTTGCAAGGTATGTAGAATTATTTACAGGATTAACAATTTGAACCACTGCTGTACACAATAGAACTTGTCCTGCGGTGACAGCAGACAGTGTTACAGGTGATGTACTTGTAGCTAAGTCGTTATTATTTGTATTTAAATTAGAGCTAATATTACTATATCCTGCTGTATCTTTATGCAATAAGCTATTATGTTTCTCATTGCAAAACTTACAAGAACCTTTGAGGAAACATTTTTTAGCAGTATGTCCACTACGCAAACAATTAAGACATAACTTCAGCTTTAAAGCTGTATCTAACCTAACTTCAGGTGACATATCCCTAAACTTAGTACACATATACAAGGGATGATTGTCCTTACAAACATCACATGATTTTTTAGAAAAGTTGCTACTTGTAGAACTCACAAAGGCTTTAGTACAATATTTTTGCTCTTTAGAACCTCCATGTGGCTTAACATGATCATTCCTACTTTGATTTTGTGTATTTTCTAGAACATCTGCCCTGTTACGCAAGAAGTCATTAAATTGATCTAATGTCGGCAATTCTGGTAATCCATTCTTATATTCTTCCCATTTTCTACTAGTGGTGACATCAAGCTTTGTTGACACCATATATATAATCAAAGCATCCCATTTGTCTGTAGGCTGCCCTAAAGTATTCAAAGCTCTTAAGTTTTTGGAAACTAAATCAATAACATATCTCAAAGCTTTGTGAGATTCTCTTGTAAGTGACTCAATACTGAAAAGCGCTTTAAAATGATTATTCATAAGCAGGTTTATATTATTATATCGTTGACAAATTAAATCCCAAGCTACTTTGTAATTGTTAGATGTAAACTCTATAGACCTTATTACTAGTAAAGCTCCTCCTTCTAAGGATGACCTTAAATAGTGAAACTTGTTTATATTTGGGATTGCATCGTTAGAATTTATCAAGGAATCAAAAGTATCCCTATACTCTAACCATTTTAGATAGTTGCCGTCAAATGATGGCAGTTTTATAGTAGGCAACTTCACTGAATTAAACTTATTATATGTACAATTATTAGAACTACAAACTGAGCCTTCAGGCTTTTGTTGATCGGTTTTAGACACATTGGCCGATTCATTTAACTCTTGAGCCAATGATATACACGAAAAGAACTGATTCTCAATTAACTCTCTTTCTTTTAATTGCTCATCCAAATCTAGACAATTCAATTCAATATTATTTTGTAACACATCAAATGTATTCAGTAAAGATTGAAATTTTTCTATTTTCATAGCGATTTCTTTGGCTTGCAAGCTACTGATTGGACTACACTTTGAAGTTTCATGTAAATAATCTTTAAATTTAGTAAGTTGACCTTTAATAGCACTACGTTTTCTTAACGAAACTTTTAATTCTTGTTGTTCGACTTCACTCATTTCTTGTTTATTAGACTCATTAGCCATCTTGTTATATTTAAGTTATTAGGTAGTTAATTTATTATATATAACCTCTTATGTAGGTGGGCAACAATGAATTGAGTAAATCAGTAAACCAATGGACAAACAATGAATTGAGTAAACCAATATGTTGGTATTTAAATAAACATGTAAAAAAAAATCGCTAACTCACGGTACACTGAAGCTGTGACAGCACCAAGTATGCAGCACTCACCAGGCGCCTGCGCTGCAACGCGTAGATAGGCAGGCAGCTAGCAGACAACCGCAAGCGAAGCTGTTCTGGCCATGCACACCCACCGCATCTGGAATAGTCGGCAAGCTTTGGTGAAATAGCTGTTTGCTTTAGGATGCACTATATAAAGGCTAGAATTTAGTTAGGTCGTTAGGTGCTTAAGTTTTGGTAATAGGCATATAAAACTCCCAATTCGATATCAAGTATTAAGTACAGAACAAAGAACACAATCACACAATCCTCTGCAATATAGGCGCAGAGTTTGCGTTAAGGCGTGCGTAGTTAGGTTTTAGTGCTTAAATTGAAGCTATATGCAAACATAGGGTCGTATGAAAGCTATGTAAGTATAGGTATCGTTATAGACGCAATATAATAGACGCGCACATGAAGCACGAACATGCGCAAAATGGCGCCGCGTAATGGACTCGCCCACCACGTGCGGCGTGAAAAATATAAGAAAATTAGCACGGTAGGTAGTAGGTACCTATCGTAATTCGACGAATTTAGGCAAGCAGACCAAACTCGTTCAAGCGAAACCAACTAGGCCATCCACACAAATAGAAACAGGAAGATAGGTATCGTGGACTGGGTAGGAATCTAGGAAATAGGCTTACTTCGATCGGGCTAGACCTCTGGTGCAGGCGTCGAAACAGCTTGCGTAGTCCGAAGGCCCCGTGTGTTTGGAGAACAGCATACGCGCCATCCTGTCTTGAGTTCTCGTCATCTCGATATACTCGTGATTAGGTTGTAGGTTCGTGTATTTAGTTATCTTAGACGGTCGCCAATATTGTTTGGGTAGGTAATTTAGACACGTGCGCAAAGGAAGAAATAACTTTAATGTAGCGAAGAATGTAATAGACATGAATTACAATCACTTATTTGTTCTATAATATTTGCACGGATAGTTAACTTAGGCGCGCGCGCACTGTGTGGTAGACATGGGCAGACTGGTTGGTGGCGCGAGCGGCGATGGCGATGCGGCCGACGGCCGTGCGGCCCTCGTCCCCCGCGTCCCGCAGCACAGTGGCGCCGCGGTACAGTAACGCACAGCGTGCGTTAACAGTATTTGATATGAGTTTCAACTTTATATCTCTACGCGTTCATGAAGAAAAGGCTAATAAGTTTAAAATTATTTGAAAAAGAAAAAAAAAATGTGATGTAACTAAAAATTTAGGGTTTCCGGAATTTTTCCTTTATATGTGCTATTAAACATTGCATCATGCCAAATTTCAAGATTCTAGATCGACTGGAAGTACCCCTTAGGTTTTGATTCCCTCGCGAGTAGTAGCGAGTTTGAAAATATGCGGCTTAAATTGCTATTTCCTTTGATTGCGTTGACATAAAAGTTTGATTTTGTTACAGCTTAAAGGTACTATAGACCTGAGTATTTGATATGAATTTCAATTGAATACCCCTACGTTTTCATGAAAAAAAGCAGTAACTTTAAAATTTTCAAAAATATTTATTATTATATCGATGGCCCCACAGAATAAACGTGTAAGTGCTCTTACCCAAAATTTTTTTTTTGCATTTTTCGTGCAGCACCTTCTCAATTTTTTGTATTAACTTTTGACCCAAAATACGCCTATTATATCATTTGATATCTTTATTCTAGGGAAAAATCATGCAGTTTTATCACAAGTATAAAAGTGTAAGTTGTTGTTAAACGCTTTTTAGGTCCCCGAGTTCACACGAATAAACATGCAAACGTTTGAGAGGACTTGTGCACTTCTTCGAGTTTGTATAATAGCAGCTTACACGTTTATTCGTGTAATGACGCACACAAATTTTATTCCTAATGTGTCATTAAGTGAAATGAAAGTTTCAAAAATTTTTTTTTTTATTTCAAATTAAAGAATTGCATTGGTTAAATTAAAGTATTGCTACGGTATTTAATCGGACTTTTTATAGTATTAAGTGTTCAAATACTGCACATACATGCGCGAAACCACCAAAACTGTATGGGTCACCTAAGATACACAAACCGAAAACCCCGCTACGACCTATTGCCAGCCAAGTCGGCTTAAACTTAAAGATTGGCTCAACACGTCGCGAAAATACTATTACCACTTAGAGGCAACACGACAGCGTTTTTGAAGGATTCATACCATTTTGTCAATGAGAATATACACCTACGTCTACATGACAATGAAGTAATTGTTAGTTGTGATGTACAGTCCTTGTTCACGTGCCTACCAGTTAAGGATTGTACTAAAATTATCTCTAAGAAGCTAGTAGAAAATGACCTACCTATTGAATATGCTGAACTAATTGAACACTGGCCTCACATCTGGCTACCTATTATGGAACAATAAATACTATGTACAAGTAGATGGAGTAGCAATGAGTTCGCCTGTATCCAAAGTAGTCGCCGACATCTTCATGGAATACTTTGAGGAGGCAGCCTTAAAAACAACCCCTGTTACTCCAAGGTTTTGTAAACGGTACGTAGATGATACTTTTAGTATATTACCATCCAACCAAGTAAATACTTTTTAAGCCATCTCAACTCCATAATAACAAAATTTAATTCACTATAGAGTTGGAGGAGAATAAGTCTTTTGCATTCTTAGATTTATTAGTACAACGTTATCCTGATCAGACAATAAGTCACACAGTGTATCGCAAAAAACCCATACAGATAGGTACCTAAACGGTGAATCTCACCACCACACTAAACAGTAAGGCCCCGTCACAGAAACCAAGTGAAGCCAGCAGCCACAGTCGACCGTTTACCTGCTGTACAACCGTATGTCAGAGGAGTCACAGACAAGATTGGCTACATCCAGAAGCGAGCTTCAGTCAAAACACACTTCAAGCTGCCTAAGAAGATTAGTCAGTCCTTACCATCTGTCAAGTGCCACATACCTCTACAAGATGCAGGAGTATATAAACTAGATTGTGACTGCGGTATCTCTTACCAATATAATCAGTCAAACAAAGTGAAACATAGGGACCCGCGTAGAAGAACATATAGCTGACGTGGAACACCACCGCTCAACGAAGTGTGCAGTCGCCGAACATGCTGAAGGCTCCAGCCATTACATTAGATTTGATAAACCACAGCTGATCCTCGCCAAAGAACCTCCTGCCTAAGAAAAATTCCTGCCTAGGAGTTTTCGCGAGATTAAAAACACAATCATTTTAATACAGAAGACGGCTGGAAGATATCACCTACTTGGGACCCGATAATTCACAAACTCAAAATCGAACTCAAGAGCAGCGCTGCAAGAACTCAAAACACAGTGAGCTCATATTGCGTAGATCCCCTCTACACAAATAATTAGTAAAAATATGAAGGTAGAATGAGCAACATCAACTGTCAAGACGAATGCCTCCTCAGTCTGCCCGTGACCATGATACCTGCAAAGGTGTCGAAACGTCGGGACTTGAAATCTAAATACAAACCGCGATAAAATCCGTAAAAGTAGTTTTATTTAAATGTATAGCTTAATAGAGTATGCCAAGGTTACTGAGGTTTTTTTTGTTATCCGTTCAAGCTAGCAGGTAGCTATTTCCTAATCATGAAAGTAGCTATCTACTTGCATGAAAACTATATTATATTATTTATTATTATTACTGTATTATATTCTTATTTTATGAAACCATTTTCTTTTATTTCAACTCAACCTTTCATATAATTGATGAAGTTTACACTATTATACCATGCAATAACAAAAGTATATTACATAAATGAGAATAGATCTTATGAACATTAACATAAATGCATTTTATCTTTACAATAATCAAACAATACAGTAAGTTACTGTAAACAGTCGTGCTAACGCTTGTTACTAGGTATTAAAGAAACTTGATTACCGTCGAATAATAGTGTAACATAATATTATTAGTTTTGTTTGATGACACTTTACACGAATAACCGTGTAATGAAAGTTTACTGTAATCTAGTCATAGATATTAACAAGAATAAACAAATAAAATGCTTTTTCGTAAATTGTCGGAAAACCGTTTAAATAAAAAATAAATAAAAAATCTAATGTAATAATATATTTTTTTATCTTTAATTTGATATAATTTTTTTAACCCTATGTACTACCAAACAACAGTTATTCAAGTTTAATCGTTTTTATTTTTTCCTGAGAAGTTGTGGTTTTTGACTTACACGTTTATTCTGTGGGGCCATCGATATGATGTAACTAAAAATTTATGGTTTTCGGAATTTTTCCTTTGTATGTGCTATTAAACATTGCTTCATGCCAAATTTCAAGATTCTAGATAGATTGGAAGTACCCATTAGGTTTTGATTCTCTCGAGTAATTGCGAGTTTGAAAATATGTGGCTTAAATTGCTATTGCTGCTAACATAAAAGTTTGATTTTGTTACAGCTTAAAGGTACTATAGACCTGAGTATTTGATATGAATTTCAATTTAATACCTCCACGTGTTCATAAAAAAAAGCAGTAACTTTAAAAATTTCAAAAACATTTTTTATTGTATGATGTAACTAAAAATTTACGGTTTTCGCAATTTTTCCTTTATTTGTACTATAAGACGTTACTTCGTACCAAATTTCAAGATTCTAAGTTCACGGGAAGTACCCTGTAGGTTTTGATTCCCGTGCGAACTTCGAAAATTTGCGACATAAACGGCTGTATCTTTTGATTGCTTAGGCTTAGAAGTTTGATTTTTTCACAGCTCCAAGGGACAGTAGACTTGAGTATTAGATATAAATTTCAGTTTGATACCTCCACGCGTTCCTGAGAAAAACGGTCTTGACAGACGGACGGACAACGAAGTGATCCTATAAGGGTTCCATTTTTTCCTTTTGAGGTACGGAACCCTAAAAATATCAAAAAAGTGAACTAAAAAATTAAAAACAAATCAAATATTTGTAATTAACCGATCATTTAATTGCAGTCGGGATACGGTTACTTGCAACAATTCATTACAGGTCCCCTGGTCAATTGATCGGTTAATTACAAATATTTGATTTGTTTTTAATTTTTTAGTTCACTTTTTTAATATTTTTTGACATGGCAGGCGTTTTTTATTTTTTTTTATTATATCTTTTTTATTTAATACCTTTTAGTGAACAACACAAAAACATGACACAACACAAAAAAAAATCGTTCGGAACCCTTTGCAGGCGATTTCGACTCACACTTGACCATTTTTTAATGTCCACATAGCCTATATCACTCAGGATAACTCAAAGCTTCTAATGATACCACAAACATTGAAATCGGTCAAGCCTTTTAGAAGTTATGGTGGAATAAAGAAACTCACAAACATACATACATACATTCATACGTACATACATACATACATACATACATGAACCCTGAAAACATAACACTCCTTTTTGGGCAGTCGTGTAAAAAGAGTCATAAACCCGAGCTTGCGAGGACTTGTTTACGTAAAGCGCGTGTTAGTTGTTATGACCAAATTATATCTAAATAAAATCTTATTTACTGGATTGAAAAAAATTGATTTTACTTGAATTTTGGTTAGCTCAAGTAATTACATCAAAGTCGGCCGGTGTGGCCACTGCAATGTATCACATATTATTATATGTCGTGCACTCGCGCTAGTAAACACATTTTCACTGGAGTAGATAAAAAAACACTCGGTTTAATTTTAACGAAAGAGAGAGAACTTGTTATAATCGTGTATCAGGTGACTATGACCACCGAAGAGCAAAGTAAAGTAATACATAGGTAGTTGACCACATTAGCAGACAGTAACGATAGCCTAGTATTACCGGCGACCCGTTAAAACTTAAGTCTCGAGTTCGAATCCACCTCGACCGATTTTTCGAAATCTATTTGTGATAACAGATAATCACAAGAAACTTAAAATTTCACTTGATTACCTATTTAGTCATAATTTTCAATCTAGTTCCGTAAATTTGTTAACTACTACTTGGTATATGATACAATATAGTTTGTTCTATAATAGGCAGTACTTTTATATCTACTTGTTGTATTCTACATAAGTAACCAAGTATAAAATAAATTGTCAAATATAAAACATTTTGTTAACGTTATGTTTCTGTAAACTTATTAGAATTTTATTATGTATGCATTCATTGTTTAAACATTTTGTTTGCAGCGCTCTTACAGTAAGGCTGTGGATAAGACGGTAGGAAGAGGAGGGCAGACTAAATAACTGCCCGCGCGAAGTGACGTCACGAATTTTCATCAACGAAGAAGACCGACAGCGGATGCTGAGAACCTATGAAGGCGAACCTTTTACTCCGACGAAGACCTTTGATCGACAATTTGTCTTTTCTATTCGAACAGTGAGGAGAATATTTAACAGGAAAGCAGAAAGCCTGCAAAAATAATAATATAATCTATATAGGTAGAGTCTTTTGCTAGAGATTTGGCGGTCGGCTTATTGGGAGCGTTATAATGTTTTTAAAACTTTCTTCGACCGCAGTATACTAATTTTTGTAACTTTCAATTATTAAATAAGGTTGTTGAGTCTGACGACGATATGTAATATAATTGTAGCATAATGCTTAATTCTTATCAGTCTTATTATATTTCAATCGTCATTCGAGGTATATTATCAGGCCTCTGACGGTTTAAAGTAGTTTTATAAGTTCCATCAATAATCTTCTTATTCACCTCTGATTTGATTGCCTCTCTATTAAAGATATAATTTGATTCGAATTGTTAATGTATACTACTACTATATACTATCGTATTTTAACATTAAAACACTAAATGGACGTCGGATCATCTATGAGAAACATTAAAAAACAGTAACATCCTAATATGAACCTTAAAATCATTGACAAACAGTTTAGTTTTGATCGCGACAGCTTATAATTATCGTTCAAGTTTACTCAAGAACTGTAATGTAATGCACAAAATGCAGCTCTCGTTCTATCCACTGCGCACGTCATGCGTTAGAAAAGGACAGAAATATACCTTTTGTTTGTCTTGCTCGGATAGTTAGACCGACGCTAAAATCATAAATATAATTTTGGTTGAGGCAGACCATTGAGGCAGAATATCTAGTTGATACAAGGTATCACTTTTTAATTCGATTACGAACCGTCTTTTGGCCTCGGCACTTAAAAATGCATTCCCGACTTCCATGTAGTTTTTTTTTTTTGTAAAACACTCTTGATGTTGATTAAAAAATAAGGTAAATAAATATTATAAATGTTACGGATTCAGTAAAATTGCTACGGTCTACACTCCTACTACTGCATAGTGTATATTTTTTTATTGTTATATTGAATTTTGAGTTTTTTTTTGTTTAGTGGAGCTTGTCTTGCATGTTTTGGATTTGGCGCGACACGACGCGTTGTCAAAAACCATGCGTCGATCACCGAGCGGCGAAACGAGCTGCCAGATTACGCCGTTTTTTATGTATGGCGTTATTATAATTAGAAGCAATACGTTAAACACGAATACATTTCTTCAGTCATTCTTATAATTATAATCTTTATAGTTATTAAGTCCATTTCGATCAAAAGACAGCTTTTTGGCGATTACTAAATAACTAGATAACATAATATAGCTTCCTCTTTTTAAGCAATTCAGTTTTAGTACTAAATGTGTTACTATAGCAAAAATCTGAGAAACAACAGTTTTGTCTCGCCCGTGTATCATTTTAATCTGGTACGACGAGCCCCGAGTAAAACCGCCGTAGTCTTTACTGCGAGCTTGTGGCTCGCCTGTCGATCAAAGCCGACGGTGTTACTTTTATATTATATAAGCTTGTAAAAGTTTTAATTTAGAAATGATTTGCATTTTACAAAATAATGGATATTCACTATTACAACATTAAGAGTTTTTAAAATAATTCTTTTCCCATTTCGTTTCAATTCTTATAAACATAAATTATAATATCCCTACATAATATAGACATAAAACATAATATCCCTACTTATAATTGACTGTAAGCTTCATCAGATCATTATAAGAAATAATAAAAAATATAGTTAAATATAGATTCAACTGATAATACTTTTTAATGATTTTATTATTTATAGTCAGTGAGTGATTGTCACAAACAGATAATCAATAGTTAAATATTATGTAACTTGTAGCCGACGAATCTTGCTAAGTGGTTGCTAATTGCAACGCTAAAATCGATGGTCAAATTGGGTCATAATTTTGATAACAATTAGTAACAAAAGTGAACCTACTCATAATTAATTATATTGTTATAACTATTCATTCAAGGTTTTTTTTTTATAAAAAGATTGACCGAGTTTTACCAATTAACCAAATACCGAATATTATTCAGTTTTACTTTTATCAAATGACATTGTTTAGTAATGACTCAAAAACAGTTCTCTACAGGTGCACAAAATTCATTTAAAAAAAAAAACATTTTATTAAAATCTATAAAAAAATTAAATTAAATGTAGATTTTATTAATTATAATTTTTTCGTAAACTTTAGCAATTACTAATTATTAAATCATTACTTTAAATTTTATTTTCATAATACAACCTACGTCTAACTACCTACCACCATAATCAATAAAACTTATCGGTTAAACCTAGTTATTTGGCCTAGTACGACAACTTCAAAACTTAGAACCGAGTAATAAACAGCACAACCGGCGAGTCTTTAAATATAAGTTTTTTTTGTCATTTTCTGAACTATATCTTGTCTGTAGATGATCCTATAGCTTTTTCATTATTATAATAATATTAAAATTACTACATCGTCAAACGTAGCAATTCCGCCACCAATGGAACTAGTCTAATGTGATATTCAAAATTACAATCTTACCTATTAACTTAGTTTAGTTCGTTGGTAGGCTTATGCAGCTGACGCGCCAAAGGCATCAACTGGTGAGCGTAATAACGGCAGCTCTCATTATGTTTATATTTTTAGTATTCTAGTAAATAAAATTATATTTTGAAGTATCTAATTTGTTTTATTTTTTTATTCCTTACTTAAATAATAATATGCTTAGATAATAGGTATGCTTAGCTTATGCTTCTTAGAGCCAGACGTTGACCGACCAGCAACGTCTCTTTATTGCGCGTTTACTCCTTTTCATTAGCTAGTAGTCCTAGGTGTAGATGAAAACTTAAAAAATATTGCTATGGCAATTAAAGGCGCAACAAAATTCATACTCCAGACTCCATTCAAAAGAATACCTGCTACACACACAAGGAAAAGTGGTAAGGTTTAGATACTGGGTTTATAGAGTTGTAAAACTCTAAACTGTAGTATAAACGGTGATTTTAGTAAAAGAAAATAGCATTAAAATACTAATCAGATATTTTAAGTTTGTAACGAGACGCCATCTATCGGGCTAGGCACGCAACTCAAAGCCACCCAAATCGATATAGATAATAGCTGGCAGCGCCACCTATCATGATTGTGGAGATTCTGCGAGCATCACACAGCGCCATCTATGCCTACGCTTCACGCACACAGCGCCACCTACGCCTACACTGCACGCACACAACGGTCAAGCAGGCGCCTTTAAAAGGAGACGCTCGCCGTGAAGACATCACTCGCTACTTAGGCGGCACAGAGGTCGATAGCCCCGCAGTCACTTCTGTTGTCCCAAGCTTGAACTGAGCGGAGGCCCCGTCGCCCTCAGGAATAGCATAGCTAGGAGGTTAAGGGATAGGATAGCCCCGCAGTCCATCCCTAGGACCACGAATAGGCTTCATCAGTACTATTTTTTTTTATTGCATACCTACCATATAAGTAAAATTAACTGTATGTACTTGTGTTGGAATAAAAATAAACACCAACTGTCATCCATCATTGACGTTTCAATTCTCCCGCCATCATATTGGCGCCCAACGTAAAATTCATCTACCTCCATCAATTTGATAATTATATTGACGGAGTACCCTCATCAAAATTTTTATAAATACGGAGTACCCTCATCAATTTTTTTTTTTTAAATACGGATACCCTCAAGATTTGATATTATCCTACCATGGCTGAGAAAAAACAAGAAATGATGATAATGACGCAAGAGCAGTTTACCTTATTGGTTAACAAACTGTCAGAATCAAATGACACTGGAAAAAAAAGTTTTGCAAGGTGCACAAAACGATTTGACGGTGAACGAAACTTTAACAAAGTTGAAGAATTCGTGACAAGTATCTCAGTATACAAAAAAATTGAAAATATCAGTGACGAGAACGCACTTGAAGGCTTAACGTTGTTGCTTACTGGTACTGCTGCTACGTGGTGGAACGGAATAAAAAGTGACATCAAAAAGTGGAACCAAGCCCTAGACGCAATTAGGACATCGTTTGCCCCAAAGATGCAGCCACACGAAATTTATTTAGAATGTTTCGCAAAGAAACAAACTAAAGAAAACATAGATTCTTTCGTGTGTGAGAAGCGTGCTTTACTAGCACAACTGCCGATGAAAAGGCACAGAGAGGAGGAACACCTTGATTTCGTGTACGGACTCCTCAACATAACCTACAAAAAAGAAATTCCACGCACAGAAATCAAAACGTTTGCGGAATTGTTAGAGCGAGGCCGACACCTAGAAAGTCTGGCAAAGGAGGTAGGTGAAGTGCAAGCAACGCAAGAGCGGAGACCAGCAAAAAGATGCTCTTTCTGTGGGAAAAAAGGTCACCTTAGTGACGTATGCCGCAAAAGGTTGGCAGAGCAGAAAGACGCTAATGAGGAGACTGCTAAAACCCCTGCTATAGCTTGCTACGGGTGTGGAGCACTGGGAGTATTTAGGAGTAACTGCGAAACTTGTAAGAACAAGGAAACCCCTCCTAAACCGGTTGCATTCTACTCCATAGAAAGCAAGTGCCAAACACAGGTGAAGATACCAACCATACAGGTTAGCATAAAAGGTGAAGAAGGATACGCCTATATAGACACAGCTGCTCGGTGCAGTATAGCCAGTACGCAGCTATACAAGACGCTGATACGGAAAGGTATGAGCTTTAATCAGCGACCTACGGACATCACCTTGGCGGATGGTACCATCAAGACCACCAACATGTTAAACGCGACTGTTGACATACTAGTTGGAGATCGGCTACTGCCAATAACATTGTCAGTAATACCGGAAGCTGTAGTACTCTCCTTGGTATTGATTTTCTGGAACAGTCGGGAATTGTACTGAATTTGCCACAGCGCAGTTGGAGCTTTATTGACGACCCAAAGACGACACACAACTTCATACAATTAAAAAATGAGTTGAAGAGGTGCATTCCATTGAAGGCAGCAAGGCCACTGACATTCGAGGCACCGGTGGAACCTGAGGAGGTGAAGTTAATGTCAAATTTTATTAATTGGGCTAACGAGCTTAACAATCTGTCACCGTTGCCCAACACCCCATCACCACTCACAGAGATCGAAGACAGCCCGCCTGTGCAGTCGCGATAAAAACGATGAGTAACTACACATCTGGGACAGCCTTGGTGGCTGGACGATCACACAAACGATGTTCTTATGAAAATACAGCAGTAACAAACTATAATACGTGCACGTACCTTGGTCTGCTATTTCTGCTGCCGATGATCCGCCGGCGATATGATTCCACCACAGTTGATTGCTGAAGGTCACTAGCTGCTCGGAATATTGATTCCCAGCAGAATATCGGTCGAGTTGACGCGTTTAAGGGTTTTCCTTGAGAGAGATCGCGAAGTGCGCGCGCGTGCAAGATGGTGAGAAAACGATTGTCGATAGGGGGGCGGTTTGTCCGTTAACGGTAGTGACGTCATGACAGATGCAGCAGTAGCACCAATCGGATAACGAGTACGGCACGTATTACAACTGTCAAAACAGTTGTGATTGCCACTGCTGAAAATCGATAAGAACATCGTGTGTTGCCCGTGGTGAAATTAAACGATCTTATTTTAGTCATTTGTATGATGACGAAACATTCCGCCCACCAAAATACCTATGGTATTTTCGAAAATACGAAATATAAATAGAAAAGTTAGGAAGAAAACGTTAAACCTTAATAGTCACTGAACTACGAATCTAATCAACCTAACCTACGATGCTTAATAATATTAAGTTAAATAATGCGTTAATCCTCTATAGGTAGAGGACAGAGTTTGACCAGCGGTCGCTTAACAGAATTGCTAGTAGCGGTCTTAAGAATTGCAACCCTAACTACTCCGTCAGCGCCAGGAAGAAGATCAGTAACCCTACCGAGTGACCATGCAAGAGGAGGTCGATTGTCATCCTTGATGATTACAAGCGAGCCCACCCCTAATGGTCTTGAGTTCTTGGTCCATTTGGCGCGTTGAGTGAGTGAATTTAAGTACTCGTGTTTCCATCTTGACCAAAAACTTTGTTGGAAAGCTTGCAACAACTGCCACCGATGAAGACGATGAGTATTGACGTTAGAATAATCATCATCGGGGACAGCGGTCAGAGGCTCCAATGTAAGGAAATGACCCGGTGTTAACGCTGACAAGTCATTAGGGTCCGAACTAACAGGGCACATTGGCCGTGAATTTAAAACCGCCTCGATTTGGACGAATAATGTAGTAAGTTCTTCAAATGTTAGAACCTGATCACCGACTATGCGATACAAATGTTGCTTTGCGGCTTTGATTTGAATCTCCCAAACTCCTCCAAAATGGGGAGCGGATGGTGGATTGAATTTGAACTCAATTTTCTCCGTGCTAGACGCAGTTTGCATTAAAGCAGTGAGTTGATTTTTAGCACCGACAAAATTGGTTCCGCAATCAGCGTGTATCGTTGAACAACGTCCGCGACGACCCACAAAACGACGCAATGCAGCAATGAAACCCTCTGCCGATAGTGTGGAGACCACTTCTAAATGGACGGCCTTCGTAGCTAGGCACACGAATAGGCATAAATAGGCTTTATCTATTTTTGCCCCACGATGAGTGCCCAGCTTGATACGGAAGGGCCCACCGAAGTCGACACCCACTACGGAGAAAGGTTTCACCTGGCTAACTCGATATGTAGGAAGATCGCTCATAAACGGTTGCAAAGGCACTGGATTTGTACGATAACATCGAATGCACTTAGCAAGACAACGGCGAATGACGCGTTTCGCGGAAACGATCCAGAATTGTTGTAAAACCAAATATTGAGTTGTATTAATTCCAGGATGACAGTAGTTACGGTGAACGAAATCGATGATTAACAAGGTGAGCGGGTGATCAGAAGGTAAAAGCGCAGGATGTCTCTGCTCAAACTCTAATCCAGATCGAGCGAGGCGACCGCCCACCCTGAGAATTCCCCCTTTGTCGATAAAAGGATTAAGTTTACTGAACGGTTTTAAAAGTACTTTATTTGATTTTAATTTACTTATTTCTTCCGCGAATTCTTGACCTTGAACGTGTCTTACAATAGTCATCAATGCATTATGACGTTCTGAATTGTTAAGAAACGCACTCCGATTAGCAATAGTCGGGTTTCGAGAATTTTGAAGAAAACGATAGATGTACGTAAGGATACGAACGATTTTTTCTAACGATGAAAAACGATTTAATAAATTATTGATAATTGAAACATCTTTTTCCCGAGGATGCACAGTTGATACTAACACAGGAGATTTACGAGTCTCGGCCTCAACAACTTTCTGCTCGTCATTAGTAACGCTGTCAATACAAGATGGCCATGACTCATGCGGCTCGGATAACCATCATGGCCCCGCCCACCATAATGAGTTGTGAAGAAGTTCACTTGGAAATTGGCCTCGCGAACAAACATCTGCAGGATTGTCTGCAGAGGACACGTGATGCCAATATTCAATAGCTGTTATTTCTTGAATATGACTCACGCGATTGGCAACGAAAGTAGACCAACGACATGAGGGTGAACGCAACCAAGAGAGTGTAACAGTGGAATCGGACCACAAAAAGACAGCTGAAACAGGAATACGAGACAGATAAGTTTCTGTAACGAATTTGTACAGATCTGAAAGCAAAACTGCGGCGCAGAGTTCTAGACGTGGTAATGAGGTTTTAATGGTACCACGCGAGCTTTCGAACAAACGAAATGAACGTAAGAATTGTTATATACGTCTGTTACTCGTAAATAAATAACCGCGCCATATGCAGTTTCCGAACTGTCGCAGAATCCGTGTAGCTCGTAGTATTGTGAATCCGTACGAGTGATTCTACGCGAAATTTTTAGATGTTGCAACTGAGAAAGTTGATTCTGATAATTTTTCCATGTACTGACGACCTCGTCAGGGGGAACGTCATCCCACCCGGCACCGAGAATCCAAAGCTTTTGGATTAAGCTTTTAACATGAATTGTCAGGGGGGATAAGAATCCTAACGGGTCGAAGATTCTAGCGAGTTCACTAAGAATAGACCGTTTGGTACATGGCCGATGTGAAGATACAACTTCAAAAAGAAACGAATCAGTTGAGGGATCCCATTTGAGTCCCAAGACTTTGAATGAAGCCGGTTCAGCTTTATCTAACGATACAGAATTAGTTAGGCAATCTTCAGGTTGAAGATCCGATAAAAGACGATTGTCGTTTGACACCCACTTCCGAAGATGAAAACCTCCTTTTTTAAAAAGAGCGATGAGTTGTGTTTTTGTTCTTTGTGCAGTGGCGAAGTCCTGACTACCGCTGACGACATCATCGATGTAGGTGTCCGACAAGATTACACTCCTGGCGAGCGGGTAAGAATCCCCCTCGTCATCAGCAAGCTGTCGCAAAGTACGGCAAGCGAGATAGGGGGACGAAGAGATGCCATACGTGACCGTGTTCAGACGAAACTCTAAAAGAGGTTCGCTAGGCGAAGCTCTCCAGAGAATTCGCTGATAGTCACGATGGTCGCCGAAGAGTATAATCTGTCGGTACATCTGACGTACATCTGCCATGAAAACGACGTCGTGTTCACGAAAGCGTAATAGAATTTCCAAAATGTTTGATTGTAATTTTGGACCGATGTGTTGACTTTCGTTTAACGATCGAGAACGTGCATCTTTAGCAGAGGCGTCAAATACGACACGAAGGCGAGTCGTGGTACTATCAGGACGTATAACGCAGTGATGGGGAATATAGTATTTCCCATTCCCTACGTCATCTGGAGAGACCAATGACATATGGCCCGCAGTTAGATAGTCAGACATAAAATCGCAATATTGACGATGACACTCGGGGTCACGTGACAGTCGACGTTCAATCGCATAGAAACGACGCAAAGCAATATCACGTGAACCAGTGAACATAGGCTCGGACTCGTCCCTGAATGGCAACTGCACGATGTACCGCCCAGATGAGTCACGAGAATGAGTTGTGATAAAATGTTGTTCACATGCTATCTCATCTGGGGTTAGGGATGCTGCGGGTGGTAATACATCTAACTCCCAAAAACGTTGAACTAATGAGTTTAATTCCTTATCACTTTGTATAGAAGAGTTCAGGAGGGAGCCGAGTGAATGAGTAGCTAAACGAGTTTTACCGAACAATAGCCATCCAAAGACTGAGTCGAAGGCGGTAGGTTGATGTGAGTTTCCTTTAATATTACGATTACGAAGCGATTCCGCAAATACATCCGCACCGAACAGTAGGTCGATCCGGCCAGGAATGTCAAAACCGGGATCGGCTAACGATAGTGAATTGATGTGAGACCAACCCGATGTGTTTAATTTAGCTATTGGCTGGTCCCCGCAAATTTTTGACATTACGTGCATATTTAAATTAAATAAAACTTGATCACCAGTACCAATGGAACAATTAATGTCTCCTAAGATTGAAGCCGGGGCTTCACCGATTCCACTTATAGTTGTGGTAGGACTGGATAGTTTTAAATTTAATATTTTGACAGCTGAGTCAGTAATAAGATTAATCTGACTCCCCGAATCGAAAAGAGCTCGAAAAGACACGAACTTGCCATTCGCATCCCGTACTTGCACAATGGCAGTTGCTAATAAAACAGTTGTGTTATTGTTATTAGAAAATAATGAAGAGGTTGGGTTCGACTCGACCGGTTTATCTTTATGAAGTAAAGTGTGATGTTTATGGTTACACTTACGGCATTTAAAAATAGATGTACAACCTTTTAATTGATGTGAAGCTCGAAGACAATTGAAACACCAATTATTCTTGCTTGCGATAGATATCCGCTCATCTACTGGTTTATTAAGAAATTGTTGACATGATGATATTGAGTGAGTGTCACCACAAAACGCGCACTTAACTGGTTGTGACGTAGGAGTTTTACTGCTTGTAGTACTAGCTGTGGCAACTTGAGGTTTATCTGTACTGCTCACAAGCGCATGAGAAACGTTTGCCCGTTTATTTATTTGAAATGATTTGACAGATCGTTGTTGTGGCTTACTCAAAGTTTTATTATTAATTTCACAAAAATGAGAATCACGTAAAAGCGCTTCACACTTCAAGTTTAAGAAAGATTTCAACTGTGCATATGGAGGAAACTCAATATCAGGATATTTTTCCTCGAAATCGCGACGCAAGTTTGAGTCTATCTTAGAGAGAAGGTGGTAGACTAATACAAAATCCCATCGGTCCTCAGGTAAAATAATTTTCTTTAAAATAATTAAATTTTCCTCAAACAGGTCTAATGATTTTCTAAACTCATTACCGTCAGTAGTATTAAAATTAATGTTTAAAAGGTCCTTCCATGACGTAAAAGCTAAAGGTCGTTTCCTTTGATAGCGAGTAACAAGGGCCTGGTAGGCATCATTGTAATGCTCATAAGTTAATGGGAATGCCTTGATAACAGATAATGCATCGCCGGTCAACGATGAGAATAAATAATGAAATTTTTCCGTATCAGTAAGACTACTCGAATTATGAATCAATGCATTAAAAGTGTCGTGATATTCAGGCCATTTCTTGATGTCACCACTGAAAGTTGGAAGAACAATTTTCGGTAAACGGATATTCGACGATGAAGCACTTTGTTTATTGTTTACTTGAGGTTCACTTTTAGTTAAACTACGATGAATAGATAAGATTTGAAAATATTTATCGTCAAATGGATCCTGAAGCGTATTATCTGCATGATCAGGATCATCTAAAAGCTCCAAAACGATCTGATGAGCACTTTCAAAGCTATCTAGAATATGTTTGAGTTCCTGATAATAAGAAAGAAATAAATTCCGTTGTGAGTCATCACTCATTGCCAATGTACCTATTTCCAATGCCTTATCCAACCGCTTAATAGCTAAAGTACGCTTTCTACGTAACTGTGATAAATCTTGAACTGTATATTCATTCTCCGTAGAGTGGGATTTCGATTTCTTAAAACAACTTTGTTTACGAGACGAATGTTTACTTAACAATGACATGATGAAAACAATTAGCAAGATCGGTTACTGATAACGAATAGTCGGCGATACAAGGTTCCAACAGATGAGCGCTGTCTGCTTACAAAGATGTAAACAAGATAAGAACACGAGCACTTACGCTAATCGGTAGTAATATTTATTGAATTTTGGTCGTGTGTCTGCAGTACAGATTATAGATTGTGTAAAAGCGCAACATAAATCCTTTGTTCAATGTTAATTTAATTAAGTTTTGAAGTTAAACGGATGTAAGCTTCGTAATACCTATTGACACAATTTTTCTTTTATGTAATAGGAAGGAATGTAGCTAAGGTAGTCTTGCCTTGGTTTTACGGTAATCTCACGAAGAGTATTATCGCGTTTCCCGAAGGCGGAACGTGTTGGCTGCGTATCCGAACGCAAGCCGCTGACAACTCAGACTACTAGCGCGGTACGTTGAGATAATTTGTTACACCTACCTCCGAATAAAAAATGTCACACGAACAAAGGACTTTTTATGACCGATATTTTTTCGATATGATATACCTAAAACAGTTAATATAGGCCGAAAAGGATAATATTAAGCACCGAAGGAAGATAGATTGCCTAATATTGAGATCCTATAATAACTACTAAGGTTTAACTGGGTTGAAAACTAAGTCGTAATGGCGGGTCCCGGGTTTCGGCACCATAAAAAATGTGCAGTCGCGATAAAAACGATGAGTAACTACACATCTGGGACAGCCTTGGTGGCTGGACGATCACACAAACGATGTTCTTATGAAAATACAGCAGTAACAAACTATAATACGTGCACGTACCTTGGTCTGCTATTTCTGCTGCCGATGATCCGCCGGCGATATGATTCCACCACAGTTGATTGCTGAAGGTCACTAGCTGCTCGGAATATTGATTCCCAGCAGAATATCGGTCGAGTTGACGCGTTTAAGGGTTTTCCTTGAGAGAGATCGCGAAGTGCGCGCGCGTGCAAGATGGTGAGAAAACGATTGTCGATAGGGGGGCGGTTTGTCCGTTAACGGTAGTGACGTCA
Organism: Autographa pulchrina; assembly: GCA_905475315.1. Classification (NCBI taxonomy): domain Eukaryota; kingdom Metazoa; phylum Arthropoda; class Insecta; order Lepidoptera; family Noctuidae; genus Autographa; species Autographa pulchrina. The sequence continues at coordinate 29,232,983 of FR997761.1, read as the reverse complement.
TGACAGATGCAGCAGTAGCACCAATCGGATAACGAGTACGGCACGTATTACAACTGTCAAAACAGTTGTGATTGCCACTGCTGAAAATCGATAAGAACATCGTGTGTTGCCCGTGGTGAAATTAAACGATCTTATTTTAGTCATTTGTATGATGACGAAACACCGCCTGTAAACAAAAGACCAAAATGGAATTTAAGAAAATTAAATACACCACCACGTCCTGTTCGTCCACGAGAACCTGCTGACAACAATTCATGTAGAGACCCTAGAATTAATTATTTACCAAACCCTACTTCTTTGTATTCTATTGATATTTATTTACATCCCGATGAAGGAACTTTACTTTCAAATAATGAACGACAAACGTTCAATGAGTTGCTAATTGAGTACAGCGACATCTTTGAGAAAAACACTGAACCAACTCCATTTACACAACATAGAATAGATACAGGCAATCATTCACCCATTAGCGTTAAACCCTATAGACTGTCGCCTGCAAGACAAAAACAACTAAGGGAAAAACTTGATGAGATGATAAATGACAACATTATAGAGGAATGTGATTCCCCTTGGTCAGCACCTGTAATTTTAGTTCCAAAAGGAGAAAATGACGTTCGGGTATGCGTAGACTATCGTCGATTAAACGAGATCACCAAACCTGACAGATACCCTCTACCTCGTATTGATGATTTATTGCATCAGGCAAAGGCAATGCCATACATGTCAACAATTGATTTACAAGCAAGCTACTGGCAAATTTTAGTACATCCAGATGATTGTGACAAAACAAGTTTTGTATCGCCATTTGGAACGTTCCGTTTCAAGCGAATGCCATTCGGATTACGCAACGCGCCAGCTACGTTTCAAAGATTAATGGATAAATTCATACAAGGATTACACGCTCAATGTGTGTTAAGCTATTTAGACGATCTTGTAATAAGATCTACTACATTCTATCAACACATACAAGACTTGAGAGAAGTTTTTACTAAACTCAGAGAATACAAGTTAAGAGCGAACAGAAAGAAATGTAAATTAATGTGTTCTGAAATTAAATATCTCGGTCACCTTATAGTTTCTGAAGGGCTCAAAACCGACCCAGAGAAAATATCTGCTATTGCGGATCGGCAGGCGCCGAGAAACTTAAAACAACTGATATCATTTTTACAAACTGCATCATGGTATCGGAGGTTTATTAATAACTAGCTGTACCCGCGACGATGTTCGCGTTCATATCAGTCATCTGTGCGAATAAATATAAATTAGACTGTGGTATAGAGGGTCACCATCACGAACTACCTAGACACCGGCTTCAGAATGTTCTTTTTATATATTTAAAAATTTACAAAACACATGTACACTTCAATATTATCTTGTTTCGCTAGATGAATGTTTCTAAGTAGTCTGCTATACGCAAAATGTATCAGATGTGGAACCTAGAGTTTTGTCACAAATATTGCTTGACACGTGCCAAAAAAAACGATTTACCACTTTTTTTCTTTTGCAATAGTATTTCGTTGGTACAGCAATCCCTAGTAAGACTACCGGGATCGGGGTTTTGGTTCGAAACCCCGAAATTCGAAATACTGAACTACGCAGTAAAATTGAAAGTAGATATCAATATTATTTACGCTCCGCTCTTCTCATCTCTGCTTTGGTGAAGTCCGGTTTTAAGACTAAGGTAGTGTTCTCATCTTAGTTAATAGCTACCAGATGTCAGTGCGGTGCCTAAGCCTAGAGTATATGTGGAAGTTAAGGAACTTAGCAGCTAGGAACTATGTGGTCTGGTAATGGTGGCTGCTAATGAAAGGCAAAAGAGTGTGCGAGTGTGTTGTTTTTAAAGGGATGAACGACTGAGATAAGCAGGCTCCATTTTAATAAGGTATTTACCTGAGACCCGTGAAACTGAAAGAAAACGTTGACAATAGAGAGAGGCGCAGGATCAGAACTACCAAAACTGTGGTTAAAATTATTTATGACTGGAAACTAAGTAATAGACCAAGGACAACCGCATTCTACCCTGATCAAAGCCTTGGACTGGGGCTGTATCCTTTACAATAAAGTCGCTTTATGCTGCCCAGACGAAATGACGGCAGGTGGACTAAGACGGTGACAGAATGGTGGCCAAGGCATGGCAAAAGAAGCGTCGGTCGTCCGGGAGCAAGATGGGTCGATGACATAGTTAAAGTCTCGGGTCGAGTCTGAATGAGGCTGGCACAGGACCGTAGAAAATGGCACGAAAAAGGGGAGAACTATGCCCAACAGTGGGAGGAAAAGTTCTGTGGATGATGATGATACTGCCCAGCATAAGGTGCTGAGCTCAAATGATGCAATATTAATTTTAAAATGTAGAGAATGCGATAGAAAGTTTATTTTATTTTAGTTTTTGGGCCAAACTTCCAGTAAATAGGTACACAAACTAAATGAAATTTGTAAACGAAAAAATAGAAGATTTATCTGGATCAACGCATTAAAACCCGTGTAGCAAGCTACCTTAAAATGAATATTAAAGAGTAAGTACTTACTAAAAAATTATATCATAAAAGATCATTGGGTTTTGAGTTAAAACAATAAAAATTTACAAATACAAAAAAAAACTTGTCCATGGAATTCTATAGATGACCAACAGAAAACATTACACATTACTTTGATGAAATAATTTAAAAAAGTTACTCCTGAATTGAAAAATAAGATTCCTCATAGATCATTTTATAGTTGTGATCTATGAGGAATCTTATTTTTCAATTCAGGAGTAACTGTCGGTGCCATAGATTTATATCTATGGTCAGGGCATTTACGCCAGACGTTCTTTACAGCATATGACATGCTTGATCTGCAATGAGCAACACACTTAAAATTTAAAATACAAACATAATAATTTTGAGCTTATGCATCGGTCTAGTAAAAAATGCACGACATAAAGTTGTTGCTCATTGCGAAAGAAACAACAAAATGATACAAAGATTTAAACTAATAAAAGTTAACCTAATAGAACACAAAAAGTGTTAGCTCGACTGAGACTTGAACTTGAGTAACAAAACATTCAAACGTATGTAACAAAAAGGACTCAAGAACAAAAATACAATCATTAACAACTGGATTTGAACCTGCAGCATGGACATCCATTTCCAATCCTACAACCACCAAGCTGTTTACTACGACAGCTAGTTTTCCAAAAAGTATACTTCAATCACAATGAAGAATGGTCGCTATGGCTACCGTAGCCTGCCATAGTTACCTCTTGTTTATATGTCAATAATGCCAATTTACGTGTGCAGATGAAAAAATGAATTTGGAAATTTAAAGCTCCACCCCGTATTACCTAGATATAGTAGCGTGTTTAAAAATAGCTAACAACCGTCTACGATTTACCAAAAACATTCTCTCAATTTTTTACTGCTATCAATTCAGTAGTTCATAATTGATACTGTAACATGAAATCTGACCCCCGGCAAAAGAATGTTGTAATTTACTGTTTTATTAGATGTATAGAAGAAAATGCGCAACTCCATCTATGAATTTTAAAAACAACTATTAACCTCTATTAACCTCGCCAACATGATCAAATTTAAATTATTTATATCCAAAAAGGGCTTACACATATAGTACTAATAAAATTATCTATACTCCGTTAGAGCATTTTCTTTGTACTAAAAGTTGTATTATATTATATTTTCATACCTTTTTACTATTTATTTACATTTTTCCGATGAATTTTCAGTACTGAATTGATGCCGACGCTTGACCAATAGATGGCGCTGTATGTCCGGAATAAATTTTATTTTTTATTTTATTTTTTATTTTTTTTGTAATAAAAACTATCCTATGTCCTTTCTCAAGTTCCAAACTATGTCTGTACCAAATTTCACACAAATCGGTTCAGTAGTTTAGGCGTGAAGCAAAGACAGACAGACAGACAGACAGAGTTACTTTCGCATTTATAATATTTATAATATATAATATATAATATTAGTTTGGACTAGCTGTACCCGCGACGATGTTCGCGTTCATATCAGTCATCTGTGCGAATAAATATAAATTAGACTGTGGTATAGAGGGTCACCATCACGAACTACCTAGACACCGGCTTCAGAATGTTCTTTTTATATATTTAAAAATTTACAAAACACATGTACACTTCAATATTGAAATAAAACTACTTTTACGGATTTTATCGCGGTTTGTATTTGGATTTTAGTTCCCGACGTTTCGACACCTTTGCAGGTATCATGGTCACGGGCAGACACCTTGATACCTGCAAAGGTGTCGAAACGTCGGGAACTAAAATCCAAATACAAACCGCGATAAAATCCGTAAAAGTAGTTTTATTTCAATGTCTAACATTCGCGTAAACCTCAGAACTCAACACTTCAATATTATCTTGTTTCGCTAGATGAATGTTTCTAAGTAGTCTGCTATACGCAAAATGTATCAGATGTGGAACCTAGAGTTTTGTCACAAATATTGCTTGACACGTGCCAAAAAAAACGATTTACCACTTTTTTTCTTTTGCAATAGTATTTCGTTGGTACAGCAGTCCCTAGTAAGACTACCGGGATCGGGGTTTTGGTTCGAAACCCCGAAATTCGAAATACTGAACTACGCAGTAAAATTGAAAGTAGATATCAATATTATTTACGCTCCGCTCTTCTCATCTCTGCTTTGGTGAAGTCCGGTTTTAAGACTAAGGTAGTGTTCTCATCTTAGTTAATAGCTACCAGATGTCAGTGCGGTGCCTAAGCCTAGAGTATATGTGGAAGTTAAGGAACTTAGCAGCTAGGAACTATGTGGTCTGGTAATGGTGGCTGCTAATGAAAGGCAAAAGAGTGTGCGAGTGTGTTGTTTTTAAAGGGATGAACGACTGAGATAAGCAGGCTCCATTTTAATAAGGTATTTACCTGAGACCCGTGAAACTGAAAGAAAACGTTGACAATAGAGAGAGGCGCAGGATCAGAACTACCAAAACTGTGGTTAAAATTATTTATGACTGGAAACTAAGTAATAGACCAAGGACAACCGCATTCTACCCTGATCAAAGCCTTGGACTGGGGCTGTATCCTTTACAATAAAGTCGCTTTATGCTGCCCAGACGAAATGACGGCAGGTGGACTAAGACGGTGACAGAATGGTGGCCAAGGCATGGCAAAAGAAGCGTCGGTCGTCCGGGAGCAAGATGGGTCGATGACATAGTTAAAGTCTCGGGTCGAGTCTGAATGAGGCTGGCACAGGACCGTAGAAAATGGCACGAAAAAGGGGAGAACTATGCCCAACAGTGGGAGGAAAAGTTCTGTGGATGATCAAATGATGCAATATTCATTTTAAAATGTAGAGAATGCGATAGAAAGTTTATTTTATTTTAGTTTTTGGGCCAAACTTCCAGTAAATAGGTACACAAACTAAATGAAATTTGTAAACGAAAAAATAGAAGATTTATCTGGATCAACGCATTAAAACCCGTGTAGCAAGCTACCTTAAAATGAATATTAAAGAGTAAGTACTTACTAAAAAATTATATCATAAAAGATCATTGGGTTTTGAGTTAAAACAATAAAAATTTACAAATACAAAAAAAAACTTGTCCATGGAATTCTATAGATGACCAACAGAAAACATTACACATTACTTTGATGAAATAATTTAAAAAAGTTACTCCTGAATTGAAAAATAAGATTCCTCATAGATCATTTTATAGTTGTAATCTATGAGGAATCTTATTTTTCAATTCAGGAGTAAATGTCGGTGCCATAGATTTATATCTATGGTCAGGGCATTTACGCCAGACGTTCTTTACAGCATATGACATGCTTGATCTGCAATGAGCAACACACTTAAAATTTAAAATACAAACATAATAATTTTGAGCTTATGCATCGGTCTAGTAAAAAATGCACGACATAAAGTTGTTGCTCATTGCGAAAGAAACAACAAAATGATACAAAGATTTAAACTAATAAAAGTTAACCTAATAGAACACAAAAAGTGTTAGCTCGACTGAGACTTGAACTTGAGTAACAAAACATTCAAACGTATGTAACAAAAAGGACTCAAGAACAAAAATACAATCATTAACAACTGGATTTGAACCTGCAGCATGGACATCCATTTCCAATCCTACAACCACCAAGCTGTTTACTACGACAGCTAGTTTTCCAAAAAGTATACTTCAATCACAATGAAGAATGGTCGCTATGGCTACCGTAGCCTGCCATAGTTACCTCTTGTTTATATGTCAATAATGCCAATTTACGTGTGCAGATGAAAAAATGAATTTGGAAATTTAAAGCTCCACCCCGTATTACCTAGATATAGTAGCGTGTTTAAAAATAGCTAACAACCGTCTACGATTTACCAAAAACATTCTCTCAATTTTTTACTGCTATCAATTCAGTAGTTCATAATTGATACTGTAACATGAAATCTGACCCCCGGCCGGTTCTCATCTCTGCTTTGGTGAAGTCCGGTTTTAAGACTAAGGTAGTGTTCTCATCTTAGTTAATAGCTACCAGATGTCAGTGCGGTGCCTAAGCCTAGAGTATATGTGGAAGTTAAGGAACTTAGCAGCTAGGAACTATGTGGTCTGGTAATGGTGGCTGCTAATGAAAGGCAAAAGAGTGTGCGAGTGTGTTGTTTTTAAAGGGATGAACGACTGAGATAAGCAGGCTCCATTTTAATAAGGTATTTACCTGAGACCCGTGAAACTGAAAGAAAACGTTGACAATAGAGAGAGGCGCAGGATCAGAACTACCAAAACTGTGGTTAAAATTATTTATGACTGGAAACTAAGTAATAGACCAAGGACAACCGCATTCTACCCTGATCAAAGCCTTGGACTGGGGCTGTATCCTTTACAATAAAGTCGCTTTATGCTGCCCAGACGAAATGACGGCAGGTGGACTAAGACGGTGACAGAATGGTGGCCAAGGCATGGCAAAAGAAGCGTCGGTCGTCCGGGAGCAAGATGGGTCGATGACATAGTTAAAGTCTCGGGTCGAGTCTGAATGAGGCTGGCACAGGACCGTAGAAAATGGCACGAAAAAGGGGAGAACTATGCCCAACAGTGGGAGGAAAAGTTCTGTGGATGATGATGATACTGCCCAGCATAAGGTGCTGAGCTCAAATGATGCAATATTAATTTTAAAATGTAGAGAATGCGATAGAAAGTTTATTTTATTTTAGTTTTTGGGCCAAACTTCCAGTAAATAGGTACACAAACTAAATGAAATTTGTAAACGAAAAAATAGAAGATTTATCTGGATCAACGCATTAAAACCCGTGTAGCAAGCTACCTTAAAATGAATATTAAAGAGTAAGTACTTACTAAAAAATTATATCATAAAAGATCATTGGGTTTTGAGTTAAAACAATAAAAATTTACAAATACAAAAAAAAACTTGTCCATGGAATTCTATAGATGACCAACAGAAAACATTACACATTACTTTGATGAAATAATTTAAAAAAGTTACTCCTGAATTGAAAAATAAGATTCCTCATGGATCATTTTATAGTTGTAATCTATGAGGAATCTTATTTTTCAATTCAGGAGTAAATGTCGGTGCCATAGATTTATATCTATGGTCAGGGCATTTACGCCAGACGTTCTTTACAGCATATGACATGCTTGATCTGCAATGAGCAACACACTTAAAATTTAAAATACAAACATAATAATTTTGAGCTTATGCATCGGTCTAGTAAAAAATGCACGACATAAAGTTGTTGCTCATTGCGAAAGAAACAACAAAATGATACAAAGATTTAAACTAATAAAAGTTAACCTAATAGAACACAAAAAGTGTTAGCTCGACTGAGACTTGAACTTGAGTAACAAAACATTCAAACGTATGTAACAAAAAGGACTCAAGAACAAAAATACAATCATTAACAACTGGATTTGAACCTGCAGCATGGACATCCATTTCCAATCCTACAACCACCAAGCTGTTTACTACGACAGCTAGTTTTCCAAAAAGTATACTTCAATCACAATGAAGAATGGTCGCTATGGCTACCGTAGCCTGCCATAGTTACCTCTTGTTTATATGTCAATAATGCCAATTTACGTGTGCAGATGAAAAAATGAATTTGGAAATTTAAAGCTCCACCCCGTATTACCTAGATATAGTAGCGTGTTTAAAAATAGCTAACAACCGTCTACGATTTACCAAAAACATTCTCTCAATTTTTTACTGCTATCAATTCAGTAGTTCATAATTGATACTGTAACATGAAATCTGACCCCCGGCAAAAGAATGTTGTAATTTACTGTTTTATTAGATGTATAGAAGAAAATGCGCAACTCCATCTATGAATTTTAAAAACAACTATTAACCTCTATTAACCTCGCCAACATGATCAAATTTAAATTATTTATATCCAAAAAGGGCTTACACATATAGTACTAATAAAATTATCTATACTCCGTTAGAGCATTTTCTTTGTACTAAAAGTTGTATTATATTATATTTTCATACCTTTTTACTATTTATTTACATTTTTCCGATGAATTTTCAGTACTGAATTGATGCCGACGCTTGACCAATAGATGGCGCTGTATGTCCGGAATAAATTTTATTTTTTATTTTATTTTTTATTTTTTTTGTAATAAAAACTATCCTATGTCCTTTCTCAAGTTCCAAACTATGTCTGTACCAAATTTCACACAAATCGGTTCAGTAGTTTAGGCGTGAAGCAAAGACAGACAGACAGACAGACAGAGTTACTTTCGCATTTATAATATTAGTTTGGACTAGCTGTACCCGCGACGATGTTCGCGTTCATATCAGTCATCTGTGCGAATAAATATAAATTAGACTGTGGTATAGAGGGTCACCATCACGAACTACCTAGACACCGGCTTCAGAATGTTCTTTTTATATATTTAAAAATTTACAAAACACATGTACACTTCAATATTGAAATAAAACTACTTTTACGGATTTTATCGCGGTTTGTATTTGGATTTTAGTTCCCGACGTTTCGACACCTTTGCAGGTATCATGGTCACGGGCAGACACCTTGATACCTGCAAAGGTGTCGAAACGTCGGGAACTAAAATCCAAATACAAACCGCGATAAAATCCGTAAAAGTAGTTTTATTTCAATGTCTAACATTCGCGTAAACCTCAGAACTCAACACTTCAATATTATCTTGTTTCGCTAGATGAATGTTTCTAAGTAGTCTGCTATACGCAAAATGTATCAGATGTGGAACCTAGAGTTTTGTCACAAATATTGCTTGACACGTGCCAAAAAAAACGATTTACCACTTTTTTTCTTTTGCAATAGTATTTCGTTGGTACAGCAGTCCCTAGTAAGACTACCGGGATCGGGGTTTTGGTTCGAAACCCCGAAATTCGAAATACTGAACTACGCAGTAAAATTGAAAGTAGATATCAATATTATTTACGCTCCGCTCTTCTCATCTCTGCTTTGGTGAAGTCCGGTTTTAAGACTAAGGTAGTGTTCTCATCTTAGTTAATAGCTACCAGATGTCAGTGCGGTGCCTAAGCCTAGAGTATATGTGGAAGTTAAGGAACTTAGCAGCTAGGAACTATGTGGTCTGGTAATGGTGGCTGCTAATGAAAGGCAAAAGAGTGTGCGAGTGTGTTGTTTTTAAAGGGATGAACGACTGAGATAAGCAGGCTCCATTTTAATAAGGTATTTACCTGAGACCCGTGAAACTGAAAGAAAACGTTGACAATAGAGAGAGGCGCAGGATCAGAACTACCAAAACTGTGGTTAAAATTATTTATGACTGGAAACTAAGTAATAGACCAAGGACAACCGCATTCTACCCTGATCAAAGCCTTGGACTGGGGCTGTATCCTTTACAATAAAGTCGCTTTATGCTGCCCAGACGAAATGACGGCAGGTGGACTAAGACGGTGACAGAATGGTGGCCAAGGCATGGCAAAAGAAGCGTCGGTCGTCCGGGAGCAAGATGGGTCGATGACATAGTTAAAGTCTCGGGTCGAGTCTGAATGAGGCTGGCACAGGACCGTAGAAAATGGCACGAAAAAGGGGAGAACTATGCCCAACAGTGGGAGGAAAAGTTCTGTGGATGATGATGATACTGCCCAGCATAAGGTGCTGAGCTCAAATGATGCAATATTCATTTTAAAATGTAGAGAATGCGATAGAAAGTTTATTTTATTTTAGTTTTTGGGCCAAACTTCCAGTAAATAGGTACACAAACTAAATGAAATTTGTAAACGAAAAAATAGAAGATTTATCTGGATCAACGCATTAAAACCCGTGTAGCAAGCTACCTTAAAATGAATATTAAAGAGTAAGTACTTACTAAAAAATTATATCATAAAAGATCATTGGGTTTTGAGTTAAAACAATAAAAATTTACAAATACAAAAAAAAACTTGTCCATGGAATTCTATAGATGACCAACAGAAAACATTACACATTACTTTGATGAAATAATTTAAAAAAGTTACTCCTGAATTGAAAAATAAGATTCCTCATAGATCATTTTATAGTTGTAATCTATGAGGAATCTTATTTTTCAATTCAGGAGTAAATGTCGGTGCCATAGATTTATATCTATGGTCAGGGCATTTACGCCAGACGTTCTTTACAGCATATGACATGCTTGATCTGCAATGAGCAACACACTTAAAATTTAAAATACAAACATAATAATTTTGAGCTTATGCATCGGTCTAGTAAAAAATGCACGACATAAAGTTGTTGCTCATTGCGAAAGAAACAACAAAATGATACAAAGATTTAAACTAATAAAAGTTAACCTAATAGAACACAAAAAGTGTTAGCTCGACTGAGACTTGAACTTGAGTAACAAAACATTCAAACGTATGTAACAAAAAGGACTCAAGAACAAAAATACAATCATTAACAACTGGATTTGAACCTGCAGCATGGACATCCATTTCCAATCCTACAACCACCAAGCTGTTTACTACGACAGCTAGTTTTCCAAAAAGTATACTTCAATCACAATGAAGAATGGTCGCTATGGCTACCGTAGCCTGCCATAGTTACCTCTTGTTTATATGTCAATAATGCCAATTTACGTGTGCAGATGAAAAAATGAATTTGGAAATTTAAAGCTCCACCCCGTATTACCTAGATATAGTAGCGTGTTTAAAAATAGCTAACGACCGTCTACGATTTACCAAAAACATTCTCTCAATTTTTTACTGCTATCAATTCAGTAGTTCATAATTGATACTGTAACATGAAATCTGACCCCCGGCAAAAGAATGTTGTAATTTACTGTTTTATTAGATGTATAGAAGAAAATGCGCAACTCCATCTATGAATTTTAAAAACAACTATTAACCTCTATTAACCTCGCCAACATGATCAAATTTAAATTATTTATATCCAAAAAGGGCTTACACATATAGTACTAATAAAATTATCTATACTCCGTTAGAGCATTTTCTTTGTACTAAAAGTTGTATTATATTATATTTTCATACCTTTTTACTATTTATTTACATTTTTCCGATGAATTTTCAGTACTGAATTGATGCCGACGCTTGACCAATAGATGGCGCTGTATGTCCGGAATAAATTTTATTTTTTATTTTTTTTGTAATAAAAACTATCCTATGTCCTTTCTCAAGTTCCAAACTATGTCTGTACCAAATTTCACACAAATCGGTTCAGTAGTTTAGGCGTGAAGCAAAGACAGACAGACAGACAGACAGAGTTACTTTCGCATTTATAATATTAGTTTGGATTTGGATTTTGCAGAGATTGCTAGACCACTTACCAATCTAACAAAAAAGAAAATAAGTTGGAAATGGGGACAAGAAGAACAAGAAGCATTTATAAAATTAAAAAATGCATTGACTACTGCACCCGTATTAAAACAGGCAAGTGATGATTTACCCTTTGCTATTAAGACTGATGCCAGCCAGTACGCTATAGGAGCAGCCTTGGTGCAGGGGGAGGGAGAAAATGAGCATCCTGTTGAATATGCAAGTAGACTCTTAACCCAAGCTGAACGCAACTATAGTGTCACAGAAAAGGAAGCGTTAGCCATTGTATGGGCTATATCAAAATTCCGTGGCTACATAGAAGGAACAAAGTTTATAACTATTACCGACCACCAACCGTTGAAATGGTTAATGAATCTCAAAACGCCTACTGGTCGCCTTGCACGATGGGCTTTACAGCTACAACCCTACGAGTTTAAAATACAATACACTCCAGGGCGAACGAATATTCTGGCTGATACTTTGTCACGACCACCGTGTGAGACGCATGATGAAAAATGCACCATATGCAGCGCAGAGATAGATCTGCCTAGACATAATGAAAAACAGTTAAGAGAAGAACAAATGAAAGATGAAACCCTTCTAACTATCATTAAAAGTCTAGAAGAAGGTAAAGAATCAACAAGTTACATAGAATATATAAAGAAAGGATACCTACTTCATAAAGGAGTCCTGTATCTATATAGTCCTGAACAGGAACAGGATAATGCAAAATTAGTAGTTCCACGTCATGAAATACGTAATATTCTGAAAGCTTACCATGACTCGCCCACTGCTGGTCATATGGGAATAGAGCGAACAATACAACGTATTACGAACAATTTTTATTGGACGGGATTACGAAAAGACGTTATAAAGTACGTTAAAACATGTGTCGAATGCCAAAAGTATAAGCCTACAAACATGAAACCAGCAGGTTTATACCAGTCTACACCGAATTCACAAAGATTCGAAGTATTGTCCATTGACCTTTTTGGACCATTACCGAAAGGACCATCAGGAGAAAAGTGGATTCTAATAATTGAAGATACTGCTTCGAGATGGATTGAATTATTTCCACTAAATGAAGCAACAGGTGAAAATTGTGCCTTGATTTTACTCAATGAAATATTCCTCAGGTATGGATTACCAAGGAAAATAATCAGCGATAATGGAGTACAGTTTATTTCCGCGATAATGCAAAAACTTGCTTATTGTCTAGAGATTCAGCAAATTTTTACCCCAGTGTATCATCCTGAACCAAATGTGGTAGAAAGGAAAAATAGAGACATGAAGTCACAGATTGCCATTATGGTGAAACACAAACACCGTAACTGGCCATCAACCTTACCAGCAATACGGTTTGCAATGAATACAGCTCAGTGTCAAACAACAGGATTCTCACCATCTTACCTTACATTTGGAAGAGAATTACGTACACCATATGAATTGACACATGACTTAAGCGCTGTCGTAGATTCTGAAAAAGTTGTAGCAGAAATAACACCAAAATTGAAGCAACTAGCTCAAGACTTGGAATTAGCCAAAGAAAATATAGAATACAACAAAGAAGCGACACGCCAAAAAGCAAATAAGAAACGTAGACCGGACCCAAACTATGAAAAAGGAGACTTAGTGCTAATAGAATCGCATCCTATCAGCAACATTAATAAAGAGTTTACTGCAAAATTCGCTCCACGACGAGACGGTCCATATACTATTTTGAAGAAACATGGAACCTCTACATATGAAATTGCGCACCCAGATACTCCAGACAAATCGATTGGAAAGTATCACACGTCTGCAATTACAAAGTTTGAAATGAGAGACGATACGATATTCAAACCATCATATCCAATTCGCCGTAGAGGAAGACCACGAAAACAAATAGATCCTGGTACTCTGTCGGGACGACTATAGAGTACCAGAGGGGGAGAATGTAACGAGACGCCATCTATCGGGCTAGGCACGCAACTCAAAGCCACCCAAATCGATATAGATAATAGCTGGCAGCGCCACCTATCATGATTGTGGAGATTCTGCGAGCATCACACAGCGCCATCTATGCCTACGCTTCACGCACACAGCGCCACCTACGCCTACACTGCACGCACACAACGGTCAAGCAGGCGCCTTTAAAAGGAGACGCTCGCCGTGAAGACATCACTCGCTACTTAGGCGGCACAGAGGTCGATAGCCCCGCAGTCACTTCTGTTGTCCCAAGCTTGAACTGAGCGGAGGCCCCGTCGCCCTCAGGAATAGCATAGCTAGGAGGTTAAGGGATAGGATAGCCCCGCAGTCCATCCCTAGGACCACGAATAGGCTTCATCAGTACTATTTTTTTTTATTGCATACCTACCATATAAGTAAAATTAACTGTATGTACTTGTGTTGGAATAAAAATAAACACCAACTGTCATCCATCATTGACGTTTCAATTCTCCCGCCATCATAAGTTCTGATACCAAAGTAAGCAGAGCTTGTTTTATTGTAACCAGACAACTGATAAACATACTTATATATTTCTAATACATATTATAGATAAATTACACCCAGACACAGAACAAATGATTGTGCTCATAACACATAGATATGTCCTGGGTGGGAATCGAACCCACGACCTCCGGTATAGCGGACAGGGTCACTAACCACTAGACCAACAGGCCAGTCATTTATAAAAACTATGTTTTGACAACGCACTCGATAGGTGTAGTAAAAAAATCGCCAATTTTGATTTAATCACCCATAGAAATAATTAAAAAAACCTAAATCTGTCCAGACGTTTAAAAAAAGAAATCTAGAAACTTATTATGAGACACGAGCAATAAACCTAACACTTCCTTGGCAGGCGAGTAAAAATAACGATAAATTACATAATTAAATGTAAACGCATTATTGTAAGCAAATCTATCTTTTTTAGTTACTCTACATTTAATTTTTTTTTCAAATATACTGCAAAATCAAATAAAAAATAATCATCTTAACATATTAATATTCTAGTATTTCTAGTTTACAAAATAAACAACACACTTTTATAAAAATATTTGCATAAGAGAAACATATTGCAAAAGTCGTCAAAACATTCGTAGTATTTAGTGACGACGACGACGAACATTAATACGATATAATGTTTCACTCGTGCACCGTGTTCAGCGTTTGCAATGACACTGGCAATATCTTTATTAAAATACAATCAGAAATAAGGAGGCGTTGCCACGCCGCTAGAGCGTTAGAAAGAGCGCAAGCGACGTAAACTGTTTCTCGACGGTAAGGTGATAAGGCGTGGATGTCCCCGATTGTACACACTAAAAATTATAATTGACCCATTTCGTGTCATCTCTCTTATCGCACAAATACGCGCGCTATTACAATCTATCACTAAGACCGACTCAAACGCACTTTTCCGCCACAGAATTGCCACCCCGCCATACGGCCTGCCACTCAGGAGACCTAACGACGTGTCCACCGCAAACGTGCCAGTGCACCCGAACTCGTCATCTATTGTGTTAAGTAATGGCAAATCATGCGGCAACAACCACGTTTCCTGCAGCGCTAATACATCTGCATCCTTACACAGTGTTCGTATCCCCTCCATTGACCTCTTCATTGCTTTGCAATTGAAGCTGACTAATGTACTACGCATTTGTGTGTTCTCCATAGTAGTATATTATTGGGCATTCTACCCCACTTCGCTCATGCATGCGCATTCGCGCCGTGGGGTAGAATACCCAATAATATTTCTGGTAATTTATTATAATAAAAATGAGAATGGTCTAAACAACACCAAACCCTCTGTTTCATCGACTCAATCCGATGTACGTGCACGATATGCAATGAATTTTCAGAAAGTCACTCAAGCGATAACGAACTATTACCAAATCTGGTACCATGTATCATTTGTTGATCAGAAAAGTTTAAATGTGAACGCTATGAACATATTTTGTCATTCTTAGATCAACTCTATAACATACTTATCATGAAGTTTATTAAACAGCCCCAATCGTTGAATGTAAACACTATCTGTGATGATGTTCCTAAGACTCGGGTTCGTCATGGTGAATTATTACCTAACATAGTACGTTGTATTATTTGTGGTCCGTCAAATTGTGGAAAAACAAATTTGCTCATTGGTCTTCTTATACATGAAAACGGCTTAAAATTTCAAAATGTTTATGTTTATTCAAAAACTTTGCACCAGCCTAAGTATAGATTTCTGGAAAGAGTTTTACAACGAGTTCCAGGTATTTCATTTCAGAAATATCATGGTAATGAAGACGTTTTGAGTGTTCAGGATGCTAAACCCAACTCTGTAATAATATTTGATGACGTTGCATGTGAAAATCAAAGTAACATGCGAGATTACTTTGCAATGGGCAGACACAAAAATATCGATTGTTTTTATCTCAACCAAACGTATAGTAAAGTGCCAAAGCAGTTAGTACGAGACAACGCTAACCTTATCGTACTTTTTAAGCAGGATGATATTAATCTAAAACATATTTATGAAGAACATGTCAATACAGATATGACTTGGATCCAGTTTCGTGAAATGTGTTCAAAAATTTGGAGCGAACCTTACAACTTTGTGGTAATAAATAAAGATTGCTCTAAAAATAATGGATGTTACAGAAATAAATTTGACACATTTGTTGTCTTTGAATAAGAAAATGATACTATATTTAAGACAGTTGACATCGTTACGTTATTATTCTTTTAACAACTCTTAAGCGATAACTATATATTTAACGACTATGGAAAAATCATTGAAAAAACTAATCATAGATGCCTCAGCCGCCGTAAAGAAAAAAGTACGTACCATGAGAGAACTTGAGATTGGGAATAAGGAAGCATTAGAAACGGTTTTTAAACCTATAACCGAATCACTTAATTTACTAACCAACACCAGTAATGGAACTACTTCTGATGAAAATGAAAAAATACTGGAAAGCAATCAAACATTATACAAGGAAGGTCCTACTAGCAAAGAGTACGTGGAAAGCAGTGATGAAAATGAAATCGACAGTGAATCTTCATTTCAATCGTTGGGTGATAAGAACGAAGAATGCAATACATCATCTTGGTCTCTATCTCCTGAAGCACTACATGATGTACCATTTGGTGTTCGGATAGAGCGTGGAAAACTTATGTTAGGTTCAGCTAGCATTACGATTGGTGATGATTTTATCACAGTAACGGGTCGCAAATATCGAAATACACCGGGTTTGAAACAGTTGTTGCTAAAAAAAGATGTAGACTTAAGTTTAGTGACAGATAATGATATGCAACATTATAAGTCAATGCTGATCGATACAAATGCACACCGTCGAGATTTTGAACCAAGCAAACCCATCAAAAGTAGCAAAGGGCAAAAATATTTGCAAGTCATTAAACCTCTTTTTAAATTACAAAGTACAAATCAGACCTACAATCAACCAAAGGGGAATGGACTACCGTTGAAAAAAGTGTGGAGAAAAAACGTAGATTATGTCTATTGGGATAATCCAAATGAACTAGTGGATAGATTAAAACTATTGATTGCTTCACGAGACGCTGGCAACACTGGGCTGGACAATGAAATAATATCCATCATCGAAGAGTTACGTGAAAGTAAAGTTATTAATTAATAAATATCTTTTATTCTCTGCATACGTTTCATTTTACTGTTAACCCTTCAATACAAAGCACATTCAACATGAATATAGACAAATTTGGACATTATATTCATAAAAGAATGCGATTGTCAGAATTATTCGAGAGTAATGATAATGCATTAACGAAAACAGAAAATGGTGAATTTGATTTAAAAGCTACGACGTTGAGAGGTATCAGAACTCCTGTAGAACCAGATGATGCTGTAAATAAGGATTATGTAGATCAATTTATGACAAACATAACGAAAGATTTATATAAATCCATGCTGTTAATGCGAACTCAAATTATGAATGATGTACAAAATACTTTAAAAGCAAAGATATCTGAAGTTTCCATTCATTTAGAAGATAAGTTTTACACAAAAACAGTTGTAGATAACTTATTAGCATCTAAAAAGCCTTCATAATGTCCAAACAACAAATTGTAAATGAAATTCACAAAGCGGCAAGAAAAAATTTTGATCGTCGTTCTGTAATTTTGAAAGGGATTGATGATTTGTGGCAAGCTGATCTGATGGACATGCAAAATTTAAACCGCTAAAATCGAAAAATAAAATTGATGTTACTAATGCATTTGGGAACATACTCAGTAAAAGTCAACGCAAACCGGTTAATTTACAAACAGATTCAGGAACAGAGTTTTATAATACTTCATTCCAGACGCTCATGAGAAGGTTTAATATTAACCATTACTCAACCTTTTCTACAAAGAAGGCTTCAATTGTTGAGCGATTGATAAAAACTATTAAAAATAAATTGTATAAGTGTTTTAGTATGAATGGAAACTACAAGTGGTATGAAACGGTGTTACAAGATACATTGAAAATGTATAACAACACAAAGCATCGTACTATTCAATGTAAACCTGTTGAAGTAAATAAATGCAATGAGTTAAACATAAAAGAAAATATAAAAAATCACATAAGCAAGTTTCTTTTCGTTGCGTACCTAAGTTCAAAGTTGGTGACAGTGTTCGCATTAGTAAATACAAGCATGTTTTTAAAAAGGGCTATACTCCTAATTGGTCAACTGAAATATTTACCATAAAAAAAGTAAACAATACCATTCCAAAAACGTATCATATAGAGGACCAACGCAAACAAGCTATTTTGGGAACCTTTTATGAACCGGAACTTCAAAAAACATATTTCCCAAACGTTTATTTGATAGAAAAAGTTTTAAAAAGAAAAGGAAATAAATTGTTTGTGAAATGGTTAGGTTTAAGTAACGCAGAAAATAGTTGGATCAACAGAGCTGCGATCATCATTTAGCCAATCATAGTCCACTGCTGGACATAGGCCTCTCCCAATTTGCGCCACAACACCCGGTCCTCCGCCCTCCGCATCCAGTCCCCTCCAGCGACCTTTTTCAGGTCGTCAGTCCACCTGGCGGGGGGGCGTCCTACCTTACGCTTGCCGAGTCGCGGTCTCCATTCTAGGACTCGTCTGCTCCAACGGCTATCGGTCCTTCGACAGACATGGCCAGCCCATTGCCACTTCAGCGAGCTAATTTTACGAGCTATGTCGGTTACCTTGGTTCTTTGTCGGATGACCTCATTACGAATTTTATCCTTCAAAGAGACTCCGAGCATAGCTCGCTCCATAGCCCGCTGCGCGACTTTAAATTTGTGGACTAGTCCAACCGTTAATGTCCACGTTTCGGCACCGTAAGTCATAACAGGTAGGACGCACTGGTTGTAAACTTTCGTCTTCAGGCATTGCGGTATAGGCGAAGAGAAGACTCGACGTAGTTTGCTAAACGCTGCCCAGCCTAACTGAATTCTCCGATCGACTTCCCGCTCGAAGTTGTTTCTACCAAGCTTGATGACCTGCCTTAGGTAGATATACTCTTGAACAACTTCGAGCATCGATCCTTCGACATATATCGGTCTCGGCATGACATGTTCATTGAACATGATCTTGGTTTTATCCAAGTTCATGCCAAGACCGACCCGTCGTGAAGCTCCATTCAGGCCATGCAGCATCTCGCTTAGTTGGTCCAGCGACTCTGCCACTATGACGATGTCATCGGCAAATCTAAGGTGCGAGATGTGCTCACCGTTCACATTTATACCCCGTCCAGTCCAGTCCAGAGTCTTGAAGACATCCTCGAGCGCATTGGTGAACAGCTTTGGGGATATAACATCCCCCTGTCTCACCCCCCGACGCAGCTCGATCGGATTGGTCTTATGGTCATGGAGCTGGACAGTCATTGTGGCGGTGTCATATAAGCATCTCAGCGCCTCGATGTATCGCCAGTCAATACGACATCGTTGCAGAGCATCCAGAACCGCCCAAGTTTCGATGGAGTCGAAGGCTTTCTCGTAGTCCACAAAGGCCAAACACAGCGGCTGATTGTACTCTTCGGTTTTCTGCACAATCTGCCGAACAGTATGGATGTGGTCTACGGTGCTAAAGCCTTTTCGAAACCCGGCTTGTTCTGGTGGCTGGAACTCGTCGAGTCTTCTAGCGAGGCGGTTAGTGACTACTCTCGAGAACAACTTGTAAATGTGGCTCAGGAGTGAGATAGGTCTGTAATTCTTCAGCAAGGTTTTGTCGCCTTTCTTGAAGAACAGAACCACCGCACTCCCGCTCCACGCTTGTGGTGTTAAGCCTTGATGAATGACGGAATTAAAGAGACTCGCTAGCTCTTTCAGGACTGTGGTCCCACCGGCCTTAAGGAGCTCGGTTGTAATTCCGTCATCACCCGGCGCCTTGTTGTTCTTTAGTTGTCTGAGAGCTGCCTCAACCTCGCCCGGGTCGACATCCGGGATGTCCTCGGTGTAATGGCGCGTGAGTGGGGCTCTGTGGTCATCTTCGCCTTGTCTCGATGGTTTAGTCACCCGTGATGCATATAGGTGTCTATAAAAACTCTCAATTTCCTCGAGAATCTCGAACTTAGAGGTGACGGTCCTGCCATCCCCGGTCCTCAGTTTCGCCAGATGGGGTCTACCTAATTGCTGAGCGAAGACTTTGGTGCCTCTATTTCGCTCAATCGCAGCCTCGATATTACGAGTGCTGCAGCGTCGGAGGTCACGTCGCGTCAGTTTCCTGATTTTCAGGTTTAAGGACCGCCTATCTGACGAAGACATCTGGGCGTCCGGCGTTTCTCGTCTTTCCTTCATAAGTTCGAGAGTCTCGGGTGAGAGCTTGGACTCCCTATTACCGCGTTTTCCGGGGAACAACCTTCGAGACACATTCTGTAGCGTTTTGACCACTGTGTCGGTTTTTTCGTCAACATTGTCCGTGGTTTCCAGCAGTGCGAAACGATTTTGGAGTTCCAACTGGAACTTATCGGAACCTAAAGCTATTTGGGGCAGCGTGGGTCGGAGAGTAGGTCTCATCATCCTAACTCTTTCAGCCTTAAGGTTGATATTTAGAGAGCCTCGGACGAGTCTATGATCGCTACCGGTATTAAACCTATTGATCACCGAGACGTCTCTAAATATATGCCGTTTGTCCGTGATGATGAAATCTATCTCGTTCCTCGTCACATTATCGGGGCTTCGCCATGTCCACTTTCTGTGGGGCTTCTTCTTAAAGAAGGAATTCATTAAGAAGAGCCCCTGGGACTCTAAAAAGTTGACCAACATTTGGCCTCTGTGATTTCGGCGCCCCACGCCGTTAGGACCGATTTTCGTTTCGCCGCATTCTTGTACTCCCACCTTGGCATTAAAGTCTCCCATAACAACGTTGTAGTGAGCCTTCCTGGTACCATGTAGTGCCTTCGCTATGTCTTCGTACATGGTTTCGGCTATCTCATCTGCTGCTGAGCTGCGATAGTGAATTGATAAAAGTAGATATCATCCAAACTTCCAAACTAAAATTATAAATGCGAAAGTAACTCTGTCTGTCTGTCTGTCTGTCTTTGCTTCACGCCTAAACTACTGAACCGATTTGTGTGAAATTTGGTACAGACATAGTTTGGAACTTGAGAAAGGACATAGGATAGTTTTTATTACAAAAAAAATAAAAAATAAAATTTATTCCGGACATACAGCGCCATCTATTGGTCAAGCGTCGGCATCAATTCAGTACTGAAAATTCATCGGAAAAATGTAAATAAATAGTAAAAAGGTATGAAAATATAATATAATACAACTTTTAGTACAAAGAAAATGCTCTAACGGAGTATAGATAATTTTATTAGTACTATATGTGTAAGCCCTTTTTGGATATAAATAATTTAAATTTGATCATGTTGGCTAGGTTAATAGAGGTTAATAGTTGTTTTTAAAATTCATAGATGGAGTTGCGCATTTTCTTCTATACATCTAATAAAACAGTAAATTACAACATTCTTTTGCCGGGGGTCAGATTTCATGTTACAGTATCAATTATGAACTACTGAATTGATAGCAGTAAAAAATTGAGAGAATGTTTTTGGTAAATCGTAGACGGTTGTTAGCTATTTTTAAATACGCTACTATATCTAGGTAATACGGGGTGGAGCTTTAAATTTCCAAATTCATTTTTTCATCTGCACACGTAAATTGGCATTATTGACATATAAACAAGAGGTAACTATGGCAGGCTACGGTAGCCATAGCGACCATTCTTCATTGTGATTGAAGTATACTTTTTGGAAAACTAGCTGTCGTAGTAAACAGCTTGGTGGTTGTAGGATTGGAAATGGATGTCCATGCTGCAGGTTCAAATCCAGTTGTTAATGATTGTATTTTTGTTCTTGAGTCCTTTTTGTTACATACGTTTGAATGTTTTGTTACTCAAGTTCAAGTCTCAGTCGAGCTAACACTTTTTGTGTTCTATTAGGTTAACTTTTATTAGTTTAAATCTTTGTATCATTTTGTTGTTTCTTTCGCAATGAGCAACAACTTTATGTCGTGCATTTTTTACTAGACCGATGCATAAGCTCAAAATTATTATGTTTGTATTTTAAATTTTAAGTGTGTTGCTCATTGCAGATCAAGCATGTCATATGCTGTAAAGAACGTCTGGCGTAAATGCCCTGACCATAGATATAAATCTATGGCACCGACATTTACTCCTGAATTGAAAAATAAGATTCCTCATAGATCACAACTATAAAATGATCTATGAGGAATCTTATTTTTCAATTCAGGAGTAACTTTTTTAAATTATTTCATCAAAGTAATGTGTAATGTTTTCTGTTGGTCATCTATAGAATTCCATGGACAAGTTTTTTTTTGTATTTGTAAATTTTTATTGTTTTAACTCAAAACCCAATGATCTTTTATGATATAATTTTTTAGTAAGTACTTACTCTTTAATATTCATTTTAAGGTAGCTTGCTACACGGGTTTTAATGCGTTGATCCAGATAAATCTTCTATTTTTTCGTTTACAAATTTCATTTAGTTTGTGTACCTATTTACTGGAAGTTTGGCCCAAAAACTAAAATAAAATAAACTTTCTATCGCATTCTCTACATTTTAAAATTAATATTGCATCATTTGAGCTCAGCACCTTATGCTGGGCAGTATCATCATCATCCACAGAACTTTTCCTCCCACTGTTGGGCATAGTTCTCCCCTTTTTCGTGCCATTTTCTACGGTCCTGTGCCAGCCTCATTCAGACTCGACCCGAGACTTTAACTATGTCATCGACCCATCTTGCTCCCGGACGACCGACGCTTCTTTTGCCATGCCTTGGCCACCATTCTGTCACCGTCTTAGTCCACCTGCCGTCATTTCGTCTGGGCAGCATAAAGCGACTTTATTGTAAAGGATACAGCCCCAGTCCAAGGCTTTGATCAGGGTAGAATGCGGTTGTCCTTGGTCTATTACTTAGTTTCCAGTCATAAATAATTTTAACCACAGTTTTGGTAGTTCTGATCCTGCGCCTCTCTCTATTGTCAACGTTTTCTTTCAGTTTCACGGGTCTCAGGTAAATACCTTATTAAAATGGAGCCTGCTTATCTCAGTCGTTCATCCCTTTAAAAACAACACACTCGCACACTCTTTTGCCTTTCATTAGCAGCCACCATTACCAGACCACATAGTTCCTAGCTGCTAAGTTCCTTAACTTCCACATATACTCTAGGCTTAGGCACCGCACTGACATCTGGTAGCTATTAACTAAGATGAGAACACTACCTTAGTCTTAAAACCGGACTTCACCAAAGCAGAGATGAGAAGAGCGGAGCGTAAATAATATTGATATCTACTTTCAATTTTACTGCGTAGTTCAGTATTTCGCATTTCGGGGTTTCGAACCAAAACCCCGATCCCGGTAGTCTTACTAGGGACTGCTGTACCAACGAAATACTATTGCAAAAGAAAAAAAGTGGTAAATCGTTTTTTTTGGCACGTGTCAAGCAATATTTGTGACAAAACTCTAGGTTCCACATCTGATACATTTTGCGTATAGCAGACTACTTAGAAACATTCATCTAGCGAAACAAGATAATATTGAAGTGTACATGTGTTTTGTAAATTTTTAAATATATAAAAAGAACATTCTGAAGCCGGTGTCTAGGTAGTTCGTGATGGTGACCCTCTATACCACAGTCTAATTTATATTTATTCGCACAGATGACTGATATGAACGCGAACATCGTCGCGGGTACAGCTAGTAATAAATAATTTTTATTCGCAGTTTACTTACTAAACTAAACTTAAATTAATAAATATTATAATGTACGTGTAAATCGAAAAACTCTATTCTCAACATTGTGAGGTAAGTCCATAACTATTTAACTATTATTTCATGACCGTTTCCTACTGATACTTAAGCACATGTGTATTTTATTTTTCAGCAATCTCAAACGATATAAATTACGTTGATGCCTTCACGGAAACAGTGATCGTCGCACAGTAAAGAAGATTGTGAAATTTATGATTTAGAAATATCTACAACGATCATCTGAGATTATCCTATTAAAAGGTAATGGTCATTATCATTCGGTTTTAGAGGTTTAAATTTACTCAAGTAATAATATTATAATCAGGTATTTTTTAAGATAATGATCTTATGTATAGTTTTCTAAAGTAAGGAGATAAAAAGGTTCTTGTAACCGCGAGCGTAAGTAAGAATTACATTTTCTGTACGTATTCTAATCAAAGTTTCATGTTTTTTTCAGAAGCAGAACAGAGCTGTTACTGTGGTGAATGTGATGAAAATAAAACAAAGTCTAATCGCAGCAGG
Organism: Autographa pulchrina; assembly: GCA_905475315.1. Lineage (NCBI taxonomy): Eukaryota > Metazoa > Arthropoda > Insecta > Lepidoptera > Noctuidae > Autographa > Autographa pulchrina. Next base: position 29,208,464 of record FR997761.1, on the reverse strand, counting down.
CAACAGATCCAGTAGTTAAGTTTTAGCTTTTAAAATTAGTACCTATATACCTTGTAAGTAACGATTACTTTATATTTTTGTAAGTTTCAATTTGTTTTTTGATAAAAAATGCCTTTCTGTTCGGTATGCAAAATTGATGTTAATTCTCGCACTTGGTTTACGCATTTACGTACTAACTAGCTGTACCCGCGACGATGTTCGCGTTCATATCAGTCATCTGTGCGAATAAATATAAATTAGACTGTGGTATAGAGGGTCACCATCACGAACTACCTAGACACCGGCTTCAGAATGTTCTTTTTATATATTTAAAAATTTACAAAACACATGTACACTTCAATATTATCTTGTTTCGCTAGATGAATGTTTCTAAGTAGTCTGCTATACGCAAAATGTATCAGATGTGGAACCTAGAGTTTTGTCACAAATATTGCTTGACACGTGCCAAAAAAAACGATTTACCACTTTTTTTCTTTTGCAATAGTATTTCGTTGGTACAGCAGTCCCTAGTAAGACTACCGGGATCGGGGTTTTGGTTCGAAACCCCGAAATGCGAAATACTGAACTACGCAGTAAAATTGAAAGTAGATATCAATATTATTTACGCTCCGCTCTTCTCATCTCTGCTTTGGTGAAGTCCGGTTTTAAGACTAAGGTAGTGTTCTCATCTTAGTTAATAGCTACCAGATGTCAGTGCGGTGCCTAAGCCTAGAGTATATGTGGAAGTTAAGGAACTTAGCAGCTAGGAACTATGTGGTCTGGTAATGGTGGCTGCTAATGAAAGGCAAAAGAGTGTGCGAGTGTGTTGTTTTTAAAGGGATGAACGACTGAGATAAGCAGGCTCCATTTTAATAAGGTATTTACCTGAGACCCGTGAAACTGAAAGAAAACGTTGACAATAGAGAGAGGCGCAGGATCAGAACTACCAAAACTGTGGTTAAAATTATTTATGACTGGAAACTAAGTAATAGACCAAGGACAACCGCATTCTACCCTGATCAAAGCCTTGGACTGGGGCTGTATCCTTTACAATAAAGTCGCTTTATGCTGCCCAGACGAAATGACGGCAGGTGGACTAAGACGGTGACAGAATGGTGGCCAAGGCATGGCAAAAGAAGCGTCGGTCGTCCGGGAGCAAGATGGGTCGATGACATAGTTAAAGTCTCGGGTCGAGTCTGAATGAGGCTGGCACAGGACCGTAGAAAATGGCACGAAAAAGGGGAGAACTATGCCCAACAGTGGGAGGAAAAGTTCTGTGGATGATGATGATACTGCCCAGCATAAGGTGCTGAGCTCAAATGATGCAATATTAATTTTAAAATGTAGAGAATGCGATAGAAAGTTTATTTTATTTTAGTTTTTGGGCCAAACTTCCAGTAAATAGGTACACAAACTAAATGAAATTTGTAAACGAAAAAATAGAAGATTTATCTGGATCAACGCATTAAAACCCGTGTAGCAAGCTACCTTAAAATGAATATTAAAGAGTAAGTACTTACTAAAAAATTATATCATAAAAGATCATTGGGTTTTGAGTTAAAACAATAAAAATTTACAAATACAAAAAAAAACTTGTCCATGGAATTCTATAGATGACCAACAGAAAACATTACACATTACTTTGATGAAATAATTTAAAAAAGTTACTCCTGAATTGAAAAATAAGATTCCTCATAGATCATTTTATAGTTGTAATCTATGAGGAATCTTATTTTTCAATTCAGGAGTAAATGTCGGTGCCATAGATTTATATCTATGGTCAGGGCATTTACGCCAGACGTTCTTTACAGCATATGACATGCTTGATCTGCAATGAGCAACACACTTAAAATTTAAAATACAAACATAATAATTTTGAGCTTATGCATCGGTCTAGTAAAAAATGCACGACATAAAGTTGTTGCTCATTGCGAAAGAAACAACAAAATGATACAAAGATTTAAACTAATAAAAGTTAACCTAATAGAACACAAAAAGTGTTAGCTCGACTGAGACTTGAACTTGAGTAACAAAACATTCAAACGTATGTAACAAAAAGGACTCAAGAACAAAAATACAATCATTAACAACTGGATTTGAACCTGCAGCATGGACATCCATTTCCAATCCTACAACCACCAAGCTGTTTACTACGACAGCTAGTTTTCCAAAAAGTATACTTCAATCACAATGAAGAATGGTCGCTATGGCTACCGTAGCCTGCCATAGTTACCTCTTGTTTATATGTCAATAATGCCAATTTACGTGTGCAGATGAAAAAATGAATTTGGAAATTTAAAGCTCCACCCCGTATTACCTAGATATAGTAGCGTGTTTAAAAATAGCTAACGACCGTCTACGATTTACCAAAAACATTCTCTCAATTTTTTACTGCTATCAATTCAGTAGTTCATAATTGATACTGTAACATGAAATCTGACCCCCGGCAAAAGAATGTTGTAATTTACTGTTTTATTAGATGTATAGAAGAAAATGCGCAACTCCATCTATGAATTTTAAAAACAACTATTAACCTCTATTAACCTCGCCAACATGATCAAATTTAAATTATTTATATCCAAAAAGGGCTTACACATATAGTACTAATAAAATTATCTATACTCCGTTAGAGCATTTTCTTTGTACTAAAAGTTGTATTATATTATATTTTCATACCTTTTTACTATTTATTTACATTTTTCCGATGAATTTTCAGTACTGAATTGATGCCGACGCTTGACCAATAGATGGCGCTGTATGTCCGGAATAAATTTTATTTTTTATTTTTTTTGTAATAAAAACTATCCTATGTCCTTTCTCAAGTTCCAAACTATGTCTGTACCAAATTTCACACAAATCGGTTCAGTAGTTTAGGCGTGAAGCAAAGACAGACAGACAGACAGACAGAGTTACTTTCGCATTTATAATATTAGTTTGGATTTGGATTACATAGGTCCACCATACTGCAGTAATTGCGAAATTATGAATGTAACTAAGTTTCAAATTGCTTGTATTGTTGATTCAAATATTTTATGTAGGGTTGTCACTCATTGAATATTAGTAATAATATTATCATTACAGAAATAACAAGATGTCTTATTTGTTCAAACGAATAAAGAGTGAATTACTAAAGTTCACTACTAATACAAATTAAAGTTATCTATTGGTGGTGTATTATAATCATTCTTTTGTTTGGTTAAATATTAAAACATTCTCACTTTAATAAAAAATCCTAGAGTAGGTATCATGTTTTCAAGTATTTTTTTTTTTTTTTACTTTAAAAAACCTATCAGACTATTTATTTTAATCCAATTTTATATCTATAAAAATGATAGCCCTTATGAATTATGCTAAATTAGCAACAAGTATAAAATCGTACGATGTAACTTGATCACGTAAAGCAATATATGAAGTCATTACTGACAAACAAATTAATCCCTTAGTCGGTACTTTTTGCGTTTACACGAATATAATACGAACCCGAGAAATGGTAGCGTCGCTTAGTATGTTTGCTTTGATTACTAACATTTTAAATTATCCAAGGAATCACATCACATTTGCTTATAAGCAAAGGCATGTTTGTTAGCGATCATTAGTTTACTTTCTAGTGCTGATATAATATTTGGTACAATACCATACCCCAGCTACTGGTTTTCAGCTAAAATCTAGATAGTAAACCGTGCATCAACACAACAGTTTCAATTCGGAGTATCTTTTGTGTAAATAAACTATACTCGTACATCACCGCTGCTCAATGTGCTAGAATTCACACCAGTTAAAATGTAAGTATTGTCTTTATTACTTGATTAATTTATATCTAGATTGTCGAGTGTTTAATGTGGTCGAGCCTTCGAATACAATGTACACAAACATTTTATTTCATATAAAATTATTATGTTACTGATATTACGTTCAATAAATAATTATAACAAATTGATTTGTTAAACTTTCAGGTCTGACTGCGAGAGTGACATCATTTCCTTCAACAATGACCGCAAAACAGAAACCTCTCAAAAACGGACAACATCTACAGGCAAACGCAAGGCTACTCTAACTACAAAATCCGCTACTATAAGGTAACGAATACGATATTTTAACTTTTGTGTATCCCAAAATCTTAACAAAACAATGTACCTAAATTCAAACGTCTTCCTAAAATAATTGTTAGTAAACGTGTACTTTGTAACATTATTATTTACTCCTTGCTCCAGCAAAAAAAATAAGCTTGATATATTCGGGCTCCGACATGAACGAGACGATGAATGTGATGGTACATCGACGCCTGTGTTGTCCACGTTCTTCGTTACAAGAATAGCAAACGGTAGCGAACGCCGGACCGCAAACACCTCCGGCGAGTACTACATTGACCTCAAGGTGTATCAAACAAATGACGCTCGTGAAACAGACTCTCAAGAGCTATGGAGGAAAGCGCTACTTCGAATAAAATTTCAGACTGAGGGTGACACCAGCCAGTGGCGTAAACTCCAAGCGTTCGTGCAGTCCGCAGATGAACTGTTTGTGAAGCCTCCAATGTTTAGTTCTTTCTAGTCTTAATACATAAACTCAATGAATTGTTATATTTTTAATACAATTGAATATATAAATCTTAATACCTTTTGTTTGTTTTTTATTATTTGCTTTGCGATAAAAAAGCATACTGCGTACACCAATCTATATCACAAACGATTATATCAGTTGTGAGCGCGCAATAACAAACACATTACAAATTAATACAATCATTGTCTGTTGGTTCCTATCGTTATTGCGATGAAAAAGCATATTGCGTACATGAATCTGTATCACAGACGGTGGTATCAGTTGTAAGCGCGCAATACAAGAGTGGGACAGAATGCCCAATAATATACTACTCTCCATTTAGTCGTTTTTATATACCCGTTGATTATTCTCGCCTTTTACAAAAGTACTATGCCTAATATTGACAAAACGTCTAAACGTAATGCCAGAAGGCCACAGATTGCTGTCTAGAAAACTGTCAATACTATTCTTCGTTACGTAAATCTTGTATGAATTAAGTATAATCTCTTGGTTTCTTCATTTTAATTTTTAATAACGATACCTTCTCCTTTGTCTTATCATAAATATAACTCACTATGTCTGACTCAATCACATCTTTGTGCACATTTGATACAAATAGTGGTATTTTTGTATCAGCTGCCTTAAATTTACTGCAGCTTGAGCTTGAGCAATTTCTTAATCGCTTTCTCTGCGATTCTATCCAATTTTCATCCTCTTTCGGCTTTTTCCATTTCTCACCATTACTGACAGTCTCCGCAAAAGATAACTTTCGCACCGCCACCATCACTGTATTAGCCGTATTGCCGATCTCCACGCTTTGTTTACATAAATCAGCTGGCGACAACCCGTTATCTCCGCTCACAGCCTGGACCGGTTTGTCGTTCTCGCAAATATTGTCCGATGGACGCCCCGTCTCGCTCGCAAAACACTCCGTCGTAGTCGCACTTGAATCAACCTGCGCGCGAGTTAACATGGTGGGGAGTTGCGCACTTTCATTCACCGCTATCTCAGTGAGCTTGAGGGAACGAGACGGTGCGACGACGCGCGCTCCACCGCTGTAGTTACCCGCCGCCGCTACCGCCCCCACCGCACGCTCGTTATTTGGGTATGATACATCACTGCCGCCGACAGGTGAATGTGACAGATAATCTTGACCTTGACAGGTGTCCATCACTCGCTCGGTCATTGACCCGTCTCGCGCGTTTGAATCAAAATCAAAATCAAAATCAAAAAGTTTTTATTTCTTGTAAACCAAAAAAAAAAGGCGCTTAAGAAACGTTACGTTATAAACTACTGACTCTAGTTGCTCGGTTCCAAAGTGTCCTTCCTATGGAGAAGAGCCGGCAAGAAACTCCATAGGTTACTCTTTTAAAAAATAATAATTGTTACAATTATTTGTACATTATTGTTAAAATATTTGCGTCAAAAACGCAGTACAAACTACGTTATAAAATAAATAAAATAATTTAATCTGTAATAGAATGATCACTGATCACTCTGACAACCGAAGAAGTCAAAGAAACCAATCTGTTAAATAGTGAATAATAAAAACTACGCTGTTGACGCATTCACATAAAAAACAAAGTACAAAATATGAAAATTTAAAAAGTAAAAAATAAAAATAAAAAAGTAATAATAATAAAAGGTAAAACAATTTTACATACAATACATATGTAGTCACAAAAAAAATTACCCTAACAGGAATGTCAAGGCATGTCAAGTGCCTTCAGGAAATACAGGCGGCTTAAGAACTCATTTAAAGTAAACAAGCAAATCTTGAGGACCGCCAGGGAAGCCACATGTGCAGATATTAAACACTCCACGCCCTTTTGTCTTCCACGTAGTCCTTAACTTTATAATACGCTTTCCTTAAAAGAATAGATTTTACACAAGATTTGAATTTCTTACCAGGCAGATCAGTAATGGCCTCTGGTAGTTTATTATAAAAGCGTATTGAATTCCCTAGAAATGATTTTGAGTTTGTTTTAGTAAGCCGGAATTTAGGAACTACTAACTTATTCTTATTCCTAGTATTAATATTGTGATAATCACTTTTAACTCTAAAACTAGAAAAAAATTTACGCACATACATAATATTTTCGAAAATGTATAAGGAAGGCAAGGTTAGAATGTTAATTTCTTTAAACTTTTCTCTTAATGACTCTCGAGGGCCCATGCCGTATAAATAATAATAAATAAATAAATAAATGCGGACAACATCACATACATTGTTCTGAACCCAAAGTAAGTTGCTAAAGCACTTGTGTTATGGAATTCAGATACAACGAAGGTACCACAAACACCCAGACCCGAGACAATGTAGCAATGTGATTTTCTACATTGACCCATCCGGGGATCGAACCCGGGACCTCAGAGCTAGCGACACCTTGAAACCGATGCGTACGCCACTCGACCACGGAGGTCGACTTCGTTCGTATATTGAGCGAATTGCCCGTTTCTGCAAGATGAAAATGGAATCTACATCGGCCACGGACCCCCATAATAGAATACCGTAAGACATCAAGCTGTGAAAATAAGCGAAATAAACTAATCTAGCAGTGGGTATATCAGTAAGCTGCCGAATTTTCCTAACCGCGAATGCAGCCGAACTTAACCTAGACGACAGTGCCGAGATGTGTGGCCCCCACTGCAACCTAGAGTCAATCGTTATTCCCAGAAATACGGTTTCATTTATTAATTCGAGCTGGTCGCCATCAAGCATCAAACCTAATTCTGATATTGTATGAACATTGGAAAGCGAAAACTTTAGACATTTAGTTTTACTTGCATTGAGAAGCAAGTTATTAGTAGAAAACCAATCGGAAAGAACATTAAGGGCATTATTTAAGTTCGATAAATCTGGTAATTTTCTATTAATTTTAAAAATAAGTGAGGTATCGTCCGCGAATAATATAATATTAGATAAATTAGCCATCATATAGGGAAGGTCATTTATATATGCCAAGAAGAGAAAAGGGCCAAGGATTGAACCTTGCGGCACCCCCATTCTCACTGTAGACCCAGATGATGTTACGCCGTTTATACCTATTTTTTGAAGTCTAGTTGTTAAATATGACTGAATAAGTTCAAGGGATTGACCTCGCAGTCCGTAGTGTTTTAATTTGAGGATAAGCGTCTAATGATCGACACAATCAAAAGCCTTGGAAAGATCACAAAAAATACCAATGGCATCCTGTGATCCCTCCGAAGCCTCTAAAATATGAGACACTAACTTAGCCCCGGCGTCGGTTGTTGACCTTCCCTTTGTAAATCCAAACTGGCGTTCATGAAAGACATTATGTTTACTAAAATGTACAATTAATTGATCTAATACCATTCTCTCAAATATTTTACTTATAGCAGAAAGAACTGAAACTGGTCTGTAGCTTGATGGATCGTTCTTGCAACCTGATTTAAAAATAGGAATTACTTTACTGTGCTTCATTAAATCTGGAAAGGTGCCACTATCCACACAGTCGTTAAAAATGTTTGCAAGAATCGGAGCGATAGTGTCAATTATTGATTCAATTATTTTGACAGATATGCCCCATAAATCTTCAGTGGTCTTTACTTTTATATATTTAAATGATTTCTTTACAACGCTACATGGGGATACATGACTAAAACTAAATTTTGGAATATCTCTATTAAAATGTTGCTTGACTAATGTCTCTGCTCTTAGAGAAGACGAAGAGAGAGATTTTGTAACTTTAATTGGAATTTCCTTAAAAAATGATTCGAAAGCTTCAGCTACATCAGACTTATGTGAAATTAACTGATTATTAATTTTTAATGAAATATCTGTATCTCTTTGTTTACTACTTCCAGTTTCAGAGTTAATAATCTTCCATACTGTTTTAATTTTATTATCTGACTAGCTGTACCCGCGACGATGTTCGCGTTCATATCAGTCATCTGTGCGAATAAATATAAATTAGACTGTGGTATAGAGGGTCACCATCACGAACTACCTAGACACCGGCTTCAGAATGTTCTTTTTATATATTTAAAAATTTACAAAACACATGTACACTTCAATATTATCTTGTTTCGCTAGATGAATGTTTCTAAGTAGTCTGCTATACGCAAAATGTATAGTCTGATATACGCTCCGCTCTTCTCATCTCTGCTTTGGTGAAGTCCGGTTTTAAGACTAAGGTAGTGTTCTCATCTTAGTTAATAGCTACCAGATGTCAGTGCGGTGCCTAAGCCTAGAGTATATGTGGAAGTTAAGGAACTTAGCAGCTAGGAACTATGTGGTCTGGTAATGGTGGCTGCTAATGAAAGGCAAAAGAGTGTGCGAGTGTGTTGTTTTTAAAGGGATGAACGACTGAGATAAGCAGGCTCCATTTTAATAAGGTATTTACCTGAGACCCGTGAAACTGAAAGAAAACGTTGACAATAGAGAGAGGCGCAGGATCAGAACTACCAAAACTGTGGTTAAAATTATTTATGACTGGAAACTTAGTAATAGACCAAGGACAACCGCATTCTACCCTGATCAAAGCCTTGGACTGGGGCTGTATCCTTTACAATAAAGTCGCTTTATGCTGCCCAGACGAAATGACGGCAGGTGGACTAAGACGGTGACAGAATGGTGGCCAAGGCATGGCAAAAGAAGCGTCGGTCGTCCGGGAGCAAGATGGGTCGATGACATAGTTAAAGTCTCGGGTCGAGTCTGAATGAGGCTGGCACAGGACCGTAGAAAATGGCACGAAAAAGGGGAGAACTATGCCCAACAGTGGGAGGAAAAGTTCTGTGGATGATGATGATACTGCCCAGCATAAGGTGCTGAGCTCAAATGATGCAATATTAATTTTAAAATGTAGAGAATGCGATAGAAAGTTTATTTTATTTTAGTTTTTGGGCCAAACTTCCAGTAAATAGGTACACAAACTAAATGAAATTTGTAAATGAAAAAATAGAAGATTTATCTGGATCAACGCATTAAAACCCGTGTAGCAAGCTACCTTAAAATGAATATTAAAGAGTAAGTACTTACTAAAAAATTATATCATAAAAGATCATTGGGTTTTGAGTTAAAACAATAAAAATTTACAAATACAAAAAAAAACTTGTCCATGGAATTCTATAGATGACCAACAGAAAACATTACACATTACTTTGATGAAATAATTTAAAAAAGTTACTCCTGAATTGAAAAATAAGATTCCTCATAGATCATTTTATAGTTGTAATCTATGAGGAATCTTATTTTTCAATTCAGGAGTAAATGTCGGTGCCATAGATTTATATCTATGGTCAGGGCATTTACGCCAGACGTTCTTTACAGCATATGACATGCTTGATCTGCAATGAGCAACACACTTAAAATTTAAAATACAAACATAATAATTTTGAGCTTATGCATCGGTCTAGTAAAAAATGCACGACATAAAGTTGTTGCTCATTGCGAAAGAAACAACAAAATGATACAAAGATTTAAACTAATAAAAGTTAACCTAATAGAACACAAAAAGTGTTAGCTCGACTGAGACTTGAACTTGAGTAACAAAACATTCAAACGTATGTAACAAAAAGGACTCAAGAACAAAAATACAATCATTAACAACTGGATTTAAACCTGCAGCATGGACATCCATTTCCAATCCTACAACCACCAAGCTGTTTACTACGACAGCTAGTTTTCCAAAAAGTATACTTCAATCACAATGAAGAATGGTCGCTATGGCTACCGTAGCCTGCCATAGTTAGCTCTTGTTTATATGTCAATAATGCCAATTTACGTGTGCAGATGAAAAAATGAATTTGGAAATTTAAAGCTCCACCCCGTATTACCTAGATATAGTAGCGTGTTTAAAAATAGCTAACAACCGTCTACGATTTACCAAAAACATTCTCTCAATTTTTTACTGCTATCAATTCAGTAGTTCATAATTGATACTGTAACATGAAATCTGACCCCCGGCAAAAGAATGTTGTAATTTACTGTTTTATTAGATGTATAGAAGAAAATGCGCAACTCCATCTATGAATTTTAAAAACAACTATTAACCTCTATTAACCTCGCCAACATGATCAAATTTAAATTATTTATATCCAAAAAGGGCTTACACATATAGTACTAATAAAATTATCTATACTCCGTTAGAGCATTTTCTTTGTACTAAAAGTTGTATTATATTATATTTTCATACCTTTTTACTATTTATTTACATTTTTCCGATGAATTTTCAGTACTGAATTGATGCCGACGCTTGACCAATAGATGGCGCTGTATGTCCGGAATAAATTTTATTTTTTTTGTAATAAAAACTATCCTATGTCCTTTCTCAAGTTCCAAACTATGTCTGTACCAAATTTCACACAAATCGGTTCAGTAGTTTAGGCGTGAAGCAAAGACAGACAGACAGACAGACAGAGTTACTTTCGCATTTATAATATTAGTTTGGATTTACCTATACGGCTACTTATAAGTTTAGGCTTTGCTAATAAGCATACTTTCTTAAATATTTTAGAATAGTTCCTAACATAATTGTGAAATTTTGGATCAAAATTAAATGATTTCTTATCATAAAGGCTGTAAAGTATGTCTCTGCTGATTCTAATTCCTTTTGTGGCACATTCATTAAATTTACATTTAGTGTCTAGTTTTATATTTTTTTTAAAAACATACTTTATTAAATGACTTACAAATGATGTGCAATAGTCTACTATAATCAGAATTCATCATTTAGCCAATCATAGTCCACTGCTGGACATAGGCCTCTCCCAATTTGCGCCACAACACCCGGTCCTCCGCCCTCCGCATCCAGTCCCCTCCAGCGACCTTTTTCAGGTCGTCAGTCCACCTGGCGGGGGGGGCGTCCTACCTTACGCTTGCCGAGTCGCGGTCTCCATTCTAGGACTCGTCTGCTCCAACGGCTATCGGTCCTTCGACAGACATGGCCAGCCCATTGCCACTTCAGCGAGCTAATTTTACGAGCTATGTCGGTTACCTTGGTTCTTTGTCGGATGACCTCATTACGAATTTTATCCTTCAAAGAGACTCCGAGCATAGCTCGCTCCATAGCCCGCTGCGCGACTTTAAATTTGTGGACTAGTCCAACCGTTAATGTCCACGTTTCGGCACCGTAAGTCATAACAGGTAGGACGCACTGGTTGTAAACTTTCGTCTTCAGGCATTGCGGTATAGGCGAAGAGAAGACTCGACGTAGTTTGCTAAACGCTGCCCAGCCTAACTGAATTCTCCGATCGACTTCCCGCTCGAAGTTGTTTCTACCAAGCTTGATGACCTGCCCTAGGTAGATATACTCTTGAACAACTTCGAGCATCGATCCTTCGACATATATCGGTCTCGGCATGACATGTTCATTGAACATGATCTTGGTTTTATCCAAGTTCATGCCAAGACCGACCCGTCGTGAAGCTCCATTCAGGCCATGCAGCATCTCGCTTAGTTGGTCCAGCGACTCTGCCACTATGACGATGTCATCGGCAAATCTAAGGTGCGAGATGTGCTCACCGTTCACATTTATACCCCGTCCAGTCCAGTCCAGAGTAATCAGAATTAGGTTCTCCTAAAAACGAATACTTGCAACAGTCAAGATCTCTAGTAATGTTATTCTTCAATGAACGCAGTCTGTGATTTGTTAAAGGCCTTACAGTAATAGATTTATTTAATTCTAATTTGTTTTTAGTTCCTATGGACACTAGTTGACCCATGTGGTCTGATCTAATACCTGGTATTAATTTAGAGTTTAAAACCCCACTATTTAAAAAAAATATTATCAATACAATTCAGGGAAGTCGCAGTTATTCTAGTGGGTTCATAAAAAATATTATTAAAATTAAATGATTTGAATAGCGATAAAAGTTTACAAGTCTCCTGCGAATCTATTAAAATATTAACATTGAAATCTCCACAAACATATACAGATTTATTATTCCTACATACTTTAATTAATACTTCTTCCATTGTACTCAAAAAAGACAAAAAGTTTGATGCTGGTGGCCTATACACACAAAGAACAATAATACCCTCTATCTCTGCACATGCTACCTCACATATGCGGTCAACAGAGCATAAGGTGATGTCTTGACGTTCCTTATACTTAAAATTACTATTACATAAAATTAGACATCTGCCTCCAATAGCTGAAAGTCTGTTGAACGCACTGGCAATCGCAACATTGTTAACATCAAAAAGCATCTTATCTGGTTTTAACCAGGATTCACAAAAGCAAAGAATATCAATTAAATACTTGTCTACTAAAAGTTCAACATCAAGAATTTTGCCAGAAAAGCGGTTAATGTTCTGATGATATAGCAGAATGCTATCAGAATGCTTCCCTATTGTCTGAGCTGTTAGTTTAAACAATCTACATTGTTAGAGCTAAGACATAACAAATTATCAGTACTTAACCTAGTCGGTGTTATATCTCCTATAACAGAGTTAATATTAAATGCTAGTAACCTAGCCACTAAAAATCTACATTTTTTAGGAAGATACATTGCTTCCTGAGTTAATTTAAAACCACTAATAAACTTATTAGTATCAAAAAATAATAATTTGTCACTATGACAACCTGTCAACATACATAAAGTATTGTTCAAATAATGAACAAAGTTATTTTGTTCAGTGCTTAAAGTATCTGCATAGGGCAGAGCACAAAGTATAATTTTACCTATATCTAGACTCAACAAGGTGGTGATGCCATCAACAATGTCCCTTCTCTCAATTCCTAAGCTGTTACCAACTAACAAAACAAAATTGGTATTTTTGTGAAGGTGCAATTTTTTTATTATATCAATAAGCTTACTAAAGTGAAGGTAGAAAATTATAGGCCGATAGCAATTCTTTCAGTGCTTCCTAAACTGTTTGAATCATTATTACATTCTCTTATTAGTATCCAAGTACAGCCTTATCTGTGCAACTCCCAACATGGCTTTAGATCAAATCGTTCTGTGAATACTAATCTCTTAAATCTGGTTGACATAATATCTGAACACTTGGACCAAAACATACAAGTGGACGTTATATACTTCGATTTTAAAAAAGCCTTTGATCGTGTAGATAATGACGTGTTACTTAAAAAACTGAGTGAAATCGGTTTTACACCCAAGCTCCTCAAATTTTTCGCGAGTTATCTTTGCAATCGTCAGCAGTATGTCCGTCATGGTTGTTATGTGTCTCAACCATATCACACCCGATCTGGCGTCAGCCAGGGTTCGATTTTGGGGCCTCTTTTATTTGGAATTATGGTTAATGATCTAGAATCAGAACTCAAACATGTTAAGTGCCTATTGTATGCGGATGACCTCAAATTAGTTTACGGTATCCAAAATAGTTATGATTCAGTTACACTGCAAGACGACATAAATTCTGTCTTTAATTGGAGTATGCACAATAAATTATTTTTGAACATAGCCAAATGTCATGTCATGACTTTCAGTCGTGCTCATAACCCCCAGATATATCCCTACTTCTTGGGATCAGATCTTATAACTCGAGTTACCTCTGTCAGGGACCTGGGCGTTCTCTTTGACCCTAAATTAAACTTCCATGATCATATCAAAACACTGGCATCTGATTCTTATCGTAGATTAGGTTTTGTCATAAGAAACATGAGAGAGTTTCATAACCCCATGGCCATAAAACTAGTTTATATGGCGTTGGTCAGGAGTAAGCTCGAGTCTGCCTCCATAATCTGGCATCCTTACGAAGGTTGTTACGCCTTACTTTTAGAGAAAGTTCAAAAAGCTTTTCTCAGATTTTTGTACAAGAAATTGTACAATTACTACCCGTATCTTTATCCTACAAAATTTTTATTAGGCGTCCTTACATTCAACTCTCTAGAAGTTAGGCGTAATAACTGCTTGATAACATCTATTTGTAGGGTCTTGCGCGGCGATTCGGATTGTCCTGACATAGTGTCTCAAGTTGTCCGTCTGTTTGTCCCACCGGTGCCTAAGATTCAACTTAGACCGCGTAGACATCCGCTACTAGCCGTGCCCGAAGCCCGCACCGTCTCCCGCTCCAACTCTCCTCTCGTCCGCGCGCTCACACTGATCAATGCACTCATGACGTCAGTACCTGAATGTGATGTGTTTGCAACGAAATGGGTGGATTTATGTAATGAGTGTTTGAGATTTTGCGAGATGATGAATGACTGATATATATATATTGTTATTTTTTTTTGCTATGTTCTTTGTTTATTTTATGTTTTTATGTTTTAGGTATATGAATATTTTATGTTTCTAAATAATTGACATTTTGCTCTTTACATGTTAATTATTACTTTTACTGTACAACGCTTTAGTCTTCTCTGTTATGTTGTGCATGTTTTTGATAATAATAAATAAATAAATAAATAAATAAAGTGAGTGTTATGATAACAGAGATTTGTAACATTGTGTGTGTTATAATTGTGTAACAATGTCCCAAAACCTGCTCCTATTTTGTCAGAAATAAGAATCCATTTAGAACCTGTGTCACTGTCAGCTGATGGCTGAGTGACCGCACCTACCTGGGATACTGGAGGGGTCAGAGACGGTGCAGAGTGAGCACAGTTGCATGAGAAATTATTTGTCAGAGACTCACATCTCTCAGCATTGTACTGCACTAAGTCCATCAACTCACTGGCCTCCACCATACGCTCACTAAGTTGGGTTTTGACACTCAGCATATTTATCAAAGACATCTTTTAACAAATTTTCCTTTTGCAATAACTCATCCTGTAATAAATAAGTGTCTATATCATACTTTTCCCTACATTGTTCAAGTTCATCAGTATATGTCTTGATTTAGGATATTAAATTAAAGCGATTTCTATGATGAGTTACTTCAGATTTTATATGTTTTAATTTCCTTAAAGCAATGCGAGATTTCTTAATTAATTTATTACATTTAATATACTTTTTTAACTTATTATGACTAAATAATAAGGGACCCTGTGAAATGGCATCCTCACCAGTCAAATCTATAGTTACAATTGGCTGGCAATATCTGCCGCTGAACAACCAACCAGCTCATCGAACAAGCTCTGTGTGCTGGAGGCCTGTTCCCTACATTTTGCCGACTCAAGAAACATAATTGTACTACGGGCTTTACTAAGTTCATGCTCGAGTTCAGTTATCCGACTCAGAGCTATCTTATGAGTATCACTGCACTGTTTAAAGCTTGATAAATTCAGTTGCAGGTGTTGGTGTTGGTCGAGTAGGTCCATATGTACAACATGAAGTTCAGCCAGCTCATATTTGAGTGAGGTATTTTTGTCCACAATATTCTTCACTTCAACCTCGCTGTCATCTCTTTCTTGTAGCAGCTGCTTGCACAGGGCTTTTGATGATTCCAGTTCCTTCAGTGCTGCCCTGAGTTTATCCTCCATGTCTCTTGCAACAGCTCTACGGGTCAACATGTTTGTCACTGAGTATCTTCACCTGGAAAGTGAATGGTACAGCTAAATATCTAGTGTAGTTGTTATTTTCTAGATACAGATTTTAGAAGAGGTGAGAAGTTAAGTAAAAGATTTAAAATGGAGAGGTACAGTTACTAAGAATTATAATTAAGAGTCTATTAAGTTAAAAAGAGAATAATTTAATCAATTAGAAAGACAATAATACTTAAAATAAAACTGGATGCTATAGTAAAGGTGAATAAATTTACTAAATTAAGAAACTTAAACAATTAATTTATTAGAAGGTAGGTGAGAAGAAAGGAAAAATTAACATTATACAATAAAATCTTTAATTTACACTTATAACTAATAAAAAGACCTGTGTGTAAGGTGTTTGTCAGTAATTAGGGGTAAGTATATATGGTGTCTGGGGCGATTGTTTACGTCGTCGATTTTGTTTCCACAGTTCGTCAAACAAAAGGAGACATAACATAAGCCAGTGAGTATTGGACGTTGCTCATGAGTAATGAGTCGTTTGAGATGTTAAGTATTATGGTGTATAGGCCTGTTGGTTTAACCATAAATACGAAAAGGTACTTAGCTGGTAATTATGTTTTCAAATTTCTCCGATGTCCGTTGACAGCTGATGTTCTTCGACTAACTTTTGACGACAAACTTTACCAAGACACGGTAAACTAAAGATTATTGACTTATTAGCTACTACACTGATTAATTTATGCAAATAAAATAATAATAACACAATTAAACTAATTAAAACTATTTTTTAAATATAAAATTGACAAGAGGTCGAACTTTTACGACTAGTCGGCAGTGTTGCCAACCTCCAAAATTTGCTATCGGGCCGCTTTCGACTAAATACCCTCCACGCCTCATATTTATTCAGTAGTCAGAACTATACCGACCATTTGACCATTTATTTTCTAAATCCTCTAATTGCTTCGTAGTTACATGTCTCTTTTATTGCATTAACAACTTGCTTTAGTCGAACTATATCTTTCAATAAAGCCGTCACGTCCACATGATCAAACGTGATGGGTGGTAATTTATTAAGCTCTCTGGCCACAAAAATAGGCATTACCTTGGGATCAGTTTCCTTAAAAATGGCAATAATATCCTTGAGATCTCGCTGGATTTTGCCATCCTTCCTTCTTGAAATATTCCGCTTGTTTGTTTTGATCGAGTCAAACAACAAACCCTTCGCCTTTTCCACTTCTGTAACAGTAAACGCTGAGGCACAGATTCGCACCATGCTCTCATTGTCCATTGTATCCACTTTATTTTGCAAATAAGCAAGAATTCACTGATAACAATGTTGCAACTCGCACACTTAACAGTTTTTGAAACTACGTTCGCTTTCGACATTTTTACAAAGTATCGCTTACGCGCACACACACGATCGAGACCGCGGTCGAGCGCAGACTGATAAACCTCTACCAATTTTCAGCTGCGTGCGAATTCTTGAAACCTCACCTGTATTTTTTGGTCTAATTTGACCGGACTAAGCAGTCATTATTTTATAAACTCCCCAGTAAATCTGTGAAGTCAAGAGCAAAATTATCACACCAAGCAGTAGAGTTTATAATATAAAAAAGAAGAAAGAAAAGAAAGAAATACGAATATAATACGTAACTTTAGTTACGTACCATATGGTTACGGTTTATATTTTTTCA
This sequence comes from Autographa pulchrina, assembly GCA_905475315.1. Taxonomy (NCBI): domain Eukaryota; kingdom Metazoa; phylum Arthropoda; class Insecta; order Lepidoptera; family Noctuidae; genus Autographa; species Autographa pulchrina. The sequence continues at coordinate 29,190,898 of FR997761.1, read as the reverse complement.
AGAGACACTTTGCTCAATTGACGACCTCCGTGGTCGAGTGGCGTACGCACCGGCTTCAAGGTGTCGCTAGCTCTGAGGTCCCGGGTTCGATCCCCGGACGAGCCAATGTAGAAACAAACTTTTCTACATTGCCTCGGGTCTGGGTGTTTGTGGTACCTTCGTTGTTTCTGAATTCAATAACACAAGTGCTTTAGCTACTTACTTTGGGTTCAGAGCAAATAATGTATGTGATGTTGTCCGCATTTATTATTATTATTAATTTCAATTGAAAAAATAATAGTTAATTATGAACTATAAGAATGTCATAATTGTTATTTCCTTGTCTCTTAAAAAAGAAGAATACATAATATAAGCATCAATTACACTTTGAAAAGTGTAATTGATGTTAATCAGTATAGGATAAACGTCGATATCGACTAACATCACTATAATATCGATAAAAACTTCGACACTTGTTACTTCCCTGATTGTGTACGTTTTAGCCTAACCGTCCCTCACCTCTCGTCTCCCCCCGAAGTGTGCGATAGGGACAACTGCAGCTCAGAACGATTTTACCTACAAAAAACTATAACCGATCGACGTTTCGTATTCCGCTGTTTTTTCCTCGAAATCTAAGCCGATTAAAATATTTTTCGTATTAAAATTTAAAGGAAGAATAGATCTATGTCCTTATTTTTTTCTTTCATCTTAAAACCTTTTCAATTTTCATCGGTAGTCGTCTGAATACGTAGGTTAAAACGGGGTATTTTTTTAGGTTTTCGGAACGTCATATTTATGCTTGTAATATATTTTTTGAAAAAAAAAAAATGATAGGGACATGCCTTCAGTTGGCCTACATTTTTAGAAATAAAAACGATTACTCTAGAGGCATTATACGTAAAGACGCTACTTCAGATTATAAGGTCATCAAGGATAAATCTTGCCTTGAAAAGCTCGAGTGGATTTTATTCTGTATTTCTTCCTTATTACTTACATGTTTTTTAGTTTAAGTCATTTTCAATGCTTAATATATTTTATCAAAATGTTAGAGGGCTACGTAGTAAAACACACAATTTTTTGACTTCTGTAAGCGCAACAAGCTATGACATAATAATACTAACGGAAACTTGGCTCAATAGTAATGTGTATAGTAGTGAAATATTTGATAACAGATATATTGTATATAGGAGAGACAGAGAGACTGCTAGTTATAATAGTAAAAAGGACGGTGGAGGAGTATTGATTGCCGTATCCAAAAGAATTTGTTCTCAAAGATTGTCATATAGAGAGAGCAATTGTGAGGATATCTGGGTATCTGTCGATTTAAACATCAGCTCACGCACTGGAACTATGTGCAGTTTATCTTCCTCCACCAGTCACCAAACCAACACTTGATTACTTCGTGACAAATTGCAATAACTTTTTAGATAAATCTGATGCTTATGCCTGTGTCATTGGTGATTTCAATATTGCTAATATTAACTGGGTCGCAGTTAATGGTTCCATTGCAGTAAGTAATACATCGACTCTTGGCGATGTACTGACTGATTTTGTTGTTGTTAATAATTTCCAGCAATGTAACTATGTCACCAATGACAGTGGCAAAATCCTCGATATTGTACTAACAAATGTTTCCTCTTGCCTTGTACAAGAAACGGGACCATTAAGTCCGATTGATCGTCATCACCCTGCTTTAGAAATACAGTTATCGACCATCAAAACCACAAAACTTGAACCTAACAAAAATAACGAACAGAGAGATTTCTATAAGACTGACTACGCAGTTATTAACGAGCACTTAAATAGTATAAATTGGGTAGAACTGTTTGATAATTTTATGACTGTTGACAATATGGTAAAGATTTTTTACAACGTATTGGAGGCCACCATAAAAACTTACGTTCCATTAATCCATAGAAAAAATAAAAAGTACCCGGCTTGGTTTAGTGTAAACTTAATAAAAATGCTAAAGGAAAAGAATAAAATCAGAACACGATTTAAAAAATATTATAACCCGCTAGTTTCCATATTATGGACAACAATAGCCCAGGACCGGGAGAACTGGAAAAAGGAAAGGGAGGCCTTTGCCCTGCAGTGGGACAATTATGGCTAAAAATAATAAAAAAAAATAAAAAAATAACCCGCTAGACGCTCTATCATTCAAATTATTAGCTAAACGTTGCGATTTGCTTTCTAAAGAATGTTACAAATCTTACTTAGATAAAGTGGAAAGAGCCATAAATATAAAACCAAAATACTTTTGGACGTACATGAAAAATAAACGAGCTCGCGAGAGTAACTACCCAGCTATCATGACTAACGGACTAACTGAATCGTCTGATGGCACTGAAATCTGCAACTTATTTGCAACCACATATGCAGAGGTTCATAACAACACCATCGAGCCATCAGACAACGTTAACCAAGCATACTCTCGGCACGCAACTATTCATGACAGTTTTTCAATTATAGAGGTGAGTAGCGAGGAAATACTTAAAAAGCTTAATCAGCTGGACACATCCAAAGGTGCAGGTCCCGATGGAATATCTCAAAATTTTATAGTAAATTGTGCTCGAAGTCTTGTGGTTCCGTTGACGGCAATATTTAAAAAATCTTTTAGCTCAGGAAAATTTCCAAAAGTGTGGAAACTTGCAAAAGTCGTGCCGATATTTAAAAGTGGTGATAATCGTGTAGTTAGCAATTACAGACCCATTTCCATACTGTCCATCTTTAGCAAAGTCTTAGAATCCCTGCTCTGTCCATGTATACAGCGTTACTTCGAAAAATTTATATGTGAAGACCAGCACGGGTTTGTTTAAGCTAGGTCGACGTGTACAAAACTCGTATCTTACATAGAGGCATTATCTGCAGCTATGGACACTGGTGGTCAAGTGGACGCTGTGTACACGGACTTGAGCAAGGCATTCGATAGAGTTCCCCACAAAATACTAGTTGACAAGCTCTCAATGTATGGTATCCACGGTGCACTTCTTAATTGGTTTGAAACTTACTTGTGTGATCGGGAGTTTTATGTTGTGGTTGACGGTTTCTGTTCAGCACGTTACGCAATCGCATCAGGAGTCCCGCAGGGATCGCATTTGGGTCCCATTTTATTCAACATATTAATTAATGATGTCACTACATGCTTCCATAATACTACTCCATTTTTATTTGCCGACGATATGAAAATTGTAATGATAGTGTCATCCCCGCGGGATGCTGCCTTGATGCAACAAGATTTGGATAGACTATCCAAATGGTGTTCCCGTAACCATATGCTGTTGAATTGCGAAAAGTGTGTCCATATTAAATTTAGCCGGAAATTACGTAACATAGATACGACATACAGCATAAATGACACCCCGCTAACAGAAGTCGACTGCATTAAAGATCTGGGTGTCACATTAGACAGTAAGCTGACATTTGTACCGCATGTTGACAGTATTATAAAAAGGGTTACGTGCATTGGGATTTGTGATCCGTAACAGCAAACTATTCCAGAAATCTGAAACGAAAATAGTGCTATACTCCACTTTGATTCGCAGTATTCTGGAATACTGTAGTACTGCCTGGCGGCCACACTATTCTGTTCATTCCCTTAGGATAGAGCCAGTGCAAAAAAGATTTTTAAATTACCTTGGATTCTCAGTAGGGAAAAAAATCAAAAGAAAATCATATAGCTATAAGCTTTCAAAATGAAGTCCCTTGAGAAACGGAGAGATATACCGGATCTGAGGTTTATCTACGAGCTACTCAGGAATAAAATTGACTGCCCTAAACTTCTAGGTAAAGTCTCTTTTCGAGTCCCACCTAGACTACCACGTAAGCCGATCACTCCTCTAGCTCCACCTTTCCGTCGAACTAAGTTTGGTACTAGTTCCCCTATTCCACGGATGTGTAAATTAGTAAATGAATACAGTGATCTCAACGACATTTATACTGAAACATTAATAACATTCTTCCGTAATACTAACATATCATAGGTTAAGTTATAGTTTAAGCCTGTCTTCATACTGGCACTTAATTCTCAATTCTCAATTCTTTATTGCATTCCACAATGTAGGCTTAGGTGGTAAACATTTAATAGGACACAATCATGGACCCTTTCGGGCACAGCAAAAGTAAGGTATGTGGAGAGGGCTTATCTTTAAGGTATCTTATAATCTAACTTATTCTAAAACAAAGACATTTTACTAACATAAACATAAACTGCTAACATAAACATTATTAAATTCCTAACATAAACATAAACATTATTTTTCAAATTTTAAAGATTTATCATTTAAATATTCGTCGACACTGTAGTAACATTTGCTCAATAATAACTTTTTTAGCTTTTTTGTGAATAAATGTAGTTTTTTTTCTTTTCTTATGGATTCGGGTAACACATTATATATTTTTATTGACATAACAAGAGGACTTGTAGAATGCATTTTTAATCGGGATGTTGGTAGGTTGAGTCGTGTTTTGTGTCGGAGTGTGTATTGTGTTTGTATGTCTTCTCGTTTAGTGTAAAAGTCTTGGTGTTTTTGAGCGAATTTGCATATTTCAAGTAAATATATACAAGGCAGAGTTAAAATATTTAGTTTTATAAAATGGGGCTTGCAGCTATCTGTCTGTTGTATATTTACCAGAGTACGGATAAATTTCTTTTGCACGGTGAACAATGTACGCGCATCTGTACTATATCCCCACATTATAATGCCGTAGTTTAGCCAAGCATAGGCATAGGCGTAGTATGTAACCAGGGCAGTTTGTAAATTTGTGTTTTTTTTTATTTCACGAAAAGCATATAAAAAATTTAAAAGTTTTGATTTTATGTTTTGTACGTGTGACTTCCAATTTATATTTTTGTCTATAGTTATGCCTAATAGTTTAAATTCATTGACCGATTCTATTTTGTGATTTTTAAAAGAAAAAAGTACATTTAGAGGATTTTTTTGTAGGGGATGGAAAGTTATGAGCTTAGTCTTTGAAAAATTTATTTCAAGATTGTGTTCGTTCATCCAGGTTATTATTTTGCTGAGAATTTCATTAAGGGTATTGTTTAAATTTATGTTGTCATGACATTGGGTGAGAATGGAGATGTCGTCCGCAAACAAAACGCAAGGTCCGGTTTCTGATATAAATTTTGGGAGATCATTGATGTAAATAAGGAACAAGAGGCATCCAATAACACTTCCTTGTGGTATTGACGCGCTAATCGCCTTTCTGTCAGACCGAAACTTTTGAAGTTCGTTTTTATTGTTATTGAAATATTCTATTTCTACTAGCTGTGCTCTATTTTCCAGATAAGATTTGAACCATTCATATGATTTTCCGCGGATTCCTAGCCTATATAATTTATTTAATAAAATATCATATTGCACTTTATCATAGGCTTTGGTCATATCAAGCATTAACCCTACTGCGTATTTTTTATTATTAATTATGTTTAAAGCTTCCTGTACGAATTTATAGACCGCTAATCTTGTGATCGATTTTTCCGAAAGCCGTTTTGGCAATCATCAAAAATTTTATATTTTTCACAGAAATTATAAACGCGATTGCACATTGCTTTCTCGAAAAATCTTTGAAGCTGTGGGTAGTAAAGCTATTGGACGGTAATTACTTGGCTCTGTTTTGTCATTTTTCTTATGTAAAGGTTTTACTACTGCTATTTTCAGATGATCAGGAAATACGCCGTCTTCGAAAGACTGGTTAAGCAATTTATAAAATGGTAGTGTAAGCTCATTAGCGCATTGTCTGAGTAAACATGGTGGAAGTTCATCTATGACTTTGACTGACTTTTTTGACTTTTTTTATTTTTTAGTGTTTTTAGCATAATGTTTATTTCGTAAGGATCTGCTGGAGTAAGGAACATTGTATTTTCGGTATGTGAAACCACTGGTAAACTCTTCGGCTCATTGTTTGATCGTGTTGGATTTCCCTCACCGATGGATGCAAAAAAGTTGTTGAACATAATAATATTGGCTACTTCCTTTGGCACTCTCCGCTCGACGCTCGCCGTGAACGGACGTGTCGCTCTGTGGCGCGCTCGCTCTCGTCACTCGTCTTGCTACCTGTTACGATTGCGTAACGCTCTGCGTAGCCCGCCTACGCACATCGATAGATCTAAAGCTGCCTTTTTCAAGGCGGTGGCAGATCAAACACTGTTTCTTGGTTCGCGAATTAAATTCATTTGTCCCTTCAGGATAAAACCGCAGTTTCGCGGTCCTCGGTGGATATCCTAACGGTGCCAACGAAACCGAGGGGGTGTTGCGCCCAATCACACCCGCTGAGCCTCTTTAAGGCAAAGCAGTCAATTGGAAGGGACCTAGTGTATTGGCCTTGGGGGGTCTCCTAGTCAATCCTAGAGATCTGGTTTCCTTTTCAGCTACTCACCTAGTGTCGATTGGGTGTGTCTACACCCTTCGCGCTAGACTGGTCAGGGCCCCGTTCGCACAATAAGACTGGCGACGGGTACATCACAGCTTAAGGCACACCTTAGGTACTCACCTCCCTGCTTAAACCCAGCAGGGAGGGTTACACATCCCCGGGCGTACCTACCCGGGGAGATAGATTTAGTTAGGTTAGTTTGTTGCTAGGCGCGTCCCCTTCGTCATTACCTATGTTAGGTTATTAATTTAACTTGTGTTAATCCTTTACTTCTCGTTTTCTCAAGAAAATGGACGCCCTGTGGCCCCGTTTCATCGAGGAGATGAAGAACTCACAGGTCATCCAAGACCTCTTCCAGGCTTGGACCCGTGAACAAAACCCCTCCTTGCTCTCAGAGCTAGATAGCCCGCGCCCTTTTGTCGGCGCCGACAAAGGGATTAAGGTCCACCAAAGGCCCATTGTCTCGACTGCTATGTCAAAACCTATTGTTGGGAACGCTATTGTTCCTATTTCTATTATCTCGTCTCCGAGAATTACTTCGCCAAGTTGCACACCTGCGTGTGACGCATCACCGGCATCCACCTCCCGCCCCCGCTCTGCCTCTCCGTCCCCTGTCGACGCCGAGATGGCCAACGCCTCCGACTACTCCATCTATGCTTTTTCCGCATCCGACTCGTCGTGCTCGACTGATGGCTTTACTGAAGTCATTGGTAAGGGCAAGAAGCGTACCCGAAAGGCTAAGTCCCAACAGGTACCTTCCAAGGCGGCTAAAACCGTCGCCTCTCCTTCCTCTGCTGAAGCCTCGGCATCTCAGCCAGTAGCCCTCTCGGCATCACCCTCCTCGCAGTCTGCCCCTCAGGCGACCAATACCTCCCAGTCCGACTCGTCAGCTCCTAAGAAGGGTGGCCCGGTCCCTCCTCCAATCTTCCTTCAGGAGAAAGGAAAGTGGACCGAGGTGTCATCGTGGTGCACACAGCACCACATTAATTTCTCTAGTGCCCGTTCCGTCAAGGACGGCATTAAAATAGTTGTCCCAACAGCGGCCGACTTTCGGTCGCTTACTCGTATGCTGCAGGAGAGAGCCCTGCCATACCATAGTTTTACCCTCCCAGAGGAACGCGTCCTCCGCGTAGTAATTAAATCTGTCCCCGTTGAGTTGTCCTCAGACGACATTCTCAAGGACCTCTGTTCGCAGGGCATTCCAGCCCTCGAGGTACACCGGATGTACCGTTCGCGAGGCAAGTTGCCATATGAGATGGTCCTTGCAGTCACCGAGAGATCGGCTGATGGTAAGTCCATCTTCAACATTAAATCCGTCTGCCAACTTTCCGGGATAAAAGTTGAGACGCCACGTAAAACCGGCACTGTCGGTCAGTGCCACCGCTGCCAGTTGTACGGCCACTCGCAGCGTAACTGTTTCGCGCGCCCTCGTTGTGTGAAGTGCCTCGGTGAGCACGGAACGCCTGATTGTCCCCGGCCCAAGGACCACACCCAGTGCGCTGAGCCCCCTAGCTGCGTTCTCTGCGGCGAAAAGGGTCACCCAGCAAACTACCGAGGCTGTCCAAAAGCCCCCAAAACCGTCGCGAAACGGCCTGTCGCCCGTGCACTGGCCCGTCGCCCGTGCACTGGCCCCCGCGCAAAAACCCGCGACCGCTCCGCCGCGTCTTAGTCCGCAACGCCCAACCGGGGCTTGCTGGAATAGAGAAACGCATCTCCGTGCGTTCCCGGCCCTCGCCTCTCCTCGGAAGGAGACAAAATCGATCACCGCGCTCCAAGGACCCTCTGTCCCACGCATACCCCTCGCCGCGTTCAAACCCGCGCCTGTACCGAAACCCGCGCACGCATCACCGTCGGCCGCGGCCCTTATGGCCCCGACGTTCTCGGCCGACATCACTGCGTCGGTTAAAAATTATATCGAGGTATACGAGTCGTTTGACTTTAATCGTATCCGCCTTATGGCTGAGGCGATTAGAGCCAACCCCTCGCCTCTACACGCGCCTTTCATTAGGGAGCAGTTCCGCGACGTATTCGCCGCATACAAAGCCGCCGCGTTCTAATGGCTACAACCGCCGGTAAATTCAAACCCCGTTCCCTTAAATTAGGTTTCTTTAACGCGCAAAGCATTAATAATAAACGCGATGAAATCGCAACGTTTCTCCGCGACCACCAACTCGACGTTTTTCTTGTACAGGAGACCTTTCTTAAACCGTCTCATAGAAACCCGCGAATCGCGAATTATAACCTAGTCCGTAACGATCGTACCAGAGCCGCAGGCGGCGGCACGCTCATTTACTTCAAAAGGTCACTGTACTGTGTTCCGATGGACCCACCTACGCTGTCGCACATTGAAGCCTCTGTCTGTAGGCTAGGCATGACCGGTCATAGAACTTTGTTCTTAGTCTCAGTTTATATCCCTCCGTCACCTCAGGGGGTCGACTTACGACCTGACCTGCAAGCTCTTCTTGCTCTCGGCGACTCCGTCCTTCTGGCGGGAGACCTGAATGCAAAACACGAAGCGTGGAATAGCCACACTCGTAACATCCGCGGTAGACACCTAGACCTTCTTAGCTCCGAGTTAAACTTTGACATCATCGCGCCGATGAATCCTACGCACTTTCCCGCTAACGTAAATCACCGCCCCGACATCTTAGATATAGCTTTGCTTAAAAACGTCAACCTAGCGCTTCGGTCCATTGAAGTTATTCAGGAATTAGATTCTGACCATCGACCAGTGATCATGTCTTTCGGTCCGCGTGTCCCCCAGACGCTGGTCAGCCCATCCCCACCAAGATAGTTACGAACTGGACGAAGCTTAGGACCCGCCTTAAGTCAGTCCAATCCGCGCATCTCGATTCAATCCCAGACCACGTGGAATCCGCGACAGACGCTATAGGCGCGATCGACTCCCTCACTGAGCACGTGCAGTCCCTGGTGAACGAGTGTTCACGGTCGGTACCGGTGACAGAAGACGCTCGCTGGCTCCTTCCGGACGACGCCCGTGCCCTACTGACGGAGAAGAACGCGGCTATACGCGCCTATGACGCTTATCCCTGCGACTCCAATCGCGTCCGCATGCGGTCTCTACAGCGTGCTTTTAGGAAACGCATAAGGAAATTGCGTGAGGAACGCTGGGATAAGTTTCTCGATCAATTAGAGCCCAATCATCACGCATTTTGGAATCTCCAACGTAAACTACGTAGTTGCACCGAAGTTACTATGCCCCCGCTGAACCGTCCGAATCAGAGCCCTGCCTTCGAAGACGACGAGAAAGCGGAATGCCTAGCCGACAGCTTAGAGGTCCAGTGTACGCCTAGCGACCTTCCGGTCGATCAAGCTCACCTCGCCAGAGTTGACGCTGAAGTCGAACGTAAGGCCTCGCTCCCTCCTTCTGAGGATCCGGAACACCCACTCGCGCCGGTAACAGTAGACGAGGTACGTTCTTTGATCAAGGAACTGCATCCACGTAAAGCCCCAGGTTCAGACGGTCTCACCAATAAGGTGATTAAACTCTTCCCCCCAGCTTTAGTAATTCTCTTAACAGGCATCTTCAATGCAGCATTAGGAAACAATCTCTTCCCACATAAGTGGAAAGAGGCGATAGTCATCGGCATCCACAAACCCGGTAAACCAAAGTCTGAGCCTACTAGTTATCGCCCCATTAGCTTACTCAAGGTTCTTGGGAAGCTATACGAGCGAATTATTTATTCCCGTCTTATGGACTATGCCGAGTCCAGGAGTCTCATACCAGACGGGCAGTTCGGTTTTAGAACCCAACACTCGTGCGTCCAACAAGTCCACCGCATAGTCGAGCATATAAGCGCTGGTTTTCAGCGTGGAAGGCTCACTGGCGTGCTCTTCTTCGATATAGCAAAGGCCTTCGACAAGGTCTGGCTATACCAACGCCAAGTTATACCAACTCGAGGTGCCAGATCGTCTCGTGCTTATCATCCGAAACTTTTTGTCGAATCGGTCCTTTCGCTATCGCGTTGAGGGCACACTCTCTTCCCCTCACCCGATCCGCGCCGGAGTCCCTCAAGGCTCCGTACTCTCTCCACTCCTCTTCACGCTATACGCTAGCGACATTCCTCGCGGTGGCAAACCCCAAGTAGCTATGTACGCCGACGATACGGCCATCTATTATTCAGGCACCAGCCCCTTAGCGATAGGTCGAACTCTCCAGACCGCGGTCACGACCCTCGGGAAGTGGTTCACGAAATGGAGAATCGAAGTCAACCCTACCAAGAGCGCAGCCGTGCTCTTTAGCAAGAAACGGCAGCCTCCTGTTCCCCCTCCACCTATAACCCTCTTCGGCAAGCCTATCCCTTGGGAGCAGCAAGCCAAATACCTGGGTGTAATCCTTGATCGGAAACTTACCTTCATAGCTCATATTAAAGCGGCACGCGCGCGAGCCGCCTTCGCTCTCGGCCGACTTCATTGTATGTTGAACAAGCGCAGTAAACTCTCTCTTAATTGTAAGATGAGAATTTACACTGCGTGTGTGAGACCTATCATGACTTACGGCAGCGTCGTATTCTCTCACGTACCCGATTATCGACTCAAACGAATGCAAACTCTGCAAAACCGTTTCATGCGTAGAGCCACAGGCGCTCCAGGTTACGTCCGTAACTTGCAGTTGCACTGTGACTTAAAGCTGCCAACAATCAAGCAGTTCATGAAACGCGCCGCGATCCGATTCTTCGACTCCTCCGAAAGCCACCGTAACCCGCTAATCGTAGCGGCCGCGCGATACGTACCTTCCGTAATATCTAAGATTAAACGCCCCAGACATACTCTCTCCTACCCTGACGATAAAACAACGCTTCTCCAAGGAGCATTCGATTTAGCTAGCAGTAGCATTACACAACACAACCGCCGTATATTACGTCCTCGCCGGCGAGGCCCGTCGCGTATTCTAAATAATAGTAACGTAAATGTTATCCTCCCGTCCCTAGACCAAGCTGGCCCGAGCCGGCCAAACTAGCAATAAAAATATGTCCCTAAATAATAAAAACTTAGATCCGGCCATCCCTTGTTGTTTTCCTTTATTAAGATTGTTAGCAACGCACTAAGTCGAGGTCCGAACCCCGCAGGGGGTGCCCTTAGTGGACGTTGCTGACGTAGTTAGTTTTTCCTATTGCTCTGGCTGGAGGCCTTAAGGTCCTCGCCAAAAGTCCGGTGAAGCAGTCAAAGCCTGCGCTCAGGCTAACTGCAAAGATCTCTACCAAAAAAAAAAAAAAAAATACTTCCTTTGGCTCCGAGGTTATTTTATTGTTATTTGTTTTTAGTTTTATGTTAAATTTGTCTTTTTTTATGATTTTATTAGTTCGCTCGTTTATTATATTCCACATTGATTTGACTTTGTTATTAGACTTTTTTATTTTTTCAATATATTGTAGTTTGTTTGCTGTTGTTACTGACTTTTTTAATATTTTTTATAGTGTTGTGATAGGATTGGGTTATTTGTTTTAGTTGTAAGTATTTTTAATAATCTCTTATTTTTGCAGGAAATTTTGATACCTTCAGTTAACCATTTTTTCTTAAAGTTTAATTTTAATTTAATTTTACGTAAGGGTATGCATTTGTTTAGGATAATAGTTAGCGTATCATTGAATGCTTTATAGTTTTCGTTCATATTTTTGTCTTCTAATAATATTTTGTCCCAGTCTATTACTTGTAATGTAGACTTAAACAATGATATATTGATGTCGTTAAATAATCTCTTCTTAGCGTACCATGTATGTTGAGGTGTGTAACCACACCTCAACATACATATGTGGTATAGAAATTTTTATTGTTGTTCCACTATGGTCAGACAATCCAAATTCCTCAGTGTTCGCAAATATTTCATTTGTGTTATAGTTTGTGAAGATTAAATCTAAGCATGTGGCTGTAGTTTGTGTAATACGAGTGGGTTTTTTTATGTGTTGTGTAAGTTTAAACTCTAACATTAGATCTAACAATTGACTAGTTTTCCTGTTGCTTTCTAAAATATTTATGTTAAAATCACCGCCAAGTATAATATCATATTTGTAATACTTATTGTTTATATAGTTTAAAATAGTTTTTAATTGACTTATAAATATATCTTCCTCTCTTTTATTCCAATATATCGCTAGTAATAAAATATTTTCCTTGGGTAATTCAATTGCACATAATTCAATTACATATTCTATGGACATTTCTGTAAGATCATTCCTCTCTCTAAATTCGATGTGATCTTGTAGCAGGATGCATACGCCGTCGCCTCCTCGCGTGTTTCGGCAGTATGAGGCAGCTATTTTGTATCCGCTAAATTGTATCATGGTTTGTTTTTCGCGCGACAACCAGGTTTCTGATAAACATATAGCGTTAAAAGTAGGGTTTTCTTCGATAAAAGCTTCAAATATGTCTTGTTTATTGTAAATGCTTTGTATATTTTGAAACAAAATGTTAAAATGTTGTCCTGTGGCTTCGAAAGGAGTTGTTTTCTGTATGTATGTCATTTATTATTTCCTTGTGTTGGTTGTTGCTGTTACTATTATGTTGGCTTAATGTATTATCGTGTGTGTTGTTAGTTCCATGGTTTTGTTGGCATGTTTTATTCCTCATATTTATCAATTCTCCCTGGACGTATAATTGATTATTCCGGATCACTGAATATAGGCCTTTCTTTCGTGCTTTTAACATTTCTTCTCGCATTAGTTGCCTTTGTTTACGTGCATCTTCATCTAAAAATTCAGAGACGGACAGTCTTGTGCCTTGAAAGTATTGACTATTTTTGATTAAGTACTTCGCCATTCTTTTGCTCAGTAGTTCTACCACCAAGGGTCGAGTATTGGTAGTTTTTCTACCTAGTCTGTACATCCAAACTAATATTATAAATGCGAAAGTAACTCTGTCTGTCTGTCTGTCTGTCTTTGCTTCACGCCTAAACTACTGAACCGATTTGTGTGAAATTTGGTACAGACATAGTTTGGAACTTGAGAAAGGACATAGGATAGTTTTTATTACAAAAAAAATAAAATTTATTCCGGACATACAGCGCCATCTATTGGTCAAGCGTCGGCATCAATTCAGTACTGAAAATTCATCGGAAAAATGTAAATAAATAGTAAAAAGGTATGAAAATATAATATAATACAACTTTTAGTACAAAGAAAATGCTCTAACGGAGTATAGATAATTTTATTAGTACTATATGTGTAAGCCCTTTTTGGATATAAATAATTTAAATTTGATCATGTTGGCGAGGTTAATAGAGGTTAATAGTTGTTTTTAAAATTCATAGATGGAGTTGCGCATTTTCTTCTATACATCTAATAAAACAGTAAATTACAACATTCTTTTGCCGGGGGTCAGATTTCATGTTACAGTATCAATTATGAACTACTGAATTGATAGCAGTAAAAAATTGAGAGAATGTTTTTGGTAAATCGTAGACGGTTGTTAGCTATTTTTAAACACGCTACTATATCTAGGTAATACGGGGTGGAGCTTTAAATTTCCAAATTCATTTTTTCATCTGCACACGTAAATTGGCATTATTGACATATAAACAAGAGGTAACTATGGCAGGCTACGGTAGCCATAGCGACCATTCTTCATTGTGATTGAAGTATACTTTTTGGAAAACTAGCTGTCGTAGTAAACAGCTTGGTGGTTGTAGGATTGGAAATGGATGTCCATGCTGCAGGTTCAAATCCAGTTGTTAATGATTGTATTTTTGTTCTTGAGTCCTTTTTGTTACATACGTTTGAATGTTTTGTTACTCAAGTTCAAGTCTCAGTCGAGCTAACACTTTTTGTGTTCTATTAGGTTAACTTTTATTAGTTTAAATCTTTGTATCATTTTGTTGTTTCTTTCGCAATGAGCAACAACTTTATGTCGTGCATTTTTTACTAGACCGATGCATAAGCTCAAAATTATTATGTTTGTATTTTAAATTTTAAGTGTGTTGCTCATTGCAGATCAAGCATGTCATATGCTGTAAAGAACGTCTGGCGTAAATGCCCTGACCATAGATATAAATCTATGGCACCGACATTTACTCCTGAATTGAAAAATAAGATTCCTCATAGATTACAACTATAAAATGATCTATGAGGAATCTTATTTTTCAATTCAGGAGTAACTTTTTTAAATTATTTCATCAAAGTAATGTGTAATGTTTTCTGTTGGTCATCTATAGAATTCCATGGACAAGTTTTTTTTTGTATTTGTAAATTTTTATTGTTTTAACTCAAAACCCAATGATCTTTTATGATATAATTTTTTAGTAAGTACTTACTCTTTAATATTCATTTTAAGGTAGCTTGCTACACGGGTTTTAATGCGTTGATCCAGATAAATCTTCTATTTTTTCGTTTACAAATTTCATTTAGTTTGTGTACCTATTTACTGGAAGTTTGGCCCAAAAACTAAAATAAAATAAACTTTCTATCGCATTCTCTACATTTTAAAATTAATATTGCATCATTTGAGCTCAGCACCTTATGCTGGGCAGTATCATCATCATCCACAGAACTTTTCCTCCCACTGTTGGGCATAGTTCTCCCCTTTTTCGTGCCATTTTCTACGGTCCTGTGCCAGCCTCATTCAGACTCGACCCGAGACTTTAACTATGTCATCGACCCATCTTGCTCCCGGACGACCGACGCTTCTTTTGCCATGCCTTGGCCACCATTCTGTCACCGTCTTAGTCCACCTGCCGTCATTTCGTCTGGGCAGCATAAAGCGACTTTATTGTAAAGGATACAGCCCCAGTCCAAGGCTTTGATCAGGGTAGAATGCGGTTGTCCTTGGTCTATTACTTAGTTTCCAGTCATAAATAATTTTAACCACAGTTTTGGTAGTTCTGATCCTGCGCCTCTCTCTATTGTCAACGTTTTCTTTCAGTTTCACGGGTCTCAGGTAAATACCTTATTAAAATGGAGCCTGCTTATCTCAGTCGTTCATCCCTTTAAAAACAACACACTCGCACACTCTTTTGCCTTTCATTAGCAGCCACCATTACCAGACCACATAGTTCCTAGCTGCTAAGTTCCTTAACTTCCATATATACTCTAGGCTTAGGCACCGCACTGACATCTGGTAGCTATTAACTAAGATGAGAACACTACCTTAGTCTTAAAACCGGACTTCACCAAAGCAGAGATGAGAAGAGCGGAGCGTAAATAATATTGATATCTACTTTCAATTTTACTGCGTAGTTCAGTATTTCGAATTTCGGGGTTTCGAACCAAAACCCCGATCCCGGTAGTCTTACTAGGGACTGCTGTACCAACGAAATACTATTGCAAAAGAAAAAAAGTGGTAAATCGTTTTTTTTGGCACGTGTCAAGCAATATTTGTGACAAAACTCTAGGTTCCACATCTGATACATTTTGCGTATAGCAGACTACTTAGAAACATTCATCTAGCGAAACAAGATAATATTGAAGTGTACATGTGTTTTGTAAATTTTTAAATATATAAAAAGAACATTCTGAAGCCGGTGTCTAGGTAGTTCGTGATGGTGACCCTCTATACCACAGTCTAATTTATATTTATTCGCACAGATGACTGATATGAACGCGAACATCGTCGCGGGTACAGCTAGTGTTTTCTATAAAACCCGTAAGATCCACATGCAAAATATCTTGGAATATTTCTATTACTCTGTTATGCAAGTCTACTTCCGACTCTTTTGGATACTCTGTGAAGCCGTACAGAACTATCTTCTTAGAATTGCTTTCTGTGCATTTAATAACTGAGGTGACACATTTTGTTTTTATTTCTGATATTTCTTTTTTATGTTTTTCATTTTCTTTAATTAGGTTTTCTATTTTGGTATCAACTTTTTATAATTCTTGTTTTCTTTGATCATTCTGTTTTGATAGGTAATTGGTTTTTTGTTCGAAATCTTCTGTGAGTTTGGCAATAGCTTTGCTAATTTCTGTTTGAATAGTGCTTCGTAGTTGGGAAATTATTGCTTCGTTATTTTCCTTCAGACGTGTAATTATCATTTGACTCAAATTTTGCAGTAAGTGTTCAGACTGCGTGTTGGTATTTAGTGTAGATTTGTTTTCGTCGCGGTGGACTGTATCTCCTAATAAACTGAGTTCATCAGAGAAGGTAGGATCGTTGCTGAGGTAAGTAGTTCTTTTTCTGAGCGTGACATTACATAATTCATTGGGTGAGGCTATTTGCTGGCTGAGAGTAGAATTCTGTGGACGTATAGGAGTGTTCGTGTTTCATATTTTCGGCATTTTGCAGCGGCAGTCTTGACATTTCCATGTCTTTTTCTGGTCTGCAGTCATTGCTGACTTAAAATGGTCTTTGGAGATGTTTGCACATTCAAGATCATATTTATAACTACATAATGAGCATGTAAGATATTCGGTGGTTGGGAGATCTTGTGTACACCCTGCACAAATTTGTGCCATTATAAGTAATTTCGTGACTGGTGCTGCCATCTAGTGGACACTCGATTAATCAACGTCAGTCAATCGATGTTTCGTTCAGTGACTAGTGCTAAGTAGTCCACCAGATGATAGATGGCGCTGTTGTCAGTAATTGGTCAGGATGACTAACAGCTTTTAGTTTATTCAGATGGTTAATTATGTTAGTTAATAATTTTCGTACCTTTAATTTGGATTTTCTCTGACTCCATGTTTCTGGTGATTACGAGGATATTTTAACTTCACTTAATGGGCAGCGGATAAAATAATCGTTTTGAATTTTGTTCGTTACAGCTTCTGGCAGTTTATGGTATTTGAAGAAATCTTTGTAGAATTTGTCCAAAACTTGTGTACTTCAACTTTAATCACTTTAGTCTCCCAATTGGTGCAACGATAATCACTTTTTTAAGCTGTATTATCACTCAAACTATTTTTAAACTTTAATTTACACGGAACAGGTGTTTGTTTACGCACGGTAGCGCCCTCTCTCCTTAGATTTAGTAAAATTGTACAATTTCTGTCCTTTGTAACACAGAATAATAGCATGTTGTGTTTACCTGTAATTGGGTGTGCAGTAGAACTAAGATCTATTATTATGTATTTTTATGTATGCATTGCTGTAACATCTGTTGGTAAACCATAAATAAATAAATTATCCAGGAAGAGAACAGAGGAATACGTTTGCATGAAAAAATTTGACGACCTCCGTGGTCGAGTGGCGTACGCACCGGTTACAAGGTGTCGCTAGCTCTGAGGTCCCGGGTTCGATCCCCGGACGGGATTTATTAAAAAAAAAAGAAAAAAAAAATGCAGCCCGTCTACGCTCTTAACAGTCGCCAGTACATCAAGTAATACATTTTTGTTTATAATTCGCTGATCACAAGTAATTAAAATGTCGCATCGTTACTATGATGCGCTGTCGTCTGCACTTAGTATAGAAGAAGTAATTTTATTATTGTTAAATTACACATAACGTTATGATATACTTAGTAATGTACATTTTAAATCACTAGTTAGTTTGTTAGACGTAAATCTTAACTTTAATCAATTCTTTTCATTCTTACTTTCGCTATCTTCATTTGAAGAGCAAGCAGGGGCACAAAAACTTAACCACAGAAATATCTTGTCTTATGGATCAGAGGCGGTATTAATTAAAAAAAAGAACTAGTAACACACAACACAAGTTTTAATTTCTTACAAAACGATTTAAGTTTAACAAAGCAGCAATCACTTAACACTATTACACTAACTACTCTTAAACTACTACTAAAGTACATAAAATGATACAGCGAAACGTCCGTTGCATCCGAAAGCCAAGCAAAGAATGAAACTCGTCCCACGCGCACGACGCCTTTTATACCCTCCCACTTGTATCGGATGTGTGGGTAGGAGAAATATCTAAGACGGCCGTTCCTGATTGCGTGGCGTCCTCGACCGCGGCATTACTCCCATTTGCATCAGATCCTTGCTCATCCCTCAGAACCTGGTTATCATCATTATCTTGATCGTCGTCAATCTCTGAAACATTACAACACATGAGTAACAAAATGACGTGATCACTATGGTTTAAAGCTTATTCAACATGAAACAACTTGTAGGTTACGGTCAACAAAGGTCAATGTCCCAGGCACAAGCGTGCACTCAAGTGCCAGTAACAAGGACCAGAAAGCAATAATGACTTGAAGTTGAAACAGCTTGAAACCCGAGAGAACATTAAATGCATAACTAAAGACAGATTCCGGACTTCCGTCAGTCGTTATACATTGTCAACGACAGAGGCCCTAACGTTTGCTTGTCGTTTTACAAATACATAGAAGAGGCCCTAACGTTTGCGTACTATGAATTTGTGACATATAGCACGCCTCGCGTCATGAGACAGAGGCCCTAACGTTTGCATGTCCCTTCGTATGACCGCGATCGTGAAACAGAGCAGAGGCCCTAACGTTTGCATGCTCCAAACCAGTAGGTCACCTTACCAGTTTCAAAGAACGCAGAACAAGCGTCTGGCGTCCACTCACCGCGCCATAACGTCATATGTTCGGCGGCAGCTTGAGTCTTCTTTCCGTAAGACCCAGCCAGAAGTTCCAATTCATAACGGTGGTGTGGCAGTACCCGAGTAACCTTGTACGGGCCGCGCATGCCAGAATCTAATTTTCCAGTACTTTGTCCAATCTTGCTGACAAATACAAAGTTGCCAACACTGAAAATACGTGGCTGTCTGCGATCTTTATTCACATAGGCATCCTGATGGTGCTGGTTCGCTTTGAGAAGCTCGGATGCCCGCTGTCGTTTCAATGATAGAGGTAGAGAGGTTGTGAGTTCTCTAGTGCAACATCTCGAACCAAGGATCTGATTACCGGGGTAGCGGCTTCAATACCCACTAGTAACTGAAGGGGAGACGCCTGCGTCGTGGCTTGCTTGCTGATGTTCAGAGTCAACTGTACTTTCCAAAGCACGTCAGACCATTCGGAACCCTTACTGTTGACCTCGATCCGAAGCATGTTGAGAACGGTACGACAGTATCTTTCCACTTGGCCATTTTCACGATGCATACCCGGCGTAATATAATGAATCGAAGACCCTAACTCAGTGATCCAATTTTGGAAGCTACTACTATCGAACATCCTACCACGATCACATATTATCATAGAAGGAGTACCAAATAAAGAAACTGAATTGGTTAACACACGTTTAAGTTCATTAGAATCTTGTCTATACAAAGAATAAAGCAAACAGTATTTAGAAAATGCATCTATAACTATCAGAACATACTTAAACCCGTTCGATTCTGAGAGTGGACCAAGAACATCAATATGTACAACAGAAAATGGAATGTCTGGTTTTTCCCAGGACTGAATGGGTTGAGAAGGAGCTCTAGGTACTCTCTTATGTGCTAGACATGTAAGGCAATGACTTATATACTTCCTCACGAATTGTCGTAGGCCAGGAAACCAAAAATGTCGTAAGATTAGGTCAGTTGTTTTATCAACACCAATATGGTCGTGATCGTCATGAATTTTTTTTAACAAACTGAGCCTATGACCTTTCGGAATGAAGCAGAGAAGTCTAGAATCTTCTCCAGTCGGTGTAAATTTGTAATACAATAAGTCATTCTTTATACTGTACCTCGTTTGATCTATATGCCCTTCCCTTAATTTAGACATCAACTCTTGAGTCTCAGAGTCAGCAGTTTGAGCAATTTTTGCCCAGTTGGTTGGACTTCGAATATGTGAAACATTACCAGTAGGAGGAAGAGGGTTACGACTTAAGAAATCCGCGTGTTGCATCAAAGAGCCCTTTCTATAGTCTAGCGTGAATGTAAAATCTTGCATGTATACCCACCAACGCGCAACTCGGGGTAATAGATCTTTCTTTCGCTCAGTGAGCTTTAAGGAATTGCAATCCGACACTATCTTAAAGTGGATGCCTATAAGATAGTGGCGGAAATGCTGCAGTGCCCGAACAACAGCTAAAGTTTCTAGCTCGTAGCTGTGATACCTAGATTCCGCCCCTTGAGTGGACTTGCTAAAATAACCAACAACCCTCTTTCTCCCACCGATATGTTCCTGTATCAGAATGGCACCAAGGCCCACAGCACTGGCGTCGGTGTGAAGTACCGTAGGCAACTGTGGGTCAAAAATTGCTAAAACTGGTTCGTTAGTCAGACACTTTATAATAAAGTCGCGAGCAGCGTCTTGCTCGGCGCCCCAAACAAAAAGTTCATTCCTTCTAAGCAGCCTTGATATACTCGCTGTCTTTGAAGCGTAGCTAGCGATATAGCGGCGAAAATAGCCTGCAAGGCCCAAAAACTGGCGAACTTCCTTAACGTTCGAAGGTTTTCGTGAATGAACTAAAGCCTCAACCTTTCCCGGGCTCGGCCGTACCTGACCGTGACCAATCAATCGTCCAAGGTACTCAATTTCTGTATCCAAAAAGGTACATTTCTTTAAGTTTACTGAAAACCCGGCAGTTTTTAATATTTCTAAAACTTCTTTCAATGTTTTGAGACCTTCAACGACTGAATTAGACAGGATTAAGACGTCATCTATGTAGGTTAAGACCCTACCAGTATCAATCAGAGACTTTAATGTCTTTGATATAATTCTCTGATATACAATTGGGGCATTGGCTAGACCGTAGGGCATCTTTAGGTACTCATAATGCCCCTCGGGTGTCACGAATGCAGTCTTGCTTATGGAGTCATCGTCCTTCATAGGCACCTGGTGAAAACCTGTGGCCATATCAAGGCTGGTGAAGATCTTAAACCTACCAAGTTTGTCAATATGGTCGTCGATCAACGGCAGGGGAAATCTCTCTTTGACTGTAACGGTATTAAGTGCTCTGTAATCGACGCACATCCTATCACTCCCATCCTTTTTTTTGACGAGAATGATAGGACTTGCGTAATCCGATTTTGATTCACGGATTATCCCCTTGTCCAGTAGGTCTCGAACAATATCGCGTACCCTATGCTTTTCGTCTACCGAAAGTTTATAAGGGCGATGACTCACCGGGATATTGGAGGTCAGTTTGATTTCCATACTGCCCGTATTCACTGTGGAAGTTGCAGTGCCAGAAATAAATAAGTCCGAAAACTCACTTATAATCGCCAACAAATTTTCTTTATCGACACCAACTAAAGGAGTTTTAATGCTTACATCTTCCACAGTACCTACGTGTTGCACGGTTGTCACTGTACTAGATCTAATAAGGCGCTGCTCTGCACCACTCCGCACATACACCAACCCTTTTTGGTTCAGTACGTCAGTCCCAATCAGAATAGGAGCACTAATACACTCAGCCACCTATCACCTCGCGTGACACCACGTATAAATCTACCTCAAGCGAAACTTCGGGAAATTCAATAACAGTTGTAATCATAGAGGTAGACTCAATTTCTTGACTTCCAATTCCACGCATCAAGCGATAAGTTGGTACACGGTTAAAGTTAAAGTATTTTAGTACACTTTTGGAAATTAAAGAAATATCGGACCCGCTATCGACTAAGACATCAACTGGTACTTTTTGTACAACTGCTGATATCACATTTGTTCGTTTTGGGTCGATTCGGAGCAAAAATTTACTTCATTAGCTTGTTTGTTCTTACCCTCAGAGCGCAACTTTTGAAAGCATGAGTCAACTGAATGCCCATTGCGTTTACAAAAAGTACAACGTAGAACTGATTTATCTCCCTTATCGCTTGATGTTGGAGCTGATTTGAAGGAACCGCTATCCCGGGCTGAGGTGGAATCTTTAGGTTTCTTGGGACAAGACCACTTCTTGTGACCTTTCTTACCACAAATGTGACAAAAAGCATTGCTATTGTCCGATTTGGGTGCCTCTCGTTTACGTTGATTGAAGTTATTTGAAGGAGCACGAACAGCACTGTTATCACTTTTAGGCTTGACATATACTGACAAGAACTCAACTAAATCTCTAGAAGCTAATTTGGCGTTAGTTGCCGCAGCCTTGACTTGGGGATCGCTAATACCTCTGATGACGATGGCGGATTTTAACTCGTCTGATAAACCCTTAACTATGTTAAGGCGCAATAGTGACTTGCGAGCGTATTCAGCATAAGTTGAGTATTTATTTGAGTTAGTATTCATTACATCAAACAGTATGGACGCAAAATCAACATTACGGGGACACAAGAATCGGAACTCCAGCTTAAAGTTACTCCACGATCTATCATTCGTCACCCAGTCATTCAGCCAAGACTTGGCGTCGCCGCGTAGACAAGTACCTATACGCCCGAGGCATTCGCGATCATCCCAATTATTAATCACGCGAGCGCGGTCAACCTCATCACACCAGACATCAAAATCATGTATGCTTGGGTCAAATGGTGATATGTAAAAGTTATGGGACTTAGTTTTCAAAAGAGCGGACAAAGCTCCAACAATACTGTTCGTAGCATCCTTTTCCTCAGTACTCTTAACTGACACGTGTGAAATACTCGTTACACTAGCCTCATTAGTAACCGCGATCACACCAGAACTTCGCTCACGGTCACGTGTTGACACGTCCGAGAGTGACGACAGTAACTGGCCCTCGTTAGTTGGATGCAACGGACTATCGCTACTAGAAGTCACGGGAAATCTACGTTCGATCACTTCCAACCTTGTAAGAATTTGATCAAGGGCGGCGTTACGTGAACCGTGACGACGATCACGAGACTCTCCGCGGTGTTTACGAGAACGAGAGTTATCGCGTGAGTCACGGGGAACATCACGACGCCTAGGTGATCTATCTCTACTATCCACCGAACAGTGGTGACGCATAGTTGGCGGCGTGTAACGGTTACTCGAACTATCGCGTCGGGAGACACGAGAGTGTCTACGATCCTTAGATCGGGATCCGTGTTCAGGCATTTTATAAGAAATAAACACTTACTTTCAGATTAAAAGTTCAGTACACATTAATCAACACAGAACTCACTTTTAACACAATTACTTACAGATTAAAAGTTCAGTACACACACACTCATCAACACAGAACTCACTTTTAACACAATTACCTAATCGAACCAGATGGCCAAAACGGCTGGAAACGCGTGACAATCCCACTTCTGATCTTATGGATCAGAGGCGGTATTAATTAAAAAAAAGAACTAGTAACACACAACACAAGTTTTAATTTCTTACAAAACGATTTAAGTTTAACAAAGCAGCAATCACTTAACACTATTACACTAACTACTCTTAAACTACTACTAAAGTACATAAACCGACACAAAATGATACAGCGAAACGTCCGTTGCATCCGAAAGCCAAGCAAAGAATGAAACTCGTCCCACGCGCACAACGCCTTTTATACCCTCCCACTTGTATCGGATGTGTGGGTAGGAGAAATATCTAAGACTTGTTTATGGCGACTATTGTTTCGTACCTTGCTCCTTTCCTCGTTAAAGGCGTATCATCTACAAGAAATCGGTCATTAGATAAAACCTTCTTGATCCTGTACGGCCCTTGACATTTTGCTTCTAACTTTTTGGGTTGACCTGGCCCTGTCACTATAGACCTAGCTATCCTAATAAGATCTCCCTCCCTATATTTCGTTGCCTTTTTCCTATTCCTATCATACCGGTTCTTGTTTACCACCTGATTTTCAAGTATTCGTTCGCCCGCTTCAGACCTAATGTCTTCCAATGATTTGCCGTCCTTTTGTTCTACGTCATTGATGATATTATTTAATAAACCTTGAGCTGGATTTGGTACTGTTCTACCGGACAATAGCTCAGTCGGTGTTTTTTTTTTAATGCTATGTACAGTGGTGTTTAAACCTAATTGCACATTGCAATGTGGGGCGCCGGGAGTATCAATGAGACGAGTGTTACCTTGTAATAAATGTTTAATTATGACTAATCATACCAGCTAAACTTACTTATATAAGGAGGAGGCGAGTACACACACTACACCTCCCCCGTTTTTCCGAAAGAAAAATAAGGAACACATTTTTTTCTTTCACAAGTTATCTTAAAAGTAATCTCTAAATTACATACACTTAAATGCTATTAAACACAATGACAATATGACAATTTTGAATAATATTTAATAAATAAAAAAAAATAAAAATCGTTTATTTGGAACAGAAAAAGATACAATTTTAAACAGATATAAACGATGGCAGCTGCAAAAGTTAAAAACTGTGGCGCAGTTGCCAACGCCCGTCTCCTATAGAGGGAATAAGTGTTCCAGATCTATATTATAGAGATTATAGAGATTTCAACCAAGAATCAAGTTTTTTCTTACAATCATTAATGGTATTTGGATAAATATTTAATATTTTGTTTATTTTATTATAGAGTTTAGCACTTAAATATGGAAAATGGTGACGTGCTAGATCTGACCTGTGAGGTTCAACAGAGCATACGCGATCAGAACAACGTATATTTTTACACTTATCTGGCTCATAGTATAGATTGGAATGCTTACGAACAGTTGCTTTAAAAATAAACAACTGTCTAACAGTTAGGACCTGGCAAAGAGAGTAGAGTGATGTTGTGGGATAACGGATCGGTTTTTTGGCCAGGACCTTCAAGACTGCTCTTTGCGCTCTTTCGATCCGCAGCATCGCTGTCTTATAAGCCCCTCCCCAAGCCGTGATGCAGTAACCCAACACTGACTGAGCCAGAGCAAAGTAAATGGATATTAGGGTATTAAAATCCGCTGCAGTTCTGAGTTTCTTGAAAACATATAGGAGTTTTCTTAGACGACCTACGATAGAGCTAATTTGTTGATGCCATTTAAGATGACAGTCAACTATAACACCGAGATATTTAATTGTCTGGGTGGATTCTAGTTTAGGACAGTCACAAAGGGGGTCTGAAGTTTGATTAAAACACGAGTGTGCGCGAAGGGCAATGGGAGTGAGGGGTTGTCCAGACTTATTTATAGAAAAAGTAATAAACTTGGTTTTATTAACATTCAGTGTCAAGAGATTTGTGCTCAACCACTTCATAACAGTACCCAAAGCTCGTTCAGCATTCATCGCCGCCGCCGTCTCATTCCAATTGCGGCCGTGAATAATTAGAGCAGTGTCGTCGGCATAAGTAACAATTCTACAGTTGGGGAGAGACAGACGGCACAGCTCATTCACGTAAATTAGGAAAAGGCTAGGCCCAAGCACGCTGCCCTGGGGAACACCGAAATTTTGACATTTCTTTGAACTAAGGTGATTCTCAATTTTTATGTGTTGACCACGACCTGTCAAATAACTTTTAAAAATATCCAAGGCAACACCGCGAATTCCAACGTCCTCTAGCTTTGAGAGCAGTAGGGGAACAGAGACAGTGTCAAAAGCCTTTGAGAGGTCTAAAAATACCGCAAGAGTTTTACTTTTGTTTTCAAGGTTTTTAATTAATGTATCCGTTAGTTCCAAAACGGCATCCTCTGTAGCCTTGCCACTTTGGAAGCCAAATTGGTTACTAGCCAAGATTTTGCATTTTGAAAGAAACTATTAATGAGCTTTTCTAAAATTTTCGAAAGGGTTGTTAGAACCGATATTGGTCTATAATTAGTGACACTGTCTCTGCTACCAGTTTTATAAATTGGATGGACAATCGCAGTCTTAAAGATGTCAGGGAAGACACCCAATGTAAGGCATAAGTTAAAAATGTGAACTAGCACTAGAATGGTGATGAATCTAGTTGCTTTTATGACAGAAGTAGGTATATCGTCAATTCCTACAGCAGACTTGTCCTTTAGACTAACAATAATGTTGTCTAGCTCTGAGTCATCAATTGTCCTTGATGATAAATGATGTACTTCATGTTGGTCCAAATTTACAAACAGATTTGTTTATTCTTATAATCAATTTTAGATTATTTCCTGTCGCTATAAATTCTGATATTAAGCAGATGTACCTACGTATTTGCGTACCTGTTGAGCAGCGTAAATACCTACGCATTTTATTTCGATTCAATGAGAATGATCCTGTGTTGACATTCGCTTTTAACCGTTTACCTTTCGGACTGAAGTCGAGTCCTTACATAGCTATGCGCACTGTGCGACAGCTGGTCTCGGACAGTCCGCATTTTCCCGAAGCTGCTAAAGTAGCAGAGACCAGCCTATATATGGATGACCTGGTCTATTCTGTGAATAACGAGGAGAACGCTATACAGCTATCGCATGATCTAATAAAAATGTTTAAGTCGGGCGATTTTGACCTCGTAAAATGGTGTAGCAATTCACCCGCACTTTTAAATAGCCTTCCTGATTCACATCGTAAATCACTCGATTTTCACGAGGGGAATGATGTGTCCAGGGTTTTAGGTCTTTCCTGGGAACCCTCTCAGGATAAGTTCTTCTTCACGTCCGCTCAAATAGCCGAGAAATGTACTAAAAGAAATATACTTTCAATAGTTGCCCGCTTATTTGATGTTCTCGGTTTAGTCGCTCCCGTGATTTTTTACGCCAAATCGCTCATTAAAGAGTTATGGCTGAGCAATATCGGTTGGGATGATGTCGCTCCTGACGACATCGTTAGACGTTTTTCACTTCTCATGCAGGAGTTTCCCTTGTTGGATTCCTTACGGATACCACGTCATGTGGGTGTTACCGATGATTGTTGTGTTCGTATAGTCGCGTTTGCCGATGCCAGCATGGGTGGGTACGGTTGTGTCATTTATATACACTCTGTCAGTACGTCCGGTGTCGTAGTTCGCTTACTTTGCGCGAAGTCAAAGGTTTCACCTACCAAGGTCACAACGCTTGCACGTCTGGAGCTGTGCGCAGCCGTGCTCATGTCAAAGCTGGTGAAGACTGTTCGCGATACCTACGCTTCTCGTGTTTCTATTGCTGGGATTTACGCTTTTTCAGACTCCACGATAGCCTTATCTTGGATTCATTCTTCTCCGCATCGCTGGTCAGTCTTTGTCAGCAATAGAGTAGCTCAATGTCAGGAGAACTTGGGTTCTCAACATTTCTACCATATGGCAGGTGTTGAGAATCCAAGTGACTGCCTATCTCGTGGCATGCTCCCTTCACAGTTGGTGTCACATGACCTTTGGTGGAGCGGCCCTTCTTGGCTTCATAGTGCCCCTGAAGATTGGCCTGTTAAATCGTTCTGACTTCTGTCCCACCGGCTGTGGGGAGCTCCCCGAGCATAAGGCAAATGTCTTAACTGTGACCTCGCAAGTAGAACTTCCTCTTCTTTGTCAACTTGCGCAACGTACCTCATCATGGGATAAACTGTTGCGCATCGTTTCTTATATACTTAAATTCGCTAGACCGAAGGTTCATTGTGAACCCCGGTCTCCTCAAGGGTTGTCAGCGGCAGAACGAGTTATGATTCGTGCTGTGCAATCTGTCCATTTCGCAGATGATATTAAGCTCATCAAATGTGGTAAATTGTTACCAAATAAACTTAGAAGTTTGTCTGTCTTTTTAGATGAAGATGGCATATTACGCATTGGGGGAAGACTTTCAAAGTCATACCTTCCTTTTGATGCTAAGCATCCTTTTTTACTTCCCAAACATGATCCTGTGGTGGAATTAATAATTCGTCATTATCATGTGATGAATTGTCACACTGGACCAGGGCTACTTATGTCTATTTTACGACAGCGATTTTGGATATTAGATGCCAGGACTGTCATTAGGTCCAAGTTGCGACAATGCAACACATGCTTTAGAGTCAATCCGACGCATCCCACTCCAATGATGGCAGACCTTCCTGAATACCGTGTGTGCAGTCGCGATAAAAACGATGAGTTAACCGCACATCTGGGACAGCCTAAGAGGCTGGACGATCACACAAACGATGTTCTTATGAAAATACAGCAGTAACAAACTAAAACACGTGCACGTACCTTGGTCTGCTATTTCTGCTGCCGATGACCCGCCGGCGATATGATTCCACCACAGTTGATTGCTGAATGTCACGAGCTGCTCGGAATATTGATTCCCAGCAGAATATCGGTCGAGTTGACGCGTTTAAAAGGTTTTCCTTGAGAGAGATCGCGAAGTGCGCGCGCGTGCAAGATGGTGAGAAAACGATTGTCGATAGGGGGGCGGTCCGTCCGTTAACGGTAGTGACGTCATGACAGATGCAGCAGTAGCACCAATCGGATAACGAGTACGGCACGTATTACAACTGTCAAAACAGTTGTGATTGCCACTGCTGAAAATCGATAAGAACATCGTGTGTTGCCCGTGGTGAAATTAAACGATCTTATTTTAGTCATTTGTATGATGACGAAACATTCCGCCCACCAAAATACCTATGGTATTTTCGAAAATACGAATATAAATAGAAAAGTTAGGAAGAAAACGTTAAACCTTAATAGTTACTGAACTACGAATCTAATCAACCTAACCTACGATGCTTAATAATATTTATAAGTTAAATAATACGTTAATCCTCTATAGGTAGAGGACAGAGTTTGACCAGCGGTCGCTTAACAGAATTGCTAGTAGCGGTCTTAAGAATTGCAACCCTAACTACTCCGTCAGCGCCAGGAAGAAGATCAGTAACCCTACCGAGTGACCATGCAAGAGGAGGGCGATTGTCATCCTTGATGATCACAAGCGAGCCCACCCCTAATGGTCTTGAGTTCTTGGTCCATTTGGCGCGTTGAGTGAGGGAATTTAAGTACTCGTGTTTCCATCTTGACCAAAAACTTTGTTGGAAAGCTTGCAACAACTGCCACCGATGAAGACGATGAATATTGACGTTAGAATAATCATCATCGGGGACAGCGGTCAGAGGCTCCAATGTAAGGAAATGACCCGGTGTTAACGCTGACAAGTGATTAGGGTCCGAACTAACAGGGCACATGGGCCGTGAATTTAAAACCGCCTCGATTTGGACGAATAATGTAGTAAGTTCTTCAACTGTTAGAACCCGATCACCGACTATGCGATACAAATGTTGCTTTGCGGCTTTGAATTTTTCTAACGTTGAAAAACGATTTAATAAGTTATCGATAATTGAAACATCTTTTTCCCGAGGATGCACAGTTGATACTAACACAGGAGATTTACGAGTCTCGGCCTCAACAACTTTCTGCTCGTCATTAGTAACGCTGTTAATACAAGATGGACATGACTCATGCGGCTCGGATAACCATCGTGGCCCCGCCCACCATAACGAGTTGTGAAGAAGTTCACTTGGAAATTGGCCTCGCGAACAAACATCTGCAGGATTGTCTGCAGAAGACACGTGATGCCAATATTCAATAGCTGTTATTTCTTGAATATGACTGACGCGATTGGCAACGAAAGTAGACCAACGACATGAGGGTGAACGCAACCAAGAGAGTGTAACAGTGGAATCGGACCACAAAAAGACAGCTGAAACAGGAATACGAGACAGATAAGTTTCTGTAACGAATTTGTACAGATCTGAAAGCAAAACTGCGGCGCAGAGTTCTAGACGTGGCAATGAGGTACGTTTTAATGGTACCACGCGAGCTTTCGAACAAACGAAATGAACGTAAGAATTGTTATCTACGTCTGTTACTCGTAAATAAATGACCGCGCCATATGCAGTTTCCGAACCGTCGCAGAATCCGTGTAGCTCGTAGAATTGTGAATCAGTATGAGTGACTCTACGCGAAATTTTTAGATGTTGCAACTGAGAAAGTTGATCCTGATATTGTTTCCATGTACTGACGACCTCGTCAGGGGGAACGTCATCCCACCCGGCACCGATAATCCAAAGCTTTTGGATTAAGCTTTTAACATGAATTGTCAGGGGGGATAAGAATCCTAACGGGTCGAAGATTCTAGCGAGTTCACTAAGAATAGACCGTTTGGTACATGGCCGATGTGAAGATACAACTTCAAAAAGAAACGAATCAGTTGAGGGATCCCATTTGAGTCCCAAGACTTTGAATGAAGCCGGTTCAGCTTTATCTAACGATACAGAATCAGTTAGGCAATCTTCAGGTTGAAGATCCGATAAAAGACTATTGTCATTTGACACCCACTTCCGAAGATGAAAACCTCCCTTTTTAAAAAGAGCGATAAAATGTGTTTTTGTTCTTTGTGCAGTGGCGAAGTCCTGACTACCGCTGACGACATCATCGATGTAGGTGTCCGACAAGATTACACTCCTGGCGAGCGGGTAAGAATCCCCCTCGTCATCAGCAAGCTGTCGCAAAGTACGGCAAGCGAGATAGGGGGACGAAGAGATGCCAT
This sequence comes from Autographa pulchrina, assembly GCA_905475315.1. Taxonomy (NCBI): domain Eukaryota; kingdom Metazoa; phylum Arthropoda; class Insecta; order Lepidoptera; family Noctuidae; genus Autographa; species Autographa pulchrina. The sequence goes on along the minus strand of FR997761.1, from coordinate 29,160,477 downwards.
ACGTGACCGTGTTCAGACGAAACTCTAAAAGAGGTTCGCTAGGCGAAGCTCTCCAGAGAATTCGCTGATAGTCACGATGGTCGCCGAAGAGTATAATCTGTCGGTACATCTGACGTTCATCTGCCATGAAAACGACGTCGTGTTCACGAAAGCGTAATAGAATTTCCAAAATGTTTGATTGTAATTTTGGACCGATGTGTTGACTTTCGTTTAACGATCGAGAACGTGCATCTTTAGCAGAGGCGTCAAATACGACACGAAGGCGAGTCGTGGTACTATCAGGACGTATGACGCAGTGATGGGGAATATAGTATTTCCCATTCCCTACGTCATCTGGAGAGACTAATGACATATGGCCCGCAGTTAGATAGTCAGACATAAAATCGCAATATTGACGATGACACTCGGGGTCACGTGACAGTCGACGTTCAATCGCATAGAAACGACGCAAAGCAATATCACGTGAACCAGTGAACATAGGCTCGGACTCGTCCCTGAATGGCAACTGCACGATGTACCGCCCAGATGAGTCACGAGAATGAGTTGTGATAAAATGTTGTTCACATGCTATCTCATCTGGGGTTAGGGATGCTGCGGGTGGTAATACATCTAACTCCCAAAAACGTTGAACTAATGAGTTTAATTCCTTATCACTTTGTATAGAAGTGTTCAGTAGGGAGCCGAGTGAATGAGTAGCTAAACGAGTTTTACCGAACAATAGCCATCCAAAGACTGAGTCGAAGGCGGTAGGTTGATGTGATTTTCCTTTAATATTACGATTACGAAGCGATTCCGCAAATACATCCGCACCGAACAGTAGGTCGATCCGGCCAGGAATGTCAAAACCGGGATCGGCTAACGATAGTGAATTGATGTGAGACCAACCCGATGTATTTAATTTAGCTATTGGCTGGTCCCCGCAAATTTTAGACATTACGTGCATATTTAAATTAAATAAAACTTGATCACCAGTACCAATGGAACAATTAATGTCTCCTAAGATTGAAGCCGGGGCTTCACCGATTCCACTTATAGTTGTGGTAGGACTGGATAGTTTTAAATTTAATATTTTGACAGCTGAGTCAGTAATAAGATTAATCTGACTCCCCGAATTGAAAAGAGCTCGAAAAGACACGAGCTTGCCATTCGCATCCCGTACTTGCACAATGGCAGTTGCTAATAAAACAGTTGTGTTATTGTTTTTAGAAAATAATGAAGAGGTTGGGTTCGACTCGACCGGTTGATCTTTATGAAGTAAAGTGTGATGTTTATGGTTACACTTACGACATTTAAAAATAGATGTACAACCTTTTAATTGAGGTGAAGCTCGAAGACAATTGAAACACCAATTATTCTTGCTTGCGATAGATATCCGCTCATCTACTGGTTTATTAAGAAATTGTTGACATGATGATATTGAGTGAGTGTCACCACAAAACGCGCACTTAACTGGTTGTGAAGTAGGAGTTTCTCTGCTTGTAGTACCAGCTGTGGCAACTTGAGGTTTATCTGTACTGCTCACAAGCGCATGAGAAACGTTTGCCCGTTTATTTATTTGAAATGATTTGACAGATCGTTGTTGTGGCTTACTCAAAGTTTTATTATTAATTTCACAAAAATGAGAATCACGTAAAAGCGCTTCACACTTCAAGGTTAAGAAAGATTTCAACTGTGCATATGGAGGAAACTCAATATCAGGATATTTTTCCTCGAAATCGCGACGCAAGTTTGAGTCTATCTTAGAGAGAAGGTGGTAGACTAATACAAAATCCCATCGGTCCTCAGGTAAAATAATTTTCTTTAAAATAATTAAATTTTCCTCAAACAGGTCTAATGATTTTCTAAACTCATTACCGTCAGTAGTATTAAAATTAATGTTTAAAAGGTCCTTCCATGACGTAAAAGCTAAAGGTCGTTTCCTTTGATAGCGAGTAACAAGGGCCTGGTAGGCATCATTGTAATGCTCATAAGTTAATGGGAATGCCTTGATAACAGATAATGCATCGCCGGTCAACGATGAGAATAAATAATGAAATTTTTCCGTATCAGTAAGACTACTAGAATTATGAATCAATGCATTAAAAGTGTCGTGATATTCAGGCCATTTCTTGATGTCACCACTGAAAGTTGGAAGAACAATTTTCGGTAAACGGATATTCGACGATGAAAGACTATTTTTATTATTTACTTGAGGTTCACTTTTAGTTAAACTACGATGAATAGATAAGATTTGAAAATATTTATCGTCAAATGTATCCTGGAGCGTATTGTCTGCATGATCAGGATCATCTAAAAGCTCCAAAACGATCTGATGAGCACTTTCAAAGCTATCTAGAATATGTTTGAGTTCCTGATAATAAGAAAGAAATAAATTCCGTTGTGAGTCATCACTCATTGACAATGTACCTATTTCCAATGCCTTATCCAACCGCTTAATAGCTAAAGTACGCTTTCTACGTAACTGTGATAAATCTTGAACTGTATATTCATTCTCCGTAGAGTGGGATTTCGATTTCTTAAAGCAACTTTGTTTACGAGACGAATGTTTACTTAACAATGACATGATGAAAACGATTAGCAAGATCGGTTACCGATAACGAATAGTCGGCGATACAAGGTTCCAACAGATGGGCGCTGTCTGCTTACAAAGATGTAAACAAGATAAGAACACGAGTACTTACGCTAATCGGTAGTAATATTTATTTAATTTTGGTCGTGTGTATGTATATCTATCTACAGATTATAGATTGTGTAAAAAGCGCAACATAAATCCTTTGTTCAATTTAAGTTAATTTGATGAAGTTTTTTTTTTTTTTTTTTTACACCTACCTTCGAATTAAAATGTCACACGAACAAAGGACTTTTATGACCGATATTTTAACGATCCTATACGATACCCAAAACAGTTATTATAGGCCGAAATTATAATATCAAGCACCGAAAGCAAGATTGATTGCCTAATATTGATCCTACAATAACTATAGAGGTTCAACTGGGTTAAAAAAAAAATATAATTAAAAATTAAAAAACACGCCTGCCATGTAAAAAAAAATAAAAACAAGTCAAATATTTGCAGTCGGGGTCGGTTACTTGGAACAATTCATTACAGGTCCCCCGACTGCAAATATTTGACTTGTTTTTATTTTTTTTTACATGGCAGGCGTGTTTTTTAATTTTTAATTATATTTTTTTTATTTAATACCTTTTAGTGAACAACAAAAAAGCATGACACAACACAAAAAAAAATTTCGTTCGGAACCCTTTGCAGGCGATTTCGGCTCACACTTGACCATTTTTTAATGTCCACATAGCCTATGTCACTCGGGATAACTCAAAGCTTCTAATGATACCACAAACATTGAAATCGGTCAAGCCTTTTAGAAGTTATGGTGGAATAAAGAAACTCACAAACATACATACATACATACATACATACATACCTACATACATACATACATGAACCCTGAAAACATAACACTCCTTTTTGGGCAGTCGTGTAAAAAATGAATGGTAATGGCGGGTCCCGGATTTCGGCACCATAAAAATGTGCAGTCGCGATAAAAACGATGAGTAACTACACATCTGGGACAGCCTTGGTGGCTGGACGATCACACAAACGATGTTCTTATGAAAATACAGCAGTAACAAACTAAAACACGTGCACGTACCTTGGTCTGCTATTTCTGCTGCCGATGACCCGCCGGCGATATGAATCCACCACAGTTGATTGCTGAATGTCACGAGCTGCTCGGAATATTGATTCCCAGCAGAATATCGGTCGAGTTGACGCGTTTAAAAGGTTTTCCTTGAGAGAGATCGCGAAGTGCGCGCGCGTGCAAGATGGTGAGAAAACGATTGTCGATAGGGGGGCGGTCCGTCCGTTAACGGTAGTGACGTCATGACAGATGCAGCAGTAGCACCAATCGGATAACGAGTACGGCACGTATTACAACTGTCAAAACAGTTGTGATTGCCACTGCTGAAAATCGATAAGAACATCGTGTGTTGCCCGTGGTGAAATTAAACGATCTTATTTTAGTCATTTGTATGATGACGAAACACCGTGTATCGGAATCAAAGGCATTTGTCCATACTGGAGTGGATTATGCTGGTCCCATACGCATAACTCTCACTCGTCGCAGAGGTCACCACGCTCAGAAGGCTTACATCTGTTTGTTTGTGTGCCTGGTAACCAAGGCTGTCCATGTAGAGTTAGTCTCTGAACTTACTACCGACGCCTTTTTAGCCGCGTTTAAACGTTTTATCTCGCGTCGAGGGCCAGTATCTTGCCTTTATTCGGATAACGCTACCAATTTCGTTGGTGCTAAAGCTCAACTAGACGAACTTTATAATTTCTTGATGAGGTCAAACCTCAATTCAACTCTTTTAAATGAGTTGTCAACTCGCCGCATTAAGTGGAAAATGATTCCACCTCGCTCCCCACATTTTGGCGCCATGTGGGAAGCAAATATAAAAACGTTAAAAACGCATCTTTATCGCGTGATTGGAAATCAACTTCTCACTTATGAAGAGTTACAAACTGTACTCATTCATATAGAGTGCATTATGAACTCACGTCCTCTGAGCGTGTTGTCTTCTGATCCGCATCCTGAAGTTATTACCCCCGCTCATTTTTTGATGTCGACTCCATTGCAGTACTTGCCGGCAGCCGGTTTGTCTGGTCAGCGATTAAATCTGTCCCAACGTAAACTTTTGCTAGATAGTATGGTACAATCCTTCTGGAGGAAATGGCATTTAGAGTATCTGCATACGCTGCAAGTTAGGCAGAAATGGGCAACTCCGGACAAGCCTGTAGAAGTTGGAACTGTCGTACTCGTGGGACAGGATAATTCTCCTCCTCTGAGTTGGCCATTAGGAGTTATAACTGAGGTTTTTAAAGGGACTGACAATGTCGCTCGCGTTGCAATGGTGAGGACAAAGTTCGGTAATTTTAAACGCTCTGTCACAAAATTATATCCTATTCCAACGCAATAAAATTTTATTTTAAATATAGTAGTTTTTAAAGGTTTAGGATTAGTTTTTAAATAACTTTTATTTTCCGCATTCAGTCATAAAACTTGGATTTTTCAGGTCGTGATCGGGATCAGTAAATCTTTTATAACTTTCAACTTTCCCTTTGAAAGCACTTGCGTCCTTCCAAGGCGGGGAGCATGGTGAAGCGTCAATGCCTTTTCTCACAAATAAATATTTGTTAAATAATCTATAAAATAGATTAGTTATTTTTCCCGCACTTAAGAACATTATTTTCCCTTATTTTTATAAAAAAATAGTAATATAATTGTATTCCTGTTGAAGATTCCGACCGCCATTACCTGTCATCGCAGCGCCCATTGGTTACGTATCGAGTGTTTCCGGGAGACTCACGCGAATGACCAATAGAGGGCGCCTTCAGCTGTGACAAACATATAGTTCGTTCCGCCGCCATTCGCATTGCGTCGAGTGTACATCGCCCCGCTTTAAATATTCCGCATATGTTGAAATTCTCATGATTCTCGTGAATTAAATGGACTTCCTGCCGTGAGACTTGAAGAACTTATAGTGCAGTGTTGATTTTACGAGTCTTCACCTGGCCACCGGTGGATGAATCAAGATTTAGCTCGCCGGCCGGCAGCCCACAACGCAACGACGCACCCTTGAACGAGGCATCTTCTCCGCACCCAGGTTCTAAGTGTGGTCCCTGGATTCATAAGGTACGTGGGCATTTGCTGCAATAGTTGTGATCGGTATTGGTGTCTGATTCGGAATCGGTCAACAGGTTTTCAATTTTCAAATTTGTATTCACCGCCATATTGGTAGTTCTTAAAAACACCACCCTATCAGGGGAAGCTATTTACACGCTCCCCCAATAATATTTATTTACCTTATTTATAAAGATCAAGTGAAAAAAAAACTATATGGAAGTCGGGAATGCATTTATAAGTGCCGAGGCCAAAAGACGGTTCGTAATCGAATTAAAAAGTGATACCTTGTATCAACAAGATATTCTGGCTCAATGGTTTGACAACCAAAATTATATTTAGCGTTGGTCTAACTATCCGAGCAAGACAAACAAAAGGTATATTTCTGTCCTTTTCTAACGCATGACGTGCGCAGTAGATAGAAAGAGAGCTGCATTTTGTGCATTACATTACAGTTCTTGAGTAAACTTGAACGATAACAATAAGCTGTCGCGAGCAAAACTAAACTATTTGCGAATGATTTTAAGGTTCGTTATTTTGGATCCGACGTCCATTTAGTGTTTTAATGTTGTATTAACAATTCGAATTAAATTATATCTTTAATAGAGACGCAATCAAATCAGAGGTGAATAAGAAGATTATTGATGGAACTTATAAAACTACTTTAAACCGTCAGGGGCCTGATAATATACCTAGAATGACGATTGAAATATAATAAGACTGCTAAGAATTAAGCATTATGCTACAATTATATTACATATGCTCGTCAGACTCAACGACCTAATTTAATAACTGAAAGTTAAAATAATTAGTATACTGCGGGTGAGGTCGAAGAAAGTTTTAAAAACATTATAACGCTCCCAATAAGCCAACCGCCAAATCTCCAGCAAAAGTCTCTACCTATATAGATTATATTATTATTTTTGCAGGCTTTCTGCTTTCCTTTTTAATGTTCTCCTCACTGTTCGCATAGAAAAGACAAATTGTCGATCAAAGGTCTTCGTCGGAGTAAAAGGTTCGCCTTCATAGGTTCTCAGCATCCGCTGTCGGTCTTCTTCGTCGATGAAAAATCGTGACCTCACTTCGCGCGGGCAGTTATTTAGTCTGCCATCCTCTTCCTACTGTCTTATCCACAGCCTTACTGTAAGAGCGCTGCAAACAAAATGTTTAAACAATGAATCTATACATAATAAAATTCTAATAAGTTTACAGAAACATGACGTTAACAAGATGTTTTATATTTTATTTTATACTTGGTTACTTATGTAGAATACAACAAGCAGGAAAAGTACTGCCTACTATAGAACAAACTATATTGTATCATATACCAAGTAGTAGATAACAATTTACCGAACTAGATTGAAAGTTATGACTTAATAGGTAATCAAGTGAAATTTTAAGTTTTTTGTGATTATCTGTCATCACAAATAGATTTCTAAAAATCTGTCGAGTTGGGTTCGAACTCGGGACTTAAGTTTTAACGGGTCGCCGGCAATACTAGGCTATCGTTACTCTCTGCCTATGTGGTCAACTACCTATGTATTACTTTGCTCTTCGGTGGTCATAATCACCTGATACACGATTATAACAAGTTCTCTCACTTTCGTTAAAATTAAACCGAGTGTTGTTTTATCTACTCCAGTGAAAATGTGTTTACTAGCGCGAGTGCACGACACATAATAATATGTGCACTAATACATTGTAGTGGCCACACCGGCGGACTTTGATGTAATTACTTGAGCTAACCAAAATTCAAGTAAAATCATTTTTTTTTTTTCAATCCAGTATCCATCCAAATATGATTTTATTTAGATATAATTTGGTCATAACAACTAACATGCGCTTTGCGTAAACAAGTCCTCGCAAGCTCGGGTTTATGACTCTTTTGTTAAAAGTGAGCTGACTAGTTTTTTATCTATAGCAGTGGAATTCTATTGTTATAGTGACGAGTAGGTTTGTGCACCGATACCTTGCTCCGGCCAAACCGGCCGGCTTTGCTAATTATTGTTTCATTTTTTAAATTCAAATTATAACGTTTATTTAATTACTATTTTAAAGATGATAACCATAAGGAATGAAATATGATTAAAAAAACACCTAACAAAACACTATTATAAATAGATTATTCTTTAAAATAATGTGTATACCCTAAACAAGAATATAGATGAACTATCTTTTTAACTACAACTTTTTTTTATTTCACATTGCACTCATTTGGTGAAGTTAAATAAATCCCAACAAAAGTATGAATGGAAATGCACTGACTTACTTTATACAGTGCGTAAAAAAAGCTGTAAGAGTGTGTGTTCCTACAGGTGACGTGGAAATAATGAAGTTTGAACATAAAAAAAAAACAAGTATTGGCCATAAAGATAACTTTAAAATTTGACACTAAATAGATTAGGATGTTAAAACATGAGACTAGTGTCAGATGACTCACACAATCAATTATAATTATCAATTCTGAAAACGTCCCTACTTAGCACAACAGGATTTTTTATACATTTGTATTAAAACCATTAAAACACTTTATTAAAATGTCAACGTGAACAACACTTAATAAATCTATACTTAAAAGAAACTTGTGTTTTCATGTTTGGTGCAATAATAAAAAGTATATGAAACAATTTTGACCAACTAGAATTTGGTATATATGTAGTTCACGTTACTAAAAATCTTTTTCTATCCCACTACTATGCATACACTTTATCTATTTGGTTTTCGGCTGACTGATAAAAAACATAATGCTTAAAAAAATAAAATTAAAATGTTATACTTACAGATGTTCTCAGGTCATTCGCAATTTGACTAATATATTTATTCGCTCTTCGATAGTCAATTTTCAATATCACGTAAAATAAAAGTCCGGTAAACACGCGCGAGTGTTCGTAAACAGTAGTCAAAGTCACGGAGAAAACATCGAACGTCAACAATCAACAAACAGTGAGATGCGACTGACGTCCACAAAAATAGTCAAAATATATATTTCCATCTCGTTACTGCAATGTCCTAATTGGTCAACGTCACAGGAGGGCGGAGCTTCCGCGCAAGTCGCCTGCGTCGAACGTCAAGCTAAATATTTTTAAAAGTGATAAGGCCTGGGTGTTCCCGATTGTACAATAAAGTTTAAGTGAAGAATTAATCAAATCAAATCAAATCATTTATTGCTTCATGTGTTACAAGGTGTTACATAATATTATTATTAAATGGTCTCAACATGACCCTGTTAGGGCGTAGCAATTTTTGTTATTTGTTACATAGCAATTTCATTTAAAAATTCACTTAAAAATACTGACTAAAACTAAACAGTTTAATTTTTATTTATCTTCAAAAAACTCTTGCAAACTATAATAACATTTCTCAGACAGGTATTTATTTAATTTTCTTTTGAATGTGTTGAAGGTTGGCGCTTCCTTAATTGCATTTGGTATTTTATTGTAAGTTTTTATTGACATAGCATAGGGACCTGAGTGGAAGATAGTCATGTTAGAGATAGGAAGTGCTAAGTTATTTCTGTGTCTCAGGTTACGTTCTTGGGAATAGTGATCTCTGTTTCGTGTAAAGATGTGAGTATTTTTTTTAACAAAAAGGCATAGTTCTAAAACATAGAGGGAAGTTAATGTGAGAATACCAAGATTTTTAAAATGTGGTCTACAACTATCCATTCTTCCTATATTACACAAAATGCGAATGCACTTTTTCTGCAATTTAAATATGATGTCAGCATCGGTGCTATTACCCCATAATGCTATGCCATATCGAATCCAGGAATGTGCGTATGCATAGTACGTTATAAGAGCTGATTTCTGGTCTGTAGATGTTTTTAATTGATATAAAGCGTACGTAAATCTAGATAATTTATTGCTAATAGTTTGTACATGTGACTTCCAATTAAGGTGAGAATCTATGTTTAATCCTAATAACTTAAACGAGTCAGTATGTTCTACACTTACGTTGTTATACGAAAAATTTATGTTTAGATGGCGTTTTTGGTAGGGCTTAAACTGCATAATTTTTGTTTTTGAGAAATTTACCTCAAGATTGTGATCATTTAACCAATTCAGTGTATCATTAAGGATGTTTTGAATACTGCTATTAAGGTTTAGTTCATTGTTACAGGGAAATACAATGGAGATATCGTCTGCAAAGAGAATGCTTACAGCGTTTATTAGTTTAGGCAAGTCGTTAATGTAAATCAAGAATAACAGACATCCTAGCACGCTTCCCTGAGGGATAGAATTCTTTACATCTACTTTTTGAGATCTAATGTGCGTTATTTCATGGCTTTGAAAGTTATAGTATTCGATTTCGACGTGTTGGCTGCGATTATGTAAATAGGACTGAAACCATTTATGAGTTATACCCCGAATGCCAATTCCTTCTAATTTGTTTAAAAGAATGTTGTACGAAACTCTATCATATGCCTTACTCATATCTAAAAGAATACCAATAGCATATTTTCGTTCATTTAAGATGTCCAATATATGTTGTATGTATCGGTATACTGCATAAGTAGTGGACCTATTTTTCCGGAAGCCATTTTGGCTGTCATCAAAGATGTTATATTTTTCACAGTAGGAGTATAGGCGTTGTGACATCGCGGTTTCTATTATTTTTGAGAAGGTAGGTAAGAGAGCTATTAGACGATAATTAGTACAATCTGTTAATATTCCTTTTTTATGTATCGGTCTTATTATAGAGATTTTTAAAAGATCGGGTACTGTGCCTTCTACGAATGATTGATTTATTAAGAAAACGAGTGGCATAACGAGATTTTCAACACATTTTTTCATCAGAGTTGGTGGTAATTCGTCGTGGCCAAAACTAGATTTATTTTTGAGATTTCGTATTATAGAATACACTTCATACGGGTCTGCTGGTTTAATATAAATAGACTTGTCAGCGGACATAACGACTGGGCGGCCTGGATGGGTACCAGGTTCACCTCCCATTTTCACAAAGAACTCATTAAACGTGTTCGCTACAAGGCAAGGGTCACTTATAATATTATTTTCTACTTTTAAGTTAATATTTTTCTTAAGTTTGACCGTATTTTTATTGGTTTTTTCTTTTATAATTTGCCACATCGTTTTGGAAATATTATCACTTTGTTTAATTCTTTTAATATATTGTAATTTTTTGTATTTTAAAATTGCTTGTTTGAGGGTTTTTTCATATGATTTGTAATGTTCTTTCAGAATGGGGTTATCAGTTTTCATGAGAAATATTTTTAATAGTCGTTTACTTTTACAAGAGATTTTCAATCCTTTTGTAAGTTGGGTATTTTTTGATTTATTCATTATTTTAATACGGGTTTTGGGTATACATTTGTTTAACGTACTAGTTATAATTTTATGAAACGCTTCGTAGTTTTCATTAACATGCTTGTGTTCCGATAGTATATTTTCCCAAGTTATATTGTCTAACTCAGTTTTAAATGATTGTATATTATTACGGTTGAATATTCGTTTATTTATGTACCAGACTTTAGGATCGTTTAATTTGACGTTAGGCATTGTAAGTAATATTCCTTTGTGATCAGATACACCGTATTCTTTTACACAAGTGGTAATTAGCAGCTCGCTAAAATTTACGAAAATTAAATCTATACAAGTAGCGCTCGTGTTTGTGATTCTAGTTGGTTCTCTTATTTGTTGTTTGAAGTTATAACTACTGAATAGGTTTAATAGGGTTAACGTACTACTGGATTGTTCTAAAATGTTAATGTTAAAATCGCCTCCAATTATTATGTTTTTTTTGTTATCTTTTAATGTTACAATTTGCAAAAGCTTTTCGAGAGATTTATAGAAAGTTTCCATTTCTCTGTTTTTCTGAGGCCAGTATATGACTATAATTACTAAATTCTCCATAGCTATCTCTATTGCACACACTTCAAAGATAAATTCAATACTTAATTCTAATATATCTATTCGTTCTGTGAAATTAATGTGGTCTTCTAGTAGAATGCATACTCCGCCACCTTCATGGTTTTGCCTTTGATATGATGCTGCTAGGTTATAGCCCTCTAAGTGTAGTAGATCTATTTTGTTTCTCGTAATCCAAGTTTCTGTGACACATAATGCATGTATCTTATTTTCTTCTTCTATAATCGATTGGAGTAGGTGGTATTTGTTTTTGATGCTGCGTATATTTTGGTACATTATTTTTAAGTTATTCTCGAAATGTATGTTTTGGGGAACGGTTGTGACTGAGTTGTTGTTGAGTTTCGTTGTACTGTGATTCTTCGTTTCCACATCGAAATGTCCGGTTTTCCGTATTGTTGTTACTATTTATCGTTTCATTTCTGTCTCTTTCAAAGGTTTCGCTTATTTCTTCACCATTAATTATTAATCTGTTGTTCTTGATGACTGCATATTGTCCATTTTGCCTGGCTTCTAATAAAATTTGTTTTAATATTTTACGTTTCTGTATGGATTGTTTGTCTAGAAATTCAGATATAGCAATTCCTGTATTTTTGAACATTTGATAGTTATTCAATAAGTATCGTGTTATTCTTTTACTTAAAAATTCTACTACAACAGGCCTTCGATATCCCTTTTTCCCAATTCGCGTCATTTCTTCTATGTAGCCTGTGAGGTTAATATCGCATATTTCATGAAACATTGTTATGATCCGATAGTGTAAGTCTTCTTCAGTTTCAGAGTAGTATTCGTTAAGACCAAATATAACGATTTTTTTTGCAGCTATTAATATCTCTTATATTTCCCTTATCAACTGTATTGTCATTCACTTGCAGTTTCATTAAATTATTGATCTCTTGTACGTCTGTTTTAAGTTTATCATTTTCACTTTCCAATATTGATATGCGTTTATTTAAGGCAGAGATAACTTCAGTTGTTTTTTGCTGGTTAAGTTGCAAAGTTTTTATATTTTCCGTAGTCTCAGATTTAAAGCTTTGAACGCTTTTTGAAATTTCTTCACTTATCAAAGATTTAATTTGTACAAGTAGATAGTTTTTATTTTTCTCGAACTTGTCGTCTAACATTTTTTCTAATATTTGTAGACTAACATTGTTTGTAGAGATGCCGTCTGGGGTTTGGGTATCATCTACAATGCTTAGGTCGTCGTCGTCCAGATAGTCGGTGTCATTTTTGCAACTAGACAAGGTTTTATTTCGCATGGTGACGTTATTTGTTCGATTGCAGCGCGCATCGAATACGGACGTGCCTTACAAAGTGCATCGTACAGATATTTAATTCGCGAACAGCGCGGCTATATGCCGCTGCCCGCCTCTGTTGCTATGAGCTCAACACTCATAGCCAACGAATTGTTGGCATTTATACAAAATGCCATCGATACAATGGATGAAGTTAGCATCTTACAAATATGTAAGACTAACTTCAAAGAAGAAGATATTAGCAGTGGCAAGAGGATGCTGTACACGAGTCTGGACAAACTCGACCAGATGCCGTCTCGACGGAGGGACGGTACAGAGAAGAGCGTCCAGGACATCATCACCTTGTTGAAGGTGACCGACCCTGACGACGTGCCGACTTTCGTGGCGAAGGAGCTGCACAAGCTGCCCCCCGTCACTTTCGACCACGTCGACGTCACCAGGCTCCTGAAGGACATCATCTTCCTGAAGACGAGCCTGACAGAAGTGCAGTCCAAATTAGAGGCCTCGGACAGGACTATTGAAGATCTGCGTGCCGAAGTAGTGTTATTACGTAACACTATTACTGTAAGTAGGTCACCTGACGAGGCGTCTAAGGTGAACATGCGTCGCGGGGCGCAAAATGCCTCCGTGTGCAGTTTTGCATCGGCGGGGTCTGAATGCGAAATGTGTAAACACGTCGACACCTCGACGCGTTTATGCTGACGCCGCCGCTAGCCGGGCCGCAGCTCGCGCACCTAGCTGCGCCGCACCCGTCCCCGCGCCCGCGCCGCCGCCCCAGCGCGCTCCTACACGTGCCGCGCGCGCGCCGTGCCCCGCGCCGCTGCCCGCGCCTGCTGTGCCCGCGCCTGGACGGGATGAAGACGGTTTTGAGATGGTGCAGAGGAAGAAGCGCCGTCCCATAGCTGTGAAGAACCGCTGCGGCAAAGCTCCATTGAAGCCCAATGGACTAGTGCGTGCCGCACCGCCGAACACGCCAGTCTACATCTCCCGCCTACATCACTCTGTGACGAAAGAGAGTGTTATCGACTACGTGCGCCAGAAGTTGAACTACTTGCTGAGGGTGCAGGAGCTAGAGTCTCGCCGCAACGTCAACTTCAAGGCGTTTGTGGTACGAGTACCGAATTGCTTCTTGCATCAAGTACTGGATGAAAACTTCTGGCCTCAGAATGTGGTGTTCCGTCGCTTCCGCGGACAAGTACCACCAGAACGCACTAAGACGTAGTGCAAGGAAGATTACTAACTTAATTTTAAGCAATATATACTAACAACTTTTGTATAAAATATCTATGTTAGTCTGTAAGGTATATGTCTATGGGCCTGAGTAGCCTGAAAATAAATGATTTATTATTATTATTATATTATTTGTAATTGCTGATTCGGGTATGTCCATTTTTTCAAACGTAGAAAGAGACGGTCGGGGACATATTGGCGTATTTGTGTTATAGGATTTTGGGGTTTTGCAGTGGCATGACGGGCATTTCCACAAAGATTTTTGCTCTTTCGTCATTAACCTAAGTTTCTGCGCTGAGACATTGGCGCACTCGAGATCGTAATGTTCGTGACACAGCACACAAGTGAGATACTGTTGTTGTTTTGCAATGATTTGTATACATCCTGCACATTTCAGCGTCATTTCTTAGTACTTTTCTGCAACTAAAGTCCTCAAGCAATTTTAAGTAATAACAGTTTGTTCTTCATTGCACGCCGTACTCGACAGAATATTAAAATCGAACGTACAGGACAAATAAACGTTCAAAAAGTGTGCACCTTTTGTGAGGTTTGAAGTAGTTTGAACTCGAGATACGTCGATCGCGCGGTGACACTTCAGCCACTCGGCCAAATTGGTAGTTGCATGTACAATCGAAATTAGTGTTCTTATTCTACGTCCAATATTGCTTTATAGGTTAGGACGCGGTATTTGAATTTTAAAATTTTCTTCGTTGACCGTCTCACTTTTGTTTATAGACACTAAATACACTTTATTTTAAGAATAGTTTAATATTTCCTCGTTCTTTTATGTTTTTTGCACTTCACTATTTATTGTTTATAGATATTTAGCAGAAAAAGTCTTAGCTTTTAGTAATTATTGTTTTAAATAAGAACAGTCGATACAATATATTTGAAAACACTTTAAACACACTTTTCTTTTAAATTATACAAAGATAACACTTGTGATAAGTAACTGAGTTGTAATTTAATTAATTAATAGTTTATTTGCATATATAATACGTCTTGGATTTACACAGTCGCCAACTACTGGTTAACCAGCGTTCACAAAAATAAGTAATAGCTACGGACACAAAAGAAAACAAATATACCTACCTACCGAATATAGGTAAACTTTGTTATTAAAATATTTTTTTCTCAAAAACCGTTATTTGATATTTCCAATATCCGTAAACCTAAACTTGCCATGCTGGGGTGCCCCAAGCTCCTTCGGTTTCACGGATGGTTAAAAATTGAATTCAAATGTAATTATTCAGTCTTTACCCAAGTGGCGTCAAGCAGTCAATCCGTATTTATATGTCGGCGCATCCGCCTCTCAATACATCTGATGTCACTTTGTAATACTTCAATGTCAAATTTCATTGTCAGATGTCATAATTATGTCAAAGTCCATAGCGAACACCGAGCACTGGTGAGGCGGCCATCTTGTAAAAAGTGACACTTAGTGTTGGACCGTCGTCGTAGAGTGCGCACGCAACCACGTGCTCGGTGGACGTTAAGTTCTAATCCATGCTAATCTTAGTAAGCCTTAATTAAATTGTGAAAGTAGTGATTGTGATATCAAGAATTATAAGTAAAGTGATTATAGCAACAGTTATTTTATTGAAATATTGTCTTCCTACCCGATAATCCACGCCTACTCGAACATGTCTCATAATTCTAATGATAGTCGAAAGACTTCATCAGAAGTGGGATGCGAAGGGTCAAACGAACAGGAGACAGCATTACATCAAGGAAATAGAGATCGTGGTGCAAGTACCCACGATTTACTCTCCGGTATGGAATCAATTTTGACAAGGTTACTGGCGGCAACTACCCACAATACTCAGCCATCGACACAACAACATAATTTGACCCGGCTGGTGAAATTTGACTTGACCCGACGATGCAGAGGCTGATATCGAAGGTTGGTGTAGAATCACGGAAATCATAGTTTCTAGCCGAAATCTCACTGGATCTGAGTTGTTACTTACCTTAGTCAGTGCATTGAAAGGACGCGCCGCATCATGTCTAACCAAATTAAAAAGTTCAGAGATAGAATGGCCTCGTATTAAAGAACTGCTACTGGCACGGTTTGGAAAACCCATGCTCATGCAAGACTATTTCGACACTGTAATGAGATTCGAAATTACACAGCAAGAGACGGCTTCGGAAGCAGCTATGCGTTTGTGGAGTCTCATTGAGCGCATACCAAAAGTGGAGATGAACGAAGAGGTTATCACTGGCTTCGTCATATCAGTCCTCAGCCAAAGAAACTCACTGATACGCAGGGAACTAAATTCATATACCATCACAACAAGAGCTCAATTATGCCGCGCCCTTGGGGGTATATCGCTGAAGAGACGTCATGATGAAAATGAGGAGCAGCCTTCCAATTCTAAGAAACCACGTGTGACTGCTGATTCAAAATTTGGAGGATCCTGTCACTACTGCGGCCATCGTGGACACAAGATCGAAGAGTGCCGCAAACGTCGAGATGGAATCGCTGTCACAAAAGTTCCGGAACGAGAGAAGAGAGAAGTCACATGCTTCACCTGCCAAAAACCGGGACATGTTAGTACGGCTTGTCCAAACAACAAAGCAGATTCAGCTAAGAAGGACGTGAACATCTGCGATCGGAATCTCGTGAAAGGTACTTTGTCAACGTCGACTGGTAAGTCAATTCCATTTCTGTTCGACAGTGGTTCAGCATGTTCATTGATCAAGAACAGCGTAGCGGCCCTGCTTCTGGGCCCCATACACAAAGACACAGTTTATCTGACAGGCATAGGCGGTGAGGACGTAAAATGCACGACTCAAATTTCCAGTCTCGTCCGTATTCAGGGTATTCCAGTTAGTATATTATTTCATGTAGTCCCAGACAATACCTTGTTTGAATCTGTCATTATAGGCAGAGACATTTTAAACCAAGGGTTTCATGTTGAAATGAATAGTGATTCGATTAGATTCTCATCGCGCAAATCCATCAACACCTGTCAAACTTCTAGTCGGTTAGATTTTAGCTCGATTGACTCAGATTTAGAAGGCGAAAAAAAGGAGCAACTGTTTATGATTTTAAACAAATATAGTGAATATTTTATAGAAGGCATGCCTAGTCGTAGAGTTACCACTGGTGAGCTGAAAATCGATCTTATCGATCCGCACAAAACGGTGCAAAGGCGTCCTCATCAGATGTCACCATCTGAAAAAGTGATTGTAAGAGAAAAGATACAATCACTTTTAGATGCAGATATTATCCGAGAGAGTTCTTCGCCTTTTGCTAGCCCTATTGTGTTGGTTAAAAAAAAAGACGGTACGGATCGGTTATGCGTAGATTATAGAGAGCTAAACGCCAACACTCGACCAGAGCATTACCCTCTCCCTAGGATAGAAGAGCAGGTGGACCGCTTAAATGGAGCGCATTTCTTCAGCTCTCTGGACATGGCGGCAGGCTACCATCAAGTGAGGGTCAGTCCCGAGTCCATAGAGCGTACAGCTTTCGTAACTCCTGAAGGGCAATTCGAATATCTCGCCATGCCCTTTGGTTTGCGAAACGCTGCGTCCACGTACCAGAGGTGCATCAATAAAGCCCTCAATTCCCTGAAAGATACAGTAGCGTTAGCGTACATGGATGATGTCCTCTCATATTCATCCAGTGTTGATGAGGGATTATATCGACTGGACACCGTACTCCAAGCTCTGACGGAAGCGGGGTTCTCTTTGAAAATGGCCAAGTGTAAATTCATGAAAACTGAAATCAATTACTTAGGATACGTCATAAGGGCGGGTGAGGTAAGACCTAATCCTGGAAAGATCAGAGCCCTCCTAGAAGTCCCATTTCCTAAGACAGCGCGGCAAGTAAGACAATTCTTAGGATTGGCGTCTTACTTCCGACGTTTCATACCCAATTTCGCCAACATAGCAAGTCCCTTATATCCCTTGACTAAACTTAAAGGTCGTATAACTTGGACGCAGGAGCATTCGGAAGCACATAGGCAAATCGTTAAGATTCTGTCTTCCGAACCCGTATTAACGATCTTTGATCCTGACAAACCGGTAGAACTCCATACTGATGCGAGTTCCGATGGCTATGGTGCCGTGTTAATTCAGAGGGAACAGAATATACCACATGTCGTAGCTTATTTCAGCCGCCGTACAACTGAGGTAGAATCTAGGTACCACTCGTACGAACTAGAAACTTTAGCGGTGGTACGAGCAGTCGAAAGTTTCCGCCATTATCTTTACGGCCAACACTTCACAGTCTACACTGACTGTAACTACTTGAAGGCCTCTAAAGCCAAGACCGACTTGTCGCCTCGTGTTCATAGATGGTGGGCGTTCCTACAAGCATATGACTTCGATATCATATACAAAGAAGGACGTCACATGGCTCATGCTGACTTTCTATCTAGAAACCCTTTGCCCTTCCCGTCAGGTTCAGGGGAATCTAGTATTGCTTCTTTAGATTCGAACACCACACACTTTCGCAAATCTGTGAATTTCGTAGAATTACACAATAGTTGGATTCAGGTAGAGCAAAAACGTGATCAGGAAATCCAGAACCTCATAAGTCAGCATGAGAAAGGTGAGCTGCCAGGAGCTATCGCTCACAGCTACGATGTTCGGGATGGCATCCTTTACCGAAAAGTAGAAAGGAACAAGATAAGCACCTGGCTTCCCATAGTTCCACGTTCCTTGGTATGGACGCTAATAAATCATGTACATACCGAAATCAAGCATCTAGGCCATGATAAAACCCTCAACAAACTATATGAACAGTACTGGTTCCCCCAAATGTCTAAGAATGTGCAAAGGTTTATCGACTCATGCATAGTGTGCAAGGCATCTAAAGGAATCTCGGGGGCACAACAGGTAAGGTTGCATCCCATCCCCAAAGTCTCAGTACCATGGCACACCGTGCATATCGACATGACAGGCAAACTCAGCGGCAAGAGCGATAGAAAGGAATATGCTTCTGTCATCATAGATGCATTTACAAAATATGTTCTCCTAGAATATACCCAGTCACTAGATTCAGCTTACACTTCTTCTTCAGCACACACTTGACAATATATTTCGCTCTTCGCTGAGAACAGACGTGTCGAATAATTAGTAAAATGAAAATAATAAATTGCTAAATCTTGACCTCGTTTTAACAATACTCAGTAGTTACGTAAACTATGTCATAAGTTAGGTATAACAGTGTGTAAAGTGAATATGGTTAATGTTTAAAGTTATTAGGTGACTTTTCCACTATGGAAGGCAGTCCCTTTAACCGAAGTGGCAGGACCGCTCGCACCCCGCCCCCTGTGCCCTCAACACATCCTAACGCGCCGAGCCAGGAGGACAATGTCTTCGAAGTAATCTCGACTCCGGAAATCCAGAACTGGATGACATCAATTGAAACCTGCCTAAATGAGGTGTGTTGTATTTCATCAGAGGGTAAATTGAACTCAGAACAGAAATTGAGAATTAGTTCTTTATGCCGAAAAGTGGGTCACGGTACTTCGCAGATGGCAGTGCAGTATCAGTCCCTCAAACTGAAAGCCGTTCAAGCCCATTCTACGATTGGAACCCTTCAAGCCCAACTTGATCTTTCACAACAATTAGAAGACCTTAAGTTGAGTACTGACGAGTCATCGAAATCTGCACACGGAACTTCGTTTGCTGACATGGTGAAAAAGGGAACCAACAACTTCATTCAGCCGATAAATTTGAGCTCAGTGGCCATTTACCCGAATGACAAATTAAAATCGAGCGACGAGACAAAATCCCTAGTCCAAAAAATTATTTGCCCTGAACAAATGAAATTACACGTCAGAGGACTACGCAAGACCAAAAATGGCGGTGTCATAATAAGCACGGACTCGAAAGCCGATATCGAGAAGATCAAACATTCGGAGCAGCTAATGAACTCAGGCCTTACGATTGACGAGCCGCCTAAACGTAAGCCTAGAGTAGTAGTTATCGGAGTACCGTCATCAATGCAAGAAAAAGAAATTTTTACTTGCATATATAATCAAAATCTAGCCGATATTCTTCAAGATACCAACCTAGAAGCGTTCCTGAATACTATCAGACTAAGCCATAAGTCGGGAAGAAAGGAAGCAGAGACCTGTAACCTCGTTATAGAAGTACCACCAGCCATTCGGAAAGCCCTGATAACAAAAGAAAGAGTTTTTGTAGATTGGTCATCTTACCCAGTGAGAGATTTTACCTTGGTAACACGGTGTTATAACTGCCAGCAGTATGGTCATGCAGCCAAGTCATGTCGGGAATCAACACACACCTGCGGCCACTGTGGAGGTCAAGGACATTCAATAAAGGAATGTATGAAGAAGGCTGAGGCACCACAATGCGCCACTTGTCTGCATTTCAAGAAGCCGTGCAACCACAAAACCGGTTCTGCTGACTGTCCGGCGAAAACTTTGGCCGAAAAGAGGTACATTAACTCAATTGATTATGGCGGCGCCTAAGAGCGCCGTTAACTAAGGTAGTTTCTGACCTATTTTCTTTTTAAGTTATACTGTCATGATTCATAATATTATTAATGACTTAGATAATTTCTCTGTATCCGAGTGTAAGACTTGTGATGCTGAAAATTGCAAACAATATCTATCCTCTTACAGTAAACCAATAACAATACTAACACAAAATATACGCAGTATTTTTAAGAATTTTGACAATTTTTGTATTTTTCAAAAAAGATTAAGCATAAATTGTGACTTTATTATCTTAACCGAATGCTGGCTTGCCAAACAATACAACGTACCATTAATTCCGGGATATAGTATGTACAAGAGTACTATAAATTACAATCAAAACGATGGTTTGGTAGTATATGCAAGGAACCACTACGATATATCTGTTGAAGAACCAAACATACTCGATTGTAACAGTCTGTTAATTAAAATTGGAACAAATTTTGCGATCCTAGCATTATATAGACCCCCCTCTTTTAGAAATATACACAAGTTTGTGGACTCTCTGAATGATACCTTGAAAGAGTTATCATCCTATAAAAACATCGTTTTGATTGGAGATATTAATATCAACATTCTTACAGAATGCCTTGATGTAGCTGCACAGGAATACCTTAACCTCTGCTCTTTTCATGGCATGATCCCAGCGCATACGCTACCTACACATCAAAGCGGTTCCTGCCTAGATCATATCATGCTTAAATCGAGTTTCCCTTCACTTGCGCTTATTATTGACTCGACAATAACCGATCACAATGCTGTCCTACTAACCTTAAATTGCAAATTACCCAAACAAAATAATACTCGCACAATTTCTAAATTAAACACAAATAAACTTGAAGAAGATTTATGCAACATTGACTTCGACCCAGTTTACAATAATGCTGACCCACAGTTTTGTATGTTATACCTAATCGAAAATGTGCAACAGGCAATTCAGAAAAACACAACCAATATTCGGGTGAGTAATAAAAATTATAACATAAAACCTTGGATCACGCCAGGTCTCATTCGGTGTATGAGACATAGGGATAAACTGCATATGAAAGTTAAGCGTCACCCAGATAATTCCATATTGCAATTATCGTACAAAAGATATCGAAACTTTTGCAATAATCTTTTAAAAAATGTTAAAACGAACTATGATAAAATTGCAATGGAAAAGGCTGGGACAAATAGTAAGAAAATCTGGAAATATATTAAAAATGTTACATATACGTCGAAACAACATGAGTCATCTTCAAGTTTATTGCAAGTACATTCATCACAGTTGACATCTGCCAACTTTGCAAATGATTTTTTTGTTAATGTCGGTAAATGTTTGGCGGAAAAAGTTCAGGGTCAATCGCAATACCTTACAAGTTCTCATTTTACGAGTATCAATACATTATCATCATTTACGCTATTAGATACTGACGAAACAGAAGTGCAAAGCATAATCATGAGTTTAAAGGACGACTGTGCAGTCGGGTGGGATAATATCCCAAATAAAATAATTAAACAGTTCAAACACATTTTAGGGCCTCCACTTACTTATATTTTTCAAAAATGCCTATCCAAAGGCATTTTTCCCAAGTGTCTCAAAAAAGCTGTTGTTGTTCCTGTTCATAAATCTGGCAGCAAAGATCAAGTGACAAACTATAGACCAATTTCCTTGTTGCCTTCCATGTCAAAAATATTAGAAAAAATTATTAATAATAGATTGGTTAAATATTTGGAGGATAAATCAATTCTTTCTAAAACTCAGTTTGGATTTAGACCTAAATTATCAACTGCCGACGCCGTTCATCATCTGACTGACTATCTAGCACAAGAACTCGATAAAGGTAACCATGCTGTAGGAATATTCCTGGACCTCGCAAAAGCGTTCGACACAGTTTTTGTCCCTATTCTATTGCGTAAGCTTGAAGGTATAGGGATAAGAGGTAACCAGCTGAAACTTTTCACTAGCTACCTAGAAGACCGTACTCAATGCGTAAGAATTGGCAATATACACAGTATTTATAAGAAAAACACTTCCTATGGAGTTCCCCAAGGAAGTATTCTAGCATCTACTCTGTTCTTAATTTACATTAATGACCTATGTAAGCTTAACCTAGATCATGGCATAATCATATCATACGCTGATGATACTGCTCTACTATTTTCGGCTGATTCAGAAAAAAACGTCTACATGCACGCGCAACACGGATTCAATATTGTAAATAAATGGCTTCAGCAGAATTTACTAACATTAAATGCGGATAAAACAAATTATATAAGGTTTAGTATGCGTAAACTAGCGTCGATGCATAACCCAACATTACATGCTCATTACTGTAGGACCCCCACCATTAACCAATGTGTCTGCCCCGAGCTTAAAAGGACTAATAACACAAAATACCTGGGTTGTATAATAGATGAAACTCTTTCCTTTAAACATCATATAGGAGCTCTTAATAATAGAATACGTAAATTGATATTTATCTTCAAAAAGTTACGATGCATTGCAAATGAAAAAATAATTAAACAAGTTTACTTTGCCTTATGTCAATCTATATTAACTTACTGTATTGCCGCATGGGGTGGAGCGGGCAAAACACTACTACTAACCATCGAGCGTGCCCAGAGAGCCATTCTCAAAGTATGTACTTTCCGCCCTTTCCTTTTTCCCACTAACCTCCTCTATGAATCGTGTAAAGTCTTAACAGTCCGACAGTTGTTCATAATGAGCATAGTATTAAAACAGCATGCAGCCCTTCCTTTTAGCACTGAATTTACTAATAAAAGACGGAAAGATATAGTTTGCCCCCAAAAAATAAGAACACAGCATGTTTTTACGACTAAATTTTATGTGTTCCTAGGACCGCTTCTTTATAATAGATTAAATGCGATAAAAAGCATATATTCCCTCAATTATCGTAATTGTAAGTTAGCCCTCAAGGATACCCTCCAAAGCATGTCCTACGAAGATACAGAGAAGCTATTAATTGTGTTAAGGTAAATATTGTTGATCTGTTATTTAGAAGAGTTAATAGTTAGTAAAGGTAATGGATTAAGATTTTTTATGTTATGTAAAGATATTGTTATTTTGTCTACTTTGCAAAATAACCAACTTACCTGTATCTCTATTATAGATTCATTTATACTATGTATCTAACAATTATATTGTAATAAAAAAGTTTCTGTTTATTTTAGATTTAGCTAGCACTGAACGCCTGAAACACAGGATTACCTAGTTCAGGCACACATGTAACGTAGACTGTATGTATTAAGATTTTTGTACCTTAGTATTAATTGTAACATTTTAATTTGAATAAAGATATTATTATTATTATTATTATTATAGCTTGTGCCGTAAAAGCCTTAAAAAAAGCCGTGTGTCTTTTCGGTTCTCCCAAGAAAATAATAGCGGATCAGGGCAGATGTTTTATTAGCACAGAATTCAAAGAATTCTGCACGGGTCACAACATAGACCTACACCTCATAGCTACCGGCTCTGCCAGGGCAAACGGTCAGGTAGAGAGGGTAATGCGCACATTGAAAAACCTTTTAACGATCGTTGAAAATGACACCAATAAAGTTTGGAGAGACGAGCTAGATGAGGTACAACTAGCACTTAATAGTACTAGATCTAGGGTCACCGGTTTCACACCAACAGAACTTATGTTTGGCATACGCGCACAGTCCCTTGGAATGTCTCAAATAGCTGCCAATGTCAGCACCCCCTCTCGAGCCGATTTAGACACCATAAGAAATCAAGCTTCCGCAAATATTCTCGAGGCAGCTAGCTCTCAAGAACAACTTTTTAATAGGGGCAAGGCTAGGATAAAACCGTTTAAACTAGGCGATTACGTTTTCATCAAGGCTAGCGAGCGTAATCAGACTAAGTTATCTAGAAAGTTTAAGGGACCATTCGTTATAACTAAGATCTTAGACAACGACCGCTACGAATTAAAGAGTACCAATAGATCTAGCAGAGTCTATAAGTACTCTCATGAAAACTTGCGTGAGGTACCTAGGGGTTTCGAGGGCTTGGTAGAGATATCAACAACATTGATTAATGACGAGGATGACGTGTCGGCGATCGATGAAAATGGCACTGTCCTAATAGAGTCTTCGGACACTGAAACCGAAACAGCGTCCAGTGCTAGTGAAAATACTCTCACTGCCAGTTCTGGTACACTTTCGGCTTCGGAAGACGATTTTCTCATAGTCATGGGCGAAGCTCAAGTTCACCGAAGCGAATGATTTTGATTTGTACGATAAGGCATGTCTATTTTAGCAGTGTAGTATAAAGCTGGTTGAAGGGGCCTTGAACGCCCGGGCCACGCTTTAGCACTTAGTAACGTAAAGCTGGTCGAAGGGGCCTCGTACGCCCGGGCCACGCTTTGTTAGTCGGTCGAAAGGGCCTCGTACGCCCGGGCCATGCTTTGACAGTTGGTTGAAAAGGCCTCGAACGCCCGGGCCACACTTTGGCACTTAGTAAAGCTGGTTGAAGGGGCCTCGTACGCCCGGGCCACGCTTTAGTAGTTGGTTGAAGGGGCCTCGTACGCCCGGGCCATGCTTTGACAGCTGATTGAAAGGGCCTCGAACGCCTGTACCACACTAAGAGTAAGGGTCGAAGAGGCCTAGCGCACCTGGACCATAGTCCAGCAACCGGATGTAAGGGCCCAGCACGTCCGATCCAAATTACCTGGCAATGACATTGAATCTTAGTTTGGTCAGGAGTGGTCGAGCGTATGTCGATGTGCATACTCACTTTTTCTGTTCGAACAGGTAGACTTCCCAGCATGTAGATGCACGACACAGCACGCACGAGGTCGTGCGACTGTCAGGATTGGCCGTGTCGGCGCATCCGCCTCTCAATACATCTGATGTCACTTTGTAATACTACAATGTCAAATTTCATTGTCAGATGTCATAATTATGTCAAAGTCCATAGCGAACACCGAGCACTGGTGAGGCGGCCATCTTGTAAAAAGTGACACTTAGTGTTGGACCGTCGTAGAGTGCGCACGCAACCACGTGCTCGGTGGACGTTAAGTTCTAATCCATGCTAATCTTAGTAAGCCTTAATTAAATTGTGAAAGTAGTGATTGTGATATCAAGAATTATAAGTAAAGTGATTATAGCAACAGTTATTTTATTGAAATACTAGCTGTACCCGCGACGATGTTCGCGTTCATATCAGTCATCTGTGCGAATAAATATAAATTAGACTGTGGTATAGAGGGTCACCATCACGAACTACCTAGACACCGGCTTCAGAATGTTCTTTTTATATATTTAAAAATTTACAAAACACATGTACACTTCAATATTATCTTGTTTCGCTAGATGAATGTTTCTAAGTAGTCTGCTATACGCAAAATGTATCAGATGTGGAACCTAGAGTTTTGTCACAAATATTGCTTGACACGTGCCAAAAAAAACGATTTACCACTTTTTTTCTTTTGCAATAGTATTTCGTTGGTACAGCAATCCCTAGTAAGACTACCGGGATCGGGGTTTTGGTTCGAAACCCCGAAATTCGAAATACTGAACTACGCAGTAAAATTGAAAGTAGATATCAATATTATTTACGCTCCGCTCTTCTCATCTCTGCTTTGGTGAAGTCCGGTTTTAAGACTAAGGTAGTGTTCTCATCTTAGTTAATAGCTACCAGATGTCAGTGCGGTGCCTAAGCCTAGAGTATATGTGGAAGTTAAGGAACTTAGCAGCTAGGAACTATGTGGTCTGGTAATGGTGGCTGCTAATGAAAGGCAAAAGAGTGTGCGAGTGTGTTGTTTTTAAAGGGATGAACGACTGAGATAAGCAGGCTCCATTTTAATAAGGTATTTACCTGAGACCCGTGAAACTGAAAGAAAACGTTGACAATAGAGAGAGGCGCAGGATCAGAACTACCAAAACTGTGGTTAAAATTATTTATGACTGGAAACTAAGTAATAGACCAAGGACAACCGCATTCTACCCTGATCAAAGCCTTGGACTGGGGCTGTATCCTTTACAATAAAGTCGCTTTATGCTGCCCAGACGAAATGACGGCAGGTGGACTAAGACGGTGACAGAATGGTGGCCAAGGCATGGCAAAAGAAGCGTCGGTCGTCCGGGAGCAAGATGGGTCGATGACATAGTTAAAGTCTCGGGTCGAGTCTGAATGAGGCTGGCACAGGACCGTAGAAAATGGCACGAAAAAGGGGAGAACTATGCCCAACAGTGGGAGGAAAAGTTCTGTGGATGATGATGATACTGCCCAGCATAAGGTGCTGAGCTCAAATGATGCAATATTCATTTTAAAATGTAGAGAATGCGATAGAAAGTTTATTTTATTTTAGTTTTTGGGCCAAACTTCCAGTAAATAGGTACACAAACTAAATGAAATTTGTAAACGAAAAAATAGAAGATTTATCTGGATCAACGCATTAAAACCCGTGTAGCAAGCTACCTTAAAATGAATATTAAAGAGTAAGTACTTACTAAAAAATTATATCATAAAAGATCATTGGGTTTTGAGTTAAAACAATAAAAATTTACAAATACAAAAAAAAACTTGTCCATGGAATTCTATAGATGACCAACAGAAAACATTACACATTACTTTGATGAAATAATTTAAAAAAGTTACTCCTGAATTGAAAAATAAGATTCCTCATAGATCATTTTATAGTTGTAATCTATGAGGAATCTTATTTTTCAATTCAGGAGTAAATGTCGGTGCCATAGATTTATATCTATGGTCAGGGCATTTACGCCAGACGTTCTTTACAGCATATGACATGCTTGATCTGCAATGAGCAACACACTTAAAATTTAAAATACAAACATAATAATTTTGAGCTTATGCATCGGTCTAGTAAAAAATGCACGACATAAAGTTGTTGCTCATTGCGAAAGAAACAACAAAATGATACAAAGATTTAAACTAATAAAAGTTAACCTAATAGAACACAAAAAGTGTTAGCTCGACTGAGACTTGAACTTGAGTAACAAAACATTCAAACGTATGTAACAAAAAGGACTCAAGAACAAAAATACAATCATTAACAACTGGATTTGAACCTGCAGCATGGACATCCATTTCCAATCCTACAACCACCAAGCTGTTTACTACGACAGCTAGTTTTCCAAAAAGTATACTTCAATCACAATGAAGAATGGTCGCTATGGCTACCGTAGCCTGCCATAGTTACCTCTTGTTTATATGTCAATAATGCCAATTTACGTGTGCAGATGAAAAAATGAATTTGGAAATTTAAAGCTCCACCCCGTATTACCTAGATATAGTAGCGTGTTTAAAAATAGCTAACAACCGTCTACGATTTACCAAAAACATTCTCTCAATTTTTTACTGCTATCAATTCAGTAGTTCATAATTGATACTGTAACATGAAATCTGACCCCCGGCAAAAGAATGTTGTAATTTACTGTTTTATTAGATGTATAGAAGAAAATGCGCAACTCCATCTATGAATTTTAAAAACAACTATTAACCTCTATTAACCTCGCCAACATGATCAAATTTAAATTATTTATATCCAAAAAGGGCTTACACATATAGTACTAATAAAATTATCTATACTCCGTTAGAGCATTTTCTTTGTACTAAAAGTTGTATTATATTATATTTTCATACCTTTTTACTATTTATTTACATTTTTCCGATGAATTTTCAGTACTGAATTGATGCCGACGCTTGACCAATAGATGGCGCTGTATGTCCGGAATAAATTTTATTTTTTATTTTATTTTTTATTTTTTTTTGTAATAAAAACTATCCTATGTCCTTTCTCAAGTTCCAAACTATGTCTGTACCAAATTTCACACAAATCGGTTCAGTAGTTTAGGCGTGAAGCAAAGACAGACAGACAGACAGACAGAGTTACTTTCGCATTTATAATATTAGTTTGGATTGTCTTCCTACCCGATAATCCACGCCTACTCGAACATGTCTCATAATTCTAATGATAGTCGAAAGACTTCATATATATAACCACAGATTACTAAATAGTTACTACGTAACAGATACTTCACTCAGTAGAAAATTTCCAATACCTACTGCTATAAGTGCCTACTCCGTCGCGTTAGCAACCGCTGCATGCTAAAATGTGCCTTAATGCCCAAGCGTACAGTTGTGATTGCTTTGCACCGCGCGATCCCACAGTAAACGCAGGGCTGCCGCTTCGATAAAATTAAATTTTATAACTTTTTGTGTCATGTTTTTGAGGACTGTGAATATGTTCTGACTTATATGTGGCAGCTTAAAATTGTATCGTTTCTAAAATATATTTTTTTTATAAATTGGTTCTGACCGTGCATCAGCGGGTAAAATAAAAAAATCTTATCCCTTCTTTTACTTGATTTGCACCCATCTACAGCACATAAGGCACCAGACGGCATCGTAGGTACGCGTACGAACAAATGGAACTATTAAAATTAACAACGTGCGTGCGCTTCGCTTGCGAAAACCTCACTGAATTTGGTCCGCAAACGGCCCGAGACCGCTCGGCCGAGCGGTAGGTAATTATAGCGCGCAAGTACATGGAGTGACGGAGGCCTGATATAACGGCGCGCGCTTAGTTCTATTGATTATTATTGTTTACAAATAAATTAGAAGTAGGGTAGTTGAATTTGATGTTGGCATTGACAGCTGAAAGTAATATTGGCGTTGGCGGTTGACAGTTATTTTGACATTCAATGTCAGAGTGGCTGTCAATTGTCAACTGTCAGTTGTCAAGTTGAGGATGATGTTGACGTTGACATCAAGTTGATTTATTTTAAGAGCGGGTATATACACCCGAATGGAATTGTAAGTGTCATGATGGGCGAGTCGTCATTCTTTGAGGGTGAATCGCACGTGATGGTCGCTTGCAAAACCATTTGCTCTTAATCGTGATTTATAATTGTAATCTTTGAATATTTTCGGTGATTGTTATTTGAAAATAGTAATACAGTGATCAAACTATATTGTGAGACTTTTATTTTGGTTGATACCTGTGCGTACGCGCCCACACAACCTACAAGATGTCCAACCACCCTAAAGATCCTTCTACATATCTAATATTATAAAGAGGTAAAGTTTGTAGGAAGAGATCTCTGTATTGAACCTATGTCGAAATTTCTTTCTCTTGTAGTAGGTAAGTTACATTATAATAATAATAATATAATAAAAAAAAATTATGCTATTTTACTTAATAGTTTTCTGATGTACCTACATTCTTCAAAAAAAGTTACACAAGGTCAAAATTAAATGTCAATAATATCACCTTTTCACATTTTACTCATAAATGGCAAGTATTATCGCCAAAATAGGTCGGACAAAAGTTGTAGATTATGCATTATCTACAAAATTGTCTCAATTATTTTTCCCTATGGATCACCATTCCGGTGATATCGTGATGACAACGGTCATGCGCAACTCGGACTCCCACTCGAAGGGACCCGTACCATTGACAAGGTTTTTTTTGTTGTTTTTAGTATTTGTTGTTTTAGCGGTAACCAAAATACATGATAATCTGTGAAATATTAACTGTCTAACTATCGTGGTTCTTGAGATACAGCTTGGTGATAGACGGACGGACAGACAGCGAAGTCTTAGTCATAGGGTCCCGTTTTTACCCTTTGGGTGCGAAATCCTAAAAATGCCTCGTACACTACCATATAGGTGGTGCGGAAATGTATGCATATGATGTAGAATATGACTATGATACATATATTCTTCAATCCTTGTCATTACGATATCTCCGGAATGGTGATCCGTAGGGAAAAAGTATTAAGATAATTTTTATATAATTGCATGATCTACAACTTTTGTCTGACCTATTTTTGCGATAATACTTGCCATTTATGAGGAAAATGCGAAAAGGTGATATTATTGACATTTGACCTTGTTTAACTTTTTTTGCACAAGTCGGATCTTTGGGGACTTTTGATATTTCATTTATAATGGTGTACTTGAGACCTCCACCAATTTTCAGCTCTATGCGAATTAATGCAAACTTGCAAGGTTTTTTTGTCTATTTTGACTGGACTATAACACTCAAAAAACAATTGGAATGTGATAAAAATGTCTTCTTATATAATCTTACTAACATTAAAAAACAACTTCAAATATTAAGTTTAATAAATTTACGAGGTGATAACCCTAATCAAAAAAGTTTGATTTACAATAATTCCCATATCCTGCTTAATTAGGATTCCTTTTTTTGTAAGGTCATAAGTGTAAATGAAAAGAACATTTCAGTCCTAGTTACAAATCCTAATACGTAATAATATGGCGGTAAAAAAAAGAAATCATAAATTTACAAAATCAGCCATAACTCTGTTATCTTGAACAAATAAAGCCTGATTTTTTTTGCTATCGTAATGTCTTTAAATCACTATTCAATACCATCAGTAAAGTCTTAAAAAGATATCAAACTTTTGAGCTAAAATTGTTTTTATGGTTTTTCTGGAAACCATAGAATTTTATTTCAAGTAGGTACTAATTTTCTGTCTTTTATGACAATTAGGCAATCGGGAGTTCTCGTCTCGCATTTATAATTGCAAGTCCTATGATATAAGATAATAAAAAAGGCATGTCCGAATTTTTGGCCAAAAAATATACTCATCATTTATCATTTAGCCAATCATAGTCCACTGCTGGACATAGGCCTCTCCCAATTTGCGCCACAACACCCGGTCCTCCGCCCTCCGCATCCAGTCCCCTCCAGCGACCTTTTTCAGGTCGTCAGTCCACCTGGCGGGGGGGCGTCCTACCTTACGCTTGCCGAGTCGCGGTCTCCATTCTAGGACTCGTCTGCTCCAACGGCTATCGGTCCTTCGACAGACATGGCCAGCCCATTGCCACTTCAGCGAGCTAATTTTACGAGCTATGTCGGTTACCTTGGTTCTTTGTCGGATGACCTCATTACGAATTTTATCCTTCAAAGAGACTCCGAGCATAGCTCGCTCCATAGCCCGCTGCGCGACTTTAAATTTGTGGACTAGTCCAACCGTTAATGTCCACGTTTCGGCACCGTAAGTCATAACAGGTAGGACGCACTGGTTGTAAACTTTCGTCTTCAGGCATTGCGGTATAGGCGAAGAGAAGACTCGACGTAGTTTGCTAAACGCTGCCCAGCCTAACTGAATTCTCCGATCGACTTCCCGCTCGAAGTTGTTTCTACCAAGCTTGATGACCTGCCTTAGGTAGATATACTCTTGAACAACTTCGAGCATCGATCCTTCGACATATATCGGTCTCGGCATGACATGTTCATTGAACATGATCTTGGTTTTATCCAAGTTCATGCCAAGACCGACCCGTCGTGAAGCTCCATTCAGGCCATGCAGCATCTCGCTTAGTTGGTCCAGCGACTCTGCCACTATGACGATGTCATCGGCAAATCTAAGGTGCGAGATGTGCTCACCGTTCACATTTATACCCCGTCCAGTCCAGTCCAGAGTCTTGAAGACATCCTCGAGCGCATTGGTGAACAGCTTTGGGGATATAACATCCCCCTGTCTCACCCCCCGACGCAGCTCGATCGGATTGGTCTTATGGTCATGGAGCTGGACAGTCATTGTGGCGGTGTCATATAAGCATCTCAGCGCCTCGATGTATCGCCAGTCAATACGACATCGTTGCAGAGCATCCAGAACCGCCCAAGTTTCGATGGAGTCGAAGGCTTTCTCGTAGTCCACAAAGGCCAAACACAGCGGCTGATTGTACTCTTCGGTTTTCTGCACAATCTGCCGAAC
The DNA here is from genome assembly GCA_905475315.1 of Autographa pulchrina. Classification (NCBI taxonomy): domain Eukaryota; kingdom Metazoa; phylum Arthropoda; class Insecta; order Lepidoptera; family Noctuidae; genus Autographa; species Autographa pulchrina. The sequence goes on along the minus strand of FR997761.1, from coordinate 29,128,231 downwards.
AGTATGGATGTGGTCTACGGTGCTAAAGCCTTTTCGAAACCCGGCTTGTTCTGGTGGCTGGAACTCGTCGAGTCTTCTAGCGAGGCGGTTAGTGACTACTCTCGAGAACAACTTGTAAATGTGGCTCAGGAGTGAGATAGGTCTGTAATTCTTCAGCAAGGTTTTGTCGCCTTTCTTGAAGAACAGAACCACCGCACTCCCGCTCCACGCTTGTGGTGTTAAGCCTTGATGAATGACGGAATTAAAGAGACTCGCTAGCTCTTTCAGGACTGTGGTCCCACCGGCCTTAAGGAGCTCGGTTGTAATTCCGTCATCACCCGGCGCCTTGTTGTTCTTTAGTTGTCTGAGAGCTGCCTCAACCTCGCCCGGGTCGACATCCGGGATGTCCTCGGTGTAATGGCGCGTGAGTGGGGCTCTGTGGTCATCTTCGCCTTGTCTCGATGGTTTAGTCACCCGTGATGCATATAGGTGTCTATAAAAACTCTCAATTTCCTCGAGAATCTCGAACTTAGAGGTGACGGTCCTGCCATCCCCGGTCCTCAGTTTCGCCAGATGGGGTCTACCTAATTGCTGAGCGAAGACTTTGGTGCCTCTATTTCGCTCAATCGCAGCCTCGATATTACGAGTGCTGCAGCGTCGGAGGTCACGTCGCGTCAGTTTCCTGATTTTCAGGTTTAAGGACCGCCTATCTGACGAAGACATCTGGGCGTCCGGCGTTTCTCGTCTTTCCTTCATAAGTTCGAGAGTCTCGGGTGAGAGCTTGGACTCCCTATTACCGCGTTTTCCGGGGAACAACCTTCGAGACACATTCTGTAGCGTTTTGACCACTGTGTCGGTTTTTTCGTCAACATTGTCCGTGGTTTCCAGCAGTGCGAAACGATTTTGGAGTTCCAACTGGAACTTATCGGAACCTAAAGCTATTTGGGGCAGCGTGGGTCGGAGAGTAGGTCTCATCATCCTAACTCTTTCAGCCTTAAGGTTGATATTTAGAGAGCCTCGGACGAGTCTATGATCGCTACCGGTATTAAACCTATTGATCACCGAGACGTCTCTAAATATATGCCGTTTGTCCGTGATGATGAAATCTATCTCGTTCCTCGTCACATTATCGGGGCTTCGCCATGTCCACTTTCTGTGGGGCTTCTTCTTAAAGAAGGAATTCATTAAGAAGAGCCCCTGGGACTCTAAAAAGTTGACCAACATTTGGCCTCTGTGATTTCGGCGCCCCACGCCGTTAGGACCGATTTTCGTTTCGCCGCATTCTTGTACTCCCACCTTGGCATTAAAGTCTCCCATAACAACGTTGTAGTGAGCCTTCCTGGTACCATGTAGTGTCTTCGCTATGTCTTCGTACATGGTTTCGGCTATCTCATCAGAGTATGTCGAGGTCGGCGCATATACCTGCACCACCTTCAGGAACTTCCTGTCGGTGATTTTCAATAAGAGGTACGCTACCCTTGTCGACACACTACTGATTTCCACAACGCTGCTTGTGAGACACTTGTTGACCAAGAAACCGACACCGCCCTGGGAGGGCCTATCACCTTCTCGGTAGTAGAACAGGTCACCTGACTCAAGGGTTATCGTGTCCTCCCCCTGTCTTCGGACTTCAGATAACCCCAAAATGTGCCAGTTTATGCGACCCAATTCTACCTCGAGTTCGGTGAGGTGTTGGTCCAGCCGTAGACTTCGTCCGTTATACGTCGCCAGGGTCAGTTTTTTGAGGTAGTGGTAGCCTCCCGTAGCCCGGAGATTCCTAGCACCCCCTGTCCCGCCGTTACCGCGACCGCTACCTTGGCCGGGAATAGCGGGACTACCGGGAACTGGGGGCCGTTTTGTGTGGTGTGGGCTCATACAGAGGTTTTGGCCTACTAATGCCACGCTGGCCAGACGGGTTGGCATAGGGTTTGGTCTCGAGTTTTCCTTCTCTAAGCAGTGGTTTTCGGCTCTGCTCAATTTTCCCTTAGTCGCCTTCTACGACACCCACGGGATGAGATGGGGTGGTGACCTTTGTATTCTTTAGGTCCGTCACCACACGGACGCAAACACGGAAAAATATACTGTGCGACGCTTAAAATGTATTCAACTCTTGCGAATCGGTCCGACTATCAGGACATACTTAGGAAACGTGTTTTTAGAAACCCTTTGCCACCTTTTACCTCAGAACTGCCAGACGTTGTACCACTTACACCGTTCCCAATATCTACAACAAAGTTACGAAAATCTGCTCCCCTGGAGACTGCTTACTTAAAGACTTTAAAATAAAGTTAACCCAATTTTTAATAACTTTATCTTACTTGGAAACAGAATCCCTGTTATAGATCTCACCTTACATACTAATACACACTAATGCTAAATACACACACACACACACACACCCTCACACACCCTCACACCTACATACGCTCACACACACACACACACACACCCTCACACACCCTCACACCTACATACGCTCACACACACACACACACACATGTATTAACTTTTAATTTGATTTTTAATTTATGTATAACTAGCGGTCGCCCGCGGCTCCGCCCGCGTGGACCATTGGATTTATTTTGGATTTTTCCAAAATAAAATTTAGCCTATGTTACTCGTGGATAATGTAGCTTTCGAATGGTGAAAGAATTTTTAAAATCGGTCCAGTATTTTTTGAGCCTATTCATTACAAACAAACAAAGTTTTCCTCTTTATAATATTAGTGTAGATTTGATTTTTTGTTTTATGTATAAGTGGTTTTGTTTAACTATAACAGAGCCACAAGATACAAGCTCTGCTTAGTTTGTGGCTCGCCAATTTGTTGAATTGTTCTATTCTATTTAATAAATAAACATTATTATTATTATTTATTATTCCATTAAAAGATCATAATAAGGATGATTATTACTGTGTTAATTGATTCTTGATCATATTCTACTATGGAAGCAATAATGTTCAGACTCGTAACTTGATCAATTAACCTTCTAGAACTTAAATCTATTAACAATTTATAGTGCTTTAAAAAATCTGCCCCAAGTATGGGTTGCGTAACATCCGCGATTATGAAAGTCCAACGAAAGGCACGTTTTAGGTTTAAATTTAGAATTAATGATTTTATACCGTAAGTTTTTATTTCACTGCCGTTAGCTGCAAACAATTTGTATTTAGTGCACTCACCCTTGTTCTTGTCTTTATATTTTGCTGGAATGACCGAAACATTCGTACCTGTATCCACTGTAACACTTCTCCTAAGAGGCGATAAAATAAAACGAAGGATAGTTAAAAAGAATAGATGGGTATAATAAAAGTAGTAGGTTTGTTACAAAAGGGGTTCTTTAGTACACTAGACCCCCGTGTGCGAAGTTTGTGATCATCAACCACTGCCCTGTTAGATCGCAGCGTGGATGCAGCAACAGCGTCGAAGGTCAGGTGTGTAGATGACGTCGGCTTCAGCAGCACTCAGCCGAGTAATCCGGAACCGGAGAGAAGAACCCTGGAATAGTGTAAACCTGACGTTTTAACACCATCCTTATTTCATAGTTTGACTGCCACATCTTCTGTCTACGACTACGAACTACGGTGCGAATCTATGAGGTGCAGATGATTATGAATGACATGAAATGGTGATCAATGATGAGGCAGTCAAAGCAATTTTGTAGCAAGAGAGAAGACAATATAATTGGTGGAAGGTAGGAAACAGAATAGAGTACATACATACATTGCATTAAGAATGCTCGAACAAAGCAAGTATTTTTTACGTACTAACGAGATGTGATATCTAATGATTTCTAATGATGCTGACCAGCTACACATCAACAGACATTTAGCTACAACAGACTACAACTAGAAGCATATGCTACTTTAAGATATATCTTTACAACACTTACCCAATTTGGGGTGAACACAACACACGTAGTTTAACTAAATAAGTGTAATTTATGCAATTTAGCAACAATCTAATAGCGATTCAAATTATTATCGAGCAGCGACAACTAGGAGGTAGTTCACGAAACTTTATTAAAAATATAATACGTCCGTCCTCAATATTAACCAGCAGTGAATGAATCTTGCCCGTCGTCGATGCGCGCGCGCCGCTTGACCTTCGTATCCTTCCACCAATCGCATAGTGCACGCGATCGTGTCGTGATCTGATAAACATATCGCGCCGCCCGAGTTTGCCCACGAATTATGATTCTTGACCAATTTTGTATTTTTAATTAATTTTACTTATTGTTTAATTAGTATAGTATTAATTAGGAAGATTTCATTAGGTTAGTTAATGAATTTTAATTTAGAAATTAGTTTTAATTAGAAAGTAAGTTGTTATTTTATTTAAAATAAGTTGAGGCGTAACGAATCCGTTACATACCCCTCTTTTTAGGTTAGATTTTTTCTTGAAAAAATCTCTAAAACTGAGCTGAACTACCTATGTTAGCTTAAAGTCCTTCACATGCCAAGTACCCAACCTATTACCTGCCATATCTTCGAGATCATAGACAAGTTTAGACTTCTTTTCAATGATGCGACATTTCACAAACTTAGGTGCCAGCTTCTTTGCAAACTTGTTTCCCTTGTCGCTTTGGTAAAAGGTTCTTTTCCAAACTATGTCCCCAACGTTGAAGTCTACATTTTTACGACGGAGATTATAATTGGTACTATTTCTTGAATGCGATTTGATGAGCAAAGCTTGAACCTTATCAAATATCTTATGTAGGCAACCACGGTTTTCTGCATACGCGTCGCGAGATGAAAAAATTATATGATCTTCAATATCGGCATCGATGTAATGGGAACCACAACTTACTAATTCGCGACCAAATACCAGGAATGAGGGCGTATAACCGGTCACTTCATTTACCGCACTGTTCAAAGCAAATTGAATTTTAGAAATCTGAGTATCCCAAGATCTATGATCGTTCTCAACGAAAGTGGACACAGCGGTAATTATAGTCCTATTATAGCGCTCTACAGTGTTTACTTGAGGCGTATAGAATGGAGTGTAGAAAACGTTAGGAATATGATAGTTAGTGAATAAGTCCTTCATCGTATTACTGATAAATTGCCCGCCATTGTCCATTAAGATAGTACTCGGTATGCCATGCACAAGAAATATTTGCTCTTCTAAGATTTTTGAAATGATGTCGGCCGTTGCACGTCGAATAGGGAATAACAGGCAATATTTAGAAAAACAACACGTTATAACTAGTAGAAAGGTATTTTGCTTTCTTGTTACCGGTAATGGTCCAACTAGATCAATGCTTATCATTTGGAATGGGCGACAACACTCTTTTGGTCTACCCATCGTACCAAGTGTAGTATGGTTAGGATACTTATATGAAAGACAAGTATTACAATTTGAAACAAAATCATATACATCCCGATGCAACCTAGGCCAGAAATATTTTAATGATACCCGTCTATAAGTTTTAAAGATACCGAGATGTCCGGAAGTCGGTTCTGAGTGGTTCTGAGATATAATGTCCTGACGTTTCTCTAGAGGTATCACTTCTTTCCACTCGAATTCTCTAGTAAGGGGATTAATGTTTTTTATATAACGGTACAGTTTACCATTTTGGACCCGGTAGTTTGTAAAGGATGAAGGGGAACTCAAGCAACCCTTGAAGGTGTCCAAATACCATAAGTCATTAGTTACAGGTAGGTCAATAGTCTGTCCGTTGGTCGCGTCGCTTATAGCACTTATGGCAACAGAACGGGATAGGCTATCGGGCACGACGTTATCAGCACCTTTGCGGTGCTTAATTTCAAAATTATAAGCAGAAAGACGGACCCCCCAACGAGCAAGTCTACCGGTAGGATTGTTTAGATTTAAGAACCACTTCAAGGAGGAGTGGTCTGTAAAGACTGTAAATTTTAAGCCATTTTCTAGGTAGCACCGCCAATGTTCAATGGCAGTAAGTACGGCTAAGGCCTCGCGCTCAGTAGCACTGTAATTCCGTTCTTGTCTAGATAGAGACTTACTCATATACGCGATTACCTTCTCATCCTCATCAATGACCTGAGTCAGGACTGCACCAAGACCATAGTCGCTGGCATCGGTGTGGACCGCAAACGGTTTAGAGTAATCTGGACAGGCAAGGATAGGTGCGGAGACTAAGCGTTGCTTCAATGTTTCGAAGACTTCGTCGGCTTCTTTGGACCAAGAAAAGGGAGGAGCATTCTTGCCCTGTGAAGTTAGTTTATTTAGAGGGCTAGCTAAGCTACTAAAGTTTGGTATGAACCTCCGGTACCAAGAGGCCGTGCCAATAAAACGACGCACCTCCTTGCCATTAGTAGGTGTAGGATAGTTAGAGATGGATTCTACCTTTTCAGGGTCTGCATGTAGTCCGTTCGCAAAAACAATGTAGCCTAAATACTTCAATTGTTTTCGAAAAAACTGACACTTTTGTAGATTAATTGTGAGGTTGGCAAATTTCAGTTTTTCGAGGACGCGCGATAGTAGAGATATATGGTGTTCGAAAGATGACGAGACTATTATGACGTCATCAATGTAAACAAATACCTTATTTTCAAACTCAGGGCCATAAAACAAAATATCTACCAACCTTTGTTGTGTCGCGGGAGCGTTAGTTAAACCAAAAGGCATAGATTTAAATTGAAAAGTACCACGTGATGGAATATAAAAAGCAGTTTTACACCTGTCTTCTTCCCTAATTAATATTTGCCAAAAACTTTTTGACAGGTCGATACTACTAAGATATTTCGCATTTCTTAAATTGTCGAGTATTTCCGTTATATAGGGCAGACTGTAAGCATCTTTTCTAGTAACGGCATTAAGCTTTCGACTGTCCAAGCAGAACCTGAGCTCACCATTTTTTTTTGGTGTGAGTAAGACAGGGGAGGACCACGGGCTCTCGCAGGGCTCGACTACGTCATCTTTTAACATCTCATCCAATTGGTTTATTAGAATTCTTTGTTTCTCCGGAGACATTCGGTAGTAACGTTGACGTATGGGGGCAGCATCCCCAGTGTCAATCGGGTGCATGATTATTGAAGTGCGACCTAACCCGCGCTTCTCATAACTAATATCGTGAAATTGTGAGATCAAGTTATCAGCCGTACACTTTTGAGCATTGGTTAAATTTTCGTAGGGACATAATATGTTTGTTTTTTCTATGCAATAATTTAAGAATGAGGTCTCAGAATCTTTGTAGAATGATATAGCATCTAAATGTTTAGGAAACAATCCAAACTTGCGCCAGAAGTCTATTCCTAATATGAGAGGAGTTTTTATTTGTGGTATAACATAGGCGTTAATAAGGTGCGATTCCTTGAGAAAATGGACAGGAAGACGGATGTGTCCTATAGCATTAAGTTTCTCCCCACCTGCAGCAGTAAATTGCGTAGGAGACGAGTCCTGTAGTGTAAGTCCCATATTTAATAATTGTTTATGAGATCCGTTACCTAAGATGTCAGCACAAGAACCAGTGTCTAAAAGGCCAGTCAAGGATTGATTCAGAACTTCAATAGTGACATAAGGTCTGGTTTTATCTATATTTGACTTGTCATTGATTGAAACAACCGAATTTAAGGTAAAAAATCTGTTGATAAACTTTAGCCAATCTTTCCATTCACTAATACGATCGCTCCAATCAGACCTACTTAGTTTTTTGACACTTCATTTTTGTGCATAGGGTTGCAATCAGGACATTCGGGAAAACGTACGTCTTTTTTTCCGCATCGGAAACAGATTGGGAATCGTCTTTGATTGCAGGCTCCGAGACTGTGACTATTGGACCTACATCTGGGGCAATATACAGACCTAGAAGGTTCATTAGACAATGCAGCAATTCCGTTATTTTGATCCTGGTGATTAGTACTAGAATTGGGTAAAGATAAATATTTGTTATTTGTATAATTAGGGTTGCTTCTAGACGTACTAGGGTAATAATTCTTTTGATTATATGGTTTATTATGATTATTATATTTGTATTGCTGATTATATTTAGTGTTCTGATTATAGTTGTAGGCAAATTCGGGGGCAAGTGTACTGCTCGTTACTTTAGGTGGGTCATGAAATTGCGCAAATCTAGACTTTACAGTTTCGTAGTTACGGCAGACCGATTTCAGTTCCTCAATAGATTTGATGCCGGGAGCTGCAGCCAATGTATTTGCATAACATGGACGAATGTTATGCATCAGTATCTCCAATTTATCATTTTCAAACAAAGGCTTAGAAAGACGTGAGAACATTCCATGCATGATTGATAAATAAATTGTGATGTTTTCTAAATCGCCCTGAGTGCGTAACCGAATTTCCGCAGTTAGTCTGTAATCATAGTCAACGCTGCTGAAATCCTCTTTCAACGACACACATAAGTCATTCCAAGAACTAAATCTATCTTTGTTATAACGATACCAATGCAAAGCATCGTCGACAAAAATCTCATAGGCCATTGAAAGAATTTTTTCGAAAGAAATGCCCCTGGCTTGCACAAATTCTTCGACTCTTTGAATGAAAGAATGAACACATGTCTTCCCGGAATACTTTAGCTTGCCAATCTCGGCAGATAAATTACGCTCGCATGTAACCGATATGGTGGAAGGATCAGCTGAGTTGTCTGCGGTTGAGGTAGAAGACTTAGTTTGAGAACTAATCGGTCTCATGGAAGATAATTCCTTAAGTTGAAGGTTTAAACTGGAGGTACAAATTTTATAAATATCGCGAACGTCTGGTGCATTATCGATTCTATTCATTCGGTGGAAAATGTGGTGTAGCAACGTCTCGGTCCGACTGAATAGGTTTTTATCGAACTTACCCTTAAGACTAGTTAAGTTACTTTGTATTTTTAATAGGGACTCTTTAACTTCTTTCAAATCTTCCTCAGGATCTAAATGTGACTCTAGAATATCCTCTGGTGGAAGGAGTTGGGAGAGTTTTACTATTTGTTTTCTTAATTCTTGTACGGAATCCCCGGTCCCACCGCGTAGTTCTACTTCATATTTCAATTCAGCTTTTTGAAGAGATAGAAATTTAATTGGATATGCCATAATTTCGTTAGGTATGTGTTGTAAAAATATATGATATACTATAATATGACATGTGAGCGTGATGGATTATATACAAAAAAAATAGAGGGTAGTTTAAACGTGACACCTCACAATGACAAGATTTTTAGATAGGATAATAGTAGCCGATTAATATTTTTTTTTTTTTTTTTTTTTTATCAGAATTGTGTACGTGATATGTCACAGTTAAAATACCAAGATACTATAACAAGATTAAAAATAAGGTGAGACTAACGGATGCGTAACAGTGTCGGTAACTTTTTATTGAAGGTATATTAAGAAAATTATCTTTATCAATTATATTTATTATACAACGCAACTAACCGATCACACATCTGCAACTCTAAGTAGAAAATCAACCTTAAAACTATGAATCATAAAGCCTACACCAATGAAAACCATTAAATGCGTACAAACTTAGCACACGATTGGATCTACAGTGTATCCTTTTATTGGGCGCCAGTGTAACACTTCTCCTAAGAGGCGATAAAATAAAACGAAGGATAGTTAAAAAGAATAGATGGGTATAATAAAAGTAGTAGGTTTGTTACAAAAGGGGTTCTTTAGTACACTAGACCCCCGTGTGCGAAGTTTGTGATCATCAACCACTGCCCTGTTAGATCGCAGCGTGGATGCAGCAACAGCGTCGAAGGTCAGGTGTGTAGATGACGTCGGCTTCAGCAGCACTCAGCCGAGTAATCCGGAACCGGAGAGAAAAACCCTGGAATAGTGTAAACCTGACGTTTTAACACCATCCTTATTTCATAGTTTGACTGCCACATCTTCTGTCTACGACTACGAACTACGGTGCGAATCTATGAGGTGCAGATGATTATGAATGACATGAAATGGTGATCAATGATGAGGCAGTCAAAGCAATTTTGTAGCAAGAGAGAAGACAATATAATTGGTGGAAGGTAGGAAACAGAATAGAGTACATACATACATTGCATTAAGAATGCTCGAACAAAGCAAGTATTTTTTACGTACTAACGAGATGTGATATTTAATGATTTCTAATGATGCTGACCAGCTACACATCAACAGACATTTAGCTACAACAGACTACAACTAGAAGCATATGCTACTTTAAGATATATCTTTACAACACTTACCCAATTTGGGGTGAACACAACACACGTAGTTTAACTAAATAAGTGTAATTTATGCAATTTAGCAACAATCTAATAGCGATTCAAATTATTATCGAGCAGCGACAACTAGGAGGTAGTTCACGAAACTTTATTAAAAATATAATACGTCCGTCCTCAATATTAACCAGCAGTGAATGAATCTTGCCCGTCGTCGATGCGCGCGCGCCGCTTGACCTTCGTATCCTTCCACCAATCGCATAGTGCACGCGATCGTGTCGTGATCTGATAAACATATCGCACCGCCCGAGTTTGCCCACGAATTATGATTCTTGACCAATTTTGTATTTTTAATTAATTTTACTTATTGTTTAATTAGTATAGTATTAATTAGGAAGATTTCATTAGGTTAGTTAATGAATTTTAATTTAGAAATTAGTTTTAATTAGAAAGTAAGTTGTTATTTTATTTAAAATAAGTTGAGGCGTAACGAATCCGTTACACCACTAAGAACTGCATATTGTTTTGTGAGTCCGTAACACTGAGGCGGTGGTTGGCTGCCGGTACCTGGTCTCCCGCCACTGACTGAACCGGTTCTAGTTTTCCTTCTTCTCGACCCAAGCACACGGTTTCTCGCATTTATGGGCTCGTGTCCGATACCGATAATGATATTTGCATAGCCAGTTGGGGTGTTCATTTATTTATTTATTTATTTAGATAGGGATAACAAACAGCAGTATATTAAATATAATAACATAGTTAGCGTCTTATCAGTAAAATTAACAAATACACTACTCACAACGTTATCCACAGATTACAATACAGAAGAACTAGCTGTTAAAGAACTAACTTGAAAGTGCTTAACCATAAAACTAGCTATTAAATTTAAACATCGGGGTCCAGGCTTTTTAATGTATTAGTGATCTCTATTTTAAATTTCGTTTTGCTGAGAAACATGATGTCGGATGAACAAAACTGTTTATTATAAGTTTCCACCAATCTGTGCAGCGGAGATCGGACACCTGCATTTGTTCGGCAAGATGAGGTGGCGAATAGGCGTCTGGAACGCACTTGCCTTCCATGCACTGTTCGAGGGACCAGGTAGCACAAACTATTCACTAGGTCAGTACAATCGAAATTGTCGCGGCAAATACCGAATAGAGTCATCATTTCAAGAAGGATGCGTCTGGAGTGCAGCGACAAAAGGTCATACTTTTTAGAAAGTACCTTGGAGGATGTCTTTTTATGAAAGCATCTATAATGAACAGCACGCAGATATTTACGTTGGACAACCTCTATCATTTCAGAGTATTTTTTGTAGTAGGGATTCCAGATAGGGACTGCATATTCTAATTGCGGCCGAATTATAGATTTATATAAATGTAAGTAGGTAGAGGGACGTCGAAATTCTCTGGAGGCTCTCATCACAAAGCCAAACATTTGGTATGCCTTGTTAACTATATTGTCTACGTGAACATCCAGATGAAGCTTAGAGTCCAAATGTACGCCTAAATCGCGGAGTGATGTGACTTTGCTGAGGGCAGTACTGCCAAGAGAATAATAGAAATTCGTCACAATTTGCTTTTTGGTAAATGTGATACTGTGACATTTAGAGTAACTAAGGTAAAGTTTATTAGAGGAGCAGTAATTCAGCTTTGTATTTGTGCGCCTTAATAGATAGAGGAAGTCTTGGCTGAGTGGCGGGACTTATTGAATAGGTGATTAAATTAGTTTTGGAGGTGTTAAGAGTAAGTGAGTTAAAATAGAGCCAGGTTAGGGTTGTATTAAAACCAGATTGTGCAATGTGCTCAAGTTCCGACCAGGTGTCAGCAACAAATGATATGGCAGTGTCATCTGCAAAAGTTACTATATTAGCATTTGCAATGTTCAGGTTACATAGATCGTTTATAAAAACTAAGAAAAGTGTCGGACCCAATATGCTACCCTGGGGCACTCCGTAATATATGGGAAGCTCTTCGCTTTTATGGGTATCTATACTAACCATTTGAGAGCGATCCGAGAGGTAGCTTCGGAAAAGATCCAATTGCAAGCCTCTGACACCAATCCTTTCCAGTTTTAGTAAGAGCATAGAAATTGGAACGGTGTCAAAGGCTTTCGCAAGATCTATGAAAATTGTTAACACCCTTTTATTATTATCTAAATTATGCACTATATTGTTAAGTAAATCTTGCACTGCATTTGTTGTGGATTTACCTTTGCGAAAGCCAAATTGCTGCGGAGATATTAGATGATAATGTTCAAGGTAATGAACCAGCCTTTTATTGATGAGGCGTTCAAGGACCTTTGACATGACACTCAGAACAGCTATTGGGCGATAATTACTGGGCACCTTCCCATCCCCTCCCTTAAAGACCGGATGAATTATTGCCTTTTTTAGGGATGTAGGAAAGATACCAGTACTGAAGCATAGATTAAAAATATGGCTCAGTATAGGTGCCAGGGTATCAGCGTATTTTTTTAGAATGAAAGGTGTGATGCCATCCCAGCCAGTAGCAGCATTAAACCGCAAAGATTTAATGACAGAAATAATTTCTTCAAGTTCTATACATACAGATGAATAAGGCACGTAAAATATTTAAGGGTCGCCTTAAATGGTACCAAAAAAATTGTAGGTAGGTGTGCGGGTAATTTAAGGTAAAAGCGTATACACTGCACCAAGTCCACAGTTTATTAAGAAGGATAAAGTTCACAGCAGTTCACGGTAGAATAGAATAGAAGGAGAAACGAGAAAGATATAGACAGTAAGAAAGCGAAAGTGGTAGGTATATCGAGAACACACGACGGAGCGGCGAGCGACATGCAATGCGCCTCGAGACATGTATTCGACTGGCGAGGGATCACGAACACGGCCGAACGATGCGCGGGCGCAGGTAGGCCGCGCGCCGGCGATCCTACCACCGCATTAAAATATCAAATATGAAAGCTCGGTCGTGTGTCCTACATTAACATACAAAATTTATTTTACATTACATTTAGATATATTTGTTTGCATAATACAACATAGTTTGAGAGAGGGCGCTACCGTGCGTAAATAAACATGTTGCTCTGTGTTTTTAATTCACAAAAATAGTATAAAGTGATTAGATACATAAAAAAAAGTATTTATTAGAAAGTTTAAGTTAAACGTAGTGTGTGATATTGGAGTACGCGTGAAAAACCTACCCAGTGCTATAAAAATAAACAGTTTAAATGAGAAACACTAACGGTTCAAAAATTTAAAAAAAATACGAACAAGAGTGTGTAAAACGTTTTGGAAAAGTGACAGAAAAGGTACATAATTCATTTAAATCACTCAATATATAAATTCCTTACAAAAAGTGAAAGTCATCTTGATCCATACGATAAAATAGCGCCATCTATCGCTGTAGACTGAAACTAAGTAGAGAAAATCGAAGCTAAGTAGAAACTAGTTTAAATAATAACTTTTGCTACTGCACGCTAGAGGTCGCTAATTCGAGTTTTAGACACCAACTTAGAAAAATACGCAACAATATCAAAATGTCATCTGCACCTGTATGCGCTGGGTGTAAACAAAAGCTACCCATAAGAGAAAATCTCATGTGTGTGCTCTGTAAATGCAGATATGATTTAGAGTGTGGCGGTGTTTCTAAAGACTACTACACTAAGAAAATGACGCTGGAAATTAAAAATACGTGGAAATGCCAGACATGCATCTGTAAAAGATCCCAATCAATTCGCAATCAAGATCCCAACAACCTACGTACAAATTGAACTTTTTTAGTGATTCCAAAATCATTAAGTTTGATGTCGTAAAGGAAAACTGGTCAAGTGTTGCTGCGACGAAGTTTGATGTTGTAACTTTGTATTTTATTATTAATTGATGTGACAGCTGTCAAACTGTGTAAACATAAGCTCCGTACTAAAAATGTTTATAAAAATACAGTAATTGTTATTAATTGTTAAAAACTACTCAATTAGTGAAAGGACACATCAATAAACGCGTGACATTGTTATCCAGTGATAATTGTGAAAAGTGGTGAAGATACAATCAATTTACTAAAAGACGTTTTAAAACTAAAAAAACGAACAATACTGTAAAATATTCGTCTCCAGTGCATGTGTCAACACAGTATCTATTCGGAAGTTAAAATCCAACACCGTTTATGTGTGTGTGAACATATAAAGAAATAACGGATAATTTAAATTTTTACCGTCTACGAGTAAAGTTGATCGAACAAAGAAATGACCTTTGGACCTACCACACACATTCATTACTTATAAACTTACAACTGGTCAACAAATTCGAAGTATTTAGTAAAGTTCGCTTGGTCTGGCGGTCGCATTGCCGGATTTACTTCTGCCGTACACGAATGTGCGCGAGTTCAAATCCCGAGCTCGATATACATTTTTCCAGTTTTTTTTCTGAACGAACATTATTCATTGGAAACAATGAATTTCTCCGAGAATATCACGCTACGCAGTAAACGAACACAATCACTGTCAGAGACTACAATCGAAGAATCTAGTGCAAATAACTCGGCGATAGATGACAGCACAAATAGTATGCCAAACATATCCGACAATGAATGTGACGAATTTCAACATTTAAAATCTAAAATTGAAAAACTAAACGTTGAGCTACTTGCAGCTCATGAGGAGATAAACCAATTGTCCATTGAAAATAGTAACCTAAAATCAACAGTAAATGACGTCACTGTAAGATATGAGTTATTAAAAAAAGCGACTAAAAATCTAAAAATTGACCCACGACCAGGTACACCAAATTCAAAAAAATCTAGGTTTTTGACTCCACATAAGAAGTCATCACAACATCTAAGACAGAAAGGGTCAACTGAAGACAGGAACTTGACACATGTTATGAACGATAAACAACAAACTGATCCCGATACGCCATGTCTCGAGCTAAGTTGCAACCAATTACAAAGCCTCGTAGATCCAAACTTAATCGCTGATGTCGTACACACATCGACAGAGGGCGCTAGTGGTCTACAAGAAACGCAGAGCTCGAGTACGCATCATACTTTTTTGAATAAAATATGTATAATTAGTACAAATAATGTGAACAATATTCTAGAAAATGCTGAAGATGCTTTTACAAATGCAAAAATCTGTCACTACTGCTTGCCAAACGCGGGTACAGTGGAACTTCTTGCAACATTAGACAGAAAAGTTGTAAATTATACTTTAAAAGACTATTGTATTATCTTCCTGGGTGAAAAAGACTTTCAAGCATCCAACAAGTATGAAGAATTGGTAACTCACATAAAATGTAAACTTGAGAAAATAACGCACACAAATGTTATTCTATGCTCTCCAAGTTTTAAATTAAATTATAACACAATTTTATTCAACAGGAGAATAGAAGCTTTTAACCGACTTTTGTACATAAGTAATCAGCGTTTTGAATACACTTACATGTTCGACACTAATAAAAATCTTGAATACACATATGATATGTTTTCAAAATATACAGGCAAAGTAAATAACAAAGCCATCGCCCATATTTTCCAGGACTTGAAAAAATACATAAATTTTCTAAATACCTTTTATGAAAATAGCTGTTATATTGAAAACATTTCATACAAAGAAAATAAAAAATGTGAAGAAATTAACAAATTGATTCCTGGTACTATACCCTATTATTTTAAAAAACAAACAAACAAGAAAATAAATGGAAAATGTTTTCGTTAGTTATAATGTTTCTATTGTAAAACAGCTGGACAACTGCTTAGATGATAATTTACTCTTTAATCACCTTAACATCTTTCACCAAAATATGTGTGGCCTAAATAATAAGAAAGATACGTTAGAAATTTATTTAGATACCTTGCAGAGCCCTATGCACTACATATGCATTAGTGAACATTTTCTTAATGATGAATTAATTTCCTTATTTAATCTTTCTAACTACAAAGTGGCATCATATAACACTAGGCTAAATAAATCAAGAGGAGGGACTATTATACTGGTTGAGTTGGACAGAGAGTTCGAGGATGTACCAATAGCAAAAAAGTTATATAAAATGGATAGCTTTGAATTATGCTGTGTTAAGGATGTTTTAACAGGCTTATATGTGTGTTGCTGTTATCGCACGCCCTATGATAAAAATTTAGATACATTTATGAAAAGGCTTGAAAAACTATTAGAACATTTTTTTGACAGGAACTGTGTAATTTGTGGTGACTTTAATATTGACTTTTTAACTGAAAATAAAAAAAAGAATGACTTATTAAATTTACTGACTTGTTACAACTTTAGACCTTTAATTCACTCGACTACGTTCATTCGTAACAATTCATGCTCTAGTTTAGACAATATATTCACCAATTTATCGGACGACTGCATCAAAAATTGTGAAGTTGATCATAATGGACTGGCAGATGGACACGCAGGATTAATTTGTTGTACAAAATTTAAAAGTAATACATCGAATAAATATGTGAATGATAATGCTGTTCAAATCACAAAAAGAATTTTTAATGTTAGAAATAAAAGCAAGATTAGGAACTTATTTCTGGGTCAAAACTGGAACGCTACTGGAATAAACTCATTTATAAAGAAATTTAATGAAATATTCACACATTGTTTTAGAAAAAGAAAAATACAAGTACACTTGTCACGTAATACACAGTTGCGCTGGGTATCAAAAGGAGTCAAGGTTTCCAGTAAAATGAAACGGTTTCTATGTTCTAGCAATGGAAACACCCTAAATTATACTGTAGCAAGTTACAAGCAAAAATATGTTGCATTGTATAGGAAAGTTATAAAAATGGCCAAAAAAATAACAGTACAGACCAAATTAGCAACATCAAAGAATATAGCAAAAGATGTATGGAAAGTTATAAATAAACACAGAAATAAAAGTGTCACGAACAGAATTAAACATATTTTAAAGTTAAATGACAAAGTTATAACAGAAGCATCAGAAATTGTTGATATTTTTGCGAAGCAGTTTGAATCCAACTCGCCAAAAACTCCTATTCACTCTAAAGCTTCAATGGAGATTCTAAGCAAAAGTGCAAAAAGAGTGACTAATGAGCTTGTGCTGGATCCAGCCACTCCTTATGAAATTAGTAAAGTAGTCAAAAATATGGAGAATAAAAAATCATGTGGCTATGATGACGTACCAATATCATTGATCAAAGATAACATAGACATATTAGCAGAACCTTTATGTATATTCTATAATAAGTGTTTTGACGAAGGCATTTTTCCGGATCAATTTAAAATTGCTAAAGTGATACCCATTCACAAGAAAGGATCAATAACTGACCCGAAAATGTACAGACCTATTTCCTTGCTGCCTACTTTATCAAAAATTCTGGAAAACCTTATTAAGACTAGATTACTTAGACATCTTAACTTAAATAGAGTTCTAAGCATAAGACAGTTTGGATATCAGAAAAACGTTGGAACTCAAGATGCTGTATCCACGCTTGTAAATGACGTAGTGACTAGACTTAATGATAAGCAAAAAGTAGCTGGACTGTTCCTAGATTTAAGTTCTGCTTTTGACACAGTGGATCATAACTTACTATTAGATAAATTAGAGTACTACGGTGTAAGGGGTAAATCTCTGAAACTCGTCACGTCATATTTAAAAAATAGGAAAATGTTTGTTGAAATTAAATCAGTGATAAAAAAAGCTAATCCTTCGGATTTCAACAGTCTATATGAAGAAACGTATAGGTCTAAGATGTCATCTGTTCACACTGGTGTTCCCCAAGGCTCGATATTGGGACCCATATTTTTTATCACTTTTATTAATGACCTCATTCAACATATAACTGAAACTGTCACAGGGTCTGTTCAGCTGGTGGTATTTGCTGATGATACCAACGCTGTTGTATCTGCAGACAATATAAATAACCTCAATGACGTAGTAAACCAAACTCTGGAAAACTTCTATCACTGGTTCACCGTCAATAACCTGAAAGTTAACGCCAGCAAAACTAATATTATCCTTTTTCGTCCAACTTCCAAAAACAATTCGACTTTAAACTGCGTAATGAATGGAGAATTAGTTAACTTGACTCCGGTAGTAAGATTCCTGGGTGTTCACATTGATAGCCAATTAAATTGGAAACATGAGCTAACTTATCTGGAAAAAGCAATCAGCTCAGCCTGCTACGTGCTAAGGAGTCTGAGAAATGAAGTGGGAACGAAACACTTAAAAATGGTATATTATGCGTTAGTGGAGTCAAAACTGAGATGATTATAACACTCAAAAAGCGTTTGTGCTACAGAAGAGGTCTATTAGAACTATAGTCAGAATTCAACAGCAGGAATCGTGTAGACCATATTTTAAAGAATTAAACATACTGACGGTTCCCAGTTTGTACATCTTAGTCTTGCTTACCCATTTGTCAAAATATGTCCATGAATATGAAACAGCAGAAGATAGGCAGAAGAGAGAGAGCACAAGAAGAAAAGATCTCCAGTCAAAGATTGTGCCTCATCTCGAGGTTGTAAAGCACTGTGCCTATTATAAGGTTATAAAAATATTTAATAAATTGCCTACAGAACTTAAGGGTCTCGTGTACACCAGAGCTTTTCATTATAAACTTAAACAGTTCCTGTTAAATCAGTGTTACTATTCTGTTGACGATTTGTAAACTTGACATTAATTAATTTAGTTTTATATATATATTTTTTTTTTTCTTTTTTTATAGTTTGACATGAATGAGTATGCTGTAATAGGGTTAATTTGGATTATTGTATTTATTTAATGAAATTAATGAATTTTATGGTCCTGATTTGAATGTTATAAATAATATAAATATTGTAGTAAATATAGTGCATGTATTGAAAATTCAAATACAATGTAAAAATTGTTACTGAATAAATGAAATGAAAAAATACCCAAGACTGGAAACACAAACACCCCTTTACGTATCTCTAAAGGCAGCGATATAAATCAGCTATCATCTACACCACCTGAGGAAGCTAATATCACTCAGAGGAAAAAAAATATTAATTTAATAACGACACAAGTTGTTCCGATGATTTGAGTTTCTTAGGCGACACCATACCTATGGAAGAAAATAATGCTACTATCTACACAGAAGAAATTGAAAAGACCATGCATGATACACATACTAAATTAACAATGCAAGGTTTAAGTAAACTAATAATCACACATCTTAAAGAAAACAACAAATCTATTATACAAGAATTACAAAACACAATACATACAGAGATATATAGTGCTATTACGGAATTGAGACAAGATTTAGATTACAAAACTATCACCCTAACCGCACAAAACGATCAAAGAATTCAAGAAATAGAAAATATAAATAAGAAATTAGAAAAACTTCAAACAGAAAATGAAACATTAAAGAAAGAAATAAGTAAGCTAGCTACAGAAGCATTAAAAGTTCCGAACATACAGGAAAATAATCGTAGAAAAATTGTACTCTACGGCCTGGCCGATTATTATAATGAGCATGAAAGTGCACTTCACAACAGATTAATAGAACTGTTCCGAGATATAGTCAACATAGACGTCTCAGGATATATAGAAGACCTGTACAGACTTGGGAGACCTGGTGGACCTAAGAACCGTCCGCTTGTTATCGAATTTATTAGCAAGAGAATGGCTAAATATATTATTAACAGTAGAACTTATTTTCAAGGAACCTGACTATTCATATCTGAATTTCTAGATGCAAAAACACGAAAGTATAGAGCACAAATGCGAGAAGAATTATTTAAAGCCAGGAAAAATGGATCTCATGCAATTATAAGAAACAACAACCTGTACATATAGACGGAAAACTGATTAACATAGAAAACAACAAACACAAATTTGAATACATCACCCACAAAAATGATACAATATTGAACAACACCAACCAACTTTGCCCTATAAATATGTCCAATGAAACTGAGAACCAGACATTTCGTAAACAACGACCGACAATTTAAAATAATGTTCCAAAATTTTCAAAGTCTCAATAATAAACAAGATATACTCGAAGCATTCATTGATAAAAATTCATTGTATAAAGCAATATGCATTTCAGAAACTTGGCTGACTCAAGAAAAACTTGATCTCATCCAATTTAGTGGATATAAACTTGCATCTTCTTTTTGTCGCAGCACTAGAACAGGAGGCGGTGTTTGTACACTTCTACAAGAACACATCGACAGCATAAATAGGAACGATATCTCAGACATGTCTATAGAACATATAATAGAACTATGCGCCACGGAATTACCAAAGGAAAACTTATTGATTGTAACTATGTACTGGAATAGAAGAGAGAAGGAAGTTTTTATTCAACAACTAAAACGAATTCTAACATATATAAACAATAAATACTTCAAACTAAATATAATAATAGGAGGCGATTTTAATGTTAATATAATATCGAACGATTTAAAAACCAACCAATTTTTAAATCTTATGCAGGAACATAATTTTACTCAACATATGAAAAATCCTACACGTATTACACCAAACACTGCAACGTGCATTGATCTAATATTCACAAACTTTAACTACAAAGACATGTACACGACTACGGAGGAGCTAGGTTTTCCGACCACCAAAGCACAATCTTACATTTAAAAATACCCAAACAATCAGAAAAATATAACTGGTACACAATGAAAAGACTATTTAATAACAAAAATATATCTATATTCAAAAAATTAGTTGGAATGATATTCTTAAAACCAATAATAACATAAATATAAATTATAAAACATTTAATGACATACTAATCTCTATTCTAAATCAGTGTATACCGCTGCGTAAAATTAAACTAAAAACAGAATTCAAAAAATATTGGCTCACTGTAGGTATAAAAAAATCTTAAATAAAAGACTATTAAAGACATTATCAACAAAGACAAAAAATCCAATATTAACAAAATATTATAAACTGTATGAAAAAACATTGAAAAAAAATGTCACAGTTGCAAAAAAACTACACTATAAAAATAAAATGATGCAATCTAACAATAAAGTCAAAACAATGTGGGGAATAATAAATGAACGCACAAACAGGAAACAAAAAAGCGAGAAACACAACATAACCCTACAAATAAATGACAGCTTAACTTCAAAACCCCAAGAGGTAGCCAATATATTTAATAGTTTCTTTGCTTCTATTGGTGGGGACAGCAAAATACCTACCGGCAGCAAACCAAAAGGGCCCACGGCCACTTCAGCTACACAAAATTCTTTATATTTTAGCCCAGTAGATCCTTACGAAGTAAATACAATAATTAAAAATTTAAAAAACAAAAAAAGTCATGGAATTGACGAACTTCCACCCTCTCTATTAAGGAAATGCGCTGATGAATTAACCTTGCCATTTTACATACTACTTAACCAATCTTTTGAAGGAGGCGTTTTTCCCGATCTATTAAAAAAAGCCCTTATAAAACCGATCCACAAGAAAAATAAAAAAACCGACCGAAATAACTACCGTCCCATTGCTCTCTTACCAACAGCCTCAAAAATATTTGAGAAAGCTATGTGCGATCGTGTGTATGCATTTTGTGAAAAACACAATATATTTAATGATAGCCAAAATGGCTTTCGCAAAAACCGATCAACCGTTTTGGCTGTTTATAAATATATTCAAGAAGCCCTTAATATAATTAACAATAAACAATACGCAGTAGGGTTATTATTAGATATGACAAAAGCTTATGATAAGGTGCAATTCGATATATTATTAAATAAACTCTATAACATCGGTATCCGCGGAAAAAGTTACGAATGGTTCACATCATATTTAAAAAACAGAGAACAAATTGTAGAAATAGAATATTATTTATTATAAGTCAAAGGAAATTGAACAAATTCGATCCCAAAACATGCCCGTAAACGCCTCTATACCACAAGGAAGTGTGATAGGGTGCCTGCTATTCCTTGTTTACATAAACAGTCTCCCTAACCACATAAACGAGTCATGCGTATTGTTCGCCGATGATATCTCTATCTTAACATCATGTGATAATATTATAAATCTAAACCAAAAATTAAGTACTATACTGGACACTGTAACGCACTGGATGAACGAACACAATCTTGAAATTAATTATAATAAGACAAAAATAATACCTTTCTACCCCCGACAAAAAATACCTTTTAACATAAGTTTCAAATACAATGGATCAATATTGGAAGTAGTAAGTAAATTCACCCTCTTAGGCCTAGACATAGATT
Organism: Autographa pulchrina; assembly: GCA_905475315.1. Taxonomy (NCBI): domain Eukaryota; kingdom Metazoa; phylum Arthropoda; class Insecta; order Lepidoptera; family Noctuidae; genus Autographa; species Autographa pulchrina. The sequence goes on along the minus strand of FR997761.1, from coordinate 29,105,942 downwards.
CACATATAGACTGGAAATCACATATTCAAAAAGTAAGACCGAAATTATCTAAGTTTTCATATGCTCTCCGAGAAATCAAGAAAACCACAGACCTAAAAGCAGCACTAGTAACATATTACTCGTATGCATTCGCATGGCTCAAATATGGAGTTATCCTATGGGGAAATAGCACCGACGCGCCTACATTGTTCACTTTGCAGAAAAAAATGGTTAGAATTTTAATAAACATCAAAGATACAGACTCCTGTAAACCCCACTTTAAAGACCTAAAAATATTAACCCTGCCTTGCCTCTATATACTTGAAATTTGTAAATTTGTCAGAAAATATCCGCAATTTTTTACCAAAAGAGGAGATATCCAAACAAAAATTGCACTTAGACATGGAAGCAGGTTAAACTTACCCACTTCACGATTAAAAATGCACTCTTCTAGTACATTAGTTATGTCCATTAAATATATAATAAGTTACCGGAATATAGAATAAACCAAAAATTACACAATACCTAAATTTCGTTTATTTCAAACTAGCTGTACCCGCGACGATGTTCGCGTTCATATCAGTCATCTGTGCGAATAAATATAAATTAGACTGTGGTATAGAGGGTCACCATCACGAACTACCTAGACACCGGCTTCAGAATGTTCTTTTTATATATTTAAAAATTTACAAAACACATGTACACTTCAATATTATCTTGTTTCGCTAGATGAATGTTTCTAAGTAGTCTGCTATACGCAAAATGTATCAGATGTGGAACCTAGAGTTTTGTCACAAATATTGCTTGACACGTGCCAAAAAAAACGATTTACCACTTTTTTTCTTTTGCAATAGTATTTCGTTGGTACAGCAGTCCCTAGTAAGACTACCGGGATCGGGGTTTTGGTTCGAAACCCCGAAATTCGAAATACTGAACTACGCAGTAAAATTGAAAGTAGATATCAATATTATTTACGCTCCGCTCTTCTCATCTCTGCTTTGGTGAAGTCCGGTTTTAAGACTAAGGTAGTGTTCTCATCTTAGTTAATAGCTACCAGATGTCAGTGCGGTGCCTAAGCCTAGAGTATATGTGGAAGTTAAGGAACTTAGCAGCTAGGAACTATGTGGTCTGGTAATGGTGGCTGCTAATGAAAGGCAAAAGAGTGTGCGAGTGTGTTGTTTTTAAAGGGATGAACGACTGAGATAAGCAGGCTCCATTTTAATAAGGTATTTACCTGAGACCCGTGAAACTGAAAGAAAACGTTGACAATAGAGAGAGGCGCAGGATCAGAACTACCAAAACTGTGGTTAAAATTATTTATGACTGGAAACTAAGTAATAGACCAAGGACAACCGCATTCTACCCTGATCAAAGCCTTGGACTGGGGCTGTATCCTTTACAATAAAGTCGCTTTATGCTGCCCAGACGAAATGACGGCAGGTGGACTAAGACGGTGACAGAATGGTGGCCAAGGCATGGCAAAAGAAGCGTCGGTCGTCCGGGAGCAAGATGGGTCGATGACATAGTTAAAGTCTCGGGTCGAGTCTGAATGAGGCTGGCACAGGACCGTAGAAAATGGCACGAAAAAGGGGAGAACTATGCCCAACAGTGGGAGGAAAAGTTCTGTGGATGATGATGATACTGCCCAGCATAAGGTGCTGAGCTCAAATGATGCAATATTAATTTTAAAATGTAGAGAATGCGATAGAAAGTTTATTTTATTTTAGTTTTTGGGCCAAACTTCCAGTAAATAGGTACACAAACTAAATGAAATTTGTAAACGAAAAAATAGAAGATTTATCTGGATCAACGCATTAAAACCCGTGTAGCAAGCTACCTTAAAATGAATATTAAAGAGTAAGTACTTACTAAAAAATTATATCATAAAAGATCATTGGGTTTTGAGTTAAAACAATAAAAATTTACAAATACAAAAAAAAACTTGTCCATGGAATTCTATAGATGACCAACAGAAAACATTACACATTACTTTGATGAAATAATTTAAAAAAGTTACTCCTGAATTGAAAAATAAGATTCCTCATAGATCATTTTATAGTTGTAATCTATGAGGAATCTTATTTTTCAATTCAGGAGTAAATGTCGGTGCCATAGATTTATATCTATGGTCAGGGCATTTACGCCAGACGTTCTTTACAGCATATGACATGCTTGATCTGCAATGAGCAACACACTTAAAATTTAAAATACAAACATAATAATTTTGAGCTTATGCATCGGTCTAGTAAAAAATGCACGACATAAAGTTGTTGCTCATTGCGAAAGAAACAACAAAATGATACAAAGATTTAAACTAATAAAAGTTAACCTAATAGAACACAAAAAGTGTTAGCTCGACTGAGACTTGAACTTGAGTAACAAAACATTCAAACGTATGTAACAAAAAGGACTCAAGAACAAAAATACAATCATTAACAACTGGATTTGAACCTGCAGCATGGACATCCATTTCCAATCCTACAACCACCAAGCTGTTTACTACGACAGCTAGTTTTCCAAAAAGTATACTTCAATCACAATGAAGAATGGTCGCTATGGCTACCGTAGCCTGCCATAGTTACCTCTTGTTTATATGTCAATAATGCCAATTTACGTGTGCAGATGAAAAAATGAATTTGGAAATTTAAAGCTCCACCCCGTATTACCTAGATATAGTAGCGTGTTTAAAAATAGCTAACAACCGTCTACGATTTACCAAAAACATTCTCTCAATTTTTTACTGCTATCAATTCAGTAGTTCATAATTGATACTGTAACATGAAATCTGACCCCCGGCAAAAGAATGTTGTAATTTACTGTTTTATTAGATGTATAGAAGAAAATGCGCAACTCCATCTATGAATTTTAAAAACAACTATTAACCTCTATTAACCTCGCCAACATGATCAAATTTAAATTATTTATATCCAAAAAGGGCTTACACATATAGTACTAATAAAATTATCTATACTCCGTTAGAGCATTTTCTTTGTACTAAAAGTTGTATTATATTATATTTTCATACCTTTTTACTATTTATTTACATTTTTCCGATGAATTTTCAGTACTGAATTGATGCCGACGCTTGACCAATAGATGGCGCTGTATGTCCGGAATAAATTTTATTTTTTATTTTATTTTTTATTTTTTTTGTAATAAAAACTATCCTATGTCCTTTCTCAAGTTCCAAACTATGTCTGTACCAAATTTCACACAAATCGGTTCAGTAGTTTAGGCGTGAAGCAAAGACAGACAGACAGACAGACAGAGTTACTTTCGCATTTATAATATTAGTTTGGATAATGCCAATTTACGTGTGCAGATGAAAAAATGAATTTGGAAATTTAAAGCTCCACCCCGTATTACCTAGATATAGTAGCGTGTTTAAAAATAGCTAACAACCGTCTACGATTTACCAAAAACATTCTCTCAATTTTTTACTGCTATCAATTCAGTAGTTCATAATTGATACTGTAACATGAAATCTGACCCCCGGCAAAAGAATGTTGTAATTTACTGTTTTATTAGATGTATAGAAGAAAATGCGCAACTCCATCTATGAATTTTAAAAACAACTATTAACCTCTATTAACCTCGCCAACATGATCAAATTTAAATTATTTATATCCAAAAAGGGCTTACACATATAGTACTAATAAAATTATCTATACTCCGTTAGAGCATTTTCTTTGTACTAAAAGTTGTATTATATTATATTTTCATACCTTTTTACTATTTATTTACATTTTTCCGATGAATTTTCAGTACTGAATTGATGCCGACGCTTGACCAATAGATGGCGCTGTATGTCCGGAATAAATTTTATTTTTTATTTTATTTTTTATTTTTTTTGTAATAAAAACTATCCTATGTCCTTTCTCAAGTTCCAAACTATGTCTGTACCAAATTTCACACAAATCGGTTCAGTAGTTTAGGCGTGAAGCAAAGACAGACAGACAGACAGACAGAGTTACTTTCGCATTTATAATATTAGTTTGGATAATGCCAATTTACGTGTGCAGATGAAAAAATGAATTTGGAAATTTAAAGCTCCACCCCGTATTACCTAGATATAGTAGCGTGTTTAAAAATAGCTAACAACCGTCTACGATTTACCAAAAACATTCTCTCAATTTTTTACTGCTATCAATTCAGTAGTTCATAATTGATACTGTAACATGAAATCTGACCCCCGGCAAAAGAATGTTGTAATTTACTGTTTTATTAGATGTATAGAAGAAAATGCGCAACTCCATCTATGAATTTTAAAAACAACTATTAACCTCTATTAACCTCGCCAACATGATCAAATTTAAATTATTTATATCCAAAAAGGGCTTACACATATAGTACTAATAAAATTATCTATACTCCGTTAGAGCATTTTCTTTGTACTAAAAGTTGTATTATATTATATTTTCATACCTTTTTACTATTTATTTACATTTTTCCGATGAATTTTCAGTACTGAATTGATGCCGACGCTTGACCAATAGATGGCGCTGTATGTCCGGAATAAATTTTATTTTTTTTGTAATAAAAACTATCCTATGTCCTTTCTCAAGTTCCAAACTATGTCTGTACCAAATTTCACACAAATCGGTTCAGTAGTTTAGGCGTGAAGCAAAGACAGACAGACAGACAGACAGAGTTACTTTCGCATTTATAATATTAGTTTGGATTTTTATTTTTAAAACAAAAAACAATTTCATTTATTTTAAATTTAGATTTTCCTTTTAAATCAAAAAGCGCCTTCATCCTCTCTCCTATTAATTAAAAAAAACTTTGCTGTGCCCGACAGGGTCCATAATTCATTCGATGTTTTAACATACCAACTATATGTACACATTATGGAATGCAATAAAGTATTGAGTATTGAGTATTGAGTAGTTATTAGAAATATTTATTAAACATTTATTTGTATAACATATATTTTTATGTATATATTTATGTATGTAGGTATAGTTTAATATATATATTAACATTACAATTTCCAAATATAAAGTACCTAGTCTAAGGTACTTTAATTATAGTTTAGGTTAAGGATAGTAAATAAAGTGTTGCCACGCCACACTACTCCCCCCCAGAGACCGGGTTAAGGGCGATAATAGTGTGGAAACCTGATCCTTTGTCCGGACCTAGATGTCTTGACTACTTTTTTTTCGGTAACAGGTAAGTGTTTTGTCTGGAGTGGCGTTTGTGTAGCATGAGTATGTGTTATGGGTGGTGGTTGTGTAGTTTGTGTATTTGTTGTTTGTGTATTTGTTGTTTGTGTGGGTGATGTATGTGCTGTATGTGAGGTGTGTGTGTCTGGGTCATGTAGTATGTAGGCCGGCTTAATGCGATCCACAGATACTGTGACAGACTTCCCATTCACCATTAACTTAAAGACTTTGTCACCACGCTCCAACACTTCATGAGGCCCCGAATAGGCAGGCGTAAGGGTTCCACCCACTTTGTCATCACGCAGGAAGACATGAGAGGAGGTACCCAGATCCTTGAACATAAATGTTGCACGTTTGCTAAAATGCCGTGACGCTGGACAAGGTTTCAAATTGTTTGCAAAACGGCGCAACCCTGAAACAAAATCAAGTATGGAGATGGTGGTATCTGTTTGTGGATTTAATAAGTCTCCTGGAAGACGTAATGTTTCCCCATAAAGTAGTTCTGCCGCGGAAGCCTTGAGGTCTTCTTTGTGAGCACAACGGATACCTAGTAAAATTAGTGGTAGTGTGTCTACCCAGTTATCAGTAGCGTGGCACTTGATGGCAGCTTTCAGAAACCTATGGAAACGTTCTACCAATCCATTGCATGCTGGGTGATAAGCTGTTGTGCGTCTATGATGAAACCCGATCATTTTCGAGAAGTTCCTAAACAACGAGGACTCAAACTGCCTACCACGGTCTGTGACTATGTCGGTGGGACATCCAAAATCGATAGCGATATCCATCCACTGACTAAAGCCTTGGCCACAGTGTCTGCAGAAATGTCCAATAGTGGTATCGCCTCGGGCCATCTGGTAAAGCGATCTACTGCTGTGAGGCAATATCGATAGCCTTGACACTGTGGCAAAGGTCCTACTAAATCAATGTGGATGAACGCAAATCTGGCTTGCGGCAGCTTGAAGTTCCCAAGGGGTCAGGTATTATGCCGCGACACCTTCGAGCGCTGACAAGCTATGCAGCTACGCGTCCACTCCCTGCAATCTTTCCTGATTACCGGCCATACGTACCTGTCTGCTACCAGTTTGGTCGTAGCGTTGGCCCCTGGATGGCTAAGGTTATGGAGACTATCAAATACTTGCCTACGGAATTCTCTAGTCACATACGGTCTTTGTATATTATTATACTCGTCGCAGTATATTTCGACATCTGGATCCAACAACGTTACCTTTTTGAGCTGCAAAGATGTATTATTAGCTAAGAGGTGTTTCAGCTCTCCATCCGTAAGCTGGGATGCCGCGAGCTGTTTTAGATCATCTGGTAATGTGATCTCTTCGATTCGCGACAGACTATCAGCTACAACATTGTTCTTTCCCGAGATGTGCCTGATATCTGTTCTGAAATTGTGATATAAAATCAAGATGTCGAAACTGTCGCGGTGAACAATTTTCTTTATGCTTCTGAAATGCATAAATAAGCGGCTTGTGATCCGTATAGACAATAAAATCCGCAGCTTCGATCATATGGCGAAAATATTTAATAGCCTCATAGATCGCTAAATGTTCTCGATCATATGGAGAATATTTTTGTTGTGAGGGACTTAGCTTTCGCGAAAAGAACGCCAGCGGCTGCCAGGAATTACCTTGCTGCTGTTGTAAAACTGCTCCCATCGCCGTATCCGAGGCATCTGTTACAACAGCGAGTTTAGCCCCACAATCTGGATGGGCCAGCATGGTCGCCTGGCAAAGCTCATTTTTGCAGGCTTCGAAGGCTTTAAGCTGATCCTCATCAAAATGCACAGGGCTAGATCCCTTAACAGAGCCGACCAGCAGTGCATTTAGAGGGGCTTGATGCATAGCAGCGTTTGGTATGAACCGTCTGTAAAAATTCGTCATGCCCAAAAATCTGCGTAATTCTCTTACCGTCTTCGGTGCAGGGTACTTCTTTATCACTTCGACCTTCGTTGCCTGCGGTTTTGTGCCCTCTGCCGATATGGTATAACCTAGGAAAGACACCTCAGGGGCGCCAAAGACGCACTTAGAAGTGTTTATAACCATACCATATTCTTCGAGCCTGGTGAAGAGCTGATGCAGGTGTTGTTCATGGGTCTGCTGGTCCTTCGAGTACACCAAAAAATCGTTGAGATATGGGAAGCAAAAGTCCAGTCCCCGGAGCATTTCGTCCACAAAACGCTGAAACGTCTGTCCGGCATTACGAAGTCCGAACGTCATGAACGGAAATTCATAAAGTCCGAACGGCGTTGTTATGGCGGTCTTCTGGACGTCTTCCTCAGAAACTGGTATTTGGTTATATTATGCTTTAACCATATCAATAGTCGAGAATACTGTACAGCCTGAAAGATTGTGAGCAAAATCATGAATATGGCGAATGGGATATCTATCAGGTATGGTACGCGCGTTCAACAAGCGGTAATCACCACAAGGACGCCAGCCATTGTCTTTCTTGGGCACAAGTTGAAGGGGTGACGCCCAAGGTGACTCTGAAGGACGACAGGTACCATTCTGTAACATCGCCTCAAACTCAGCCTTTGCAATTTTAAGTTTGTCAGGTGCGAGCCTCCGTGGTCCACAAGAAACGGGTGGCCCGGATGTAGTACGGATGTGGTGGACGGTGTTGTGTTTCGGTGTACGGTGTATACCGGATGGGCGAGTGATGTCTGGATAGTGTGCTAGTGTTACCAAACAATACCTTTACCGAAGAAATATTTTCCGACGCTCGGACAGGCAAAGCCGCGGTCGAGAGCGTAGTATTACCGTCTATAAGGCGTCTACTTCTAACATCTACAATTAAGTCATAGAAGGATAAGAAGTCCACACCTATTATTGCTTTAGTTACGTCCGCTACAATAAATCGCCAGGCAAAGTCGCGGCGCAACCCCAAGTTAACTATTAAATGAGCATAGCCGTATGTATTTATTATTGACCCGTTAGCGGCACATAATTCAAACTTTGTTTTTATTCTATGCTCCTTTAATGCCTTACGAGGGAAAACACACAAATCACTGCCGGTATCCACTAAAAATTGCATTTTTGTATTAATGTCTGTAACAAATAAGCGACCAGTAGTTGGACAGCCGTCGGCCGCCATGACCGACTGTCCTATGCTTTTCCCGCGTAGTCACAAGGTTTAACACACTTTTTAGCTTTTTCGCCGAAACGGTAGTGGTACCAGCACGTTGGGTACCTGTCATAGTTACGCTGGGATCTATTCGATGATGAGCGATCGTGGCTGCGGCCCCGACTGGTAGACCTTTGTCTTGATCGCGACATCCTGTCGACCTTCGATGATAGCTCCTGCACCTGTCTTGTGAGCGCTGCTATTTGGCACGCCGTCTCATCTGACGGGTTACTCTTGGAACTGGACACTGCTGCTACTTGTGGGGTAGTGGGTACGACGTCGTGAATTCTGTCTGCCAATTCCGCGACCTCCTCCAGTGCTGCCTTGGACTGGGACGCTATGATAGACTGGGTGCTGCCTGGTAATCAGCTAGTCCAAATTGTTCTCAAGAACTCTTCCGGCACGTCTGGTCCCGCTAAATGCTTCAGGTGTCTAAGAAACTGAGACGGCTTTCTATCTCCTAGCTCCTCATGAGTCAGGAGCTGTAGCACTTTCGTCTCTCGCGTTGCGGAGAGCCGTTTGATGAGCTCAGCTTTCAGCCTCTCGTACCTGTTCGGCATTGACGTAGCGGTGATTATGTCCTCTACTTCTGTTGCGTATATTAGGTCGAGCTGTCCCATGGCGTAGTGGAACTTAGTTGCGTCCACGGTGATACCAGCCAAGACGAACTGACTCTCCAGCTGCGCGAACCATAATCCCGGTTTTTCAGGGTAGAAGGGTGGCATTCGCACGGCGACTCGATGTATCTCCAGAGGGGCGACAGGTTCGGAAGCTCTGTCACTAGCATGTTGATCTCCGCTTTTTTCTTGACCTGTCCTGTCCATGATCGTGTTCGTACGGGGTCACCAATGTAGGTAGGTGTGCGGGTAATTTAAGGTAAAAGCGTATACACAGCACCAAGTCCACAGTTTATTAAGAAGGATAAAGTTCACAGCAGTTCACGATAGAATGGAATAGAAGGAGAAACGAGAAAGATCTAGACAGTAAGAAAGCGAAAGTGGTAGGTATATCGAGAACATACGACGGAGCGGCGAGCGACATGCAATGCGCCTCGAGACATGTATTCGACTGGCGAGGGATCACGAACACGGCAGAACGATGCGCGGGCGCAGGTAGGCCGCGCCGGCGATCCCACCACCGCATTAAAATATCTAATATGAAAGCTCGGTCGTGTGTCCTACATTTACATACAAAATTTATTTTACATTACAATTAGATATATTTGTTTGCGTAATACAACATAGTTATTAGAAATATTTATTAAACATTTATCTGTATAACATATATTTTTATGTATGTCGTGGAAAACGATATCGTTAAATAATAAGTTGTTCATTTGATTATTATAATACGGAGGTAGTGGTAAACACCGTGACGTCACTTGTTTCTTTGTAATGGCGGCACGTGGACAGAGTCGTGTTGGAGAGTGGGCACGATGTAGAGAGGGCAGTAGTATTTGAGACGGCAACGAAGTCACTTCTCCAAAACGAAACTGTCGGTTTACCTTTTAATTGTTATAAGTGAAACTAGTGTAGTGAATTGTGATTACGGTAAATAAAGTGTTCTTAAAATTGCATTGAAAATTATTATTTTACGCTGCTTACAATATGAACCCTTTACCACCTAATCAAGACAATGACGGCCCTATCGCTCAGCCATCGCTGGCGCCGTCATCAGAAGTGGGATCTGAATCTCACTGGCGTACAATGTTCGAGATGCAGCAAAGAAATATGATGCAGCTGATTGAAGCAATTCGAACTCCCGTCTCACCGAAGATCTCTCTACCGGAAATAAATCCAGAGCAACCAGAGTCTGATCCACGTGCGTGGTGTGCTACTGTCGATATTTGCCTGGATGAACATCCACTGGAGGGAGGATCACTCATCATAGCTATAAGTAAAGCACTGAAGGGTAGCGCCTCGTCATGGTTATCGCAAATTTCACATGTGGGTATGACGTGGAAGCATTTTCGTGAACTGTTCCTGGCACGATATGATTTATCAGAAACACTTGCCGCGTCGTTTATCAGTGTGAATAACGGGAAACCAAAAGATGGTGAATGTCTTGCAGCATACGCAAGCCGATTGATGACGTCATTATTGGCAAGGTGGAAGAATTTGAGTCACGAAGAGATAGCTACCTCATATGTGCTGGCTCATATCGCTCAATTTGATTCGCGTCTGTACCGTATAGCATATACCAGTGAAATTACAACACGTAACAAATTGTTGCAAGAAGTAAAGGCAAGTGCGAGTCTGAAGCGAAAGTTTGATCGAAACAACGAATCCGCTGGACGTTCGGACGGACCGAACATGAAACGTTTCAAACCACAGAACGCTACTACATTTAAGTGTCACAACTGCGGTAAACCGGGACATAAAGCTGTAGACTGTCGTTCGAAGTCAACAAAATCGGACGTATCTACCGCCAATAAAGGACAAATATCATCGGCACCTTCATCTGGAACCGGTAAACGAGTGATTTGTTTTCGCTGCGGCGAGAACGGGCACATAGCATCAAACTGTCAGCGTGGCAATGCAGGTGCGAGCGGCGCGTCTACAGCAAACCGCGCAGGCTACAGCAATGGAGGCGCCGCGGCAGCGGAGCGACGCGTGGACAGTTGCGAAGTGGCTGGTGTATGTGGGCAGTTACAACAATCGTATTATTTTTATTTCGACTCTGGTGCCGAATGCTCTCTTGTTAAACAATCTGTCAGTCGTAATTTCATAGGTGAACGTTCGTTTGCGATTGTTCGTATACGGGGAATAGGTTTTTCTAGCGTAAACTGTACTGAACAAATTCTTTGCGACGTATTAATCGATGGTAATAGTTTACCCATTTTATTTCACGTGCTACCTGATAATTGTTTGAAGTATGATGTGATGATTGGTCGAGAAATTTTGAAACAGGGTTTTACAATTGAATTGACTTGTTCGTCTCTAATTATTTCAAAACAAAGGTCCATTGCTGCCTGTGGTTATGAATCAAAATCCATGCATAATCTTAATGATATTGACACAGATATGCAAAGTAAAGAACCATTGTTATCCTTGCTTAATGATTTTTCTCAAGCTTTTATTAATGGCCTACCCCGCACACGTGTCACATCTGGCGAATTAAAAATTAGGCTTCAAGACCCGAATCGGACTGTCTATCGTGGACCATATAGGCTAAGTCCAGATGAAAGGCAGATAGTGCGTTCGAAGGTTAAGGAGTTAATAGAAGCTAACATTATTCGTCCTAGCCAGTCTCCATTTGCGAGCCCTATCTTACTTGTCAAGAAACGTGACGGCTCTGATCGTATGGTGGTAGATTATCGCGAGTTGAACTCCAACACTGTGCCTGATAGGTTTCCCCTACCTCTTATATCAGACCAAGTGGCTAGGTTGTCAGGAGCGAGGTTTTACACATGTTTAGACTGCGCTAGCGGCTTAATCAAATACCTATCCGAGACCCCGATAGTATCGAGCGTACAGCCTTCATCACCCCAGATGGGCAGTTCGAGTATCTTGCAATGCCTTTCGGACTACGAAACGCGCCTAGTATATTCCAAAGAGCAGTGTCTAATGCCTTGGGAGACTTGATCTTCTCATATGTGGTTTTATACATGGATGACATCTTGATCCCGTCAATATCCGAGGACCAAGGTCTCTATAGGCTCCGCGAGGTGTTAGAAGCTCTGACTAAAGCCGGATTTTCTTTGAACATTACGAAGTGTTCCTTTCTGAAGCGTCATGTTGAATTCTTAGGCTATGATATCACTGCTGGAGAACTACGACCAAACCCTAGAAAGATAGAAGCTCTGACTAAATTACCACCCCCTGAGAACATTAATCAGCTGAGGCAGTTCATTGGACTTGCTTCATACTTTCGAAAGTTTATTAAAAGCTTCTCTCGAATTATGACCCCATTATTTTTGCTGACTTCAGCTAAGCAATTTACTTGGAAACAAGAGCATGAGCAGATAAGACAGCAGATAATCTTGACATTGACTACTAAACCGGTGCTGATGATTTTTAATCCTGATCTCCCAATCGAGTTACATACCGACGCAAGTGCTGATGGGTATGGCGCTATCTTATTTCAAAAGATCGATACTGAGCTCTGTGTCGTTGAGTACTTTAGTAAGCGAACCACAAAACCAGAGTCTAAATACCACTCTTACGAGTTGGAGACTCTAGCTGTCGTAAACGCTGTAAAGCACTTCAGACATTATTTGCAAGGTAGGCATTTCTATAAACTTGATGCCAGCCCCGTACCAATTAATATTGTTCAGGTATATGCGCCTACCGCTCAGTCAGATGAAGAGGTGTCAGACAGATTTTATGGCGAGCTCGACACCTTGTTACGCACAATACCATCCAGAGAAGTAACACTCGTGCAGGGAGACTGGAATGCAAAAGTTGGCAGCACAATGGATGACCCACTTAAAGGCACTGTTGTCGGTGGTTATGGTCTAGGTGTACGTAATGACAGAGGCGAAAAATTTCTTCAATATTGCATAGGAAATCAGTTGACTGTTATGAATACATGGTTTAAACAACATTCAAGGAGATTATATACGTGGATTTCTCCACAGGGCTATAGAAACCAGATCGACTTCATGACAATAAAGTCCAGGTGGCGTTCATCAGTTACCAATACTAAAACATTGCCAGGTGCTGATTGTGGCAGTGACCATCAGCTCCTTATCGCCGACTTCAGACTTCGCTTGAAAAGCACTCGACCTAAACCTCAGAAGGCTATGTCACTTAATAAACTGGCTCTAGACCACTTTCACAAGACCATTGATGACAAGATCAAATTACAGCCATGGGATCCTTTTGACTCTAGCGAATCTGACTGGAATACCCTGAAAGAGGTGGTTCTAGAAAATGCAAAGGAGAGTAGGGACCTATTTAAAATTGTGAAGAAGAAGGAAGAGTGGATAAGTGATGATTCATGGAAGCTGATTGGGGAGAGGAAGATGTTGAAGAGTGAAGGACTTGACACTAAGAATAAAATAATGCGATATAACCAGTTACATGCCGAAGTTCAAAGGTCTACGCGAAGGGATAGGGACGAGCACATCAACAAAATATGCAGTGAGATGGAGAAACATGTCAATAAGGCGCAGACAAAAGATCTGTTTATGAAAGTGAAACAACTGACTGGTACCTTCAAACCGAAGAGTTGGATAGTGGATGATGGTAGAGGTAACACCTTGACGGAACTGGATGATGTTTTGGAAAGATGGAGAAACTACTGTTACGAGCTATATCGGAATGAAGAGGGACATAATACCACTTCAAGATGGGTAGATCACGACAGGGAACCGGATATATTATTAGCCGAAGTGCAGGACGCCATTAAGAATCTAAAGCATAAAGCTGTGGGTCCTGATGGCGTGTCCGCAGCAATGCTTCAAAATCTAGGTTGCGAAGGAACTAAGATCATTCATCGGATATGCAACAAAATCTGGAGAACTGGGCAGTGGCCGACTGATTGGACACAATCCGCCGTTGTCCCACTTCACAAAAAAGGTTCCACAAGAAAGTGCGAAAACTACCGAACCTTGTCGCTTATGCCACACGCGAGTAAAATTCTCCTGCGTATTATAAATATCCGTCTTGCAGCTTTTATAGATCACCAGATACCGAGTGAGCAGTCCGGTTTTGTGGCCGGAAAGGGTACTCGCGAACAAATTCTGAATGTGCGCATCCTCATCGAGAAATGTCGCGAATTTAATAAGCCAATGATCTTGTGCTTCATTGATTATGCAAAGGCATTCGACTGCGTGCAATGGCGGACGATGTTTGATGTGCTTGTGGAGATGGGCGTTCCTGAACACCTTACTTTTCTGATACAGAATCTGTACCTTGAAGGCTCAAGTTTCGTGAAACTGGAAGACCACAAATCTAAGTCCTTCCTTACTGAACGAGGAGTTCGTCAGGGCTGTATTCTGTCACCGAAATTGTTTAACTTGTATGGTGAATATATTATGAGGAAAGCATTAAATGCCTGGGACGGCGGCGTGGCAGTGGGTGGTCGCAAGATCAGCAATCTTCGATATGCAGATGACACGACATTAGTTGCGTCGAGTGAAGAGGAAATGGAAGTTATCCTGAGGAAAGTTGAAGTTGAGAGCGCCAAACTCGGTCTTAAAATTAACCATTCTAAAACGAAAATAATGGTGGTAGACAGAGCACAGGCACTTCCCACTACTGATGCACTCGGTGGTTATGAAAAAGTTAACGAGTTTGTATATTTGGGGTCGCTGATCACGAGTGACGGTAGCTGCACGGATGAAATTCGACGCAGGGCCGGTATGGCTAAAAGTGCGATGGCTAACCTCGACAAAATATGGAAGAACCGTGGTATTCGTCGTACCACCAAAGTGCGCTTGGTGCGAGCTCTGGTTTTCTCCATATTCTTGTATGGGGCCGAAACTTGGAGCTTGAGAAGTCGAGATAGCGGTAAGATCGACGCTTTTGAAATGTGGTGTTGGCGAAGATTACTACGTATACCTTGGACCGCCATGAGGACTAATGAGTCTATCTTAATTGAACTTAAGATCACCACACGACTCTCTTCACTATGCCATGAAAGAGCGCTTACCTTTTTCGGGCACATAATGCGGTCAAGCAAGCATAGCCTGGAAAAGGACATAATCCTAGGTCAAGTGGAAGGTAGACGAGCTCGAGGCAGGGCACCTATGAGATGGTCGGACGCTATTAAGAAGGCTGTGGGCGGTAGCATGCACCGTGCGGTCCATACTGCGTACGACCGAGCTTTATGGAGGAGCTTGATATGTGGTCGCGATCCTCAGCAGTGAGGGACCGAGGAAGAAGAAGAAGAAGGCATTTCGAAGTCATTACTGATTGTAATTCGTTAAAAGCCTCGCGAAACAAAGTCGATATTACACCACGTGTGCATCGTTGGTGGGCTTTTCTTCAAGCTTTTGATTTTGAAATCAAGTATCGTGAGGGTCGTCGTATGGCTCATGTTGATTTCCTCTCACGGAATGCTTTACCTCTTTCTTCTAACTGTTCTAGTTTTCCAAGAGTCGAACAAAAACGTGTCGATCTCTCTACCTTATCTGAAAACTGGTTATTGGCAGAACAGCTGCGCGATCAGGAAATTAAGTCTTTGGTTACTAAATTAAAGGAAGGCGGATTTTCACCCGATATTGCTAAGACTTACGAGATTCGCTCAGGTGTTTTGCATCGCAATGTGCAGAGAAACAATCGTACTCGTTGCCTTCCGATAGTTCCTCGGGCTTTTCGTTGGTCGGTAATTAATCACGTCCATGAATCACTTATGCACCTTGGATGGGAGAAAACACTTGAAAGAGTATACGAACACTATTGGTTTGAGCATATGGCTAAGTATGTCCGCAAATTTGTCGATGGCTGCATAACATGTAAGGTGTCAAAATCTCATTCAGGACGTGTGCAAGCTGAGCTTCATCCGATCCCCAAGATAAGTGTTCCATGGCATACAGTACATGTTGACATAACTGGCAAGCTTAGTGGCAAAAATGATGCCAAAGAATACGTCATAGTTTTGATTGACGCTTTCACTAAGTTTGTACTTATGTACCATACTCTCCGCATCGATTCTGCTTGCGCTATTAGAGCCCTTAAATCTAGTGTATCCTTGTTTGGGGCTCCGACTCGAGTGATCGCTGACCAGGGTCGGTGCTTTGCCAGCAAGGATTTTAAAGATTTTTGTGCTTCTCATGGCATTTCTTTACACTTGATCGCTACCGGATCAAGTCGCGCCAACGGCCAAGTAGAAAGAGTTATGAGCACATTAAAAGGTCTGCTCACTTCGGTGGAGATGTCTGATAGGTCTTGGCAAGAAGCCCTAGAGGATATCCAACTTTCTTTAAATTGCTCCGTTCATCGCGTAACCGGGGCGAGTCCACTTGAGCTTTTGATTGGGCGCGTAGCTAGACCATTAAATCTTTTAACTTTTAATGACTCTGAACCGGAAATAGACATTAACAAGACAAGAGAGCAAGCGGCAACCAATATAGAAAAGAGTGCTAGTTATGAGAAATCTAGATTTGATAGAAATAAGGCTAAATTAGAAAAGTTTAATATTGGTGACTTAGTTTTGATTCAAAATGAAGAGAGAAACCAGACAAAGTTAGACCCCAAATATAGGGGACCGTTAAAAATTGTAGAGTTACTCGATGGTGATCGTTATACGTTAAAATCTTTAACTGGTAATAGAACTTATAAGTACGCTCACGAACGTTTACGAAAGATTCCTCTAAGTAATGTACCTGCTGAATTAGAATTGTCTGACATTGAAGAAGGCGAAGAAGGTACCTCCGCCAGTAACTAGAGCACATACTTGCTAGCTATTTGGTCGCACTGCACGCACTAGTCTGTAGTCGTAACTGCAACCCACTCGGTGAGTTGTTCAGAGGGTGATGGGCAGCTAGTGGCGTGGCGGGGACCCGGGTCTCAAGATGAGACTATTGTTGTGTGTAGGTCATATTATATTGGCCTGGGAGTCGCAGACTCTAGATGAAGTTTTGGTCGTATCACATGACGTGATGACGATACGAGTGGCAATATTAAAGTTGTAATTAGCTGCTGAGGCAGCTGGGCTATGAGCGTTGTATGTGATCTCGTTATAGCAGTATTAGATTTTGATAATTTTGAGGCTTAGAGCCCTATGAACCTTATGAACCCTTTACCACCTAATCAAGACAATGACGGCCCTATCGCTCAGTCGGGGGACCTGTAATGAATTGTTCCAAGTAACCGACTCCCGACTGCAATTAAATAATCGGTTAATTACAAATATTTGACTTGTTTTTAATTTTTAGTTCACTTTTTTAATATTTTTTTGACATGGCAGGCGTTTTTTAATTTTTTGAATTATATTTATTTTATTAACGGTATTTCAAGCCCTGCTAGTAGGTGAACGCTGAACAGACATGACAGTTAAGAATATTCTCAGTAGAAGAAGTCGCCGCAGAAACTTGTTTCAATCAAGCACGCAGCGTAGTTCGGAGAATAAGTTAGCGCATGAGCGTTAAGTTAGTAGACAGCTATACCTGTAGCGTTGAAGGATCGACTTGAACGCGTAGATCTATACGACGACCCAGTCTTGAATGAGTGGCGAGCCGTGAGTCATCAGCAACAATACCGCGGCACAAGCGGGATGGCAATTATACACTCGGAGCGTTCTCTTCTCGCGGGGGTGAAGACCGTCAGGAGGGCACGCCGTAAGCTCGCACCTCGCTAGCTACTCCGTGTATACGATATTATAAGTTTTTATTACGACGGTAAAGTTGATAATACAATGCACAGTATTAAATAAACAAGTATTAATTTTAATTTAACTTGAAACACGTCCACTCTCAGACACTGTCTTGGGCTCTGTTTAGCTATTATGTCCATTTTGATCTGATCTTGATTTTGTGGCGTGGCAACACTTTATTTACTATCCTTAACCTAAACTATAATTAAAGTACCTAGTCTAATATTTGGAAATTGTAATGTTAATATATATATTATACTATACCTAAATACATAAATATGTACATAAAAATATATGTTATACAGATAAATGTTTAATAAATATTTCTAATAACTATGTTGTATTACGCAAACAAATATATCTAATTGTAATGTAAAATAAATTTTGTATGTAAATGTAGGACACACGACCGAGCTTTCATATTAGATATTTTAATGCGGTGGTGGGATCGCCGGCGCGGCCTACCTGCGCCCGCGCATCGTTCTGCCGTGTTCGTGATCCCTCGCCAGTCGAATACATGTCTCGAGGCGCATTGCATGTCGCTCGCCGCTCCGTCGTATGTTCTCGATATACCTACCACTTTCGCTTTCTTACTGTCTAGATCTTTCTCGTTTCTCCTTCTATTCCATTCTATCGTGAACTGCTGTGAACTTTATCCTTCTTAATAAACTGTGGACTTGGTGCTGTGTATACGCTTTTACCTTAAATTACCCGCACACCTACCTACATTGGTGACCCCGTACGAACACGATCATGGACAGGACAGGTCAAGAAAAAAGCGGAGATCAACATGCTAGTGACAGAGCTTCCGAACCTGTCGCCCCTCTGGAGATACATCGAGTCGCCGTGCGAATGCCACCCTTCTACCCTGAAAAACCGGGATTATGGTTCGCGCAGCTGGAGAGTCAGTTCGTCTTGGCTGGTATCACCGTGGACGCAACTAAGTTCCACTACGCCATGGGACAGCTCGACCTAATATACGCAACAGAAGTAGAGGACATAATCACCGCTACGTCAATGCCGAACAGGTACGAGAGGCTGAAAGCTGAGCTCATCAAACGGCTCTCCGCAACGCGAGAGACGAAAGTGCTACAGCTCCTGACTCATGAGGAGCTAGGAGATAGAAAGCCGTCTCAGTTTCTTAGACACCTGAAGCATTTAGCGGGACCAGACGTGCCGGAAGAGTTCTTGAGAACAATTTGGACTAGCTGATTACCAGGCAGCACCCAGTCTATCATAGCGTCCCAGTCCAAGGCAGCACTGGAGGAGGTCGCGGAATTGGCAGACAGAATTCACGACGTCGTACCCACTACCCCACAAGTAGCAGCAGTGTCCAGTTCCAAGAGTAACCCGTCAGATGAGACGGCGTGCCAAATAGCAGCGCTCACAAGACAGGTGCAGGAGCTATCATCGAAGGTCGACAGGATGTCGCGATCAAGACAAAGGTCTACCAGTCGGGGCCGCAGCCACGATCGCTCATCATCGAATAGGTCCCAGCGTAACTATGACAGGTACCCAACGTGCTGGTACCACTACCGTTTCGGCGAAAAAGCTAAAAAGTGTGTTAAACCTTGTGACTACGCGGGAAAAGCATAGGACAGTCGGTCATGGCGGCCGACGGCTGTCCAACTACTGGTCGCTTATTTATTTATTTATTTATTTAATAATTTATGTACACACACAGAAGTTAAAAGGACAATAATTACATATTTATAGATGATGTACAAAGGTGCCGCTTATTTCTTAAGAAATCTCTGCCAGCAGACCCGCGAAAGGAGAAGTCGTGAATATTGGCAGTCATTGTGTGTGACTCAATTAACTACAATTATAAAATAGTCATAAACAACATACATACACGTACATAAATAAATATACACAAATACTATATATAATTAATATATATATAAATAAATATAATAAGAATATATATAATTACTCAATTACAAGGAGAGATAGTGCTCTTTTATGCGTTTCTTAAAAATAGAGAGAGATTTGGAATCACGGATGTTAGGCGGAAGCGAGTTCCAAAGTCTTACTGCGTGAACGGTAAAGGAGTAGGAATAGAAGTCAGTGGAGTGGGATTGGAAGTGTAACAAGGATTTTATTTGCGTTCTGCAAGGGACATTAGGAGGACGGGTAAAAGTAAAGCGTTCGCGCAGATAAGAGGGATATGTCGGGTTGTGTAGGACATTGTAGAGGAGGCATAAAATGCGAGTGTTCCGGTGAAGACGGATTGGGAGCCACTTGAGCTGCTTGCGAAGGTGAGACACGTGGTCATATTTACGTAGACCGAATACAAAACGAATGCACAAATTTTGCAAGCGCTCAAGTTTATTGAGGAGCTCCTCATTAGCATCCAGATAGCAAGCATCAGCGTAGTCGATAATAGGTTGAATGACAGATAGGGCTAATGAGATCTTAGTTTGGAGAGGTAGGAAGTGTTGAAGTGATTTAAGGGAATGAAAAGAAAAGTGAACTTTACGGCTAACTTCGGCAACTTGAGGACGCCACGAAAGATTCGCATCGATCATAATTCCCAGGTCCTTTACAGTATCCGAGAAATCGATCAGGATTCCATCAAAGTACAGACGCGCCATCGATGATACGTTGATCCTACTCCGCATATTCTTGCTTCCTATGATAATGGCCTGAGACTTTGATGGATTCACTTTAAGACCATAGGAATGAGCCCAGGAACATATGGAGGCCAGATCTTGGTTAATGGCTGCAATAGCAGAGTCTGCTTCAGCCACTCCAAAGTGGCGATAAAGCTGCAAGTCGTCTGCGTAAAGATGGAAGTTAGAAGAAATTACTCTAGTAACAGAGTTGATGAAAATAGAGAAGAGAAGAGGAGAAAGGACGCCACCCTGGGGAACACCCGCCGTGAGGTCACACCAATCGGAGTAAGAGTCTTCAAGGCGAACACACTGCGCGCGACCTCGAAGATAGGAATCTAACCAGGCTAGGGAAGTAGAAGAGAAATTTAGGGATTTGAGGATGCCAAGTAGCACATCAAAGTCTACCGAGTTGAAGGCGCTGCTGAAGTCTAGCAAGACAAGGACCGTCATCATCTTATTCTCCATTGCCCAGCGTATATCATCAGTCACCTTCAACAGGGCAGTGACAGTGCTATGTCCAGAACGGAAACCAGACTGGTAAGGAGAAATGAGTGAATTTGACGTTAAAAAACCAGTGATCTGCCTGTGAACGATATGCTCGAGTACCTTGGAGAGGTAAGGAAGGATTGAAATGGGTCTGAAGTGAGATGATAGAGAAGGTTTGGAGATCTTGGGTAAGGGTATAATATGTGCCTGTTTCCAGGCGGATGGGAAATTACAAGTATATAAGGAGTGATTAAAAATGTGGGTCAGGATCGGGAGCAGACAGGGAAGTATGAGACGAATCATTCTCGAGCACACATCATCACTACCAACTGCATTGGAGGATATTGCAAGCAATGATTTTTCAACGTCAACCTCAGAAACGGAGCTAAAAGAGAAAAGGGCGCAGTTTGGTAACGGCAAGCTCATAAGTTGTGAGAGAGTACAGGTTTTGACATTAAAAGCTAAATGGATAGGTGGTAAAGAGAGAGAGTGGTTTAAATCATTTAGATTAATGTCTTTACAGGAGCTAATTAATGATTTGCCGATACCAACAGATTTTAAAAATTTCCAAACATCGGAAGAATTACGATTAATGAGTGATTCGTGAAAGTAGCGTCTTTTGGCATCTCTACACAGACGACTGCAACGATTGCGCAGAACCTTGTAATATTCAAGGAACACATCAGACGGCCTACCCTTGAATTTAGATTTAGCTTTATCTCTGCGGGCCATGAGAGTTCGTATTTCAGCTGTTATCCATGGTGCTGGCTTATGCTTGATTTTAATTCGTCGAATTGGTGCATGTTTGTCGAATAAACCAAGAACCATGGAATTCAGGTAATACACTTTTTGGTCCGTACCGGGGCTATCAGTGACAGGTGACCAGTCAAGTGCGGTAGCGTCGGCTTGTAAAGCTTCGATGTCTATGGCATTGTAGTTTCGCAGGTTACAATACTGTGGCTTAAGCTTAGGAGTGCGAACACGATACGATAAGAAGATAAGATCGTGGTAAGAGAAAGTTGCCGTAAGTTGGCCGTGTTTAGTTACCTTGTCTGGGGAAGAGACAATCGCAAGGTCTAATAGAGAAGGAGTACAGTTAGGAGAAAAGTGAGTAGCAGAGAGGGGCAAGACATGTAAATCATAAGAGGAAAGGAGAGAAGTAAGTCTGGAAGAACGAGAATCGTTCTTAAGCAGACATGTGTTAAAATCGCCCATAATGATAACCTGTTTATAAACAGGACACAATTCACTTAGAGTGGAATCAAACGAGCTAAAATAGTCGATTCGTAAGTTAGGGGAATAGAAGACAGCAAGGAGAATCTTAGAAGTTTTTAAAGAAATTTCAAGAAAAAGGTATTCAGCTGACTCGGAATATAAAGAGGGTGAGGCCAGAACAATTTTATACGATAAATCGGCTCGCAAATAAATTGCAACACCTCCGCCTCCTTTCCCGGTTCTGTCATTACGAATAAGAACAAAGCCGGGAAGAAGAAATTGAGTAGAGAGGAGTGAAGGTTTAAGGAAAGTTTCAGATATCAAAATTGCGTCTACATTTGCATTGCTAAAAGATGCCAGAAGGTCGGAATAGTGACTCGGAACACTCTGGGCATTAATATGCACAATGTTAAAGTTATTACGTCGGTCAGAGAAAATGGACGAAATTTGATCGTGTAAAGTGGGAGAAGGAGAAGAATTCAAGTCATCCGCACTAACATAACCGCAGGATTCAGAAGAGCAGGAAAAAAAACTATCATTAAGCTCATCAAGAGCATCCATGAGCTAAATAAATAAATAAATAATTATAAATAAATAAATATAAGTATACTAATATTTAACAGGGAATTAGTATAAACAAGTAGCAATACCAACGACCACCCTTTCTCGCTGGTAAATTGATAAAATAAAACATAAAAATAAACACAAAGAACAAAAACAATTACAAAAATAAAATATAAAATTACGTTTAGAAATTAAAAGTCATGAAGCTAAACAGTTGAGAAATATAACGCTCACTCGCAACCACACACACGGCATAACGAAACGCAGCATGATCCGCATGACATGTCAACTTGACATGTTATGACATCTGTCACTAGAAAATAACCACAGAGCAAAGCAGTTTATAAAATAACAAAATAATGTACATTGTACGGGAGGTTAGCTAAGTAGTTAAGTTTAAAAATAGCGATGCAACAGTCTAAAATTAAATATTATCTATGTGAACAACAGAATTTAGAAGTACCTACAAAAAGAAATGTATAAAATTTAAAAGTAACGAGATAAAAGTTTACGAGAAGTTAAATCATAGTACCGACATGCAGAAAGTGATTGAGAATGCGCTAAAGATAGAAATAAAGTGCAGGAAGTTGTGAACCAGAGTGTATAACGCCTTAAGTACCGGCGCCTGGCTTTTCGCTGAGCCTTGGAGGTTTCCTGGGCGACTTTAGGAGAACCAGGATCGGAGTCGGCGGACTCGACGGCGCCAGATGGGAAACGGGTCGTCAACTCGTTGAGCTCACCTACCGTCTCAATCTTCCGCCGAGTTTTGTCAGGGCAAAGGATCACTATCTTGCCCTCAGTGGTCCAACAATTCTTGACGCCAAAATGTTTTCTAGCAGCAAGAAAGGCTTGATGTCGAGTCTGGGTCAGGAACTCAGAAACAGTGATTCCCGTGCCCTTTAGCTGTTTCTTTCCATCCCAAACAAGTTGCCGATGCTCGACTTTGAAGAATCTCACCAGGATGGGTCGAGTCTTTTGTCTGGATGAGCCCAGGCGGTGACAAATATGCAAGGTATTGCAATCCTTTAAATCTGCTAGCATTAACTTGCCCGTAACAATGTCACTCACCAGTTCATTCAGATTTTCTTGTGGTTTCTCAGGCACCCCATGAAGCAGCAGCACTTTTCTTCGCATGAAAGTCTCATGCCTGTCGAAACCATGACCGAGCAACTCAACCTGGGCTTTCAGCTTTGAGAGTGCTTGCCAGACAAAGGTCTTGAAATCCCTAAATTCACTGCCGATGGAGGCGATGCTGACCGCTGGTGAGCCTGTTCCTGCAGAAGCCTTAACAAGCTTGTCCTCATACTCAGCCATGCGGGAACAGAAGAGTTTCTCCAGATCAGCCAAACTGCTTGAGAATTTGCTGTCCATATTTTGTAATTTTTGTGTTTAATAAAAATTTTAAATAGCAAGAGGGTGGTGCAGGGAACTTGCTAATTGTTTTTCATTTAATTATGTACTTAATTAAGTTGTAAATGAATTAATATTGAGGAGCACACTAAAACACGTCAGTTCGCTGTGACTACCCACAGAGGAAAAAAAAAAGTTATTTGTTACAGACATTAATACAAAAATGCAATTTTTAGTGGATACCGGCAGTGATTTGTGTGTTTTCCCTCGTAAGGCATTAAAGGAGCATAGAATAAAAACAAAGTTTGAATTATGTGCCGCTAACGGGTCAATAATAAATACATACGGCTATGCTCATTTAATAGTTAACTTGGGGTTGCGCCGCGACTTTGCCTGGCGATTTATTGTAGCGGACGTAACTAAAGCAATAATAGGTGTGGACTTCTTATCCTTCTATGACTTAATTGTAGATGTTAGAAGTAGACGCCTTATAGACGGTAATACTACGCTCTCGACCGCGGCTTTGCCTGTCCGAGCGTCGGAAAATATTTCTTCGGTAAAGGTATTGTTTGGTAACACTAGCACACTATCCAGACATCACTCGCCCATCCGGTATACACCGTACACCGAAACACAACACCGTCCACCACATCCGTACTACATCCGGGCCACCCGTTTCTTGTGGACCACGGAGGCTCGCACCTGACAAACTTAAAATTGCAAAGGCTGAGTTTGAGGCGATGTTACAGAATGGTACCTGTCGTCCTTCAGAGTCACCTTGGGCGTCACCCCTTCACCTTGTGCCCAAGAAAGACAATGGCTGGCGTCCTTGTGGTGATTACCGCTTGTTGAACGCGCGTACCATACCTGACAGATATCCCATTCGCCATATTCATGATTTTGCTCACAATCTTTCAGGCTGTACAGTATTCTCGACTATTGATATGGTTAAAGCATAATATAACCAAATACCAGTTTCTGAGGAAGACGTCCAGAAGACCGCCATAACAACGCCGTTCGGACTTTATGAATTTCCGTTCATGACGTTCGGACTTCGTAATGCCGGACAGACGTTTCAGCGTTTTGTGGACGAAATGCTCCGGGGACTGGACTTTTGCTTCCCATATCTCAACGATTTTTTGGTGTACTCGAAGGACCAGCAGACCCATGAACAACACCTGCATCAGCTCTTCACCAGGCTCGAAGAATATGGTATGGTTATAAACACTTCTAAGTGCGTCTTTGGCGCCCCTGAGGTGTCTTTCCTAGGTTATACCATATCGGCAGAGGGCACAAAACCGCAGGCAACGAAGGTCGAAGTGATAAAGAAGTACCCTGCACCGAAGACGGTAAGAGAATTACGCAGATTTTTGGGCATGACGAATTTTTACAGACGGTTCATACCAAACGCTGCTATGCATCAAGCCCCTCTAAATGCACTGCTGGTCGGCTCTGTTAAGGGATCTAGCCCTGTGCATTTTGATGAGGATCAGCTTAAAGCCTTCGAAGCCTGCAAAAATGAGCTTTGCCAGGCGACCATGCTGGCCCATCCAGATTGTGGGGCTAAACTCGCTGTTGTAACAGATGCCTCGGATACGGCGATGGGAGCAGTTTTACAACAGCAGCAAGGTAATTCCTGGCAGCCGCTGGCGTTCTTTTCGCGAAAGCTAAGTCCCTCACAACAAAAATATTCTCCATATGATCGAGAACATTTAGCGATCTATGAGGCTATTAAATATTTTCGCCATATGATCGAAGCTGCGGATTTTATTGTCTATACGGATCACAAGCCGCTTATTTATGCATTTCAGAAGCATAAAGAAAATTGTTCACCGCGACAGTTTCGACATCTTGATTTTATATCACAATTTCAGAACAGATATCAGGCACATCTCGGGAAAGAACAATGTTGTAGCTGATAGTCTGTCGCGAATCGAAGAGATCACATTACCAGATGATCTAAAACAGCTCGCGGCATCCCAGCTTACGGATGGAGAGCTGAAACACCTCTTAGCTAATAATACATCTTTGCAGCTCAAAAAGGTAACGTTGTTGGATCCAGATGTCGAAATATACTGCGACGAGTATAATAATATACAAAGACCGTATGTGACTAGAGAATTCCGTAGGCAAGTATTTGATAGTCTCCATAACCTTAGCCATCCAGGGGCCAACGCTACGACCAAACTGGTAGCAGACAGGTACGTATGGCCGGTAATCAGGAAAGATTGCAGGGAGTGGACGCGTAGCTGCATAGCTTGTCAGCGCTCGAAGGTGTCGCGGCATAATACCTGACCCCTTGGGAACTTCAAGCTGCCGCAAGCCAGATTTGCGTTCATCCACATTGATTTAGTAGGACCTTTGCCACAGTGTCAAGGCTATCGATATTGCCTCACAGCAGTAGATCGCTTTACCAGATGGCCCGAGGCGATACCACTATTGGACATTTCTGCAGACACTGTGGCCAAGGCTTTAGTCATATTTATTTTATTTAATACCTTTTAGTGAACAACACAAAAACATGACACAACACAAAAAAAAATCGTTTGGAACCCTTTGCAGGCGATTTCGACTCACACTTGACCATTTTTTAATGTCCACATAGCCTATGTCACTCGGGATAACTCAAAGCTTCTAATGATACCACAAACATTGAAATCGGTCAAGCCTTTTAGAAGTTATGGTGGAATAAAGAAACTCACAAACATACATACATACATACATACATACATACATACATGAACCCTGAAAACATAACACTCCTTTTTGGGCAGTCGTGTAAAAATATGGTATCGTTACAGCCTTTTGATGCAGATATCGTTAACTAATAAATAACGTTATAGTATTTAACGTTATATCTGGCACATTTTATCGTTAAAAATACGTAACTTTAAAATTAAGCTATCGAAAATTGTATCGTTATGATTTAGTTTTGTTACCGTCGCGTCGCTCTCGTCCAATCGTAAAAGAATGTCAGACTGCATCGACGACGCTAAGACTGTGCTGTACGATTATTTGCGTGTTTAATATTCTCTTTGCTATTCTGTGTTGTGCTTGGTCTTGTGAATATACATGGTTGGTTTGTCTACCCGTAACGTACAGACGTAAAAGCGAATTTGACTAAAGCCTTTTCTTTAGCCTCAAAATGGGTAAGTTCAATAAAATTATCATTGATTATTTGGTGAAGCAAATTTTCTATAAGGTGCTATAAAAATATCTGCCACGGCTTTAATGGGAGGTAGTATTGTGTTTATAGATTATAATAGTAAAGTTAAATTATTGATTATATTTATCATATTTTTTTTGTCATCCCGTGTCATAAGCTGTTGCCGCACCGCACCGAATTCAATTATTTCGCAAAACGCCGCCGCCGCCGTTCATACACTGTTGCCATTCCTATCAAAGGATGCCGCCGCGCGCCGCCGCCGTGCGCGCCGGCACGGGCGCCGGCCGCTCGGTTTTTTGTTTTTGTAGATAAGTAGGTACTTGGTAGGGAGTAAGTAAATAACGGTAAATACGGTGCAATTGTTGTAAATAAAATAAAATGATTAACTTTTAAACACGCCAAATTACTGTAATTTATCGTTATTCGATATTAATCTAAGTAGGTACCTACTGTTTGGTTTCTTAGATTTACGCGAATGTAAGACATTGAAATAAAACTACTTTTTTACGGATTTAACATCCGTAAAAAAATAGTTTTATTTCAATACCTACTGTTTATAAATAATAAGAAAAAAAATGCGATTCTTACACTAACTTGACAGTCACACAAGTTTATCATCTTATTTACCTACGTCAGTTTTTTTGAAGAATGCGGTAGCTGGTAAGTAGTTGCACTTTTAAAACACTTGTATGCCTGCGTATTATTGCGTACCTAGTAGATTATGTAGTGACGAACTAGTCAGCTGATTACAGTTTTCATTCACAGAAAAAATGGAAAGAGATAGCAGTTGTTTTCATTGACCGTCACATTGCGCGTAATTTGTGAACCACGTTATGCAGAAGCTAAAACGGTTACAGAATCCACCTCCGAAAAGACCTGTTCAGACTGTGTTATATTTAATAATAACTGTGTTGGTAATGATGGAAGAAATGAGAATTTTATACGCCTACTACAAGAAGAATTACAATTTATCCAACCTTGCATGCGGACACGTGTATATGCGAAAATTTTACATTTTGTAGACACTATCAGAAATAGTCACTCTAGTGAAATAGATTTAACAGAATCAGAGAAAAATAATTAAACTTACAATATGATCGATTGCAGTTTAGCATATCGTGAGTGATTGGTACCGATTAAACTAAATCTATAAAAAGAAACCAACAAAGTTTAGTCAAGTCTTTATCAATAGAGACACCTACTGTCTACACGACTCCCAGTGATCAGCTACCGTTACTTAAATTTATGAGAAAGTAGAAAATAACCTTGTTTTTTCTTGTCCCTATTAAGTTAGAATATACAGGATGTCCTAAAAGTATGGTATGCTGAAGCCAAGAGATAGAATAGAAGACCCCTAGATAATCGCGACTAACTCCTATGTATGTATGTTTTACGATTTTTCTTAGTTTTCGAGTTATGATTGGTTTTGGTTTTTTTAGGGGTGCTAATTAAACAGGCTTCTTTTTAATATCATTATTCGCCCCCAAAAATGTATGTTGCCTTCTAAATTACTAAGTCAGCCACAATTAACGAGCATCTAAATAATACTATCTTAGCCACTAGTTATCTTCTATGTAAACCACTCTAAATACAACTCAGCATAATGATTATTTCTTAGCATCTAAATTTGTAGCATGCATTCTAACAGTAAACTTCTAAAATACTATTAAATGACATCAAAAAATATATTTATTTAGCTTCTAACTTTTTAACTCAGTACGTTTAAAATGTAACTCATCCCATATTAATTGATTGTCAAAATTTTGCTAAAAATGTCATCAAATAGTCGGTATATTGGCCACTAATATTATCAGAAGCTATTGAGGAGAGACAAAATAAAAGACTTTATTTTTAACCGACTTTAAAAAAGGAGGAGGTTCTCAATTCGGATGTTTGTATGTTTTTTTTTTTTATGTTTGTTGGCGCATAACTCCGTTGCTTTCCAACCGATTTGAAATATTTTTTCTTTGTTGGAAAGGGTATACTTCCCAAATGGTCCCATAGTCACCAAGTCGGGATCCGATGATGGAATCTTGGCGAAATCGAGGGAACTCTTAAAATTTTATAGGAAAACGTTCCACCTCGCTTTTTTTTTCGACAGCTGACCTTCTTGCGATTCCTCGTCAGAACAGTACAGTGGTACTTCATTTTCACTTTTAGACGTCATAACTAATTATTACTCATCGAAAACTTTAATTTAATTACAGCGAAAACAATTGCAATACGGCACGAACGACAATAAACAATTACACGTGAACAACTCAACTTGTCGTCACATGAATCGAATGGCTCACTCTCATGCAGTGGCTATTTTCACGATAAAAGAATATGATGTATTATTTTACATGCTAAGTTATAATAAATTATGTTTTCTGTAGAAGCTTGAATTATATTTTTTTGAGGACATTGCGTTGAAGCTGTAAAACGTAAAATGGTGACGAGATGTAAAATCCGAGGCCGAGTTAGTAAATTAGGTGGCAATGCATAAATAAGAAGGACAAGTCACAATAATTGATGATCTTTACTTGGCGCTTTCTATACAATATTTAGTGGGCGTTGTAAAAGATACGAATTAGTTTATTAGAGGCTATGTCATTTTCCCGTTGCTTAGTTATAAAATTAGAAGTTTAATCACATGTCCAATAAATAATTTTGTGGCTAGACTTATAATTTCCCTTTTTTTAGTACCTAGGATTGAAAAGAAAAAAGTGATTTAGTTTTTTTTACTTTAGCCTTCAATGATTTTATAAACTGTTTTGTTACGCGAGAATTTTTTTTTTGTTGCTCTGTGTTTACATCTGAGGACAAATCTGAGGTCACATTGACCCAGCAAAATGAGAAAAAAAAATCTAGCCTACATCTATGCTATCGACATCACTGTACACAGAAATATCTTAAATATCAGAAAATGTTTAAAACAGAACTAAAAAAATCGTAACTCGAAAACTACGAAAGATCGTAGAACATACATAGGGGTTATTCGGATTCGTCTAGGGATAATCTATCTCTGGGCTCCAGCTGTACTACACTTTTTGGGTCATATAGGTAGATAGGCAGTTAGAGATATCCAGTTAGATATGTTTTATACCAGTTGTGCATAGGTTTATGATTCAATATAAGTAATTCATTCTATAATCAGGTATTTTACATTAATAATAATGACAAGAAGTGTGTACTATAGCAGTAGGTATATACTAAAATCCGTTTTTTAATCTCTGAGACAAAATTGACGGGAACAAATGTGAAACTTGTAAATTTTAGAAACATTTTTTTTCAAATTTGACGTTTCGCGCATGTCAATTCAGTCTGGGGTCTGGGGTCAGGGATTTTGAAACGAACTTTAGTGGTTGTTAAATTTATGAAAAAGGTATAGGAATAGAATAAATAAATCAAAGTCAATTTAAATTATAAAAATATATATTTCGAGCTTCAAAACGATACATTAATCTTTAATGTTGATTAATAATAATAATTTATTTTATTTATTTCAACACCAGCTTATACAAAAGGAGAATGACCATTTCCAGTATCGCTTCAATCCAAATTGTGCCATAAGTTGGTGATAACCATAATTCCTTTTTTTAATTTAAAAACCTAGATCAATTAGTAGATAACCATAACTTCCCCGGACAAAAACTGATAAAAATAAAAGTTGTTTTGTATGTAGTTACCTCTATATCAACTTTCCGTACATTCCTACCTACACTCTAATGTCAATCATTGACACCTCAAACATGTCAATCAATATGTTTAGTTGCTATGTCATATTTTAATTTTTCTTTGTGGTTATTACTTATCGACTACGATATAAGGTGATCGTGAGACAGAGACTCCATATTACTATCATTGTAATTTATTTTGTTGTGAGATATAGACTCTATTACTTAATTTCATTATGGAAAGTTCAGTTCGCCGGTGTTTTCATTGTTCACTTCGGCTGCGGCATTTGAGCTGGCAGTCGTTGAGAGAAGTCAGTGACGAAATCTACAATACTCTGGCCTCTTGGATTTCACCCACAGCAGTAAGTTATAATAATAATATACAATTTTACGCGAATATTTTGAGCAAAAAATAAAAGTGACGGTTACCCACTGCATTTAGCCGCACTTAGTCATATTAGGTAAACTACGGCAAAATGCGGGGAATTATTAAAAAAAAAAATACTACATTTAAAAGTACCTTAATTATACTTTATATTAAGATATATTACATTGTGGCACAATATATTTGACAGTGATACTAAGTGCCATAGTCACTTGGTCATTCTCCTTTATAACAAAAAACATTCTTATGAACTACTTATGGCCGGGAATCTATACACTTACATAATTGTTTGTTTGACGGGCCTGTTGTTCTAGTGGTTAGTGACCCTGACTGCTATACCGGAGGTCGTGGGTTCGATTCCCACCCAGGACAAATGTTTGTGTGATGAGCACGATCATTTGTTCTGGTTGTCTGGGTGTAATTTATCTATAACTAGCTGTTGCCCGCGACTTCGTCCGCCTTAATTTCTGTTATTATGATCGCGATGAAGAAATTTAAAATCAAAAAAAAAAGTATTTCTGCGTAAATTATAATTTTAGTTAATATTATGTTGATAAAACTCTAGCCAATAATTGGTAATAATGCATTAATTTCGACCAAAATTGATTACCTTAAAAAAGTTTATAGTGAGTCAATCTTAAAAGATAGACATATACCGTCGCGGACACTTTTTTAGATCATTTAAAGAGGAACAATTCATTCTTACATATTTTTTAGGTAACTCAAACCGTTTACGTAGCGCACGCATCGGAAGCCGTCAAAAATGAATCGTTTTCCCAGTTTTTGCAACATTTTTCACTGCTGCTTCGCTCCTATTAGTAGCAGCGTGATGTTATATACCCTAAAGCCTTCCTCGATAAATGGACTATCCAACACAAAAAGATTTTTTCAAATCGAACCAGTAGTTCCTGAGATTAGCGCGTTCAACCAACCAAACAAACAAACAAACTCTTCAGCTTTATAATATTAGTATAGATATGTATGTATTTAGAAATATTTAGAAATATACAAGTATGTTTATCAGTTGTCTGGTTACCATAACACAAGCTCTGCTTAGCTTGGGATCAGATAACCGTGTGTGAGTTGTCCCGGAATATTATTATTATTATCCTCTGCCTCCCAAACTAGGTAATAACCTGTATTGTGGGAGGCAGTGCTTAAATTTAAGACAAATTAACTCTAAAACAATGTTTTACACAATATGAAGGTATTGACAAAAGGAAAAAGGTAAAGAAAGAAAGTGTTTGTGTGTGTGTATGTGTGTGAGGGTGTGTGTGTGTGTGTGTGCGCGCGCGCGCGTGATGGTGTTTTGTGAGGGTGTGTGTGTGTGTGTTTCTTAACTTAGTGTATTATGTATTATATGTCATACCTATAGTACGGTCCGCAGTAAACTCTCTGTATCCGTATAGGTTAAAGTTTGAAGCCATTTAATCATTTTATGTTTTACTTCTCTCAAGTTGGAAGAATAAATATTCAATATTTTTTGGGCTTTATTATAGAGTCGTGCACTTAAAACAGGATATTGTTGACTAGCCAAAGATGTTTTGTGTTTTACTACTTTGCATATGGAGTGGTTCCTTCGGTTTCTTTTAAGCAGTACAGGATCGTAGGTCAAAGAGCTGTGTTTTTTCAATACAGTACGAAGAATGTAAAGTTGCCTAACTGTCAAGACCCTGTTATCCTCATAGAGCTGTTTGGTTGGGTATCTGAAGGGCTTTGACGTCATAACCTTAAGGACCGCTTTCTGAGCTCTTTCTAATTCTAGGAACGCAGTTTTTAACGCACCACTCCATGTAGCAACACAATAAGTCAAAAGAGATTGACATAAAGCAAAGTGTATTAATTTTAGGGTTTCCTTATCAGCAGATTCTCGTAAAGTTTTAAATATATAAATAACTTTTCTTGTTCTTGACGTTAGTGTTTTAATATGTGTATGCCACGTCAACCGCTGATATATCTCTACCCCAAGGTATTTGATTTCGGAAGTTCTGACTAATGACATGCAGGAGCAATATTCATTTGAAGAATTAGGGAAACATGTGTGCACTTTAACTTGGTAGGTTGGCGGTAGGCAAGAAGTGGTACTGTTAACAAAAGTAATATACTTTGTTTTTTCAACATTTAGGGTCAGTCAATTGAGGTGCAACCAGTTGTTTACTGTCCTTAAACTCTCTTCAGCAACTCTTTTGGCTTCAGCCCAGTCCACTCCTGAGATTATCAGGGCTGTATCGTCGGCATACACAAACAATTCACAATTTTTAATTTTTAATTTACACAGTTCATTGACATACACTTTGAAAAGAGTAGGGCCCAATATACTTCCTTGTGGAACCCCATATAGCAGTGTTTCCTCGTCACTAGTATAATTTCCTATTTTGACACACTGTTTGCGACCTACCAAGTAATCTTTAAACATATCAAGGGCTATTCCTCTCACTCCCACCGTTTGCAACTTAGAAGAATGGGTACAGAGACAGTGTCGAACGCTTTCGATAAGTCTAGGAAAATTCCAATACATTTGCGTTTATTATCTATATTTTTAACTATAGAATTAGTTAGACCTATCATGGCATCTTCAGTAGAAATACCTCTACGAAAACCATACTGATTGTCGGCTAAAATGTTATAACTATTTAAGAAATTCACTAGTTTATTGTTTAAGATGCGTTCCAGAATTTTAGAGAGTGTAGGTAGAACTGATATAGGCCTGTAATTGTTTACACTGTCTCTGCTGCCAGACTTATATACTGGAGTTACAATTGCTTTTTTGAGGGCCGAGGGGAAAACGCCAGATGTAATGGAGAGGTTGCAAATGTATGTGATTACTGATACTAAGATTGAACGTGACGTTTTAAGTATTTGGGGGGAAATACCGTCCCAACCCACCGCACAGTCATTTCGTAAGTTCATAACAATCTGTTCAATCACAGACTTCGGATTTTTCGGACTTTTATAGGGTAACCTTTTTTTAACCAGCACTTTGAAAGGAGAATAACGTCATAATCAATATTTACTCGAGTCAAAAGTATTTGAAAGTTACTGAAATTCTTATTTATACTTCTAATATTTATATGTATTATCTTCAGAGTTTTCTCTAAATTTGAACTCAAGATCTGTACACAATTTTTTGGAAGACAACTGTACGACGACGAGATATTAATCGAGTCGAGGTCAGAATTAATTTCGTCTATATCTGTCATTTTTTATAAATAGATAAACTATCAGAAGGCCATTCAAAGGAATATAGGTAACTCTAAAACAGGAAGCATGGGTGTGGCTGCAAACAGTTTTTGCCCTAGCTTGAACTCTTATATTTAAACAATATATGCCCATTAACATGTACGGAACGAATAGATGCGCAAATGATTTAATTGAACCGCGCATGTAAGTTGTGAAAATGTGTCGTGTGTGAAAAACAAAAAGGCGGACGAGGGTATTTGTGTGAGTTAGTATGGCAGTGTATCTTTTTTGATAAAGAATTTTATACAAAACTAAAAGAGTAATAACTGAAATGTAAGAGCTATGAATATTTATCTTATTGTATCTATAATAGTTTGGAAGTAAAGGATGGAAATGGGTCTCATTTTAGACCCATTTCCACCCTTCCTTACCTCTCCAAGGTACTCGAGCATATCGTTCATAGGCAAATCACTGATTTTTTGACGTCAAATTCTCTCATCTCACCTTTCCAATCTGGTTTCCGTTCTGGTCATAGTACTGTCACTGCTCTGTTGAAGGTGACTGATGATGTCCGCTGGGCAATGGAGAATAAGATGATGACGGTCCTTGTCTTGCTGGATTTCAGCAGCGCCTTCAACTCGGTAGATTTTGATGTGCTACTTGGCATCCTAAAATCTCTTAATTTCTCTTCTACTTCCCTAGCCTGGTTAGATTCTTATCTTCGGGGTCGCTCGCAGTGTGTTCGCCTCGAAGAATCTTATTCTGATTGGTGTGACCTCACGGCGGGTGTTCCCCAGGGTGGCGTTCTTTCTTCTCTTCTCTGTTTTCATCAACTCTGTAACTAGAGTTATTTCTTCTAGCTTCCATCTTTATGCAGACGACTTGCAGCTTTATCGCCACTTTGGAGTGGCTGAAGCAGACTCTGCCATTGCAGCCATGAACAAAGACCTGGCCTCCATTTGCGCTTGGGCTAATTCTTATGGCCTTAAAGTGAATCCTTCCAAGTCACAGGCCATTATCATAGGCAGCAAGGCTATGCGGAGTCGGTTAAGCTCTTCATCGATGGCGCGTCTGTACTTTGACGGTATCCCGATCAACTTCTCTGATACCGTAAAGGACCTGGGGATTATCATGGATGCGAATCTTTCGTGGCGTCCTCAAGTTGCCGAAGTTAGCCGTAAAGTTCATTTTTCCTTTCATTCCCTTAAGTCTCTTCAACACTTCCTACCTCTACAAACTAAGATCTCTCTAGCCCTATCTGTAATCCAACCCATCATCGATTATGCTGATGCCTGCTATTTAGATGCTACCGAGGAGCTCCTTAACAAACTTGAGCGCTTGCAAAATTTATGCATTCGTTTCATTTTCGGCCTGCGAAAATATGACCACGTATCTCACCTTCGCAAGCAGCTCAAGTGGCTCCCAATCCGTCTTCACCGGAACACTCGCATTTTATGCCTTCTTTACAATGTCCTGTACAACCCAACGTATCCCTCTTATCTGCGTGAACGCTTCACTTTTACCCGTCCTCCTAATGTCCCTTGCAGAACACAAATAAAATCCTTATTACACTTCCAATCCCACTCCACTGACTTCTATTCCTACTCCTTCACCCTTCACGCAGTAAGACTTTGGAACTCGCTTCCGCCTAACATCCGTGATTCCAAATCTCTTTTCATTTTTAAGAAACGCATTAAAGAGCATTATCTCTCCTCATAATTGAGTTATATATGTATATATATATAAATTTATATATTTTAGTTATACGTATTGTTTGTGTATTTGTATGTATTTATATGTATGTTTTATAATTTGTAGTTTTATAAATTGAGTCGCACACTCTGACTGCCAATATTAACGACTTCTCCTTTCGCGGGTCTGCTGGCAGAAATTTCTATAGAAATAAGCAGCACCTTTGTACATCAGTTTTAAATATGTAATATTATTTGTTAATGTGTTGTGTGTACATAAATGATTAAATAAATAAATAAATAAATAGTTATTTGAAATTATGGTTGAATTTAATACAAAAAGTAGTCATTTCTTAAGCTTTAGGTTCAGATTTTATCATGTGGTGGGGATGGCCGGTTTCCTTGCGTAGAAAGATTTTACCTCCTTTGTTCCAGCAGTACTGATATTTATTCTCTTTGGCGAAATTACGGGTCTGATAATAAAGTTTTCGGACACTGGGTGGGAGATATTCGGTTATGAATACAGGTGAACGTTTGCCCGCTATTCCCAAATGTTCCGAGTGTAACTTTTCATCGATTGATTTATTCTTATTAAAATCACGCACTGCTGAGAGTGTACGGTTCACGTACAGACGTACATCGCATACGCATTTTGCTTACGCGGTAACCTACTTTCCGCGTTTACCTTATAACAAGTTCAGTTGACTAAAGGCAGTCGCAATACACGCCGCGGATTAGCATCCATTATAACTATCTTGTATAATTTATCGTAATAAACTTATTCATAACACTCCGTGGTTTACGTCAACTCAATAACTATAACTTAACACAACTTTGAGCCGTACATCTCAATTTGGTCCTTCGAGCCGTGAACAGTATTTACAAAGTGAGTTTTAGTGTTTTCAGTTCGGTAGCGAATCGGTGCAACTGGTCTCCCAGAAGCGGGTCGCCCCAGTTGTATTGAGACGAGTACGCACATATCGAATTGGAGCTCGAGCGCACTGAGTAAGTAGTGACTTGCGAAAACTTCGCAAATAAGTGAACATAGTGCCTGTGGTGGCATAACTTTACTTTGCCTACGGCCAACGTTAACTAACATCGCAACAAACATGGCTCAGAGTGTGGAAGAACTGATTAGCCGTCAAGAAACAATTTTCGGCAACTTAAAACAAATATGTATCAACTATAAAAAGGATAGTCCTAGCAGGAAAGATGTAGGTTATCTGGAGGAACGTCTTTCTCGCCTTAACAAGAACTGGGAGCAGTTTGTACACAACCACCAACTATTGGAAGAGTCCGGAGCAAAGGATCTCCAGTATTTTAACGATGATATCTTTAACAGCACGAAGAAAGTATATGAAGAGGTTTTACAGGATATGCTGAAACGAAAAGCGAGTCTGCCGACTCTAACTACAAGAAAGGCTGAGATGCCGGCTGCAACTGCAAGCATCGCGGAGCAGTCGCCTTCTGCGTTAACTAGAAAAGGTGAATTAACTTCGAGATTCAATTTGGATGACATAAAGTTTCAGTTATCCCCTCGGGAGACTACGGAGACCACTGAGAAGCAACAGGATCTTTTGCGTCGTCAATACTGTAACTTCAAAGCTTTTCAGCGAACTGTGGAAAAAATCAACTTAAACGTTTCGATGGAGAAATGGGAATTAGAAGATTGTCTGAGCGTCCTCAAAACCAAGTGGGACCTTATTGAAAAGGCGAACTGGGAACTAGATTATATCTTGCCGGAAGAAGATTCAATGTACAAAGAAAGATATGAGGCGGTGGAGAACATCTATGATGACTTGCGAAAGAAAATTCAACGTAACATTTGGAATAATGCTCATTACGAAAAGTCAACACCAAAAATCGTAATACCCGACTTTTATGGCAACTATAATCAATGGTTAGCCTTCCGAGACCTCTACATAGAGAGCGTGCACAACAATCCTGTACTTTCAAATGCGCAGAAGATGCAACATTTAAAATCGAAACTCAAGGGCGAAGCAGAAAAGCTGATTCATCATCTCGGTATCAGCGCAGATAACTATACTGCATCCTGGGAGATAATTACTCACCGGTATGATAATAAACGATTACTGTTTACTTCTTATATGAATACGCTAATAAACCAACAAAGCATCCAACAAGCGAGCGCTTCTAACATAAGGAAATTGCATGACGTCATGTTGGAATGTCTGAATGGGCTTAAGAACATTGGACTGGATATTTCTAAGTCGGATCCTGTTATTGTCCACCTTATGGTTCAAAAGTTGGATAGCGTGTCTTACAACGAATATATAAAGGATCTCAAGGAACCGAGACAGTTTCCTGACCTAGAGGAATTTATGAAGTTCCTGGAATCCAAGTTCATGGCGCTGGAAGCCTTGCCAGGGAGCAATCAGGAGCAGTCGTCATCACCTAAACATCTTACGTTAGATAAACAGCAGAAAAATTCATATGAAGCCCGCAACAATTATAATCAAAAACATAATAATAAACAGAGGTCATCGTACTTTAACAAGTCATATAAGTCGCAGCAAGCCTTCTTCGCGACAGCAAAAAACTGCCCGATATGCAAAACAAACCACGTTTTGATGAGGTGCGATAAATTTCTAGCTATGAACATAAAGGCGCGTAAAGACATTATTCGAGACCTACATATTTGTAATAATTGTTTGTTCAGCCACGGAGAACAGCAATGCTTTTCAAAAAAGACTTGTAAGATGTGTAGCAAACCACATCATACACTAATGCATGAGGCTCAGAGTGAGCAATCCAGTAGTCAAGCTATCCCATCGTCCTCCACTTCTTCCCGAGCGGTGAACAACGTAACGAACGAAGAGAAAGAAGTTTTGCTGACTACTGTAGTTCTGGCAGTCAAAACAATAGACGGCAATTATATAAATTTAAGAGGTTTACTTGATCAAGGCTCGCAAGTGAGTCTAATTACAGAAAACGCCGCACAGCGACTCAGGTTACCGAGACGAAAAATGAGCGCAGTTGTGTCAGGTGTCGGGTCGTTGAGCGGCAGCTGTAGAGGGTTAATGCACTTAGAATGCAAGTCAATACACTCGGACTATGTTTTCAATTTAGAACCTCTTATAATGAAAAAACTTATGAACAATCTACCAACCGTCTCATTTTCTATTGAAAACTGGCATTACTTAGAAAACTTGAAGCTAGCGGATCCGCAATTTAACATTTCGAACCCCATCGACCTACTATTAGGGGCAGATATCTACTCAGAACTAATTTTGAATGGTGTCATAAGAAGTGATAATAGTTACCCTATAGCGCAACAAACGAGAGTGGGTTGGATTCTGTGTGGAAACGTTAAAACGTTTAACTGCTTCGTGACCCTTAACGACTTGGAAAGCATATCGCGATTTTGGGAAACGGAGGAAGTCGCTGACACTCTCCCGTCTTCTAGTGAGGAGCAATATTGTGAGGAATTTTACAATTCAACTACTGAGAGGACTGCTGATGGAGAGTATATAGTGCAAATGCCTATGAAACCGGGTTGCGAAATTAACGTAAAGGACATGAGAACTCAGGCACTTGCCCAATTTTTACAACTGGAAAGAAAACTGCAGAAAAATAAAGAACTTGGTGACGAATACAAGAACTTTATGAACGAGTATATCTCTATGGGGCACATGAAACCCGTAACGGCAGGAAGTAGGACTAATGTCTACTTACCCCATCACGGCGTAATGAAAGCTGACTCTACTACAACGAAGTTAAGAGTGGTTTTCAATGCGTCATATAAAACAAACAATAACAACAGCCTCAATGATAGCATGTATACCGGCCCTAATCTGCAAAAGGATATGCTCACGCTTTTAATAAACTGGAGGACTCTCAGATACGTTTTCACAGCCGATATAGAAAAAATGTATCGTCATATCTGGCTAAACGAGAATCAGCAACATTTACAAACCATAATATGGAGATCATCTCCGACTGAACCTCTGCAGGACTGGCAATTATGCACTGTTACTTATGGCATGAAAAGTGCGCCTTATCTTGCTATGCGCACTCTCTATCAACTCGCGCATGATGAGAAAAACAATTATAGAGAGGCTGTAGATGTACTACAGAACTATTTCTATATGGACGATTTAGTCTACGGTCAAGACAGTATCGAATCTTCAAAGATTTTGGTTTCCCAGTTGATCGAACTATTGAAATCAGGAGGTTTCAACTTGAGGAAATGGAAGAGCAATGAACCGTTAATCTTGGAAGAATTGAGAGAGGATCAAAAAAGCAGTGCTAAGACTAACATCGATTTCAGTCCGGAACTAACATCAAACACGAAAATGTTGGGCATGAGATGGAATCAAACTATTGATACATTTAGTTATCACTGGAGCCTGCCTACAAAGAAAAACATCACGAAACGCATGTTATTAGGTGAAATAAGCAAACTCTACGATCCTCTTGGATTTCTTTCCCCTTTAACAATAAAAGCAAAACTATTGTTTCAAAAAATCTGGGCCGCTAATATTCACTGGGATGATTGCCTGCCTGACGCCTTACAAATAGAGTGGGAAACATTGCGTAAGGACCTACCAAAGATAAAAAACATTTCTATACCACGATGGCTGCGAACCAGTGAAGAAAACCTGGAGATACATGGTTTCTGCGACGCCAGCGAGAAGGCTTACGCGTGTGTCGTATTCAGTCGCGTTATAAACTCCGAGGGCACCTGTATAACTACGATCATAGCGGCAAAAACAAAGGTTGCGCCGCTGAGCAAGAAAATAACTTTGCCTAGAATGGAACTTTGTGGGGCTTTGTTACTTGCCAAACTTATAGAAAAAATAAAGCATATTCTCTCTAAGAAACATCTGCAAATTCATTGCTGGAGCGACTCGATGGTGGTGTTAGCCTGGTTGCAAGGCGATGTGAACAGATGGGAGAGATATGTGGCTAACAGAGTAACACAAATAAATAGTGTTATTTCCGCTGAGCTTTGGCGGTACGTCAAGTCGGAAGACAACCCTGCCGACTGCGCAACTCGAGGTCTGTCACCCTCGCAACTTTTAACTTTCAATCTTTGGTGGGAGGGGCCTGCGTGGTTGAAGAATGACAGCACTAAAATCGATTATAACGAAAAGATGACATACTTAACAAATAATGAACATAAACAAAACAAATGCTACGTTGCAACTTACAAACGTTGCGAAATTATAAATACATTATTAAATAAATTTAGTTGTTATAATCTATATATAAAGAATATAATCAGTTCAGTGCGGTGCACGCTCGACTACGGACGTGTATCCACTGCACACGGCACGAATTATTTTATTCGCGTTTTGCGCGGCTATAGCCGCTGCACGGCAGACATTATGAGTTCTAAAAAACTCATAGTGAACGAGTTGTTGGCGTTCCTCGTCCATGCAATTGACTACATGGATGAGGTGAGCATATTACAAATATGCCGATCGAGTTTCAAGGAGGAAGATGTCAGCAGTGCAAAGCTGCTACTGTTCCAGTCTCTTGGAAAACTGGACCAGATGCCGTCTCGCCGCCGAGATGGCACCGAGAAGAGTCTTCAAGACATTATAGATATGTTGAAGAGGACCGATCCAGACGACGTCCCTGACTTTGTGGCGAAGGAGCTGAGTAAACTGCCCCCCGTCACATTCGATCACGTCGATGTAACGAGACTGCTGAAGGACATCACGTCATTGAAAGCCGAGATGACCACGATGCAGTCTAGAATGGAGACTTCAGACAACATCATTGCTGAGCTGCGTGCCGAAGTTACATCATTGCGTAACGCTGGAACAGTAATTAAGTCACCTGAGGTCGCCGCTGCCGACGCCCTCACCTCTACGCCGGCCGCTGTGACGTCACACGTAGGATCGATGACCCCTACACGTGCCTACGCCGATGTTGTCGCTAAGAAACCTGCATTGCAGAAAAAGCGACCACTTCAAAAAGGGGCTAAGCAGAAGCGCTGTGTATCCGCTCATAAGGATAACGGAATACAGCCGAAGGAGCAGGTCGACAGGGATGGTTTCATCATGGTACAGAAGAAGAAAAAGAAGCCAACCCAAAACAAGTGCGGCACTGCACCGACCGGACAGAACTACTTGCTGCGTCCTGCTGTACCAGTGACGCCGCTGTATGTGTCCAGGCTGCATTACTCTACAAAGGCCGAGGAGATTGTAGAGTACATCAAGATTAAGACGAAATAGAATTTGAGGGTTGAGAGGTTGGAGTCTCGTCACAACGTGAGTTTTAATTCCTTTGTGGTGAGAGTGCCGACTGAGCATCTTTCAGATTTCATTTCTCCGGAATTTTGGCCGAAAGGCGTTATTTTCCGACGATTTCGTGGCCGGATACCCGACACCGCGCAATACACGACGCCGACGTAGCAAAAATAAAAACAATCGTGTATAATTTTTACACGACTGCCCAAAAAGGAGTGTTATGTTTTCAGGGTTCATGTATGTATGTATGTATGTATGTATGTATGTATGTATGTATGTATGTTTGTGAGTTTCTTTATTCCACCATAACTTCTAAAAGGCTTGACCGATTTCAATGTTTGTGGTATCATTAGAAGCTTTGAGTTATCCCGAGTGACATAGGCTAGGTGGACATTAAAAAATGGTCAAGTGTGAGTCGAAATCGCCTGCAAAGGGTTCCGAACATTTTTTTTTTGTGTTGTGTCATGTTTTTGTGTTGTAGCGCTCTATAAAATATTATATATCACTAAAAGGTATTAAATAAAAAAATATTATTAAAAAAATTAAAAAACACGCCTGCCATATCAAAAAAATATAAAAAAGTGAACTAAAAAATTAAAAACAAGTCAAATATTTGCAGTAGGGGGACGGTTACTTAGAACAATTCACTACAGGTCCCCCTACTGCAAATATTTGACTTGTTTTTAATTTTTTAGTTCACTTTTTTATATTTTTTTGATATGGCAGGCGTGTTTTTTAATTTTTTTAATAATATTTTTTAGTTTTTAAGTTTATATAGTTTAATTGTTTATGTATAGTATCTTATATTTTGTTATTTTTGTATAGTATTATTGTATTTTAATATGGATTTTGTAATATGGGTGTATACCTGAAATAAACGATTATTATTATTATTATTATTATTATAATCGTGTAATCAGAGTGCTCGGCTGGATTGTACGATTTATAAACAAACGTAGCAATACAATGCAATCTAAAGATAACTTAGCCGACAGTAATAAAAAGGAAGTTTTGTGTTTGACACTAGAAGAAATTACGAAAGCGAAGGAGATAGTGATCAAGGCGGTTCAAATGGAGTTCTTTGGAGAGGAAATTGAAAACTTAACCAGGAATAAAACTATACCAGCTAGAAGCTGCCTACTGAAGTTATGTCCATTTATCGACGAGAAGGGGGTGTTACGTCTGAAGGGGCGACTAATTCAACTTTACCACCTGAGTCAAAGCGACCAATTATTCTGCCTGCGCAAGGCAGACTAACGCAGCTTATCATTCAAGCCGCTCACAGCGATACCCTTCACGGAGGAGCACGCCTCACCTTAGCATATATTCGTCTTAAGTACTGGATTATTGGCGGAAGTAGAACGGTGAAGAAAGAACTCCGGCAGTGCGTTAGATGTCATCGGTTTAAGAACAACAGTAACGTACAATTGATGGCAGATTTGCCGAAGGAGCGTGTGACGCCAGCGAGACCATTTTCTAGTACTGGTGTCGATTTTACCGGGCATGTAGACGTAAAGATCAACAAGGGGAGAGGTGTAAAAACTTGTAAAGCTTATATCGCCGTGTTCATTTGCATGGTAACAAAGGCCGTGCACCTAGAATTGGTCTCTGACCTAACAACGCAAACTTTTATCGCCGCATTCAAGAGGATGTGTGCACGAAGAGGTACTCCGAAGCATGTATTCTCAGATAACGGCACCAACTTCGTGGGCGCTGCAAAACTGCTGTATGAAAATCTAGAACGACATGGCACCTTTAAAACTTCAGAGTTTATTGATGAAATGAGTAAGTTAGAAATTAAATGGCATTTCAACGCGCCGTTGTGGCCAACAGCTGGAGGGTTATGGGAGGCTGCAGTGAAGTCGATGAAGTACCATTTACATCGCGTTCTGGGCGAGCAGAAGCTTACATTCGAGCAATTTACAACACTACTAACTCAGATTGAAGCTTGTTTAAACTCCCGCCCG
Organism: Autographa pulchrina; assembly: GCA_905475315.1. Classification (NCBI taxonomy): domain Eukaryota; kingdom Metazoa; phylum Arthropoda; class Insecta; order Lepidoptera; family Noctuidae; genus Autographa; species Autographa pulchrina. The sequence continues at coordinate 29,061,900 of FR997761.1, read as the reverse complement.
TTGTGCCCTCTCACAGAAGACATAGAAGATCTGGAATATTTGACGCCCGGTCATTTTCTTGTGGGCGGACCATTACTGTCGTTACCTCAGGAAGAAGAAAACTTTAACGAGCATGATCTGAGAAACAGATGGAGACTTATAGATCAAATGAATATACATTTCTGGAACAGGTGGTCACAAGAATATTTGTATCAGTTGCAAGTACGAAGTAAGTGGCAACAGGCAAAGGAAAACCTGAAAGAAGGAAGTCTAGTATTAGTTAAGGATGAACACTTACCTCCGGGACGGTGGGCTCTTGGAAGAGTGGTGGAACTGCATCCGGGTACTGATGACAGAGTTCGAGTAGTTACACTTAAAACCAAAAAAGGTAAACTGAAACGGCCCATCACCAAACTATCACCATTACCGCTGCCTGATAACTCAAACGCTACAGTAGAGACGAATGAGAACAAAGGAAAACAGTCTCAACCTAGAAAACAGAGATACGTAAAATCTATGAAGCAAAACTTAGTTTCACTTATCCTTATGACTATGCTGGCTTTGACAGGGATTGCAAGATCAGCACCGATTACCAATAACTACAAGGTAACATCAATACCGAGCAGCCATCCTATATATTTCGATGAAGCCGGCAAATTACAACTCATACACGATGAATGGACACTACTTATTTACTACAATTTAACATCATATTGGCAAGGCACGGATAAGATCAGAACGTATATAAACCAGATTGACAGCCTTTGCCAAAGGATATCGCACGAGTACACACCCTGCACTGCAGTCGTCAGTCACCTACGTCATGAATTGCGTCACCTTGAAGAATACAATTCTATGTTACGTACTCAACATATACGCCAGAAACGAGGCTATTTCGATGGAATTGGTAAATTATCTAGAACTCTTTTTGGTATTTTGGACGCTGACTTTGCGGAGAAGTACGAGAAAGACATACAACATTTGCAATCAAACGATAACTATTTATTAAAACTTATCAAGAACCAAACATTGATCGTAGAAGCTGAAAATGATGAAATAAAAACAAACACAGAATTTATGGATCAGCAGTTTAAAACTATACAAGCATACATGAATCACACGTGCAGCGTAATCACAAGGATTGAAAACAGAGCGCAAATGTTGTATGCAATATGTCCAAATAGATTAGCGTTTTAAGTTGAGCGTATAGTTAAGTGTTAAGGATAGCTATCTATAGATTTGTAATACAGTCCACTATTGTTAATACTGTTTCTATTTCAGTTGCGAATAAACTTGCATACCAAATACACGTCGTTTTTGTCAAAAAATCCCGGTAAACAAAACTAAACCTTATACGTTAGACATTTTGGTCCTTCGAGCCGGATCGTGCTAATGACCATCGAGCCCGGCCGACCCGCGAGAACAAAAGAATATTACCTGAGTGCGATAAGGAGTCGTCGGGACGCATGTTTTTAAGACAAATGTGAAGTTATAAACATTTAATAAGCGAGTGATATTGATTTTAAAAAACTGTTAAGTGCTTAGAACCGATCGGTGTGTTGTTTGCTGGGAGTGCTGTGCGAGTTTATTGGTTACTCACAATGGAGGAACTTTTGTCGTTACAAGATGAGTTGTTCGATAATTTGATTAAAGCGGAAAGAAATTATAAGAAAACGCCGAAAGAAAGAATTAAACGTCAGTACATAGAAACGAGATTGGAGTTATTAGAACAACTATTTCAAGATTTTAAAGACGGGCACAAGGAGTTAGTTGCAAAAGCAAAAAATAAGAACGAAACTTATTTTACGGAAGGAAAATATGAGAGATTTGAGGAGCTGTATGTGCAGTATAAGTCGAATTTGCGAGAAGCTTTGCAACAGTTTCTACCACCAGGTAGCGGGTTTTCTAATCCAGCAGTTACCCACAAAGCGAACAATAATTGCAGTGACGTAAAATTACCCCGCATACAATTACCTACATTTGCAGGTAAATATGAAGAGTGGCCAACATTTTACGACATGTTTTCTTCATTAATACACAATAATCAGAGCATTTCATCGGTTCAGAAATTACATTACCTCAAGTCCAATTTGAGTGGAGAAGCATTAAACTTATTATGTAATTATTCGACGACTGATGCGAATTATGAAGAAGCATGGAAGCAGTTAGTTCGGCGATACAATAATAAGCGTTATAACTGCAATGCTATTATGAGGACTTTATTTGGCACAAAGAAAATTCAAACCGAGTCAGCCACTGCGATCAGAAGTTTATTGGATACTACATCGACCTGTCTTAAATCTTTACAGAACTTAGGCATTAGTACTGAATCCAGTTACGCTGACGCGTCTGTCGTTCACTTAGTTGTTTCGAAATTGGATGCGGAGTCTGTTAAACAATGGGAGCAACAGTTAAATGTGATGAGTGATGAGCTGCCCACCTGGATACAATTAAGGGATTATTTGGAGTCCAGATTCAGGACGTTAGAAATGATAGATACAAACGGCAACCGCGCCGCGCAACATGTTAAGCTTGCTGCCAAGTCAAAATCTTTTCACGCGTCAGTAGAGAAGGAGAAAGAGACCAAGTCTAAGGCTAACCAAGAGTGTCCGATGTGTCATGAAATTCATTATCTCAACGAGTGCAAGCGTTTTAGCCTTATGACGCCTAAGGAAAGGCAGAACTTCGTGCAAACAAGTAAATTATGTTTTAATTGCTTGGCCCCAACTCATGCAGCAGCTAAGTGTCGTCAGTCATTCAGCTGTAAGAAATGTGGAAGGAGACATCACACGATGTTACACTTTGAGAGGGAGAACCAGGAGCCAGCCAGTAGCCTGGCGCAGACGGCCGCCGCGCCATCGAGTGAACCACAACAGGAGAGAGCGAGTACAACACGAGGTGACACAACCATAACTGCTACATTTTCTAGAGAGGAGCTACAACCCAACAGCGTGCTGCTTGCTACGGCGAAAGTTAAGGTAATCCGATCTAACGGTTTTAAACAATTGATACGTGCTTTACTTGACCAAGGGTCGCAGGCATCTTTTGTATCAGAGTCAACTGTACAATTGTTAGGTCTTGTACGCAAACCAGTAAGTGGCTGGGTGTCAGGGCTTGGAGATGGCCGTATGAGGATTAAATATACGGTTTCTCTTCGTCTGGAATCACGTCAAAATCCAGCGAGTTACATCCTAGTTAATGCATATGTGTTACATTCCTTAACTTCATTACTTCCTTCAACCAACGTTAGCACTTCCAAATGGACAGAGATTGACAATCTTCCTTTAGCTGATCCTACGTACGCGACGCCAGGTAAGATCGATATTTTGTTAGGTGCAGAGGTTTATAGCGAAATATTACTTGATGGTATTATGAAGCATCCTGATTGTAATTTAATAGCACAAAATACGGTATTTGGATGGATTTTGTCAGGAAGAATGTCAAAGGGCTCTCGGACGTTAGCAAAAGATAATCTCATTAGCATGCATGTGCAGGTGAAAGAAGATGAGTTACTTAAAAGGTTTTGGGAAATGGAGGATGAGCCTAATTTAATAAAGAAAGAAATGACTAATAGTGAGAAAGTATGTGAGGATTTGTTTGATTTAACTACAGTGAGAGATAATGAAGGGAGATTTATAGTAAGATTACCTTTTGCAACTGACGATCCTAAGTGTCAATATGGTAACACCGAAAAGAGAGCATTAAATAGGTTAGAATATCTTGAGAGAAAGCTATCGAAAGATTCAAAATTGAGAGAAAAATATAATGAAGTTATGAGTGAGTATTTGAGTATGAACCACATGAGACTGCTTGTTGGGAGTGAATTACAGAATTCTAAAAGTGTTTATCTTCCTCACCATGCAGTGGTGAGAGAAGACAAAGACACTACTAAAGTAAGAGTTGTCTTTGATGCTTCGAGCAAAGGTGATAACAGTGTATCACTAAATGATGAGCTTCTTGTTGGACCGAGATTACAACAAGATTTAAGGCATATCTTGATGAGATGGCGTCATCACAAAATCTGTATCGTAGCCGACATTGTAAAAATGTATCGGATGGTAAAGGTGGCGGACAACGACACAGATTTCCAGAGAATTGTCTGGAGGTTTGACCCGTCGGAACCAATCCAACATTACAAATTGTTACGTTTAACGTTTGGTACAGCATGCGCGCCATACCTGGCAGTCAAGGTGTTGCACAGACTTGCTGAGGTAGAAGAGAAAAGGTATCCATTAGCGGCGAGAATAACAAAACAATGCTATTATATGGATGACCTAATGGCCGGGGGTGATACGATCAATGAAGCAATTCAAATTTATGAGGAGATGAATGCGTTAATGAGAAAGGGTGGGTTTGAGTTACAAAAATGGAGTAGCAATAGTGACAAATTCTTAGAGCAAATTGGGAAAACTGAGTTGAGTGAAAGTCAAGCTATTAAATTGAATGATCTAATTAAAGTGTTAGGTTTGAGTTGGAACAGGAAGAATGATAATTTTGAGTATGTAGTAAACTTACCTCAACCTAAAGAGTTAACCACTAAAAGACAAGTTTTATCCGAAGTTGCGAGATTATATGACCCTTTAGGCTGGATCGCCCCAGTGGTAGTGAATGCTAAGATTTTAATTCAGAAACTTTGGAAATCTGGTCTTGCATGGGATGATAGTTTAACGGATGAATTGCTTGATGAGTGGTTAAAATTTCGAGAAGAGCTAAAGAATTTCAAAAATCTTAAAATACCTAGGTGGGTAAACTTTACAACGGAATGCAAGAGAGAGTTGCATGTATTTTCAGACTCTTCCAAATCAGCCTTTGCGGCAGCAGTGTACATCCGAGTGATTGATAGTTCAAATACAGTGCATGTACATTTACTGTCCGCAAAGACTAGAGTTGCCCCAATCGTAAAGGAAATCTCCATTCCCCGGCTTGAATTGTGTGGTGCCACCTTAGCAGCCAAACTTATATGTGAAGTATCACAAGTTTTGCAAATACCAAAAGCACATCTTTATGGGTGGACCGACTCCACCATAGTTTTAGCATGGCTCAAGGGAGGCTCAAGTCGCTGGGCAACTTTTGTCAGTAACAGAGTATCCACTATACTAAATATTATGGATTACCACCAGTGGAGTCATGTCTCATCAGAGACAAACCCTGCGGACTGTGCTTCGCGTGGTCTGCAGCCCAATGAGTTGAGTGAGCATACATTGTGGTGGAGAGGACCACATTGGTTGTCAGAATTAACAGTGTGCACAGAGAATACATTGATAGAAGACACACACGAAGAGGAGCGAATCCAATCTTTATCCGTTCTAACTGATGTTGACGAAGAATTTATTTGGTCAAAATATTCATCATTAAATAAATTATTAAAAATTGTATCTTATTGTAGACGAGTTTTGAATTATAAGTTAAAACAAGATAATAGATCTAAGCTAGATAAATTAATTACACCAAGTGAAATGAACGAGGCTTTATTATCTTGCATTAAACAAGTTCAAGAGCGTGAGTTTTCAATTGAAATTAAACGGATAAAGATTGGAGAATGTGTGCCAAAAAAGAGTAAATTAAGATCTCTTTGTCCTCTTTTGGACAAAAAGGGGATACTAAGAGTAAGTGGACGCATAGCACAATCGGACGCGTGTTACGACACGAAGCATCCAATAATTATGCCTGGTAACCATCATCTTACCAAGGTTTTAATCGCGGATGCTCATGCAAAAACATTGCACGGTGGTCCACAGGCTATGTTAAATTATCTGAGATCCAAGTACTGGATCTTGCGTGGTAAGGACCGCGTTAAAAAATATTTTAGAGAGTGCACTATTTGCTTGAGATACTCCACAAGGAAGACTACTCCTTTAATGGGCCTGCTTCCAGAGGCACGGTTGAAACCCAGTAAGCCATTTAAATCTACTGGAGTGGATTACTGTGGTCCTGTTTCCATCAGATTTTCGCCGGGCCGAGGAGCAAGGTCTTATAAAGGCTATATATGTATATTCGTGTGTATGGTTACACGAGCTGTCCATTTAGAAGCAGTAACCGACATGACTGCCAAGGGTTTTATAGCAGCATTCAGACGATTTACTGCTCGTAGAGGCCATTGCCAAGACTTATACAGTGATAATGGTACTAATTTTGTTGGTGCTGATAAACAATTGCGGGAAATGTTTAATAGTGCCAAATCTTCTCTTCCTGGAGAACTAGCCGAGCTACTTTCCCTAGAAAGAACCACCTGGCATTATATTCCTCCCCACTCGCCTAACTTTGGCGGGTTGTGGGAATCCTCGGTGCGTGGAACTAAGACTCATTTGAAAAAAGTAGTAGGAAATAGTACACTTACCTACGAAGAAATGTCGACTGTCCTGGCGCAGGTGGAGGCGTGTTTAAACTCGAGACCAATTTCCTTGTTAAGTGATGACCCAAATGACCCTCTACCCCTGACACCGGGCCACTTCTTGGTAGGCGAACCATTGTTAAATATTGCAGATGAGGATTGTACTAATTGTAATGTTGTAGGTTTAGACAGATGGCGATTAACGCAGAAAATTGTAACGGATTTTTGGAATAGGTCGTATAAGGAGTATTTAGTTAATTTAAACCAAAGATACAAATGGAACCCTAAACGTGATGAACCAGAAATAGGCGATATTGTTTTGTTAAAGGAAGATTATATACCACCAGCTAAATGGTTACTTGGTAAAATTATTAAAAAATATCCTGGACCTGATAATGTAACCCGAGTTGTATCTGTAAAGTGTAAGACTGGCGAGTATAAGCGTCCAATGAGCAAAATTTGTATTTTTACTAAATGAAATCTATTGTTGTTAGGTATATTGTTTACAAAAAAACGTTGTTAATATTATTTAAGTTGTTTCCAAATTTAGAGTTTATATACCTACCTATCCAAATGAAGTAAAAAAAAAAAAAATCAATGTACTTATTTATGTTTTGCGTGCTAATTATATGATGAGTTCTAACAAACCTACTATTTACCTGCATCAAAATGTTCAGTTGAGTTATTACTAATGACCTACTTATAAAAACTTGTTTGTTATCAATGTACTTACCTGCTTGAATACGAACCCGGCTTGAGCCGCACGCGTGTCGTCTGAGATATTTAAATGTTTACTTACCTACTATAATTAAGAAAGATACAGACTGTTCTCTTTTGTATTAAAGTGTTTTTTTTGTGTTGTTAAGATTTTGAAAATATTTTTCTTGTTTTTGAGATTGTATTTACACTTATTATATACTAAGCTTTTTTTCCTTTGTTTGTGTTTATGTATAGTTAAAGAACTATGTTCTTTGGCGGGCGGAATGTCCAAATAGATTAGCGTTTTAAGTTGAGCGTATAGTTAAGTGTTAAGGATAGCTATCTATAGATTTGTAATACAGTCCACTATTGTTAATACTGTTTCTATTTCAGTTGCGAATAAACTTGCATACCAAATACACGTCGTTTTTGTCAAAAAATCCCGGTAAACAAAACTAAACCTTATACGTTAGACACAATAAATGATATTAATTCTGCCGCTGTGACGTCATCTTTAATCATGAGTGATTTGAACCGTATTTTAGAATTGCTTATGAACGCTCTCACGAACATCTACAGAGGTCACTTGGATACGCACCTGCTATCAGCCTCTCAACTAACCGAACAGTTAAACGTCATATCCGGAAAACTAACACAAGGTCTAGCCTTACCTGTCAAGGATATACAGAACGATTTCAAGGACATTTATGAAATGATACATGTGAAGGCTCGAATCACAAACACATTTTTTCTATTCGAATTACACTTCCCACTATTGAACGACGACAACTACAGAATATATCGGATTATCCCCATACCGTTCGTAAGACAAGGACGTCTAAAATTAGTGCAACCAAATTCAAGTTTTATTGCCATTAACTTCATAAAGAACTCTTACATAACAATGGAAGCGCAAGACATGAAGCAGTGTACTTTGCATGGTGAAAATCAGTACATTTGCGTGTCGCAACAACCTGTGTACAACTTGCACGCTCAAAATGCACCTTGCGAAGCACAAGTATTCAGTCAGCAAACGTCATTATCATGCGTCATCAGTGACGTAACTTGCAAGGAGTCCTGGATAAAGTTACACGAACCTAACGTATGGCTATACATATTGTGCGATCAACAAATGATGCGTGTCATATGTAACGATCAAGTTACGCCGGCGTTCATCAGCGGGACGGGGGTAATGTCCTTAAGGCCGAGGTGCATGTTACAAAAGAAAGATGCCACAATATTATAATGGAGTGACGTAGGTGTCAATAAAAGAGTACTGTTCAGTTCAATGATCCATGTAATAATGCCCAATAAATAAGTGTGCATGTACAATTTATAGGGTAAGGTGAGCTGCACACTACACCTCCCCTTTTTATAGAAAAAAATGATTTTATTATCATTTTTTAAATAAACAAAAGAATAAAAAATACAGAAAAAAAACTTAAGTTACAACTAAGGTAAACTAAAGTTACAAAGTTACAACCATACAAAAAAAAATGTAGGGATAAAATTGAGTAGGTGTACAAATTAATTGATCTTAAAAATCTTTAATACATGTTTCATGTTACAAACAATTTCGTATTGTTCTTATGGATAACATACTCTTTTCCATCTCTTAAAATCTTAACATTAGGTTCTATATCTTTTATTACCTTATATGGTCCTAAATAAATTCTACTTAACTTATCTCCAACCTGATTCCTAATTAAAATTAAATCTCCACTCTTATACTTTACTGGGTTGCTACTATTATCAACCTTATGTTTTCTTAATTGCTTACTTTGTAACAAATTATTTCTAGCTTCAGCTTGCGCTCTTTGAAGCCTGTATTTTAATTCTAAAGTATAAGAGTCGGGATTGTACAATCCAAACTAATATTATAAATGCGAAAGTAACTCTGTCTGTCTGTCTGTCTGTCTTTGCTTCACGCCTAAACTACTGAACCGATTTGTGTGAAATTTGGTACAGACATAGTTTGGAACTTGAGAAAGGACATAGGATAGTTTTTATTACAAAAAAAATAAAAAATAAAATAAAAAATAAAATTTATTCCGGACATACAGCGCCATCTATTGGTCAAGCGTCGGCATCAATTCAGTACTGAAAATTCATCGGAAAAATGTAAATAAATAGTAAAAAGGTATGAAAATATAATATAATACAACTTTTAGTACAAAGAAAATGCTCTAACGGAGTATAGATAATTTTATTAGTACTATATGTGTAAGCCCTTTTTGGATATAAATAATTTAAATTTGATCATGTTGGCGAGGTTAATAGAGGTTAATAGTTGTTTTTAAAATTCATAGATGGAGTTGCGCATTTTCTTCTATACATCTAATAAAACAGTAAATTACAACATTCTTTTGCCGGGGGTCAGATTTCATGTTACAGTATCAATTATGAACTACTGAATTGATAGCAGTAAAAAATTGAGAGAATGTTTTTGGTAAATCGTAGACGGTTGTTAGCTATTTTTAAACACGCTACTATATCTAGGTAATACGGGGTGGAGCTTTAAATTTCCAAATTCATTTTTTCATCTGCACACGTAAATTGGCATTATTGACATATAAACAAGAGGTAACTATGGCAGGCTACGGTAGCCATAGCGACCATTCTTCATTGTGATTGAAGTATACTTTTTGGAAAACTAGCTGTCGTAGTAAACAGCTTGGTGGTTGTAGGATTGGAAATGGATGTCCATGCTGCAGGTTCAAATCCAGTTGTTAATGATTGTATTTTTGTTCTTGAGTCCTTTTTGTTACATACGTTTGAATGTTTTGTTACTCAAGTTCAAGTCTCAGTCGAGCTAACACTTTTTGTGTTCTATTAGGTTAACTTTTATTAGTTTAAATCTTTGTATCATTTTGTTGCTTCTTTCGCAATGAGCAACAACTTTATGTCGTGCATTTTTTACTAGACCGATGCATAAGCTCAAAATTATTATGTTTGTATTTTAAATTTTAAGTGTGTTGCTCATTGCAGATCAAGCATGTCATATGCTGTAAAGAACGTCTGGCGTAAATGCCCTGACCATAGATATAAATCTATGGCACCGACATTTACTCCTGAATTGAAAAATAAGATTCCTCATAGATTACAACTATAAAATGATCTATGAGGAATCTTATTTTTCAATTCAGGAGTAACTTTTTTAAATTATTTCATCAAAGTAATGTGTAATGTTTTCTGTTGGTCATCTATAGAATTCCATGGACAAGTTTTTTTTTGTATTTGTAAATTTTTATTGTTTTAACTCAAAACCCAATGATCTTTTATGATATAATTTTTTAGTAAGTACTTACTCTTTAATATTCATTTTAAGGTAGCTTGCTACACGGGTTTTAATGCGTTGATCCAGATAAATCTTCTATTTTTTCGTTTACAAATTTCATTTAGTTTGTGTACCTATTTACTGGAAGTTTGGCCCAAAAACTAAAATAAAATAAACTTTCTATCGCATTCTCTACATTTTAAAATTAATATTGCATCATTTGAGCTCAGCACCTTATGCTGGGCAGTATCATCATCATCCACAGAACTTTTCCTCCCACTGTTGGGCATAGTTCTCCCCTTTTTCGTGCCATTTTCTACGGTCCTGTGCCAGCCTCATTCAGACTCGACCCGAGACTTTAACTATGTCATCGACCCATCTTGCTCCCGGACGACCGACGCTTCTTTTGCCATGCCTTGGCCACCATTCTGTCACCGTCTTAGTCCACCTGCCGTCATTTCGTCTGGGCAGCATAAAGCGACTTTATTGTAAAGGATACAGCCCCAGTCCAAGGCTTTGATCAGGGTAGAATGCGGTTGTCCTTGGTCTATTACTTAGTTTCCAGTCATAAATAATTTTAACCACAGTTTTGGTAGTTCTGATCCTGCGCCTCTCTCTATTGTCAACGTTTTCTTTCAGTTTCACGGGTCTCAGGTAAATACCTTATTAAAATGGAGCCTGCTTATCTCAGTCGTTCATCCCTTTAAAAACAACACACTCGCACACTCTTTTGCCTTTCATTAGCAGCCACCATTACCAGACCACATAGTTCCTAGCTGCTAAGTTCCTTAACTTCCACATATACTCTAGGCTTAGGCACCGCACTGACATCTGGTAGCTATTAACTAAGATGAGAACACTACCTTAGTCTTAAAACCGGACTTCACCAAAGCAGAGATGAGAAGAGCGGAGCGTAAATAATATTGATATCTACTTTCAATTTTACTGCGTAGTTCAGTATTTCGAATTTCGGGGTTTCGAACCAAAACCCCGATCCCGGTAGTCTTACTAGGGATTGCTGTACCAACGAAATACTATTGCAAAAGAAAAAAAGTGGTAAATCGTTTTTTTTGGCACGTGTCAAGCAATATTTGTGACAAAACTCTAGGTTCCACATCTGATACATTTTGCGTATAGCAGACTACTTAGAAACATTCATCTAGCGAAACAAGATAATATTGAAGTGTACATGTGTTTTGTAAATTTTTAAATATATAAAAAGAACATTCTGAAGCCGGTGTCTAGGTAGTTCGTGATGGTGACCCTCTATACCACAGTCTAATTTATATTTATTCGCACAGATGACTGATATGAACGCGAACATCGTCGCGGGTACAGCTAGTGGTTCTATAAATGAGTTAAATGCTAAGTTATTAGGTAAGTTACAATTTTTCCCAAATACTAACTCAAACGGAGTGTATTTTGTCTCAGTGTGAACCGTGGTATTAAAAGAAAAACACCAAAATGGGAGCCAACTGCTCCAGTCAGTATTGTTGTTATCGCACTGTATCCTAAGATAAGCTCCTAAATTCTTATGTGTGTTTTCCAATGCGCCTAGAGTTTCATGGTGATAAGCTGTCGAATGTAATTTCTTAATATTCAATAAATTACAAGTCTCAGTAAATACTGACGACATGAACTCTGTACCCTGGTCTGTAATGATTTCCCTCGGGATACCATACCTTAAAATAAAATTATTTACAAATGACCTAGCAACTGAAACAGTATCTTTCTTTTCTAGTGGATAGGCTTCAACATATTTTGTTAAGTCACACTGTAAAGTTAAAATATACTTATGGTTAAGATTATCTAAATCTAATGGCCCCATTAAATCTAAACTAATTCTTTCGAAAGCTGTGGATGCCGTGGATGTGATGACCATCGGCTCCTTAGTATGCCTATTAGAATGCTTTTGAATCTGGCAACTTTTGCACTTTTTAACGTATTCGTTTACGTCATTAGTCATTCCTGGCCAATAGTAATGTTTCCTAATATTGTTCAACATTCTGTTAACCCCCGCGTGACCACTGGTGGGTAACAGATGAAAGTCATTTAATATTACGGTTTTCGTGTCTCTATCAGTAATTCTTGTGACGTCTTTAATTACTAATAACTTGGGAATGTCATGTAATTGAGTAATTTCCTTTAATAACATGTTTATAAAATGTTCATCGCGCTTACTTTTAATTATTACGAGCTCATGTAATTTGCTTTGTTTGCAAAAACGTTGTAATTCTCTCGCTAACACACTTACGGTCGATAACGATCGAGACATTACAAATATTGCCGATTTTTCAGGCACATAATATAAATTACCTTTATCACTAATAACATGTTTAAGCTTTTCTATCTGCTTTAGAGTACTCATATTACAAGATAAAATCAACTCAATGCTGTCAGTCGGTCTTTTAAGGATTTCCACTACCTTAGGTTGATCAGGCCTAAGGGTAGAGGGCACCTCAGTCGTGTCATTGATGTCAGCACGTAACCTACGAGTTTGTGCTCTAGTCATGACCGATACTATATGCCTATGCATGTCTTTCAAATCGGTAGATGTCATAGGTATCCGGCTCAATGCATCTGCAGCTGCGTTGTGCCGTCCCGGGACATAACTAATCTCAAAGTCATACTCTTCAAGATAAAGTCTAAATTTAGTCAGTCGGCTGGAAGGGTCGGTCATATTAAATAAATAAATTAAAGGCTTATGATCCGTCTTTATTTTAAACCTTTTCCCATATAAATAAGGTCTAAAATGTCGAACTGACCAAACTATAGCAAGTAACTCCAGTTCAATGACAGGGTATCGTGTCTCAGCTGGTTTCAAATTACGGCTTGCGTACGCGACTACCTTGCCATTGCTGTTAGACAGCACGGCTCCTAATCCGAGTTTCGATGCGTCAGTCTGTAGCGTAAAAGTGTTATTGTCAGAAAAATCTGGGTAGTCAAGTACAGTTGGACTAATTAATGTTTGTTTTAACTTCTGAAAAGAACGCTCACAGTCATCAGTCCATACAAATGCTACATTTTTCTTACATAACGCATTTAAGGGAAAGGCTATTTCTGCGAATTTCGGTATAAAACGCCTGTAGTAGTTGGCAAATGCCACAAACCTCTTCACTTCGTCTACATTCTGTAGGGTGGGATAGTTTTGAAGACATTCTACTTTCGTTGGATCGGGAAATATACCTTCTGCAGTGATTTTATGTCCTAAATAAACTATTTCTTTGCGCAAAAATTCGCATTTCAACGGGTTTAATTTCAAGTTAACTTTTCTCAGGCATTCTAAAACTTTTATGAGGTTCTTATTATGCATTTCAAGACTGTTTCCTACTACGATACAATCGTCAAGATATATAAAACATGACCTATAATTTAAACCAGACATTGCAATAGTCATAAGACGTGAAAATGCACTAGGAGAGGTCTTTAACCCCATAGGACACCTTTTCATTTGATACTGCTTGTCTGTTGTGAATGCAGTATACTTTCTAGACTCTTCTTGTAGCGACAGTTGAAAATATCCTTGACTGAGGTCAAGTTTCGAAAAGTAGATATTATTAGACAAAGAGTCTAGAATCTCAGTAATATTGGGCAAAGGAAACTTATCGTCTTGTATACGATTATTCAGTTGACGATAGTCCACTACGAGCCTCCATTTCTTTTCTCCTGACCTATCTGATTTCTTGGGAACTAAGAGAACAGGACTTGACCATTCAGACGTCGTCTCTTCAATTATGTCGTTCCTAATCATCTCATCTATTTGCCTTTGAACTTCGTGCTTTAACGCAATAGGAAGCCTATAAGGCTTTACGTACACTGGGGACGTATTTTCTTTTAACCTAATAGAATGTTCAATTAAATTTGTCGTGGAGAGCGTATCACCTGGCAAATAAAAAACATCGGCATACTTGGCACATACGTTTTCAATGCTTCGTTGCTCCTCTTTATTTAAATAGTTATGTAATTCTAAAGATTTAAGCAAAGTTCTAACCCTATTCGACGTTATACTATCTTCGTCAAACTTGCAAATATAAAAATTCTCTAAACAACTAATATCTAAATCAGAAACATTTAAATTGACCGGACTGTCAGTCGTATTTAGAATCCTAACAGGAATAAGACCGTTACATGGTTTCGACACTATACCCGCTGTGTACACACCTTTACTTATTTCTTTAGCTAAAATTACACAATCGCTATTGTGTGACGTCGGAACGTGTTTAATTACTTCGCATCGAGGCGGAATCGTAAACAAATTACGATTTACTTGTACCATAATAGATTGGTCTCGGGTTTCCAAACTCAGAGTACCATTTTGATAATTCAACACCGCGTTATAACGCGTGAAAAAATCTTGACCGAGTATACCTTCTGCGGTACAAGATAAGTTCTCAAAAACGTAGAACTTTTGCTGAAAAACTACATTTTCTATAATTATATCCAAAAATATATATCCTAAAGACTCTAAATTACCACTTATTCCTTTAATTACTGTCTTATCCTCGTGTATTAAATTCAATAAACTATTATTTTGCGATAAACATTCATATTTCAATACACATAAACTAGCTCCACTATCAATTAATAAATTAAGCTTCTTATTATTTCTAAGTTGACAATTAACAATGCAAAAATTATTAAAACTAAAAATAGAATGATTGTATTGGTTAGGTACGAAAAAATTCTAAGCCCTCATTATTAGTGTCATTGCCCTGACTGTTGGACTGTTGCACATCCACATTGTGCTGAACGCGCTCGACACCGGAGCGGCCGCCGCGAAACTGCTGACGCTGACCATCCGTGTTATTACCTCGCCTGCTATTACTTGCAAATGAAGTTCTTTGACCTCTATAATTGCCTTGATTTTTATAATTGTTGTATGAATAATTATTAGACTTAAACCAACTATTATTAGGCTGATTTAAATTATTTCCTCGGCCACGAGAACCTCGTTTATAGGTGGAACCACGCTTAGCATACGAACTAGACCTAAACTGCATGATGTGATCCTGTTGTTGGGTAGACATGGATTGCTCGTCTACCGCAGCCCTAATTGCTTCAGGCAGTGACACGAACTGCCGCGAGGCAATGATGGTGCTGAGCCGTTCGTCGGACAGACCATCACTAAACCGCTTGATTGCCGTCTTCTCATTGAGAGGACGTAGTACCTCATAAGCAGATTTGTCACCATCCGCTTGAGCAATCGTGAGGTTCACGAATAACTCCTCTATCTCTGTTCCAAATTTCTCAATACTCCTACGGCCTTGAGTAGCCTTAAATAACTGAGACTGTAATGATACAGTTGACTTTTTAGGCAATAAAAAATTCCGAATGTCGTCTACTAAACTTTGAACATCCGCGTATGAAGTCTTAAGACGTAGTTTTGCGCTAGGCGAAAGACGAGTTTTTAAAACAAATTCAATTAATTGACTTTTACTTGAATCACTAAGAAGCGAACTATAAAGCAAAATACCGTCAATTAACTGATTGGTCAGTTGTTCCTGCCCATTCAAAACTGGCAACAGGGAAATAGCTGTCTTAATATTAAATGAATCAGCCATTTTTGAAAAACTACAAGACTCTGCTATTAAATCAGAACTAGTTTGGCAACTATTATCTTTATCAGTAACTAAACTCTTAATTTTCTTAAACGTTAACTGAATTTCATTTATTAGTGTCTGGAAAACCTCACAGGATTCAGTGCTTAACTTTTTCTCTTTAACTTCTTGGTTCAACTGAGTCAAAATACAATCTAACGTTCTGTATTCATTTTGGGCCTCCTCTAATTTTTTATACGCTAATTCTTGTCTACGTTTTTCGGGACCAACTTTAACTAAATACTCCTTTAAATATATTAATCTAGAATGCAATTCTTTTAGTTGCTGGGACATAATATTTAACACAATTTGTTATAATATTAGAATATGCATGACCTACTTTTATAATTACAAAATACAATGATATACACAAAACAAAATTGCTTAGGTATTAAAAAAAACTTACAGTAACGCGCAGTAGGTATGCAGCGGAAACGGTCATGTAGGTCATGATGACGTCCAAAGTCGCGTGACTGAAGTATATCCTCCTGACTGCACTCGAACTTCTCCCGGCTGCTCCTCATCGGACCCGTTCAATATCTCCCAGCGCCCTGCATTCCCTTACATCATAAATAGGCTTGAGCATTATCCCGGCACCCGGCACCAACACTCCTTTTCATTCTTCTTATAATATTCAGTCCCTGTCTTGGTTCTTCAACTTCTTCTGTAAAGATCTTCAGTATCTTCTTATGGATAAATGTTGTT
Source organism: Autographa pulchrina (assembly GCA_905475315.1). NCBI lineage: Eukaryota > Metazoa > Arthropoda > Insecta > Lepidoptera > Noctuidae > Autographa > Autographa pulchrina. Next base: position 29,045,312 of record FR997761.1, on the reverse strand, counting down.
CTGGATTAGAATCTTGAATAGTGAAAACGTCTTTGCCTTCTTTCTTCTATTTTTCTGTCTTCAAATTTTGTTTCTTCTTATTCTTCTTGATCGTATCTTCAATCTTCTCAGACATCTTCGTAATTCACAGTAAGTTAGTTCAGAACTTTACAGAATCCTGGCAGGGTCGCCATATAATGGAGTGACGTAGGTGTCAATAAAAGAGTACTGTTCAGTTCAATGATCCATGTAATAATGCCCAATAAATAAGTGTGCATGTACAATTTATAGGGTAAGGTGAGCTGCACACTACAATATTCACCTATAATCACTTGGGCAGTCAATTATACATGACACCAGAGATTGAGGTACCAAACATCAACTCAACTGTAAACAATATATTTGACCTGAGTTGGAAAACCGAAAATTTAAACTTTACAGAAATCCGTACATCATCTCCAATCGATTTCTCAAAGATAGATGTGTAGCATACACGATAATAATGAACATACAAACAGACGCACACACACAACCATACAACTACACACACTGTCAAACATCTGTCGTCTCGTTCCTACACTCCCACGCAGGGTGCGGGGTGGGGGAGGCAGTCTGCTACCCACCGCCGCAGAGTGAAACGTGTTTGAGTGAGGTTAATGAGCCGATACATAAACTAAACAAATAGTCCATTATTTTGGTATACATAGCTACTTTATAATATAGGTTAGTGACTACTACATTGTGGCGACGACGGAGAACTGTAAGCAATTTATTTGACCTATTTAAATAAAAAGGAAAAAGTAAGTCGTTTGGTTTCATAAATAAACATATTATTCTTTCAATGTTAAGACTTTTTAGATCCCTAGCAATTTTTATTTATTTCAACTAACAATAAAGTAGAATCAAACAAATGCTCGGATAGTTAATATTTTATGAACCTACCTTTTATTATTGTATCGTAGTTTCAAGAAGAAAAAAAAAACGTTTTACCAACTTAACTGTCCCGCCAGTAAACACAATAGTTAAAAACAAAGGAAATGTTCATATGTGACTCACGGGACAGGGAAATGGTTAAGCTATTTTTCTTTGTTCCACTGTAGGTATATACTTTTAATTGCAATAAAGAACGTAACAAACAATTTTATTTTGCATTACTTTACTTACCCACCATTTTACGAAATAATTATCCATTGTTGCCCTTGTTTTGGTTACCAACTGCTTGGGTCAAACCGGTTGCGCGTTAAACTCGGGTACACATTTGGATTTGTACATAATGTTCCAGTGATTTAAGGGATATGTTATTATATGTGCAAGGTTGTCTAGACATGACTTACAAAAATAGAAGATACTGAACCATATTTAATTATGTAAGTACCTCGATAACCGTGTATATCCGAAGCGTAATAACTTAAATAAGCTTATAATATAACTTGCCTAGTTAACCAAAGGGATTATGGCCGGCAAATAACGCACAGCTGCTACTGTTGCGTAGGGATTATTAATGTTAAGAATAGAATAGAATAATTTATTGTTTAAAAATTACATACAATGGTTTGATTCCTGAAACTCACACTAGGATTCCATGTGTCGTGAGTTCCAGGCTCTTTCGTTACGCTGACAGTTTCGTTATGAATTTAATTACAGAAATATTTAAAAAAAAAAAAAAAAAAAAACATAATAGTCATAAGGCTTATAGGTCTCGAGTGTAATTAGTTCTTGTGTAGGCTTAGTTTTTATAATATTGTAAATATTTTAAGTTTAATTTCATTAATAAAGTATTAACCGTTATAGTACCTATATATATTTTTCATATAAATAGTTATAATTGTAGGTATATAATAAGAAAATATATAAATAGACGTATACATCAAATGATTGGTCATGTACCTATGATAATAAAGATATGAAGTCTTCAGTCAAGTCATAGTCCAAAGTCAGAAGCCATTTTGTTACCACAAATTTACATTTAGATATGGTTAGCAGAATTTTGTGTTGGTCATTTACTTTTTTATAAATTTGCGGTCCCACAAAACCATAAGACCTACTACCAATTGATTTATGGCAGCGAACCTTTTCCCAATATATCCTTCGACCAGACATAACACAAGTACACAGGGATGTTTTGTGCAATCTTAGAGTGACAGACAATGTTAGTTAGTTAATGATTTTATTGGTAAAACATAAAAAACTGCATACACACGTATATTGCTGTTTTGCTTCCACGCGTATCTGTATAGATGCTTATATCGCTGAAGTTGCTGTCGCAAAAAAAAAAAAAAAAAAAAAAAAAAAAAAAAAAAAAAAAAAAAAAAAAAAAAAAAACAGCTTGTAACATGGCATTGAATTGCGATGACATCATAAGACCATGCATTTGATTGCGTTAATAGTATCAATAGTAACGCATTAAATTGCGATGTAAGGAGTTAAGCATTAAATTGCGATGTAAGGAGTTAAGCATTAAATTGCGATGTAAGGAGTTAAGCATTAAATTGCGATGTAAGGAGTTAAGCATTAAATTGCGATGTAAGGAGTTAAGCATTAAATTGCGATGTAAGGAGTTAAGCATTAAATTGCGATGTAAGGAGTTAAGCATTAAATTGCGATGTAAGGAGTTAAGCATTAAATTGCGAGGCAAGGAATTAAGCATTAAATTGCGGGCCATGGAGCTAGTAATTATCACGGGAATTTACGAAATGCATTAAATTGCGTAACGCTAAATCCCATTGCCTACAGGTAAACCACAATGACTCAGGCGGTATTCACACTCGACAAATTCGAATGCGAAGGTGATATAGGATCAGTTGCGGTCCGATGGGAGCGATGGAAACGCGGGTTGTACATTTACTTGGAAGCAGCGGGAATAATATAATAATTAACTTTTTATTCAAATTAAAATGTTACAATTAATACTAAGGTACATGAAATCTTAATACATACAGCCTACGTTACATGTGTGCCTGAACTAGGTAATCCTGTGTTTCAGGCGTTCAGTGCTAGCTAAATCTAAAATAAACAGAAACCTTTTTATTACAATATAATTGTTAGATAAATAGTATAAATGAATCCATAATAGAGATACAGGACATGCTTTGGAGGGTATACTTGAGGAATATAATATATTCATATTATTCATTAATGTAAATGCGATATAAAGCATATTATGCTTTATATCGCATTTAATCTATTATAAAGAAGCGGTCCTAGAAACACATAAAATTTAGTCGTAAAAGCATGCTGTGTTCTTATTTTGGGGGCAAACTAAATTTTTCCGTCTTTTATGAGTAAATTCAGTGCTGAAAGGAAGGGCTGCATGCTGTTTTAATACTATGCCCATTATGAACAACTGTCGGACTGTTAGGACTTTACACGATTCATAGAGAAGGTTAGTGGGGAAAAGGAAAGAGCGGAAAGTACATACTTTAAGAATACACACATACTCTGGGCACGCTTGATGGTTAGTAGTAGTGTTTTGCCCGCTCCACCCCATGCGGCAATACAGTAAGTGAATATAGATTGACATAAGGCAAAGTAAACTTGTTTAATTATTTTTTTTTCATTTGCAATGCATCGTAACTTTTGAAAGTAAATATCAATTTACGTATTCTATTATTAAGAGCTCCTATATGATGTTTAAAGGAAAGAGTTTCATCTATTATACAACCTAGGTATTTTGGGTTATTAGTCCTTTTAAGCTTGGGGCAGACACATTGGTTAATTAATCTCAAAATCAGCCGAAAATAGTAGAGCAGTATCGTCAGCGTATGATATGATTATGCGATGATCTAGGTTAAGCTTACATAGGTCACTAATGTAAATTAAGAACAGAGTAGATGCTAAAATACTTCCTTGAGGAACTCCGAAGTGTTTTTCTGATAAGTACTGTGTATATTGCCAATTCTTACGCATTAAGTACGGTCTTCTAGGTAGCTAGTGAAAAGTTTCAGCTGGTTACCTCTTATCACTATAGCTTCAAGCTTACGCAATAGAATAGGGACAAAAACTGTGTCGAACGCTTTTGCGAGGTCTAGGAATATTCCTACAGCATATTCGAACACCTTTATCGAGTTCTTGTGCTAGATAGTCAGTCAGATGATGTACGGCGTCGGCAGTTGATAATTTAGGTCTAAATCCAAACTGAGTTTTAGAAAGAATCAATTTATCCTCCAAATATTTAACCATAGAAGAAGAAGAAGACATAGAAGGCAACAAGGAAATTGGTCTATAGTTTGTCACTTGATCTTTGCTGCCAGATTTATGAATAGGAACAACAACAGCTTTTTTGAGACACTTGGGGAAAATTACTTTGGATAGGCAATTTTGAAAGTATAAGTAAGTGGAGGCCCTAAAATGTGTTTGAACTGTTTAATTATTTTGTTTGGGATATTATCCCATCCGACTGCACAGCCGTCCTTTAAACTCATGATTATGCTTTGCACTTCTGTTTCGTCAGTATCTAATAGCGTAAATGATGATAATGTATTGCTACTCGTAAAAGATTATTGTAAAAGTTTCGATGTCTTTTGTACGATAATTGCAATATGGAATTATCTGGGTGACGCTTAGCTTTCATATGCAGTGTATCCCTATGTCTCATACATTAATGAGACCTGGCGTGATCCAAGGTTTTATGTTATAATTTTTAGCCGAATATTGGTTGTGTTTTTCTGAATTGCCTGTTGCACATTTTCGATTAGGTATAACATACAAAACTGTGGGGTGTGGGTCAGCATTATTGTAAACGGGGTCGAAGTCAATGTTGTATAAATCTTCTTCAAGTTTATTTGTGTTTAATTTAGAAATTGTGCGAGTATTATCTTGTTTGGGTAATTTGCAATTTAAGGTTAGTAGGATAGCATTGTGATCGGTTATTGTCGAGTTAATAATAAGCGCAAGTGAGGGGAAACGCGATTTAAGCATGATATGATCTAGGCAGGAACCACTTTGATGTGTAGGTAGCGAATGCGCTGGGAACATGCCATGAAAAGAGCAGAGGTTAAGGTATTCCTGTGCAGCTACATCGTAAGAATGTTGATATTAATATCTCTAATCAAAACGATGTTTTTATAGGATGATAACTCTTGCAAGGTATTATTCAGAGAGTCCACAAACTTGTATACAGTGTGGAGATGACAATACGACTTTAAATGAAAACACTGGCAGTACTGGTTTATAGAAACATTTTTCAACTATCAAATAAATCCGAACATCGAAATTAAAAAAAACATTTTTTTCTAACAAACTAAATAGCTTAAAACTGCAAACAAAATAAAACATCATGTATAAAATTGGTACACTTACGGCACGCTTACGGCAACTATTTAGTAATCTGTGCTTACGGCGATAAGAACGGCAACGCAGCTTGGTTTCATTCATGTTATAGCTGTGGCCGACGGCGACGCAGCGACGTAATGTTTGGCGCCATTATTCTTATTTTTTCAATTACACAAATCAAATCACAGAATATTAACCAAATAGTCAGGCATCATTCACCCGCGAGTTATTCACTAATCAATTTATTATTCATAATCACTTTTCGATCACATAATTATGTCGCCAGTCATTAATTTTTTTTATTTTCAATATGTCCGCCATTTTCTTGAATACATAAACTACACCGACGTATAATGTTATTTCTCACTCTTGATAATAGGTCACCATTAGCAGCCATTTCTTTCAATTTATTAAAAGATATTATTATTCTAGCTTACTACTAGTAACTAGATGCGGATTCACGCGGCTCCAGTACCGAAGGTTCTGTCGGTTCCATAAACCATTCCTTGTAAATGTATTCTCGAGATGTTTGGTTTCCAACCAGCGACAGAAAGTTTCTCTTATTGGTTTATCTCTCGGTAACAATGCTTGTACTTTCTTGTACTTGTAAGGTCTGCGTTTGTTACGTTTCAAAACTTTTTGAATGGTTTTGTGATTTACATGAAAATGTCGACCTGCATTACGCAGACTGGACGTCGGATTGCGATCATAATAATTAATAACTCTTTCGTCTGAAATCACATTTGCACGTGGAGGAGCACCATCTACGTGCGGGATCAAGGATTGATTTTCCCGTATCCTCTGGACAGCTTGTACAATAGTACGCCCGTGGGTCGGACACATACGCGTGTTCTCATACCTCTCACGGTATGTCCGTACAGCTAAAGCGGCATTACCGTGACACTCCCCATAAATTAAAATCATATCGGTGTATTCCGAAGCGGTATAATTGTAACGAGGCATGATTATTTAATAATAAAACCTTGAAACACCAAGTATTAAGCGTCTAATTTCGCAAAGTTTACTTCACTATTTAACTAAGTACCTATAATACGTTTATGTGTCCTGTCACTATTAAAACAAAGCGTCAAATTTCGCACAACACAACACAACAACAAAGATACGATAACACTCGCGCCGCGACTTCAAACGGGCGCGGGCGCATCCGAAATTCCAGAGGAAAACAAAACGCGTCACAGCAGGAAGGAGGTCCGGTGACACACTGACCGCGTGACCTAGTCTGACCTAGACACGTCGACAAGTAAGCAAAGTAGAAACAAGCAAACTTACCTATCTCTTTCGCACATACATATTTTGCGATTGACATGAGTGCGTAACAGGAAAGTAATAACTTTCGCATGCATTTTTTATTATTTAGCTGTGACGACACGCTTTATGACTCTTATTTTGAGAAAATAGGTTTTTAAAGTAGCGAGCTGGCAACGTGTGTCGTTAACTTGTAGCGCGCTCAGCTGTTCACAATACATCATGTAGAAAATACTTAAACTGAAAAATAATTTCCTGTGGCTAAACTACTGGATATATTCATTTGATTTTTTGTGTGACGGTTGGGAATATCATGACTTATACGAAGTTTAATTTATGATCATACTAGCTGTACCCGCGACGATGTTCGCGTTCATATCAGTCATCTGTGCGAATAAATATAAATTAGACTGTGGTATAGAGGGTCACCATCACGAACTACCTAGACACCGGCTTCAGAATGTTCTTTTTATATATTTAAAAATTTACAAAACACATGTACACTTCAATATTATCTTGTTTCGCTAGATGAATGTTTCTAAGTAGTCTGCTATACGCAAAATGTATCAGATGTGGAACCTAGAGTTTTGTCACAAATATTGCTTGACACGTGCCAAAAAAAACGATTTACCACTTTTTTTCTTTTGCAATAGTATTTCGTTGGTACAGCAGTCCCTAGTAAGACTACCGGGATCGGGGTTTTGGTTCGAAACCCCGAAATGCGAAATACTGAACTACGCAGTAAAATTGAAAGTAGATATCAATATTATTTACGCTCCGCTCTTCTCATCTCTGCTTTGGTGAAGTCCGGTTTTAAGACTAAGGTAGTGTTCTCATCTTAGTTAATAGCTACCAGATGTCAGTGCGGTGCCTAAGCCTAGAGTATATGTGGAAGTTAAGGAACTTAGCAGCTAGGAACTATGTGGTCTGGTAATGGTGGCTGCTAATGAAAGGCAAAAGAGTGTGCGAGTGTGTTGTTTTTAAAGGGATGAACGACTGAGATAAGCAGGCTCCATTTTAATAAGGTATTTACCTGAGACCCGTGAAACTGAAAGAAAACGTTGACAATAGAGAGAGGCGCAGGATCAGAACTACCAAAACTGTGGTTAAAATTATTTATGACTGGAAACTAAGTAATAGACCAAGGACAACCGCATTCTACCCTGATCAAAGCCTTGGACTGGGGCTGTATCCTTTACAATAAAGTCGCTTTATGCTGCCCAGACGAAATGACGGCAGGTGGACTAAGACGGTGACAGAATGGTGGCCAAGGCATGGCAAAAGAAGCGTCGGTCGTCCGGGAGCAAGATGGGTCGATGACATAGTTAAAGTCTCGGGTCGAGTCTGAATGAGGCTGGCACAGGACCGTAGAAAATGGCACGAAAAAGGGGAGAACTATGCCCAACAGTGGGAGGAAAAGTTCTGTGGATGATGATGATACTGCCCAGCATAAGGTGCTGAGCTCAAATGATGCAATATTAATTTTAAAATGTAGAGAATGCGATAGAAAGTTTATTTTATTTTAGTTTTTGGGCCAAACTTCCAGTAAATAGGTACACAAACTAAATGAAATTTGTAAACGAAAAAATAGAAGATTTATCTGGATCAACGCATTAAAACCCGTGTAGCAAGCTACCTTAAAATGAATATTAAAGAGTAAGTACTTACTAAAAAATTATATCATAAAAGATCATTGGGTTTTGAGTTAAAACAATAAAAATTTACAAATACAAAAAAAAACTTGTCCATGGAATTCTATAGATGACCAACAGAAAACATTACACATTACTTTGATGAAATAATTTAAAAAAGTTACTCCTGAATTGAAAAATAAGATTCCTCATAGATCATTTTATAGTTGTAATCTATGAGGAATCTTATTTTTCAATTCAGGAGTAAATGTCGGTGCCATAGATTTATATCTATGGTCAGGGCATTTACGCCAGACGTTCTTTACAGCATATGACATGCTTGATCTGCAATGAGCAACACACTTAAAATTTAAAATACAAACATAATAATTTTGAGCTTATGCATCGGTCTAGTAAAAAATGCACGACATAAAGTTGTTGCTCATTGCGAAAGAAACAACAAAATGATACAAAGATTTAAACTAATAAAAGTTAACCTAATAGAACACAAAAAGTGTTAGCTCGACTGAGACTTGAACTTGAGTAACAAAACATTCAAACGTATGTAACAAAAAGGACTCAAGAACAAAAATACAATCATTAACAACTGGATTTGAACCTGCAGCATGGACATCCATTTCCAATCCTACAACCACCAAGCTGTTTACTACGACAGCTAGTTTTCCAAAAAGTATACTTCAATCACAATGAAGAATGGTCGCTATGGCTACCGTAGCCTGCCATAGTTACCTCTTGTTTATATGTCAATAATGCCAATTTACGTGTGCAGATGAAAAAATGAATTTGGAAATTTAAAGCTCCACCCCGTATTACCTAGATATAGTAGCGTGTTTAAAAATAGCTAACGACCGTCTACGATTTACCAAAAACATTCTCTCAATTTTTTACTGCTATCAATTCAGTAGTTCATAATTGATACTGTAACATGAAATCTGACCCCCGGCAAAAGAATGTTGTAATTTACTGTTTTATTAGATGTATAGAAGAAAATGCGCAACTCCATCTATGAATTTTAAAAACAACTATTAACCTCTATTAACCTCGCCAACATGATCAAATTTAAATTATTTATATCCAAAAAGGGCTTACACATATAGTACTAATAAAATTATCTATACTCCGTTAGAGCATTTTCTTTGTACTAAAAGTTGTATTATATTATATTTTCATACCTTTTTACTATTTATTTACATTTTTCCGATGAATTTTCAGTACTGAATTGATGCCGACGCTTGACCAATAGATGGCGCTGTATGTCCGGAATAAATTTTATTTTTTATTTTTTTTGTAATAAAAACTATCCTATGTCCTTTCTCAAGTTCCAAACTATGTCTGTACCAAATTTCACACAAATCGGTTCAGTAGTTTAGGCGTGAAGCAAAGACAGACAGACAGACAGACAGAGTTACTTTCGCATTTATAATATTAGTTTGGATTGTCCTCCCCACCCTGTATATTTCTAAAAGAGGGGTCTATATAATGCTAGGATCGGAAAATTTGTTCCATTTTTAATTAACAGACTGTTACAATCGAGTATGTTTGGTTCTTCAACAGATATATCGTAGTGGTTCCTTGCATATACCACCACACCATCGTTTGATTGTAATTAAATACTCTTGTACATACTATATACCGGCATTAATGGTACGTTGTATTGTTTGGCAAGCCAAAATTCGGTTAGGATAATAAAGTCACTGGCGCAGTCGGTAGGTTTTGTGGTTGCTCGGCTTCTTGAAATGCAGACAAGTGGCGCATTGTGGTACCTCAGCCTTCTTCATACATTCCTTTATTGAAGGTGTGTGTTGATTCCCGACATGACTTGGCTGCATGACCATACTGCTGGCAGTTATAACACCGTAAAATTACGTTACCACGGTAAAATCTCTCACTGGGCAAGATGACCAATCTACAAAAACTCTTTCTTTTGAGGGAAAGGAAGTAACATAAATTGATACTGATGATTTACATAAAAACAAATAATTAACATTATATACAGGAATTAAAACTGATAGTAATGATTTGAAGATATATAAGGTGCTATAAAAATATCTGCCACGGCTTTAATGGGAGGTAGTATTGTGTTTATAGATTACAATAGTGAAGAACTTTCGTACCCCGGAACAGTTAATTAAATTTGAGAGACTAAAATAGTTAAATTAACATTGACTCTATTCTGCGTAACGTGGTTCACAAATTACGCGCAATGTGACGCTTCGTCAATGAAAACAACTGCTATCTCTTTCCATCTTTTCTGTGAATGAAAACTGTAATCAGCTGACTAGTTCGTCACTACATAATCTAGTAGGTACACAATAATACGCAGGCATACAAGTGTTTTAAAAGTGCAACTACTTACCAGCTACCGCATTCTTCAAAAAACACTGACGTAGGTAAATAAGATGATAAACTTGTGTTATTATTTTATAAACAGTAGTTATTGAAATAAACCTACTTTTTTACGGATGTTGTCGCGGTTTTATTAAAAGTCCGTAAAAAGTAGTTTTATTTCAATGTCTAACATTCGCGTAAATCTAAGAAACCAAACAGTAGGTACTTAGATTAATATCGAATTACGATAAATTACAGTAACTTGGCGTGTTTAAAAGTTAATCATTTTATTTACAACGATTGCACCGTATTTACAGTTATTAACTCACTCCCTACCTAGTACCAGGCCTCCGTCACTCCATGTACTTGCGCGCTATAATTACCTACCGCTCGGCCGAGCGGTCTCGGGCCGTTTGCGGACCAAATTCAGTGAGGTTTTCGCAAGCGAAGCGCACGCACGTTGTTAATTGTAATAGTTCCATTTGTTCGTACGCGTACCTACGATGCCGTCTGGTGCCTTATGTGCTGTAGATGGGTGCAAAACAAGTAAAAGAAGGGATAAGATTTTTTTATTTTACCTACACACTGATGCACGGTCAGAACCAATTTAATAATAATAATAATAATAATATTCCGGGACAACTCACACACGGTTATCTGATCCCAAGCTAAGCAGAGCTTGTGTTATGGTAACCAGACAACTGATAAACATACTTATATATTTCTAAATACATACATATTATAGATAAATTACACCCAGACAACCAGAACAAATGATCGTGCTCATCACACAAACATTTGTCCTGGGTGGGAATCGAACCCACGACCTCCGGTATAGCAGTCAGGGTCACTAACCACTAGACCAACAGGCCCTTTATAAAAAAATATATTTTAGAAACGATACAATTTTAAGCTGCCACATATAAGTCAGACATATTAACAGTTCTCAAAAACATGACACAAAAAGTTATGTAAATTTAATTTTATCGAAGCGGCAGCCCTGCGATTGCTGTGGGATCGCGCGGTGCAAAGCAATCACAACTGTACGCTTGGGCATTTAGGCACATTTTAGCATGCAGCGGTTGCTAACGCGACGGAGTAGGCTCTTATAGCAGTAGGTATTGGAAATTTTCTACTGAGTGAAGTATCTGTTACGTAGTAACTATTTAGTAATCTGTGCTAGTACTAGTACCTACTTATCTACAAAACTGTTGCACAAGTCCGCCTTCGCGTTGCACACAGATGAAGGCACGCTTGCATACATGTTTCTTCACTTTATTTAATGTGTCCGTTTCACTTTTCACTTGCCTAAATGCGCGTTTGATGCGCCTTTTTGGTTCTACCACACTTCTAATATCATGTCCGATTTGGCCGTACACAAGGTCTTTCACACGACCCCACAAAAAAAGTCTAGAGGGGTTAAATCCGGCGAGCGAGGAGGCCACGGCACTTGTGAAGTGGTAAGGATGGAGCCCTTCACGATTTAAAAGTCGCCACACGTAGTTGTCGCTCACGTCGAAGACTCGAGCAGCATCCCTGGTGCTCGCAAGAGGATGACACTGAAGCACTTCCTCTTCGAGTTCGGCCGAGTATGTAGATATTCTTGATTGGATTACTGTCGTCTGGGAGGCATTTTTAATGCAAGCGCGCGCGATATTGCTGTCGCTGACCGCTAAAACTAACGTCCGAACGCGTGGGCCGGCGGCGACTGACTGGCGAGCCGAGCGGCCGGCGGCCGGCGCGCGCGACGGCGGCGGCATCCTTTGATAGGAATGGCAACAGTGTATGAACGGCGGCGGCGCGGCGCGGCGGCGGCGGCGGCGTTTTGCGAAATGTTTGAATTCGGTGCGGAGCGGCAACAGCTTATGACACGGGATGGTTTTATACTAATAAATCAATTCAAATTTATACGTTATTTTTTTTGTATGAAAAAAAATATGATAAATAATCAATAATTTATCTTTACTATTGTAATCTATAAACACAATACTACCTCTCATTAAAGCCGTGGCAGATATTTTTATAGCACCTTATATAAATAAAGTTGATTACAAATACGTAAATGAGCATATTAAAAAAAAAAAAAAAGTAAGGGAGGGATGTAGCATACACGATAATAATGAACATACAAACAGACGCACACACACAACCATACAACTACACACACTGTCAAACATCTGTCGTCTCGTTCCTACACTCCCACGCAGGGTGCGGGGTGGGGGAGGCAGTCTGCTACCCACCGCCGCAGAGTGAAACGTGTTTGAGTGAGGTTAATGAGCCGATACATAAACTAAACAAATAGTCCATTATTTTGGTATACATAGCTACTTTATAATATAGGTTAGTGACTACTACAAGATGAGCAACTGAAGTATCAAAAGCAACATGAGATTTTACCGGAGATGTCGTACATCTCAAGTCACGACATATACCATTACACTGTGACTTCATTGCTGTTGGGAGGAACTGCCGCTTTAGTTGTTTATCTTACACTAAAACACCGGTGTAGAAAAACTAGAGCAAAAAGGACTTCTGAACCTAAGGGGCAGGACAATCTTGGTGTGGACATCGAAATGCGCGAGATACGGCGCTCGGCGTCACAAGCCGCCCTCTGCGAAACAAGAAGAGGATTCCATTTTGACGAGCTGACTCAATAACATTTATTTGTTTTATTACATAACATTCCACTATCTGTACATTATTGCTATATTTTATTTGCTTTGTGCTGGATGCTCATCCCACTTTTTTCCCTCGGGAGTATGTACGGTTCACGTACAGACGTACATCGCATACGCATTTTGCTTACGCGGTAACCTACTTTCCGCGTTTACCTTATAACAAGTTCAGTTGACTAAAGGCAGTCGCAATACACGCCGCGGATTAGCATCCATTATAACTATCTTGTATAATTTATCGTAATAAACTTATTCATAACACTCCGTGGTTTACGTCAACTCAATAACTATAACTTAACACAACTTTGAGCCGTACAGAGAGTATTGCGTCTTTCGCGCAGACTGATAATTCTGGTCATGATAATTCGTACTATGGTCTTACTGGCACCATTCTTACCATAAATCCTGTAAATATCTCGAACTTCGGATACTTGTATGCTAGTCTCTAATACTTTCCCAGTACTAGTCAATATGTTTTTTAGGTCCTCGTGAGATTCTTTCTCTTTCACAGGAATATTTCGCAGCTCAATACTTGCACTTCGCGGGCCACATTGAAAGTTGTATAGTTGTGTTTCCAATACGCTCATAGATTCCCTAAGATGAATACGTTCCTTTTCGACTTCATGTATTTTTTTCATCATTTCGTCGTACTTTTCACTGGAAAATTGAATATTTTTCTCTATTTCCGAATTTGAATGTTGGACCTTTTCAACTTGCAGCTTTAATTCGGTTATGTTGGCAGTTATCTTAGAAAGAGTAGCGTCCTGTTCAGATTTCCACGTTTTCAGCATTTCAGTTATTTCCCTTTTGAATTGATTGTGCATTTCGGCAATTTCTTGTTTGAACTGGTTTGTTGTTTCCGGTGAATAGCATACTAGTTTGCGCTTACCACGATGGGTGATGTTAGTTTGTTCCAATTCTACAGTGTCCTGCAGAACATTTTCTTCGGCAGTTGGCGCCACATGGGGCGGTGTTCTTGTAGTTTTTGGCATGATAATAATATAGGCTAAGGAAAAGTGAACCCGTCCGTGGCGTGACAAACTGATGGTGTACAGTATCAAGCAATAATTGTGTTAAAATGCAATTTGCTGCTATGCGGTTTTTTGAAGGCGTATGCTTCAGTATCAAGTAATAATTGTGTTAAAATGCAACTCGCTGCTATGCGGTTTTTTGAAGGCGTTTGCTTCACAGTTAGTTAACGAAGAGTTGCTCGATGACGTCAACAGCGGCGATCGCGGTCAGCTATTTTACCGCGGCGCGTCAATGTAGTTTGGCTCGGCGGCAGTAGTAACCGAGCCTCAGACGGAATGGAGGCGATTCAAATCCAACCAAAAGCACCAATCACTATTTCACTGTTTACACAGTTTTGAGAAGTGTTTGTCAAAACTATAACTATCCCTCTCAGGGGGTGGAGTCTGTACCCACACTCACTATGACGCGAGAACGAGAATTTAAAGTCACAGAAATTAACCAATCACAAATTTTATAAGAGGATTTATGACACAAAAACTGTGTGAAGGAGCGACACGACCGTTCACCACTGAACTGATTAGTACTTAACTAAAAATAAAACCTTGAATTAATAAAATGATTGTTTTTTTTTTAATGTAGGTAATCATTACGGTTATTAAAATAAAATAAATGCACCACTTAAAGTTTTTTTATTTATTTTTTTTCTAATCTTAATGTTACAATGTTAACTTAATACATCATCTGCCAAACTGCAGAACAGTTTGTCGGCAGTCGTTTACGTGATTTTCACAATCTAAAGAATCTTAATATTATTACATAATTAATGGGCTCCGTTATCGGCCACTACGCCTATGCGTAGTATCGTAGTGGCCGCTCACGGAACCACACACACAGAATAAAACACTCATTCACCACCAGGATCTTACAAACTATGGGCATTTCGACAAGTAATGTTTCCTTAATATATTTTTCAATTGGTTTTTACTTTTAACTCGATCTATTAATCTTTCTGGTAGCTCGTTCAATAGTTTCGGTACAATCCATCGTCTCGTACGTTTACCATAATAATTATTAACTTTTGGTACCTGTAAGTATTTTTTCTTTGACATTCTGGTTGGGTAATTATGTACGCGTTCTTTTTTATGCAAATTACTACTAAACTGTTCCAGAATCATTGTAATATAAACTTTCATTTCAATTGCTAAAATATTGCATTTTTTAAATAATTTTTCATATTCTTTGTTTACACTATCTTTACATTTTTTACTCACTAATATCTTCAGTAGTCTAACTTGTAATGTTTTTATTTTATCTAAGTGCGATTTAAAAGTAAGCCCATAACCACACAACCCGTAACTTAAAATTGAATCAGCAAGGGCAAAGTACAGTGAATACAATAATCCTTTCTTAACTACCGGCTTTAGAGTATACAATTTACCCAAGACTGGTCTAAGTTTGTTACAGACTGTATCTATATGTATGTTCCATGTGAAAGTAGTGTCAATCGTTAGACCCAAGTACCTGTACGTTTTAACTTGCTCCAAGTTATTACATTGACAATTGATTTTACGACTATGAAGGCAATCATAACTATGTCCTTGTATGTTTAGTTTAATGTTCTTATTTTGTGTATATTGTGAACATATTGCCATGCATTTAGTTTTTTTAATATTTATTATAATGCCATTGTCATGCGCCCATCTGATTACATTGTCCAGATCGTCTTGTATTACGTTTCGCATTAGTATGGATCGGAGTTATTCGCCAGCCCTATTTAAAAAAATCAGCTTAAACAATGTGTGACTTATATAACGCACAACCTCTTAAGGGGTCACTGTACTCATCAATTATGAACAACTTTTACTATGGGACCAAACATGAAATCGCGAAAAAAAAACTGCTAATCCCTACATTTTGACGAGTTACGCGAACATAAATGTAGGGAACAGCTGTTTTTTTCTCGATTTCAGGTTTATTCCCATAGTAAAAGTTTTTCATAATGATGAGTACAGTGACCCCTTAAGAGGTTGTGCGTTATTTAAGTTATCTTGTATAATAACTTTTTTTATCAGTAGTTCGAAAGCTACTTATTAAAAATGTGGTTACTACGTATAAATAGTATATCTTCAATGACGTCGTCTTTCATGGAGAATCTGTAATTAGATACCACGAACTTGAGAGAAGAAAATAATCTTTCTACACTAATTGAGTCATTGGTGCAGCTAGTACGATAGTAGACAATTTGTACAAAAGAGGGAATTTATGGCGTGACCTTTCCCAGTACGTCAAGAAACTTGCTGTAGACTGAAGAAGTGGCTCTTTTAAAAAGGCGTCTATAGATTCCTGTAAACTGTTCAGCACGTTACGGTCATTTCTATCCAAGTCTAACAAATCCAATAAATCATCGTGTCTATTTATATAACTTGTATTTAAGAAATCATCTAGTTCAAGCTGGGCTTCAGAATGGTCATTTGTTGTTGCACTATTGATGTTACTGTTGCTAATGTTATTTTCTTTGTTTATTTGTTCTAATTCAAAATTTGTTAGGTATTGTGGGATTAAGTTTTCCTTTGCTTTTTTCTGCTGTACGGGTGTCAAAACTGCATTTACTCTTGGGTCTAAAAACATTCCATTAATAAAAACGTCATTTTCAAATAATAATATTTAATAATATTTCGGGACAACTCACACACGGTTATCTGATCCCAAGCTAAGCAGAGCTTGTGTTATGGTAACCAGACAACTGATAAACATACTTATATATTTCTAAATACATACATATTATAGATAAATTACACCCAGACAACCAGAACAAATGATCGTGCTCATCACACAAACATTTGTCCTGGGTGGGAATCGAACCCACGACCTCCGGTATAGCAGTCAGGGTCACTAACCACTAGACCAACAGGCCCGTCAAAAAAGTTCATAAAAGTTTTTGCCTCTCTTTCATTGATGCAACTATGTTATCGGAGAGCCTGGTCTTTATTTTGGATAATTTGAATTGGCACATCATCTATGCAAGATAAAAATCACCGGCTGTCAGTTGTTCCTCGTGTAGTTTTTTTGTTAACTGTTTTGCAGATGTCAAAGATTTCAGAATTTCTGTCAAAGTATCCCATGTTGAGTCGGGTAAATGAAGACGAACATCAGTAGCACATATATCTCTCAGCGATAGCAGACTTTCCACCATGTCAACAACAGAATGCCATCGGGTAGAGCAGTCCAATTTAGGCACATTTTTGTCATTTTCTCTGATGATTCTCACAAACTGTGGTGTTCGTAGGCGTCGTACAACGTCTCTACAACTTGAAATAAGATTGTAAAAGGCTACATCATCACAAGCATCATGTAGCGCTAACTGAAGAGTGTGTGCGGCACATCTTACTATACCAATTTTATATTCAACATTTTCAACTGTTATACGAGTAAACTGCGCTCTGAGTATTTGTGTTAATTGTGCAGTATGTGCCTCTTCAACGTCGAAATAAAAATCTGAATTTTCAAAGTCCGAATCAGAAACATTATATATAAAATCTGCGTTTTCATTATCACATTGGCTGGAGCTGGGGCCAGCCTGTGTAGTGTTCCTGTCAAGGGTAACACAACTGTCCATCTCGTAAAGGAGTTTGCTCATTTTAATCATGTTAGCGCCGTTGTCAGTTGTAAGGCAATATTTTTTTTTTTGTAATTTCTGTGTCGATACGAAACCGCTGAAGGTTGTACACTAGTAAATCTTTGAGGTGGTCTGAAGTATGGCGCTGAAAAATTTCGATCACTCCTAAAGGACAATGGCGAAATAATTGTTGATCTAATTCTTATGCGTCTACAAACGTCATCATCACAGATTTACATTAAATAAATTGTTACGTTTTTTCAAGTTTTATTTAGATAGCGTCTAAGTCTATGAAAAAAATATATTGAAATGGAAATGCAATTGATTAATTGTCGACTTATTCTATTTTTTTTTTTTCTAATTTTAGTTCATGTCTTTTTGCCATATGTACTTTGAGTGTTGCAATGTGAACATTAACTCTAAACTAAGTCATACGAATATCTTGGGCTTAAAAACCAAAATGTTATCTTGTTTTTAAAATAAATTAAAGATTTATGAACATGAATAATCTAAGGACATATTTCTTCCCAACATTACCGAATAAAATAAATGAAATCAAAATAATATTATTTAATCTTCAATCTAGCATTGCAACAACAACGGATACAATCAATGAGACATTTTGAGCTGTTATCTATCAATTTAAACTTTACTTACTACTACTACCCTACTAATTACTTTTCTCTATGATTAAAACATTCGTTCGTTACTTGCTTGCTTGTGCGTACCGTCTTTTAATTTCCTATTTCTATTATTTTATTTTTGACCTGGACTGCTTATGGACTTTCGAGATTTCTCCCTGTGACTTGTGCTTGCCGAAGTATTCCGATTACCTACCACTTACGACGACATTTTGCTGTGAACTTTTGACTCCGATTCTGCTTCTTACTTTGGAATTTATAGCCTCTAAAAGACGATTTGTTTTTCACGATGGGAAGTCGTGTAAAGCCCACACGTATCACGTGTATCAACTGTAATGTATGTGTTAATAAATTGCGCCGTTACCCCGCATTGGCACTTGACTCAAGAGTCACTGCGGTAATCTGCAGCTGGGTTTACCCTCAAATTGTGAGTATTATTGACAATTATGGTTAACATTACATAGAAAATATCATTAATAATAATGATGTTTAGACATTACCACACAGCACCATTAATGTTGTTAAACTTAAATCTTACAGATTATGAGCATATTTTATTATTGTTTCTTTATAAGCATGTCTTTATTATCTATTAGCTGTGTCCGCGACTTCGTTCGCGTGGATGACGAAACTTATCGATGAGTTTTTGTGAAAAGTGCTATTTGGTACCTGTTTAGCAGGATAACCGATAGTGAAGTTAAGTTTGTTTTTTATTGCATATACTTTTCCGGGATAAAAACTACGTGTAGTGTTTGCGTGATGCCTGAAAAAAGAGACAGACAGACACAAAAAAAAAAATCACATTTGGGTTCAGTGTCGGTCTAGTAACCGCCCGCCATTAATTTTTTTGATATTTTCAATGTACAGAATTTTCACTTTTACAGATTTATTATAAGTATAGATTACAGTTATTTAAAATATCAATGAATCAGTGCCTATTATATGGAGCTTCTGTGTTTGTCTGTAGATTTTGGAGGAAGATTATGTCTGTGAGTCATGCAGAGATTTGGCCATAGCTGCAGTAAATCATAATTTGTCAAGAGAAGTTCCTTGCAATGAAGTAGCTGGACCAAGTACCAGAGGTCGTACAGATGTGTGCCTTTTATGTGGTTGTTCAATAGTTCGAAGACAAAGCGACAAATTATTAAGAGAAAACCCAACAGAAATGCAGCAATCGATACTTAATCTTATAAAGAGTAGAGTGACGCCACGTGAGGTATGTATAATTTTAAGTTATTCAATATAACTATTAACCAAGTCCGTAGCTTTTTGATGAATTTTGACCTTTAACTACAAAGGTATTTCAAAATCAATGAATTTATCAACATCAATTATATAACTAAAAATTATTTAACTAGAGCTATACAACATATTCACGAAATAGAATTGTAATGCTGATTGAATTATACTTATATTTTCAGATATCATCGTCAGATCGTGTGTGTCACGCATGTTGGCTGCGCACGAAAAGAGAGGTTGTTCGTATAAGTTCACAAGATTCAACCAGGCCTCAACTGGAAGAAATAAATGCAAATGTGCAAGAAACGGCAGATTTACCGCAGCCTCCAACAATCAGCACCCAAATAGATACAGCACCAACAGCGGCGACACAAACAGTAATATTACCTAATTACAGGCGAGCTGCTAATTCAACACACACTTGTGTTTTTCCAAATTGTAGCAGTACTACATTCCATAATGTTAGTGACAAATTACGAGCTACAGTTTTACATAATCACAATTATTACTTGCCAAAGTTAGCTCGTGTATGTGATCTACATTTAATAAATAATTCATGGGATACGCTCTATGACTCTGAAAATAGTATCCAAACATTTACAGTTGAACAAATACAGCATGTATTTTCTTTTGTGAATGCATTTAGCCCAAATCTCGATTTCGATGACATTGAAGAAATGGATGAGAGGGTATTTTTTTTTTTTTTTTTTTTTGGTTTTGATTCTTTCATCCCTCTGACATGGGGGTCAGAGTCCTTGGGATACGGCGTGACGTTTTTGCAGGGTGGAGATTTAGAGAAGGGTAAGGAGTTGTGGCAGGTGTTACTCCACCTGCCGAGGTGCGCCATCAGTCTTGCGAGGATTATCTACTGTAGGTTGCCAGTTACTTTGAAAGGTTAGTGATGCGTAGCATACACCTTGCCTTTTCATTTCACCTTGTTTTCCTTTTCAGATGTCGCTTGTTCGAGACGATGTCGCACCAGCGGCAGGAGCGCGCAGCGAAGATGCAGCCGGGTCTACTTCGCCCGATAGAGGTCCTCCTCGGATTTTGCCGATTGAGGGTCGCAACGGCCAGGTAAGTCCGCGGTTTTCTTACTAATTTGACCAGTTTCTCATGAAACTGGCCGGAATTTTTATTGTGCAGCTTTTGATTTAGTACCGTGCCGTTGCGTCCTGGCTTTCCGCATTTTCTGCTGTTCCGAGGGTTTTCCACCGGGTTGGATAGACCCACCGAGCTTGTCTCGCCGTCTTCGGAGTAGCCACTATATGTTGCCACATGTGTCGCGTGGCGGCCCTCAGCAATACGCCGTCTTTGCTCGAGCCAACGCATCCCACCTGCGGCGGACGGGACACTCCATGCTAAATGCACTGTGTCCCGTCACTTCCAGGCTTGCTTTGGTGCAATTGCAACAGGTGGGTGTTGCGTTGGCGAGCCTCTCCGCGCAGTTGCTGCGGTGATGAGGGCCGCTGCAGTGTCCACATCTCTCTACGGTCTCCGTGCAGAGGCGTCTGCTGTGCCCGTATCCAAGGCACATCGAGCATTGGACCAGCGGTGACTGGTCCTCCACTCGGATGAGCTGCAGGTCTACGTACACCTCAGCCGCCTCCACCAGCCTACCCCAGAGAGCTGGGGACACCTTCGCAACCATGTGGCACATAAGCTCGTTTCGAGCCTTCTTCCTGAAAAGGATCTCCACCCTGTCGTCGCCAGCTGGGAGGTCGCGGAACAGTTTCCAGTTTTGCACCCTCAGGAAGTCCAGTACGTCCTCATTCTTGTGAAAAGTGAGGACATCCCTGAGGGTGACGAGGGGGTCCTGATTTTTCACAATCAGGACCTCGAGCTGTTGGTCTGCTTCCTCGATTTTAGCTTTAACCCTGTTCCGCTCCTCTTCGGTTCGACAGCTGACGACGATCTTTTGGTCCATCGCCTTACGGACCCGGTCTACGTGCAGGCCCTCAACTTTGGCGTTGAGGGCAGTCCGGATCCTCCCAAGGACTTGTTCCCCCGTGTCCATCTCGTCCCTGGACGTGACCACCACCGAGTGCAGCGCAGTAGGCTCCGGGCGTTTCCGCCCCTTTGCGCTCGCCGCCACACTCGCGTATGTGGGCACCTCCAGGGACTGAGTTTTTGCCGTTTGGAGGGCCTCCTTGAGCTGCTCCGCTTGCTCATTGCTCTCTCTCATTAGCCTACTATGTTCGGCCAATGAGGAGAGCAACTCGGAGACCCCCGATTGAACTCCCGCCAAACTGCCCGCGGCCTCCTCCCGGGGCTGCGGCTCACTCGTGCGCTCCTCCACTACGGCGTCAATAAACGCCGGCGGGGAGGAGCACACAGCCTTGCCAGCTTCGCCGTCTTTGATAAGCTAGTACAGCCTATCGATGGCCTGGGTGACGGAGGCCTTTATATCCGTTTTTAAGTTTCTCGACGCATTTAATGCGATTTTGGCCTTCGTCACCCATGCCCTCGCCTCCTGCAACCTGCTAGGCTGCACCACCACGGCTGGGCTCGCCTCCGGGAAGAGGACCTTGGCCGCCCCCCGCTCCCCCATGTCCCTCCGGACTTTCGTCTGGGTCTTGAAGGCTTCGGTCTTGGTCGCTTGTCTCGGGGGAGTGGTAGGCGGAGACGGTTCCGAGGATTTTCCGGCGGGGGTGCGGAACATCTTGAGGGATGAAGTTGGTCGGGAAGGGAAGAGGGAATGGAACCAACTGTAACCCAACTTAACCTCGTTATTAATCGTAAGTTTGTATAAGTTTTAAACACATTCAATGATAAGTAAAATTGTAAAAGTTGTAAAATTAAATTGTAAAAATGTAAAATAATAAAAAGTTAAGATAATGTAACGATGCGATTTGATTAAACTATTGTGTACACAAATAAGCTTTAAAATGTAAATAAAATTAGGCGATTTATGAAATGATGTTAATGTTTTCACTTTCTGTTTCAGGTGTTTACGGTCCACATGCGTCGGGACGTCAGAAGGACCCTAGCCGCTACTCCCTGTGGTCGCTTCTACGAATATTCGCTTCTTATTGAATAAAAAGCGTGTAAAAAGACCGAAATAGTAAAAAATTTTGAGTGCCTGAATCACAAGCACGGTTACCAAATACAGATTTCTGGGCTGAGAGCCCCAGAAACAAGAAGGGAATTTAGAGCGGTCTAGCGCCAAACCAACGCCACAAACCGCAGCCCTCTAGCACTATCGACTCCGGAGCTATGGCCTCCCAAAGTATTTGGGGTGTCAAAGTGTGTTTGCCGAAAGCCTCCGGAATCGATATGCCTGAAGAAATATGGGTGGGTGGGAGGGCAAAAAACTCTTCGGCTCGAGGTAGTCGGAGCGCCACGTGAGTGGTATCGTTCTCTTCGGCTGGACGTTTGCGAGCGAATGGCGTAATAAAATTTAGGGGTCCGGGAACAAATTTCCCTGGAAAACCGGGAAAAACTAATATTTTACAAGATTAATTACTACTTTTTAAGGTTAAAAAATTAGGTGTTCTATATAATCACACGATACGTGTGCTATATATTTAGGAAGGTCTTTAAGAGACCTACAAACAGATATAACTAAATTAAATTTTTACTAAACCGTTTTTGAAAAAATGACTTTGAAAAATGATAGTAATTTAGAAGGTTTTTTGTCAAAAAAGCTATTTGTTTTTAAAAATGGGATGCCAAAATTATACTCAAACGAAAGCAGACGTCTTGAGCTGTGAGTCAACAAAGAAATCGCGACAATCCACCAGTAAACAGCGAAGTTATCACGTGTCAAGTAAAATTATGTACCGCTATATAGCAATAACAATAACAATTTTCGTAAAAATACGAAAAATATCAAATATTTTCGCGTGTAAAAGCGCGTAGGTCAACAATAAGGTTAAAATGGACACGTTTACAAAAAAGTTTGAACAAAATCGCACAAAAATTAAAAATTTTGTATACAAGTGAACCGTTTGTGCGGCCGACTTAGGTGGATTTTCAAGTACTTATATAGCACTCCTCCACGAGATGTTGTTTTGGTCGGGAACACAAATCGCAATTTCCTCGGCTCCAGGTAGTCGGAGCGCCACGTGAGTGGTATCGTTCTCTTCGGCTGGACGTTTGCGAGCGAATGGCGTAATAAAATTTAGGGGTCCGGGAACAAATTTCCCTGGAAAACCGGGAAAAACTAATATTTTACAAGATTAATTACTACTTTTTAAGGTTAAAAAATTAGGTGTTCTATATAATCACACGATACGTGTGCTATATATTTAGGAAGGTCTTTAAGAGACCTACAAACAGATATAACTAAATTAAATTTTTACTAAACCGTTTTTGAAAAAATGACTTTGAAAAATGATAGTAATTTAGAAGGTTTTTTGTCAAAAAAGCTATTTGTTTTTAAAAATGGGATGCCAAAATTATACTCAAACGAAAGCAGACGTCTTGAGCTGTGAGTCAACAAAGAAATCGCGACAATCCACCAGTAAACAGCGAAGTTATCACGTGTCAAGTAAAATTATGTACCGCTATATAGCAGTAACAATAACAATTTTCGTAAAAATACGAAAAATATCAAATATTTTCGCGTGTAAAAGCGCGTAGGTCAACAATAAGGTTAAAATGGACACGTTTACAAAAAAGTTTGAACAAAATCGCACAAAAATTAAAAATTTTGTATACAAGTGAACCGTTTGTGCGGCCGACTTAGGTGGATTTTCAAGTACTTATATAGCACTCCTCCACGAGATGTTGTTTTGGTCGGGAACACAAATCGCAATTTCCTCGGCTCCAGGTAGTCGGAGCGCCACGTGAGTGGTATCGTTCTCTTCGGCTGGACGTTTGCGAGCGAATGGCGTAATAAAATTTAGGGGTCCGGGAACAAATTTCCCTGGAAAACCGGGAAAAACTAATATTTTACAAGATTAATTACTACTTTTTAAGGTTAAAAAATTAGGTGTTCTATATAATCACACGATACGTGTGCTATATATTTAGGAAGGTCTTTAAGAGACCTACAAACAGATATAACTAAATTAAATTTTTACTAAACCGTTTTTGAAAAAATGACTTTGAAAAATGATAGTAATTTAGAAGGTTTTTTGTCAAAAAAGCTATTTGTTTTTAAAAATGGGATGCCAAAATTATACTCAAACGAAAGCAGACGTCTTGAGCTGTGAGTCAACAAAGAAATCGCGACAATCCACCAGTAAACAGCGAAGTTATCACGTGTCAAGTAAAATTATGTACCGCTATATAGCAGTAACAATAACAATTTTCGTAAAAATACGAAAAATATCAAATATTTTCGCGTGTAAAAGCGCGTAGGTCAACAATAAGGTTAAAATGGACACGTTTACAAAAAAGTTTGAACAAAATCGCACAAAAATTAAAAATTTTGTATACAAGTGAACCGTTTGTGCGGCCGACTTAGGTGGATTTTCAAGTACTTATATAGCACTCCTCCACGAGATGTTGTTTTGGTCGGGAACACAAATCGCAATTTCCTCGGCTCCAGGTAGTCGGAGCGCCACGTGAGTGGTATCGTTCTCTTCGGCTGGACGTTTGCGAGCGAATGGCGTAATAAAATTTAGGGGTCCGGGAACAAATTTCCCTGGAAAACCGGGAAAAACTAATATTTTACAAGATTAATTACTACTTTTTAAGGTTAAAAAATTAGGTGTTCTATATAATCACACGATACGTGTGCTATATATTTAGGAAGGTCTTTAAGAGACCTACAAACAGATATAACTAAATTAAATTTTTACTAAACCGTTTTTGAAAAAATGACTTTGAAAAATGATAGTAATTTAGAAGGTTTTTTGTCAAAAAAGCTATTTGTTTTTAAAAATGGGATGCCAAAATTATACTCAAACGAAAGCAGACGTCTTGAGCTGTGAGTCAACAAAGAAATCGCGACAATCCACCAGTAAACAGCGAAGTTATCACGTGTCAAGTAAAATTATGTACCGCTATATAGCAATAACAATAACAATTTTCGTAAAAATACGAAAAATATCAAATATTTTCGCGTGTAAAAGCGCGTAGGTCAACAATAAGGTTAAAATGGACACGTTTACAAAAAAGTTTGAACAAAATCGCACAAAAATTAAAAATTTTGTATACAAGTGAACCGTTTGTGCGGCCGACTTAGGTGGATTTTCAAGTACTTATATAGCACTCCTCCACGAGATGTTGTTTTGGTCGGGAACACAAATCGCAATTTCCTCGGCTCCAGGTAGTCGGAGCGCCACGTGAGTGGTATCGTTCTCTTCGGCTGGACGTTTGCGAGCGAATGGCGTAATAAAATTTAGGGGTCCGGGAACAAATTTCCCTGGAAAACCGGGAAAAACTAATATTTTACAAGATTAATTACTACTTTTTAAGGTTAAAAAATTAGGTGTTCTATATAATCACACGATACGTGTGCTATATATTTAGGAAGGTCTTTAAGAGATCTACAAACAGATATAACTAAATTAAATTTTTACTAAACCGTTTTTGAAAAAATGACTTTGAAAAATGATAGTAATTTAGAAGGTTTTTTGTCAAAAAAGCTATTTGTTTTTAAAAATGGGATGCCAAAATTATACTCAAACGAAAGCAGACGTCTTGAGCTGTGAGTCAACAAAGAAATCGCGACAATCCACCAGTAAACAGCGAAGTTATCACGTGTCAAGTAAAATTATGTACCGCTATATAGCAATAACAATAACAATTTTCGTAAAAATACGAAAAATATCAAATATTTTCGCGTGTAAAAGCGCGTAGGTCAACAATAAGGTTAAAATGGACACGTTTACAAAAAAGTTTGAACAAAATCGCACAAAAATTAAAAATTTTGTATACAAGTGAACCGTTTGTGCGGCCGACTTAGGTGGATTTTCAAGTACTTATATAGCACTCCTCCACGAGATGTTGTTTTGGTCGGGAACACAAATCGCAATTTCCTCGGCTCCAGGTAGTCGGAGCGCCACGTGAGTGAAATCGTTCTCTTCGGCTGGACGTTTGCGAGCGAATGGCGTAATAAAATTTAGGGATCCGGGAACAAATTTCCCTGGAAAACCGGGAAAAACTAATATTTTACAAGATTAATTACTACTTTTTAAGGTTAAAAAATTAGGTGTTCTATATAATCACACGATACGTGTGCTATATATTTAGGAAGGTCTTTAAGAGACCTACAAACAGATATAACTAAATTAAATTTTTACTAAACCGTTTTTGAAAAAATGACTTTGAAAAATGATAGTAATTTAGAAGGTTTTTTGTCAAAAAAGCTATTTGTTTTTAAAAATGGGATGCCAAAATTATACTCAAACGAAAGCAGACGTCTTGAGCTGTGAGTCAACAAAGAAATCGCGACAATCCACCAGTAAACAGCGAAGTTATCACGTGTCAAGTAAAATTATGTACCGCTATATAGCAATAACAATAACAATTTTCGTAAAAATACGAAAAATATCAAATATTTTCGCGTGTAAAAGCGCGTAGGTCAACAATAAGGTTAAAATGGACACGTTTACAAAAAAGTTTGAACAAAATCGCACAAAAATTAAAAATTTTGTATACAAGTGAACCGTTTGTGCGGCCGACTTAGGTGGATTTTCAAGTACTTATATAGCACTCCTCCACGAGATGTTGTTTTGGTCGGGAACACAAATCGCAATTTCCTCGGCTCCAGGTAGTCGGAGCGCCACGTGAGTGGTATCGTTCTCTTCGGCTGGACGTTTGCGAGCGAATGGCGTAATAAAATTTAGGGGTCCGGGAACAAATTTCCCTGGAAAACCGGGAAAAACTAATATTTTACAAGATTAATTACTACTTTTTAAGGTTAAAAAATTAGGTGTTCTATATAATCACACGATACGTGTGCTATATATTTAGGAAGGTCTTTAAGAGATCTACAAACAGATATAACTAAATTAAATTTTTACTAAACCGTTTTTGAAAAAATGACTTTGAAAAATGATAGTAATTTAGAAGGTTTTTTGTCAAAAAAGCTATTTGTTTTTAAAAATGGGATGCCAAAATTATACTCAAACGAAAGCAGACGTCTTGAGCTGTGAGTCAACAAAGAAATCGCGACAATCCACCAGTAAACAGCGAAGTTATCACGTGTCAAGTAAAATTATGTACCGCTATATAGCAATAACAATAACAATTTTCGTAAAAATACGAAAAATATCAAATATTTTCGCGTGTAAAAGCGCGTAGGTCAACAATAAGGTTAAAATGGACACGTTTACAAAAAAGTTTGAACAAAATCGCACAAAAATTAAAAATTTTGTATACAAGTGAACCGTTTGTGCGGCCGACTTAGGTGGATTTTCAAGTACTTATATAGCACTCCTCCACGAGATGTTGTTTTGGTCGGGAACACAAATCGCAATTTCCTCGGCTCCAGGTAGTCGGAGCGCCACGTGAGTGAAATCGTTCTCTTCGGCTGGACGTTTGCGAGCGAATGGCGTAATAAAATTTAGGGATCCGGGAACAAATTTCCCTGGAAAACCGGGAAAAACTAATATTTTACAAGATTAATTACTACTTTTTAAGGTTAAAAAATTAGGTGTTCTATATAATCACACGATACGTGTGCTATATATTTAGGAAGGTCTTTAAGAGACCTACAAACAGATATAACTAAATTAAATTTTTACTAAACCGTTTTTGAAAAAATGACTTTGAAAAATGATAGTAATTTAGAAGGTTTTTTGTCAAAAAAGCTATTTGTTTTTAAAAATGGGATGCCAAAATTATACTCAAACGAAAGCAGACGTCTTGAGCTGTGAGTCAACAAAGAAATCGCGACAATCCACCAGTAAACAGCGAAGTTATCACGTGTCAAGTAAAATTATGTACCGCTATATAGCAATAACAATAACAATTTTCGTAAAAATACGAAAAATATCAAATATTTTCGCGTGTAAAAGCGCGTAGGTCAACAATAAGGTTAAAATGGACACGTTTACAAAAAAGTTTGAACAAAATCGCACAAAAATTAAAAATTTTGTATACAAGTGAACCGTTTGTGCGGCCGACTTAGGTGGATTTTCAAGTACTTATATAGCACTCCTCCACGAGATGTTGTTTTGGTCGGGAACACAAATCGCAATTTCCTCGGCTCCAGGTAGTCGGAGCGCCACGTGAGTGGTATCGTTCTCTTCGGCTGGACGTTTGCGAGCGAATGGCGTAATAAAATTTAGGGGTCCGGGAACAAATTTCCCTGGAAAACCGGGAAAAACTAATATTTTACAAGATTAATTACTACTTTTTAAGGTTAAAAAATTAGGTGTTCTATATAATCACACGATACGTGTGCTATATATTTAGGAAGGTCTTTAAGAGACCTACAAACAGATATAACTAAATTAAATTTTTACTAAACCGTTTTTGAAAAAATGACTTTGAAAAATGATAGTAATTTAGAAGGTTTTTTGTCAAAAAAGCTATTTGTTTTTAAAAATGGGATGCCAAAATTATACTCAAACGAAAGCAGACGTCTTGAGCTGTGAGTCAACAAAGAAATCGCGACAATCCACCAGTAAACAGCGAAGTTATCACGTGTCAAGTAAAATTATGTACCGCTATATAGCAATAACAATAACAATTTTCGTAAAAATACGAAAAATATCAAATATTTTCGCGTGTAAAAGCGCGTAGGTCAACAATAAGGTTAAAATGGACACGTTTACAAAAAAGTTTGAACAAAATCGCACAAAAATTAAAAATTTTGTATACAAGTGAACCGTTTGTGCGGCCGACTTAGGTGGATTTTCAAGTACTTATATAGCACTCCTCCACGAGATGTTGTTTTGGTCGGGAACACAAATCGCAATTTCCTCGGCTCCAGGTAGTCGGAGCGCCACGTGAGTGGTATCGTTCTCTTCGGCTGGACGTTTGCGAGCGAATGGCGTAATAAAATTTAGGGGTCCGGGAACAAATTTCCCTGGAAAACCGGGAAAAACTAATATTTTACAAGATTAATTACTACTTTTTAAGGTTAAAAAATTAGGTGTTCTATATAATCACACGATACGTGTGCTATATATTTAGGAAGGTCTTTAAGAGATCTACAAACAGATATAACTAAATTAAATTTTTACTAAACCGTTTTTGAAAAAATGACTTTGAAAAATGATAGTAATTTAGAAGGTTTTTTGTCAAAAAAGCTATTTGTTTTTAAAAATGGGATGCCAAAATTATACTCAAACGAAAGCAGACGTCTTGAGCTGTGAGTCAACAAAGAAATCGCGACAATCCACCAGTAAACAGCGAAGTTATCACGTGTCAAGTAAAATTATGTACCGCTATATAGCAATAACAATAACAATTTTCGTAAAAATACGAAAAATATCAAATATTTTCGCGTGTAAAAGCGCGTAGGTCAACAATAAGGTTAAAATGGACACGTTTACAAAAAAGTTTGAACAAAATCGCACAAAAATTAAAAATTTTGTATACAAGTGAACCGTTTGTGCGGCCGACTTAGGTGGATTTTCAAGTACTTATATAGCACTCCTCCACGAGATGTTGTTTTGGTCGGGAACACAAATCGCAATTTCCTCGGCTCCAGGTAGTCGGAGCGCCACGTGAGTGAAATCGTTCTCTTCGGCTGGACGTTTGCGAGCGAATGGCGTAATAAAATTTAGGGATCCGGGAACAAATTTCCCTGGAAAACCGGGAAAAACTAATATTTTACAAGATTAATTACTACTTTTTAAGGTTAAAAAATTAGGTGTTCTATATAATCACACGATACGTGTGCTATATATTTAGGAAGGTCTTTAAGAGACCTACAAACAGATATAACTAAATTAAATTTTTACTAAACCGTTTTTGAAAAAATGACTTTGAAAAATGATAGTAATTTAGAAGGTTTTTTGTCAAAAAAGCTATTTGTTTTTAAAAATGGGATGCCAAAATTATACTCAAACGAAAGCAGACGTCTTGAGCTGTGAGTCAACAAAGAAATCGCGACAATCCACCAGTAAACAGCGAAGTTATCACGTGTCAAGTAAAATTATGTACCGCTATATAGCAATAACAATAACAATTTTCGTAAAAATACAAAAAATATCAAATATTTTCGCGTGTAAAAGCGCGTAGGTCAACAATAAGGTTAAAATGGACACGTTTACAAAAAAGTTTGAACAAAATCGCACAAAAATTAAAAATTTTGTATACAAGTGAACCGTTTGTGCGGCCGACTTAGGTGGATTTTCAAGTACTTATATAGCACTCCTCCACGAGATGTTGTTTTGGTCGGGAACACAAATCGCAATTTCCTCGGCTCCAGGTAGTCGGAGCGCCACGTGAGTGGTATCGTTCTCTTCGGCTGGACGTTTGCGAGCGAATGGCGTAATAAAATTTAGGGATCCGGGAACAAATTTCCCTGGAAAACCGGGAAAAACTAATATTTTACAAGATTAATTACTACTTTTTAAGGTTAAAAAATTAGGTGTTCTATATAATCACACGATACGTGTGCTATATATTTAGGAAGGTCTTTAAGAGACCTACAAACAGATATAACTAAATTAAATTTTTACTAAACCGTTTTTGAAAAAATGACTTTGAAAAATGATAGTAATTTAGAAGGTTTTTTGTCAAAAAAGCTATTTGTTTTTAAAAATGGGATGCCAAAATTATACTCAAACGAAAGCAGACGTCTTGAGCTGTGAGTCAACAAAGAAATCGCGACAATCCACCAGTAAACAGCAAAGTTATCACGTGTCAAGTAAAATTATGTACCGCTATATAGCAATAACAATAACAATTTTCGTAAAAATACGAAAAATATCAAATATTTTCGCGTGTAAAAGCGCGTAGGTCAACAATAAGGTTAAAATGGACACGTTTACAAAAAAGTTTGAACAAAATCGCACAAAAATTAAAAATTTTGTATACAAGTGAACCGTTTGTGCGGCCGACTTAGGTGGATTTTCAAGTACTTATATAGCACTCCTCCACGAGATGTTGTTTTGGTCGGGAACACAAATCGCAATTTCCTCGGCTCCAGGTAGTCGGAGCGCCACGTGAGTGGTATCGTTCTCTTCGGCTGGACGTTTGCGAGCGAATGGCGTAATAAAATTTAGGGGTCCGGGAACAAATTTCCCTGGAAAACCGGGAAAAACTAATATTTTACAAGATTAATTACTACTTTTTAAGGTTAAAAAATTAGGTGTTCTATATAATCACACGATACGTGTGCTATATATTTAGGAAGGTCTTTAAGAGACCTACAAACAGATATAACTAAATTAAATTTTTACTAAACCGTTTTTGAAAAAATGACTTTGAAAAATGATAGTAATTTAGAAGGTTTTTTGTCAAAAAAGCTATTTGTTTTTAAAAATGGGATGCCAAAATTATACTCAAACGAAAGCAGACGTCTTGAGCTGTGAGTCAACAAAGAAATCGCGACAATCCACCAGTAAACAGCGAAGTTATCACGTGTCAAGTAAAATTATGTACCGCTATATAGCAATAACAATAACAATTTTCGTAAAAATACGAAAAATATCAAATATTTTCGCGTGTAAAAGCGCGTAGGTCAACAATAAGGTTAAAATGGACACGTTTACAAAAAAGTTTGAACAAAATCGCACAAAAATTAAAAATTTTGTATACAAGTGAACCGTTTGTGCGGCCGACTTAGGTGGATTTTCAAGTACTTATATAGCACTCCTCCACGAGATGTTGTTTTGGTCGGGAACACAAATCGCAATTTCCTCGGCTCCAGGTAGTCGGAGCGCCACGTGAGTGGTATCGTTCTCTTCGGCTGGACGTTTGCGAGCGAATGGCGTAATAAAATTTAGGGGTCCGGGAACAAATTTCCCTGGAAAACCGGGAAAAACTAATATTTTACAAGATTAATTACTACTTTTTAAGGTTAAAAAATTAGGTGTTCTATATAATCACACGATACGTGTGCTATATATTTAGGAAGGTCTTTAAGAGATCTACAAACAGATATAACTAAATTAAATTTTTACTAAACCGTTTTTGAAAAAATGACTTTGAAAAATGATAGTAATTTAGAAGGTTTTTTGTCAAAAAAGCTATTTGTTTTTAAAAATGGGATGCCAAAATTATACTCAAACGAAAGCAGACGTCTTGAGCTGTGAGTCAACAAAGAAATCGCGACAATCCACCAGTAAACAGCGAAGTTATCACGTGTCAAGTAAAATTATGTACCGCTATATAGCAATAACAATAACAATTTTCGTAAAAATACGAAAAATATCAAATATTTTCGCGTGTAAAAGCGCGTAGGTCAACAATAAGGTTAAAATGGACACGTTTACAAAAAAGTTTGAACAAAATCGCACAAAAATTAAAAATTTTGTATACAAGTGAACCGTTTGTGCGGCCGACTTAGGTGGATTTTCAAGTACTTATATAGCACTCCTCCACGAGATGTTGTTTTGGTCGGGAACACAAATCGCAATTTCCTCGGCTCCAGGTAGTCGGAGCGCCACGTGAGTGAAATCGTTCTCTTCGGCTGGACGTTTGCGAGCGAATGGCGTAATAAAATTTAGGGATCCGGGAACAAATTTCCCTGGAAAACCGGAAAAAACTAATATTTTACAAGATTAATTACTACTTTTTAAGGTTAAAAAATTAGGTGTTCTATATAATCACACGATACGTGTGCTATATATTTAGGAAGGTCTTTAAGAGACCTACAAACAGATATAACTAAATTAAATTTTTACTAAACCGTTTTTGAAAAAATGACTTTGAAAAATGATAGTAATTTAGAAGGTTTTTTGTCAAAAAAGCTATTTGTTTTTAAAAATGGGATGCCAAAATTATACTCAAACGAAAGCAGACGTCTTGAGCTGTGAGTCAACAAAGAAATCGCGACAATCCACCAGTAAACAGCGAAGTTATCACGTGTCAAGTAAAATTATGTACCGCTATATAGCAATAACAATAACAATTTTCGTAAAAATACAAAAAATATCAAATATTTTCGCGTGTAAAAGCGCGTAGGTCAACAATAAGGTTAAAATGGACACGTTTACAAAAAAGTTTGAACAAAATCGCACAAAAATTAAAAATTTTGTATACAAGTGAACCGTTTGTGCGGCCGACTTAGGTGGATTTTCAAGTACTTATATAGCACTCCTCCACGAGATGTTGTTTTGGTCGGGAACACAAATCGCAATTTCCTCGGCTCCAGGTAGTCGGAGCGCCACGTGAGTGGTATCGTTCTCTTCGGCTGGACGTTTGCGAGCGAATGGCGTAATAAAATTTAGGGATCCGGGAACAAATTTCCCTGGAAAACCGGGAAAAACTAATATTTTACAAGATTAATTACTACTTTTTAAGGTTAAAAAATTAGGTGTTCTATATAATCACACGATACGTGTGCTATATATTTAGGAAGGTCTTTAAGAGACCTACAAACAGATATAACTAAATTAAATTTTTACTAAACCGTTTTTGAAAAAATGACTTTGAAAAATGATAGTAATTTAGAAGGTTTTTTGTCAAAAAAGCTATTTGTTTTTAAAAATGGGATGCCAAAATTATACTCAAACGAAAGCAGACGTCTTGAGCTGTGAGTCAACAAAGAAATCGCGACAATCCACCAGTAAACAGCGAAGTTATCACGTGTCAAGTAAAATTATGTACCGCTATATAGCAATAACAATAACAATTTTCGTAAAAATACGAAAAATATCAAATATTTTCGCGTGTAAAAGCGCGTAGGTCAACAATAAGGTTAAAATGGACACGTTTACAAAAAAGTTTGAACAAAATCGCACAAAAATTAAAAATTTTGTATACAAGTGAACCGTTTGTGCGGCCGACTTAGGTGGATTTTCAAGTACTTATATAGCACTCCTCCACGAGATGTTGTTTTGGTCGGGAACACAAATCGCAATTTCCTCGGCTCCAGGTAGTCGGAGCGCCACGTGAGTGGTATCGTTCTCTTCGGCTGGACGTTTGCGAGCGAATGGCGTAATAAAATTTAGGGGTCCGGGAACAAATTTCCCTGGAAAACCGGGAAAAACTAATATTTTACAAGATTAATTACTACTTTTTAAGGTTAAAAAATTAGGTGTTCTATATAATCACACGATACGTGTGCTATATATTTAGGAAGGTCTTTAAGAGACCTACAAACAGATATAACTAAATTAAATTTTTACTAAACCGTTTTTGAAAAAATGACTTTGAAAAATGATAGTAATTTAGAAGGTTTTTTGTCAAAAAAGCTATTTGTTTTTAAAAATGGGATGCCAAAATTATACTCAAACGAAAGCAGACGTCTTGAGCTGTGAGTCAACAAAGAAATCGCGACAATCCACCAGTAAACAGCGAAGTTATCACGTGTCAAGTAAAATTATGTACCGCTATATAGCAATAACAATAACAATTTTCGTAAAAATACGAAAAATATCAAATATTTTCGCGTGTAAAAGCGCGTAGGTCAACAATAAGGTTAAAATGGACACGTTTACAAAAAAGTTTGAACAAAATCGCACAAAAATTAAAAATTTTGTATACAAGTGAACCGTTTGTGCGGCCGACTTAGGTGGATTTTCAAGTACTTATATAGCACTCCTCCACGAGATGTTGTTTTGGTCGGGAACACAAATCGCAATTTCCTCGGCTCCAGGTAGTCGGAGCGCCACGTGAGTGGTATCGTTCTCTTCGGCTGGACGTTTGCGAGCGAATGGCGTAATAAAATTTAGGGGTCCGGGAACAAATTTCCCTGGAAAACCGGGAAAAACTAATATTTTACAAGATTAATTACTACTTTTTAAGGTTAAAAAATTAGGTGTTCTATATAATCACACGATACGTGTGCTATATATTTAGGAAGGTCTTTAAGAGACCTACAAACAGATATAACTAAATTAAATTTTTACTAAACCGTTTTTGAAAAAATGACTTTGAAAAATGATAGTAATTTAGAAGGTTTTTTGTCAAAAAAGCTATTTGTTTTTAAAAATGGGATGCCAAAATTATACTCAAACGAAAGCAGACGTCTTGAGCTGTGAGTCAACAAAGAAATCGCGACAATCCACCAGTAAACAGCGAAGTTATCACGTGTCAAGTAAAATTATGTACCGCTATATAGCAATAACAATAACAATTTTCGTAAAAATACGAAAAATATCAAATATTTTCGCGTGTAAAAGCGCGTAGGTCAACAATAAGGTTAAAATGGACACGTTTACAAAAAAGTTTGAACAAAATCGCACAAAAATTAAAAATTTTGTATACAAGTGAACCGTTTGTGCGGCCGACTTAGGTGGATTTTCAAGTACTTATATAGCACTCCTCCACGAGATGTTGTTTTGGTCGGGAACACAAATCGCAATTTCCTCGGCTCCAGGTAGTCGGAGCGCCACGTGAGTGAAATCGTTCTCTTCGGCTGGACGTTTGCGAGCGAATGGCGTAATAAAATTTAGGGGTCCGGGAACAAATTTCCCTGGAAAACCGGGAAAAACTAATATTTTACAAGATTAATTACTACTTTTTAAGGTTAAAAAATTAGGTGTTCTATATAATCACACGATACGTGTGCTATATATTTAGGAAGGTCTTTAAGAGACCTACAAACAGATATAACTAAATTAAATTTTTACTAAACCGTTTTTGAAAAAATGACTTTGAAAAATGATAGTAATTTAGAAGGTTTTTTGTCAAAAAAGCTATTTGTTTTTAAAAATGGGATGCCAAAATTATACTCAAACGAAAGCAGACGTCTTGAGCTGTGAGTCAACAAAGAAATCGCGACAATCCACCAGTAAACAGCGAAGTTATCACGTGTCAAGTAAAATTATGTACCGCTATATAGCAATAACAATAACAATTTTCGTAAAAATACGAAAAATATCAAATATTTTCGCGTGTAAAAGCGCGTAGGTCAACAATAAGGTTAAAATGGACACGTTTACAAAAAAGTTTGAACAAAATCGCACAAAAATTAAAAATTTTGTATACAAGTGAACCGTTTGTGCGGCCGACTTAGGTGGATTTTCAAGTACTTATATAGCACTCCTCCACGAGATGTTGTTTTGGTCGGGAACACAAATCGCAATTTCCTCGGCTCCAGGTAGTCGGAGCGCCACGTGAGTGGTATCGTTCTCTTCGGCTGGACGTTTGCGAGCGAATGGCGTAATAAAATTTAGGGGTCCGGGAACAAATTTCCCTGGAAAACCGGGAAAAACTAATATTTTACAAGATTAATTACTACTTTTTAAGGTTAAAAAATTAGGTGTTCTATATAATCACACGATACGTGTGCTATATATTTAGGAAGGTCTTTAAGAGACCTACAAACAGATATAACTAAATTAAATTTTTACTAAACCGTTTTTGAAAAAATGACTTTGAAAAATGATAGTAATTTAGAAGGTTTTTTGTCAAAAAAGCTATTTGTTTTTAAAAATGGGATGCCAAAATTATACTCAAACGAAAGCAGACGTCTTGAGCTGTGAGTCAACAAAGAAATCGCGACAATCCACCAGTAAACAGCGAAGTTATCACGTGTCAAGTAAAATTATGTACCGCTATATAGCAATAACAATAACAATTTTCGTAAAAATACAAAAAATATCAAATATTTTCGCGTGTAAAAGCGCGTAGGTCAACAATAAGGTTAAAATGGACACGTTTACAAAAAAGTTTGAACAAAATCGCACAAAAATTAAAAATTTTGTATACAAGTGAACCGTTTGTGCGGCCGACTTAGGTGGATTTTCAAGTACTTATATAGCACTCCTCCACGAGATGTTGTTTTGGTCGGGAACACAAATCGCAATTTCCTCGGCTCCAGGTAGTCGGAGCGCCACGTGAGTGGTATCGTTCTCTTCGGCTGGACGTTTGCGAGCGAATGGCGTAATAAAATTTAGGGATCCGGGAACAAATTTCCCTGGAAAACCGGGAAAAACTAATATTTTACAAGATTAATTACTACTTTTTAAGGTTAAAAAATTAGGTGTTCTATATAATCACACGATACGTGTGCTATATATTTAGGAAGGTCTTTAAGAGACCTACAAACAGATATAACTAAATTAAATTTTTACTAAACCGTTTTTGAAAAAATGACTTTGAAAAATGATAGTAATTTAGAAGGTTTTTTGTCAAAAAAGCTATTTGTTTTTAAAAATGGGATGCCAAAATTATACTCAAACGAAAGCAGACGTCTTGAGCTGTGAGTCAACAAAGAAATCGCGACAATCCACCAGTAAACAGCGAAGTTATCACGTGTCAAGTAAAATTATGTACCGCTATATAGCAATAACAATAACAATTTTCGTAAAAATACGAAAAATATCAAATATTTTCGCGTGTAAAAGCGCGTAGGTCAACAATAAGGTTAAAATGGACACGTTTACAAAAAAGTTTGAACAAAATCGCACAAAAATTAAAAATTTTGTATACAAGTGAACCGTTTGTGCGGCCGACTTAGGTGGATTTTCAAGTACTTATATAGCACTCCTCCACGAGATGTTGTTTTGGTCGGGAACACAAATCGCAATTTCCTCGGCTCCAGGTAGTCGGAGCGCCACGTGAGTGGTATCGTTCTCTTCGGCTGGACGTTTGCGAGCGAATGGCGTAATAAAATTTAGGGGTCCGGGAACAAATTTCCCTGGAAAACCGGGAAAAACTAATATTTTACAAGATTAATTACTACTTTTTAAGGTTAAAAAATTAGGTGTTC
Source organism: Autographa pulchrina (assembly GCA_905475315.1). Lineage (NCBI taxonomy): Eukaryota > Metazoa > Arthropoda > Insecta > Lepidoptera > Noctuidae > Autographa > Autographa pulchrina. Next base: position 29,006,997 of record FR997761.1, on the reverse strand, counting down.
TATATAATCACACGATACGTGTGCTATATATTTAGGAAGGTCTTTAAGAGACCTACAAACAGATATAACTAAATTAAATTTTTACTAAACCGTTTTTGAAAAAATGACTTTGAAAAATGATAGTAATTTAGAAGGTTTTTTGTCAAAAAAGCTATTTGTTTTTAAAAATGGGATGCCAAAATTATACTCAAACGAAAGCAGACGTCTTGAGCTGTGAGTCAACAAAGAAATCGCGACAATCCACCAGTAAACAGCGAAGTTATCACGTGTCAAGTAAAATTATGTACCGCTATATAGCAATAACAATAACAATTTTCGTAAAAATACGAAAAATATCAAATATTTTCGCGTGTAAAAGCGCGTAGGTCAACAATAAGGTTAAAATGGACACGTTTACAAAAAAGTTTGAACAAAATCGCACAAAAATTAAAAATTTTGTATACAAGTGAACCGTTTGTGCGGCCGACTTAGGTGGATTTTCAAGTACTTATATAGCACTCCTCCACGAGATGTTGTTTTGGTCGGGAACACAAATCGCAATTTCCTCGGCTCCAGGTAGTCGGAGCGCCACGTGAGTGGTATCGTTCTCTTCGGCTGGACGTTTGCGAGCGAATGGCGTAATAAAATTTAGGGGTCCGGGAACAAATTTCCCTGGAAAACCGGGAAAAACTAATATTTTACAAGATTAATTACTACTTTTTAAGGTTAAAAAATTAGGTGTTCTATATAATCACACGATACGTGTGCTATATATTTAGGAAGGTCTTTAAGAGACCTACAAACAGATATAACTAAATTAAATTTTTACTAAACCGTTTTTGAAAAAATGACTTTGAAAAATGATAGTAATTTAGAAGGTTTTTTGTCAAAAAAGCTATTTGTTTTTAAAAATGGGATGCCAAAATTATACTCAAACGAAAGCAGACGTCTTGAGCTGTGAGTCAACAAAGAAATCGCGACAATCCACCAGTAAACAGCGAAGTTATCACGTGTCAAGTAAAATTATGTACCGCTATATAGCAATAACAATAACAATTTTCGTAAAAATACGAAAAATATCAAATATTTTCGCGTGTAAAAGCGCGTAGGTCAACAATAAGGTTAAAATGGACACGTTTACAAAAAAGTTTGAACAAAATCGCACAAAAATTAAAAATTTTGTATACAAGTGAACCGTTTGTGCGGCCGACTTAGGTGGATTTTCAAGTACTTATATAGCACTCCTCCACGAGATGTTGTTTTGGTCGGGAACACAAATCGCAATTTCCTCGGCTCCAGGTAGTCGGAGCGCCACGTGAGTGGTATCGTTCTCTTCGGCTGGACGTTTGCGAGCGAATGGCGTAATAAAATTTAGGGGTCCGGGAACAAATTTCCCTGGAAAACCGGGAAAAACTAATATTTTACAAGATTAATTACTACTTTTTAAGGTTAAAAAATTAGGTGTTCTATATAATCACACGATACGTGTGCTATATATTTAGGAAGGTCTTTAAGAGATCTACAAACAGATATAACTAAATTAAATTTTTACTAAACCGTTTTTGAAAAAATGACTTTGAAAAATGATAGTAATTTAGAAGGTTTTTTGTCAAAAAAGCTATTTGTTTTTAAAAATGGGATGCCAAAATTATACTCAAACGAAAGCAGACGTCTTGAGCTGTGAGTCAACAAAGAAATCGCGACAATCCACCAGTAAACAGCGAAGTTATCACGTGTCAAGTAAAATTATGTACCGCTATATAGCAATAACAATAACAATTTTCGTAAAAATACGAAAAATATCAAATATTTTCGCGTGTAAAAGCGCGTAGGTCAACAATAAGGTTAAAATGGACACGTTTACAAAAAAGTTTGAACAAAATCGCACAAAAATTAAAAATTTTGTATACAAGTGAACCGTTTGTGCGGCCGACTTAGGTGGATTTTCAAGTACTTATATAGCACTCCTCCACGAGATGTTGTTTTGGTCGGGAACACAAATCGCAATTTCCTCGGCTCCAGGTAGTCGGAGCGCCACGTGAGTGGTATCGTTCTCTTCGGCTGGACGTTTGCGAGCGAATGGCGTAATAAAATTTAGGGATCCGGGAACAAATTTCCCTGGAAAACCGGGAAAAACTAATATTTTACAAGATTAATTACTACTTTTTAAGGTTAAAAAATTAGGTGTTCTATATAATCACACGATACGTGTGCTATATATTTAGGAAGGTCTTTAAGAGACCTACAAACAGATATAACTAAATTAAATTTTTACTAAACCGTTTTTGAAAAAATGACTTTGAAAAATGATAGTAATTTAGAAGGTTTTTTGTCAAAAAAGCTATTTGTTTTTAAAAATGGGATGCCAAAATTATACTCAAACGAAAGCAGACGTCTTGAGCTGTGAGTCAACAAAGAAATCGCGACAATCCACCAGTAAACAGCGAAGTTATCACGTGTCAAGTAAAATTATGTACCGCTATATAGCAATAACAATAACAATTTTCGTAAAAATACGAAAAATATCAAATATTTTCGCGTGTAAAAGCGCGTAGGTCAACAATAAGGTTAAAATGGACACGTTTACAAAAAAGTTTGAACAAAATCGCACAAAAATTAAAAATTTTGTATACCGGATGAGAGGGTATTGCAATATTGGATTGGATTATCAAAAGATAAATTCAACGCTTTGATTCTAGAAGTGCCACGTATAACTAGTCTACGAAGAGGAACATTGGGATTAGCTGCACTTTTACTCAAATTGAGGACTGGAGACTCCGACGAAAGGATCGCTTTATTGGTCCAAGTGCCACGTCGGACACTTGAGGCTTTAATGGACAGTGTGAGAGAGATTTTGTGATCGAGGTATCTCGGTATCAATAATTTAAATCGTGAGGAATTGTTAGCTCATAATTTAAGTATTCCCAATGGGCTATTTGGCAATGGTGGTGAAAATGCCATTGTCATATGTGATGGCACATATATTTATATAAATAAAAGCTCGAACTATATGTTTCAAAAAGACACATATTCCTTGCATAAGTATAAGAATCTCCTGAAACCATTTTTAATAGTTGCCAGGGATGGATATATTGTTGATTGTTTTGGCCCTTATAAAGCAACTACTTCAGATGCTGTTATTATGACCAATTTATTTAATAATGAAAACTCTGCTCTAAGATCATATTTCAGAGAAAATGACGTTTTTATTCTAGACAGGGGTTTTAGAGATTGTATAAGTTTTTTAGAAGGGTGTAACTATAGACCATACATGCCAGAATCATTGTTAGAAGGTGAACACCAATTAAGCACAGGTCAAGCCAATCGAAGCCGTTGTGTAACCATTTGCAGATGGGTGGTGGAAGTGATCAATGGTTACTTTAAACGAGATTTTAAACTCTTACGACAAGAATATTTCAATAGATCACTTCCCCACATGATGCAAAACTTTCAAATAGCAGCGGCTTTGATAAACAAGTTTGGTGTTCGCCTGCAAGACAATGAAAATGCAAATGAAATATTAAGCATAATCAGAGCGAATATTAATTTAAATAATAATCTGGCTAATATGGTTGAGGTTGTTAATATGAATAGAAGAACAGCTAACTTTCGAAATATCACAGTTGATAGTACTAACATTAATTTTCCCCTGCTAGAACATACAGATTTAATTTTATTCGCCCTGGGAACGTACCAAATACGCCAAGCTCGTTCGTATTATGGTGAACATGTACGTTTCCACGGCGGATACAGAATTGAAGTGTGCAGTGAGCAACTTAGTTATTCTGAATATAATCTTAGAGGCAGTGCTGATACAACCTTAATAAGAGGCAGAATAAAGTCCAGACATATATCACGTAAGCAATATTATGTATATATTTTAATAGAAAATAATGTGTCTGGTCGAGCAGGAATTACAGAGTACTGTTGTAGTTGTTTGGTAGGAAGACGAACAGTTGGATGTTGTGCTCATGTTATGACCATAGTTTGGTACCTCGGTTGGGCCAGACACCAACAAAATATCTCAGCACCGACAGGTTTTCTAGATGATATAGTGATAAGGGAGAATGAAGAATAAATAATTAAAAAATATATAACTACATGTTGTTTAATTTCTTTGACAATCCCCTGTTAGAATGAATGCTGTTTTTTTTATTCATGCAGTCGGTCAGCTATTTTATAGATGATTTTTGTACAATTAACAACAATATAACAAGAAAGTCTATAAGAAAACATTAACATATTCTGACAGGATTCTATTTTTTTTAAATACTGCTGATTATTACTCTCTATATTATCAAAGCGATAACAGGGAAACCTAGTTTAATTATATCTATAGAAATAACTATGAAAAAACCGCATTAAATCTTTTAATAAGTTAGTGACCATTTCACGAGGTTTACTTTTTCAACATATTTCCTATAAATTGCTGTCATAACAATGCAAGGTCGGGCAAAGTAATTAATTGCTTACAGGAACCCATTAATTTCACTTATAAACAACTGAATTACTCTTTTTGTTTGAATGTCATTTAAATGACAAGACACCTAACCTCAAAGTCTTTAAAACTTAAATATCTTTAATTGGTGACTTCGTTCATCAGTGAACCTAAAGACAATATTGTTCAGAAATTCAAAATCTATACGTTTACATTTTTTTCATTAGTAGACGCAACAAAATTATGTCAACAAAAATTTGTATGGGAGTTCGCCATTGTCCTTTCAAATAAAGGAAATAGAATTAACTTACGCATCTTGTTTACAAGTAATCATAAAGTCAGATCTTATAATATTAGGAATATATCGTTCCCCGTCTAAAACAAACGCCGATGACTTTATAAACTCGTTAGCTCTCCATTTAACCACTATTTCCCCTAGTAAAAACATAATAATCACTGGTGACATCAATATAAATTTAATACACAAACCAGAAGAGCAATCACAAAACCGCTCAAATAGACTCAATTATTTAAATATGTTAGCAATGCACGGCCTACTCCCCGGACACTCACTTCCTACGAGAGGAAATAGTTGTTTAGATCACTTCATTCTTAAGCTTAAGCCAAACAAAAAAACTGCTTTCATTGGAATTGTCGACACCACCATCTCCGATCACTCAATGATATTTCTCAAACTTTCTGAATTGACAAACAGCCAGGACACAACAACAACTAAAATCAAAACAACTATAAACATAGAAAACGCACTCGAACTTTTAGGAACTAGCAACATACTCTTACAAGACCTAATGATCCTAACTGACCCCGATGTCCTAACAGATAGTCTCATAAGCTTATTACAAAAATGTCTCATTGACAGTACTCTTACTAAAAGAATCTCAGTGAAATGTAGAATGATAAAACCATGGATGACCATCGGCTTGTTGCGTTGCATACATAATCGTAACAATATTCAAAAAAAGCTCAACTCAGACCCACACAATGAAATTCTGAAAATCACTTATAAGCGATATCGGAACTATTGCAACTGCATAATAAAAAAACAAAAACGTAAATACGATCGCGACCAGCTATACAAAACACACAAAAACCCAAAAAAGTTATGGCAAACAATTAACACAATCACCCGACGAAAGCCACCCAAAAATAACTCCACAGAACTATTAGAATCAGCCGTTACTCCTTATGAGGCTGTTAATAATGTAAACAAATACTTTACAACAATAGGTAAGTGCCTTGCTGACGATATTCTAAGTATCCCAGTAAGACAGGCCGTTTTCGACCCCAACGTACCTACAGGAAATGCGGATTCACCTGTTTCGTCTTTTGTGCTACTCAACTCTGACCCTGAGGAAGTTGCAGCTGTAATTAAGAGCTTAAAACCTAACAGTGCAACCGGCTGGGACAAAATTCCTATAAACTTCTTAAAAGCTGCTCAGTCAACTGTTTCACCTATTATTTCACATCTAATCAACATTTGCTTCGAACAAGGAGCCTTTTCAAAAGCCTTAAAACGAGCCGTAATAACTCCTGTGTACAAGAGTGGGGACAGAGCTGATCCGTCAAACTATAGACCAATATCAGTCCTTCCATCCCTGTCCAAAATAGTGGAAAGAATAATAAATCAGCGCTTACTCTGTTATTTAACAAAGAATGGGACTATATCCTCGTCGCAGTTCGGCTTCCAACAGGGCAAATCCACCGAAGACGCAGTCCTGGCTCTCACATCCAGTGTTACTGAAAAACTAGACAGTGGAAGTAAGTGCCTGGCAGTCTTCCTGGATCTTAAAAAAGCCTTCGACACAGTGTCTGTCTCCACCCTTTTACGCAGGTTAGAGGACATCGGAGTTAGAGGGATACCGCTAAAATTTATTCCGAGAATACTTGAGCGAACGTAGCTATGTGGTTAAAATCGGAACAGTCACTAGTTCCGAAGAAATAACAACATATGGTGTCGGACAGGGTAGCGTGCTTGGTCCAACATTGTTCCTCATCTACATAAATAGCCTCTGTAGCATGAACCTCCAATCCGCCTGCATAGTTTCCTACGCTGACGATACGGCAATACTTTTTTCGGGAGATACATGGAACAATGTTTGCCGTGCCGCCGAACGCGGCTTGTCGAGGGTAGCCACCTGGCTCGACAACAACCTGTTAACTTTAAATATCTCTAAGACCAGTTATATTTGCTTTTCCTTAAATAAACGCACCCAACCGTCACTTGATTTTCAAATTAAGATCCATACTTGCCCTGACTTTTCTAATACCAACTGCAATTGTCTAAAAATTAACAAAGTCAGTAACATCAAATACCTCGGAGTAATACTTGACCAACAACTATCATGGCATCCTCATTTGGAACTTTTATGGGCAGAGTTAGGAAACTAATGTGGATCTTCAAGTCTCTTCGTCATGTGGCAACGAAGGATCTTATCCAACAAATATACATCTCGTTAGCCCAATCTATACTAATTTACTGTTTACCAATATGGGGCGGCGCCACCAAAGTCAAGTTTTTAGAACTGGAAAGGGCCCAGAGAGCACTGCTGAAGCTCATGATATTCAAGCCCCTAAGATTCCCTACTGTTAGTTTATACAGAACCAATGACCTTTTGTCCGTAAGAAAGTTATATGTCCTTCAAACCACTCTGAAGAAACATAAATCTCTTCCCTTCAACCCTTCTAGTAATCAAACTAGAAGGAAAAAGAAGGTTGCTCCGGAACCCACAGTCAATACTACATTTGCCACGAGACAATACTCTAAACTGTCATCTCGCATTTATAATATTCTAGACAAAGAACTACACGTATATCACCTGACTTACCACGATTGCAAAAATACGCTCTCTGAATGGTTGAAAACTAAAAGTTACGAAGAAATTGAATCCATGTTACACACTGTAGTATAACTCGTGAGAACTACTTCACTCTCACTCCTAGCCACACACACACACACACGCACACACACACCCTCACACATGCACACGCACACACACACACACCCTCACACACGCGCACACACACACACACACACACACCCGCACAAATACACTCATATAACCTGTGCGCACTCCTTCCTGTTTTATTTTATTTATATTCCCATTGTTTTATCTTTTACTTTTAGTCGTATCTTATTTCTCATCTTTATGTACTTAGCTACCGTAAACTGGAAGAGCGAATCAACCTAATACAAGCATACCTTTGCTTAAAAGGTGATTCAAAGTGTCATATAGTGTAATATGCATAAGTTGATGAAATAAACATTTTTATTATTATTTATTATTATAATTGTTCGTTGTGATGGCGCAGTATAATGGAAACGCACTCGGCAGTCCCCATACTCGAGCCACTGGCGCTGTCGTCGGCGGGCCGAGCCATAAGCCCCTCCCGCGTGTACACGACTACCCCACCCCCGCTACGCCCTTTACAAGTGAAATAATTAATATCATATCCGTCTAAACTATAGAATGATAACAATGTATAATTAATATTAGCTTCAGTTATTACTATTACATCTAATTTGCGCAAATACGAATTAATTGTTACAAGTAATTCATTAAAATGTTTTTTTAGAGAACGTATGTTAATGTGAATTAAATAAAATAAGTCTTTTAGATTAGATAAGCTATCTACCCATTCTTCAAAACTGTTTACACAGACATAGTTTAATAAACAATCATTGCTGATTGCATCCAAGCTGTGAAAATCAGCGAATTTTAAAGAAATAATTAAACATAATAGCACAGTACCTTAATGTCAGTTCTAAATCATACTTCACTTAACTTTTTTCAGCTCACTAATGTCTTTTTCAGATCTCACCCATACTGTTTTGTCGCTTTCCTCTTTCTTGACTAATATTTTACCGTTGACTACCCAAATAAACTTGTAGATGCCTTTCAGCTGGTTCTTTGTATTCCAAAGTAGGGTACGCGTGGACTTGGTTAAGTCTTCGTTGACAAAGATGTTGTTTTTCATCGTTCCACCCGTTATATCCTGGCTCGTTATTCCTGTCAGATTGCGACGTTTGGACAACCACTCGTCACGAGCCGATGTTCCTGATGTTTTGAATTCAACAATGATAGGCGAGGGTTTATTTCCTACTTTGCGGAAGCGGCGGTGTATGGATTCGATATCTTTCGTTTCAGCATTTATTTTGCCACCAATTTTGGTTACGATATCCAACAGGTTTTCATCTAGTGACTGCTCGATGCCCACAATTTCTAAATTGTTTTTTCGGGTAGTCTGCTCGAATTCTTGTAACTTTTGCTCCAGTACTTGGTTACATTTCTCTAAATACGTACATTTGTTGGCCGTATTCTCCACAATTTTCTCGAGTTTGATGAGTCTGTCCTTGGTTTGTTTATGTTCGGCCATTAACGAGTCATATTTGTCAGAGAGGACGTTCATGCTTCGTTCGATGGAATCCAACCTTTTGTTCAATCCGGGTATAGCGCTAACTTTCTTTCGTATGTCTTTCAGGATTTCGTCATACGATATTTCTTCCTTAGGCTCCTGCTCTTCATCGGTATCGTCGTCCTCGCAGTTATTGCAATGGATACGTTCTTTGCCCGCTTTCATGTCCGCAGCCAGTCCTTTCACACAGCTTCTGTGAAATACTCCTTGGCACACGAAATGAGAACCTTTTCTAGCAAGTGTTTTTTTACATTTAGCACACTGCATATTGACCACCACAAGTTATCAGTAAGTATCACACGAATAATCTCGGGTTTACGAGCTGCGCGTTGCAAGGCGTGTGTGCGTGCGTACGCGACAGGCGGAACACAGGTGCGCGTGCGGTTCGCTCGGCGGTCGCCGCGAGATTACTATCCATAACCGTTTAAGAGTGATATTTGGTTTAACTTATAAGTCAGGTTCATGTAAGACTGCTGAGGAACATTTGTACGAGTGTATCCGAATAATAATATTGTTATAAGTATGACTGTGAGCTTTTGTATAGACATGAGTAAACTTAATTTTTATGCGGGTGAATGTGAAGTGTATTTAAGTGAAAGTCAATAAGTATGAGTTTTATAATATTGTGTATAGTTAGAATAAATATTGTTTATTGTTACAATGTAATTGAGCTGTATGGTTAATTTTAAGTATCTTAGGTTTTTTTCTTATTATTTTACTTAAGCTTATAAAGTAAATTTTGATTTTTAAAAGTGTGCATGCAAAGATTATATGTAAAAAAGAGACAACAACTAACTAATATTTCTAAGATGGTTAGTCACAAATCCCTAAGTAGGTGGTGGACCTGTTGTTCACTCTTAATAAGAATACCTCTAGAGTTTTCATCTTGCTTCACGAAAACTCGACCAAATGTAGTCCAGCAGTATTTGTATTCCTTTGTTTTTGCTAAGTCCCTCGCCAAAAAGAACAAACGGGCTCCCTTAGCAGTCAGTTGTTCAGATATGAAAATGGCGGTATCCTCGTTATTAGTGAACCCAAGATGTTTTGCCTGAAGTTTTACTTTATTTTTTATGTTGTAGGATTTGGCTTTTTGTAGTACTTGTGATTTCAGTATAGACGATCCGAATTCAACAATAATGGGAGAACTGTAGAACATAATAATAACACTCACAATGTAACAAATTACTGCTACCATAACACTCATTTCAGTAATCTTATTCTTAAAATTAAACACATGAAATTACAAAAAAACACAAACATTGTTTTATTAGTTGGTAATAGTTTAGGCATAGAGAGAAAGGACATTGTTCATGGCATTGACTCCTTACTAGGTTTAGATATAGGTAAAATTATGTTGTGTGCTTTGCCTTATGCAAGCTGCTGCTGCTGCCAGATGCTGAACTGTTAGTAGATAAATATTCAATTGATATTCTTTGTTTTTGTGAAACCTGGTTAAAACCAGACAAGAACACTGGCAACACTGGCCTACTATAAACACTGTTTCGCGTATTTTAATTTCATAAAATTCCTATTTTTTGTTATTTAACCTTTAAGTATTAGTAAAACAGTTCCATAAACTACGATAAACCAGTGAAAGTGTTATTTCAATAAACAATTAAGTGAAATAAACTATAAATCCATAAAATCAAAATCAAAATCAAAATCAAAATATTTTTATTTCAAGTAGGCCTTTTTAAGCTCTTTTAAAACGTTAAATTACTGACTCTAGTTGCAGGTTCCAAAATGTCATTCCAATGGAGAAGAACCGGCAAGAAACTCCATTGGTTACTCTTTTAAAAAAAAGGTTAACATCAATGTAAAAAATACAATTATATATAAAAAAAATATACAATATGCGACAACAGCGTAAATAGCAAAATGTTTAGTTTATTGTAAATGATAACATCCAAAATGGAAGAAAAATGAAAAGGGACACGCAACAAATTTACATTGTTGTCACATTTACAAAGGTCGCCTATGCGAAAAGAATGAGAATAATAAAAAAAAAGACTAAACTCAATAATTAAAAGAAGAAAAAACAAATATCTAATTAAATAGCTTTACATACAAAAGATATGTAGTCCTAACTAAACCCTAACAGGAATGTCAAGGCATGTCAAAAGGTTTCTACGAATGGAGACCGTGGGGAAGCTAATCGAGAAAGATGAAACAACAAGATGAGGCAAATGAACTAACGGACCGCCAGGGAGGCCACATGTGCAGAAGGTCCTAAATCCACGCGCTTTTATCCTCTACATAGTCACTGATTTTATAATAAGCCTTTCCTATTAGTTTGGATTTCACGCACGTTTTAAACTTTTTGTTAGTTAAATGAATTAAACTATCTGGTAATTTATTATAAAAGCGAATAGAATTCCCTAGGAAGGATTTAGTATTTGTTTTAGTTAGTCTAAACCTTGGGACTACTAGTTTATTTTTACTTCTGGTGTTAATGTTGTGATAATCACTGTTGACACTAAAACTATCTAAATGTTTACGAACGTACATTATATTTTCCATAATATAAAGCGATGGCAACGTGAGAATACCTATTTCTTTAAATTTCTCTCTAAGTGACTCATAATAAACTCAAAGTGGCAATGTAAGTGAATACAAACATTCAAGAAAACAGACTACAGTGAAAAACATTTATGAGTGCTCAACCTACCAATAACTTTCTAATTAACCGTTTATTCCAAGAATTAGTTCCAAAAACTGAAAATATCGAACTTTGAAAAACAGTTGTGCATTTAAAATCCAATGTAAACAAAGATCAGGTGATTCATCAGTATATTCTAACCAATGAAAACACATCATAAACGTCAAGTTGACAGCATATTGTTCGTTGAGAAACTTAATAAATACACTTGGATATCTGTCTTTTTAGTTTGCGTTCCGTTACACACAGAAAACATCCACAAAAAAAAGTTTTTAAGTATTTTTGTACACTAAACTGAAGGCAAAAAATACGAAAATTAATTCCTCAGAAAATATTACCTTTCGCAGAACTCGTACTAAATCAGACTCAAATTTATCAAATGAAAATTCCAGCGTGATTTTAAACGATTCTACAACAGACGATAAATCGAGCCTGCCGGATATGTCCGACAATGAAGATCTACAGATTGTTACCTTGAAACAAGAAATTGCTCATCTAAAAATCGAACTAAATAATGCTAGAAGTAAAATAGAAACCTTGACCATCGAAAACATCGAACTTAAAAACAAACCCGGTAATTTACAAAAGAACAATAGCAATTACAATAAAACAAAAGATTCTCCAAAGAAAAATAGAGGAACTTCAAAACTAACTAAAGATACCCCAAATACGCCACCAATAACAAAAGAAGACCTAAATTTCCGCATGGAAAATAAGAAAAATAACCATAAAAATCAAGCAAACATTAATTAATTAATTCTTTATTGTACACACTTAAACATTTTAAAGATATACATTAATAAAAGTTGATGTACAGAGGCGAGCTTAACTCAACATTGAGTTACGCTCATAAAACATCAGCAAACATAAACGATAGAGTGGTGTCAACATCCACACGTACTGCTAAAAATCCCAACAAAGAAGACCTGCCGAACTGCAAGACGAAATTATGCATCATAAGCTCTAATAAGACTAACAAGGTATTATTTATCGCAGAAGAAACTTTTCAAAATACAGAAATATGTCACTACATCTATCCAGAGTGCGGAATACTTCAGCTGATTAGCAATATAAGTACAAAAACTGATAATTTTTCTAAAGATGATCACTGTGTTATACTTATAGGCGAAAATGATTTTATTAAAACTAATAACTACTTAAAAACTATCATAGAAATAAGAAATGTACTGAAAAAAATTCAACACACTAATTTAATTCTTTGTTTACCTACATATAAGCTTAGCAACTATACTGCTGTATTTAACTGGAGGGTAGAAACCTTTGGTAATTTATTGTACCTAGATCTTTACACACATAACTATGCAATGCTACTTGATTCTAATCTTAAATTAACTTGTGATTATAGTATGTTTTCTAAATACAGTGGTAGGCTTAATAACTATGGAATGAAAAATATCATGTCTAACCTGTTAAAATTAGTAAATTATAACACAGAAAATAACAAAAAAAATGCTTTAGAAGCTGACAAAATACATCCAAATCACAACTCAGATTTTTTTCTATGATAATATTTGCATAATGCATCAAAACATTGCTGGTCTTCTCAACAAAACTGATCTCTTAACTGTACATATTCAAGAATTAGCTACTTGTAAAAATATAGAAATAGACATATTATGCATCACAGAACATTTTATAATGTCTGGCCATGAAAAAGTATTACAAATACCTTATTACAATAATAACTTTTAAACTATCGCGCTGCATGTTTATAGTAATATTATAGAACGGGGATTAGCGCGTACATGCTTAAATACCTTTAGGGCTTGACGTTTTGACCGGTTTACACAGGCCGTGGTCGCAAGCAGTAAGAGTCTTTATTTACCAATGTTCCTATTAGTGAATGCCTGGACGTAGTCAAGGATAAGTTGAGTGATAAAGAGATGCCCCACAATTATATTGATCTACTCAAACACTGCTTAGAAGGCAATTATTTTCTCTTCCGGGGCCAACATTACCTCCAGATTGATGGTGTCGCAATGGGGAGTCCAGTAGCCCCTGTACTTGCTAATCTCTGGATGGAACATTTTGAAGAAAAAGCCTTGGCCTTGGGGCCAAATACCATCAAGTTGTGGAAGAGATATGTTGACGACATCTTCTGTGTCGTCAGAGGCGGCCAGCAAGAAGTAGATCAATATCTCAAACATCTTAACTCCATACATCCAAAGGTGAAGTTCACGTGTGAGATGGAGAAGGACAGATCACTCGCCTTCCTAGACGTCAAAGTGAGTGCGAGAACAGATGGGTCATTATCACACAGTGTATACCGAAAACCTACACACACAGATAGATACCTGCATGGTACGTCGCATCACCACCCTGGACACCTGCAATCCATGATAACATCACTGAAGAATAGAGCATATGACCTCTGTGACCCTGAACACTTAGAGCGCGAGCTGGACCATGTTCAGGAGGTACTACACAAAAATGGATTTAAGGTGAAAAGAAAAATGAAACGACCGTCGAAGCGGGTCAGACATCCGGACGTTAATAGACAAAGAGCCTACATGCCATACGTCAGAGGAGTTACGGACAAGATTGGGGGAGTACTTAGAAAAGTCTCCATCCCTACCGTCTACACTCCGGGGACAAAGGTACACAACATGGTGGGCACACCGAAGGATGTTCTACCCCTACAACAGCCAGGTGTCTATAAAATCGACTGCAGCTGCGGTAAATCGTACATAGGGCAAACGAAGCGAACTATCGCGGAAAGGCTCAAAGAGCATATCGCGGCTGTTAAGAACCGTCAGACCTAGTGGTCTGACGGTTTTTAACAGCCGCGATGGATTTAGTAATCGGCAATAGCAGATCACATACTACAGGCTGGCGTAAATCACTGGATTCAATTCCATCGCGCGCAAGTCCTCTCCACCGATCGCCACTTTCATTCGAGAGCAGTGCGAGAAGCGATTGAAATCAGGAAGCATCCAAATTTCAATCGGGAAGACGGCTTTAAACTCTCTGCATCTTGGTATCCAGTGATTCGCTTAACACAACCTCGCTTTTCTGCAAAGTCGGTTAGTGAACAGAATACGGACACGGTCAGTGTAGTGTGTAGGGTACTTGAAGAACAGGGGGTAGATGAAAAATCTACTTCGTGCACGGAGCGATGACACCGCATCTCCAGTCTGCTTGCGACCACGGCCTGTGTAAACCGGTCGAAACGTCAAGCCCTAAAGGTATTTAAGCATGTACGCGCTAATCCCCGTTCTATAATATTACTATACCTTATTACAAGTTAGCAGCACACTTTTCTAGAAAATTTATAAAACGCGGAGGAGCTTTAATAATGGTTAAAAAAGGACACGAGTACATAGAACTGCCAGACATTATGAAATCATCCATACCTGGGGTCATTGAATGCTGTGCGATAAAATTAACAAAACATAATATAATTATTGTTTGTATCTATAGGCCGCCAATCATCTGCAATATTAATAACTTTTATGAAAATTTAGATTCTATATTGAGAAAAATAAGTACAAATGGTAAAAATAAGATTATTTTATGTGGTGATTTTAATATAGATACATTGAAAAGAAATAGTACAACAAAAGAGTTCGAGTGCCTTCTAATGAGCTATAATTTATTTATTTTATTTATTTAAACTTCCATGTACAATTGTGGTACATAAGGCGGACTTAATGCCGCAAGGCATTATCTACCAGTCAACCTTTGGGTTAAATGGAGAAGCAGCTGGGATAGGTACAACAGTACAATACGAAACAGTTAAAAACTACTACATCTAACTATGGCTATTTATAAAAAATATACGAATACATATGAAAATATATACCTATACGTATACAATAGATAAATAAAATTTGATAAATAAATTATACAGATGTACTTAGATATAAATAAAATATATAATATACGGATATATAATATATGGATATATAATATGACATGACGACGACCATATTAATAATAGGAAACCTAAGGAACGAGTGTTTTCAAAAAGTATTCCCGAACTTGTCGTTTAAAAGAAAATTTACTCGGAGCTTTTTTAATGTCAAGGGGAAGCGCATTCCAGAGTTTAATTGCCGTAACCACAAAGGAATTAGAAATAAAACCGGTACGGTGAGAAGGTATCTGAAGGAGCAAATTTTCAGCAGCACGAAGGTTACGATCGTGCGAGCTACCCAGGATCTGAAAAGAACTTTTTAAATAATTAGGAGCACAAGGATCGTTAATAATAGAGAAAAGCAAGCAGAGTGACCTGAGGGGTCTTCTCTGGCGAATAGGCAGCCATTTAAGCTGAGAACGGTAACTGGAAATGTGATCAAATTTTCGAAGTCCAAATACAAAGCGAATACAGTTATTCAAAAGTCGATCCAATTTGTTCAGAAGATTTTGGGATACATCAGAGTAACAAACATCCGCATAATCAATAATAGGGAGCACAAGAGCCTGGACAAGCAGTAGTTTAGTGCTAGATGGAAGAAAGTGCTTAAACCTATAGAGAGATATATAATCTAAAATTAGCAATCAACCAACCAACCAGACTAATAAGTAACACTTGCCTAGACAATTTTGCTCACAATTTTAAACGAAAATGTACATCAGAAGTAATAGATTTGGCCCTCTCGGACCACACAGCTCAATTAATTCATATCAAAGTTAGTAAACTACCTCGTCTAAAACTCTGCCGAAAAACTATAAGGGACACTTCCCGAATAAACATAGTAAAATTTCACGAACATCTCCAAAAATTAACTTTCTCAGATACATATAATAGTGAGGACCCAAATAAAGCATATAATAGCTTTATTGATTTGTTCTTACTTATTTTCAATCTATGCTTTCCTCTGAAATCAGTCACTATCATCAGATCTGAAAATCCTATAAAATGGGTATCGAAAGGTATCCGAGTTTGCAGTAAACGTCAACGTTATTTATTATGGCAAAAACGACGCAGGCCTACAGATGAAAACAAAGAACTTTTTAAAAACTATACTCGGACCTTTAAAAAAATTATTAAGCTAACGCAGAGAGCCCAAAATAACTATCTAATACAAAATTCAAAAAATAAATCTAAGACGTCTTGGCAGATAATTAATAACAATAAAAATATGAGAGAACCTATTTCTAAAATAATAAAACATAATACCACGATAACAGACCCAAATAAAATAGCCGAATTATTCAATAATTTCTTTGTTGATCAAATTTCAGAAGCCCCTAAAACTTCAATTGATAGTGAATTTAAAATTGAATCTAACCCACATTCAATGTTTATGTCTCCAGTTACACCTCAAGACATACTAAGTATTATAAAATCCTTGAAAAACACAAAAAGTTCTGGCTACGATGGTATAACAACACAAGTCATAAAAACTGTTTCAAATATAATAGCTACACCTCTTACTCATATTATTAATGTTAGTATTTCAACAGGCATATTCCCTACAAGATTAAAATCAGTAATAGTAAAACCAATCCACAAAGCTGGCTCTAAGGAAGATATGTCGAATTATAGACCTATAGCCCTAATTCCCGTGTTGTCAAAAATTATTGAAAAAGTAATATATAAATCTATTTATAGCTTCCTTACTAAATATAATTTACTTTGCGAGGAACAAAATGGGTTTAGAAAAAACAGAAGTATTAACATGGCTGTCTTCAACTTAATAAAAGTAATTATAGAAAATGTTGATTCCAAAACTCCAGTATGCTCTATTTATACAGACATGTCTAAAGCTTTTGACCGCGTAAACCATGATTTACTATTACATAAACTTTACATTTATGGCATCCGAGGCAACGTCCTTAATTTAATTAAATCTTATCTGTGCGAACGTAAGCAATATACTGAAATTTCAAATATATGTACTAAGTCAAAGCACGAAATTAATTATACATCTTCTAGGAAAATAAAATACGGCGTCCCTCAGGGAAGCGTATTAGGACCACTACTATTCTTAATTTATATTAATGATCTCCCACGACATGTAAATCATCCCATGGTTTTATTCGCAGATGACAGTACTGCAATAATAAAATCCCTCAATAGCGATATCTACGAAAATGATATCAATTACGCACTCAAAACAATAATCGAATGGCTCAATAATAACAACTTACTCATAAACATCACAAAAACTAAATTAATGCACTTTTACCAAAAGATATATCCTAAAAACCTAAATGTAAATTTCCAAGGTCAGTGTATAGAAAATGTAAATACTGCAAAATTCTTAGGTATACAGATAGATAGCCAGTTGACATGGAAGACTCATGCCGACCATGTTTGCCATAAACTAAGTTCGTTTGCCTTCGTTCTATTTAACCTTTCAAAAAAAGTCAATATCAAGACTGTCTTAATTGCTTACCACGGCCTAGTTGTATCCATACTAAGATTTGGAGTTATATTCTGGGGCAACTGCAGCGAAAGGGAAAATATTTTTAAAGCGCAGAAACGCTGCATACGAGCCATCTTCAATCTTAAAGTCACTGATAGTTGCTTACCGATATTTAAATCGCATAATTTGTTAAGCTTTCCATGTATCTATATTTTAGAAATGTCTGTATTTGTAAAAACAAACAAAATTTTTTTCCCAACACTTAAAGACACTCGAAGTAGAAAAGTAAATTTGAGATCTCAATACCTAAGTTTATTATATACAGGCTCTCATAGAACTGCTCTATCACAGAAAAATGTTACGGGCATGGCACCTATTATCTTTAATAAATTACCTGATATTATAAAAGATCAACCATTAAGATTATTTAAAAAATATTTAACTAAGCTATTATTAAGGAAAGGATACTATTCTGTTACAGAATTTCTGAATGATAAACATATTTGATAGACATCCTACCTGTATACTACCTTAATTTTGTTACTTTTATACATATAGACTATTTATCTTAAAATGTTTAATTTAATTGTGAAATTTAGTAATAGTCTTATTTTGTATTGCCTAGTTTTAGTTATGCTAAGTAATTAGTTAAAAAAACAATGTTTTGCATGCCAAAGTATATGGGGCAGAATGTACACGGCTCCTACATTACTATGTAACCACCTATTAATTATTAACCTACATTCATGCAAATAAATAAATATTATTATTATTTTTATTAGATGAATTTTCATGTTAATAATTTTGCAGTAGCCAGTGCGTTCAGCAGATTAACAGCTGATGGTGGGTCTATGATTTTATGTAAAAACTATCTTAAATTTAAGGAACGTCAAGACATCACCTCTTTCTCTGTTGACCGCATATGTGAGGTAGCATGTGCAGAGATAGAA
Organism: Autographa pulchrina; assembly: GCA_905475315.1. NCBI lineage: Eukaryota > Metazoa > Arthropoda > Insecta > Lepidoptera > Noctuidae > Autographa > Autographa pulchrina. The sequence continues at coordinate 28,988,205 of FR997761.1, read as the reverse complement.
AGTCTTATTATTCTTTGTGTATACAGACCTCCCGCGTCTCATTTATTGTCTTTTTTAAATATTATGGAAAAAATACTTAGTAAATTATGTCGTAACAACAAATCAATATATATTTGTGGTGACTTTAATATTAATATTTTGGTTAATTCTATTGATAAATGTAAACTACTGTCGTTATTTAAGTCATTCAATTTGAATTATATCTTTAATGAGCCAACTAGAATAACTTCATCCTCTGTTACTTGCATAGACAATATTTTTACAAATGGTAAGGTGCTTAACTTTAATGTCATTCCTGGTGTAAGATCTGACCATATGGGTCAATTAGTATCAATCAAAGCTAAAAGTAAATTGCCTTTAACTAAAGTTATAACAATCAGGCCCTTAACTAACCATGTATTAAATTCTTTTAATAATAATACTACTACAAATCTTTATAGTAAGTACTCTTTTTCTGGAGCCCCAAATAAGGATTATAATCAACTAGCTGTACCCGCGACGATGTTCGCGTTCATATCAGTCATCTGTGCGAATAAATATAAATTAGACTGTGGTATAGAGGGTCACCATCACGAACTACCTAGACACCGGCTTCAGAATGTTCTTTTTATATATTTAAAAATTTACAAAACACATGTACACTTCAATATTATCTTGTTTCGCTAGATGAATGTTTCTAAGTAGTCTGCTATACGCAAAATGTATCAGATGTGGAACCTAGAGTTTTGTCACAAATATTGCTTGACACGTGCCAAAAAAAACGATTTACCACTTTTTTTCTTTTGCAATAGTATTTCGTTGGTACAGCAGTCCCTAGTAAGACTACCGGGATCGGGGTTTTGGTTCGAAACCCCGAAATTCGAAATACTGAACTACGCAGTAAAATTGAAAGTAGATATCAATATTATTTACGCTCCGCTCTTCTCATCTCTGCTTTGGTGAAGTCCGGTTTTAAGACTAAGGTAGTGTTCTCATCTTAGTTAATAGCTACCAGATGTCAGTGCGGTGCCTAAGCCTAGAGTATATGTGGAAGTTAAGGAACTTAGCAGCTAGTAACTATGTGGTCTGGTAATGGTGGCTGCTAATGAAAGGCAAAAGAGTGTGCGAGTGTGTTGTTTTTAAAGGGATGAACGACTGAGATAAGCAGGCTCCATTTTAATAAGGTATTTACCTGAGACCCGTGAAACTGAAAGAAAACGTTGACAATAGAGAGAGGCGCAGGATCAGAACTACCAAAACTGTGGTTAAAATTATTTATGACTGGAAACTAAGTAATAGACCAAGGACAACCGCATTCTACCCTGATCAAAGCCTTGGACTGGGGCTGTATCCTTTACAATAAAGTCGCTTTATGCTGCCCAGACGAAATGACGGCAGGTGGACTAAGACGGTGACAGAATGGTGGCCAAGGCATGGCAAAAGAAGCGTCGGTCGTCCGGGAGCAAGATGGGTCGATGACATAGTTAAAGTCTCGGGTCGAGTCTGAATGAGGCTGGCACAGGACCGTAGAAAATGGCACGAAAAAGGGGAGAACTATGCCCAACAGTGGGAGAAAAAGTTCTGTGGATGATGATGATACTGCCCAGCATAAGGTGCTGAGCTCAAATGATGCAATATTAATTTTAAAATGTAGAGAATGCGATAGAAAGTTTATTTTATTTTAGTTATTGGGCCAAACTTCCAGTAAATAGGTACACAAACTAAATGAAATTTGTAAACGAAAAAATAGAAGATTTATCTGGATCAACGCATTAAAACCCGTGTAGCAAGCTACCTTAAAATGAATATTAAAGAGTAAGTACTTACTAAAAAATTATATCATAAAAGATCATTGGGTTTTGAGTTAAAACAATAAAAATTTACAAATACAAAAAAAAACTTGTCCATGGAATTCTATAGATGACCAACAGAAAACATTACACATTACTTTGATGAAATAATTTAAAAAAGTTACTCCTGAATTGAAAAATAAGATTCCTCATAGATCATTTTATAGTTGTAATCTATGAGGAATCTTATTTTTCAATTCAGGAGTAAATGTCGGTGCCATAGATTTATATCTATGGTCAGGGCATTTACGCCAGACGTTCTTTACAGCATATGACATGCTTGATCTGCAATGAGCAACACACTTAAAATTTAAAATACAAACATAATAATTTTGAGCTTATGCATCGGTCTAGTAAAAAAATGCACGACATAAAGTTGTTGCTCATTGCGAAAGAAACAACAAAATGATACAAAGATTTAAACTAATAAAAGTTAACCTAATAGAACACAAAAAGTGTTAGCTCGACTGAGACTTGAACTTGAGTAACAAAACATTCAAACGTATGTAACAAAAAGGACTCAAGAACAAAAATACAATCATTAACAACTGGATTTGAACCTGCAGCATGGACATCCATTTCCAATCCTACAACCACCAAGCTGTTTACTACGACAGCTAGTTTTCCAAAAAGTATACTTCAATCACAATGAAGAATGGTCGCTATGGCTACCGTAGCCTGCCATAGTTACCTCTTGTTTATATGTCAATAATGCCAATTTACGTGTGCAGATGAAAAAATGAATTTGGAAATTTAAAGCTCCACCCCGTATTACCTAGATATAGTAGCGTGTTTAAAAATAGCTAACAACCGTCTACGATTTACCAAAAACATTCTCTCAATTTTTTACTGCTATCAATTCAGTAGTTCATAATTGATACTGTAACATGAAATCTGACCCCCGGCAAAAGAATGTTGTAATTTACTGTTTTATTAGATGTATAGAAGAAAATGCGCAACTCCATCTATGAATTTTAAAAACAACTATTAACCTCTATTAACCTCGCCAACATGATCAAATTTAAATTATTTATATCCAAAAAGGGCTTACACATATAGTACTAATAAAATTATCTATACTCCGTTAGAGCATTTTCTTTGTACTAAAAGTTGTATTATATTATATTTTCATACCTTTTTACTATTTATTTACATTTTTCCGATGAATTTTCAGTACTGAATTGATGCCGACGCTTGACCAATAGATGGCGCTGTATGTCCGGAATAAATTTTATTTTTTATTTTATTTTTTATTTTTTTTTGTAATAAAAACTATCCTATGTCCTTTCTCAAGTTCCAAACTATGTCTGTACCAAATTTCACACAAATCGGTTCAGTAGTTTAGGCGTGAAGCAAAGACAGACAGACAGACAGACAGAGTTACTTTCGCATTTATAATATTAAAATACTTTGGATTGGATTGTTTTTAATTATACATAATTCGTTTAAGGAAATGTGTCCTTTAAAAGACATTAAAATTAATTTTAAATTACAATTTAATGAGTGGGCTACTAAAGGCATTAGAATAAGTAGGGACATACTTTATAGTCTTTATGATAAAAAATCTTTTAACGTTAATCCTGATTTTCAAAATTATGTTAGAAAATATTCCAAAATATTTAAAAAAGTTTGTTTAGTGGCCAAGTCAAAACTTATTAGTAGGCGTATAGATAAATCAGATAACAAAATAAAAACAATATGGAAGATCATCAATTCTGAAACTGGGAATAGTAAACAGAGAGATACTGACCTGTCTTTGAAAATAAATAATAAAATCATTTCAAATAAGACAGAAGTTGCTAAAGCATTTGAAGATTTCTTTTCGAATATACCTGTGGAAGTAACAAAATCTCTTCCTTCTTCTTCCATAAAAGCTGAATTGTTACTTAAGAAATTCGTTGATAGAAGTATTCCAAATTTTAATTTTAATCATGTATCTCCTACCACTGTTAAGAAATCATTTAATTGTATTAAAGTAAAGACCACAGAAGATTTATGGGGAATATCTGTCAAAGTAATTGAATCCATAATTGACACTATTGCCCCGATTCTTGCAAAGATATTTAATGACTGTGTTGACTGTGGCACCTTTTCTGATTTAATGAAACACAGTAAAATAATTCCTATTTTTAAATCTGGTTGCAAGAATGATCCATCTAATTATAGACCAGTTTCAGTACTTCCTGCTTTAAGTAAAATATTTGAAAGACTGGTACTTGACCAGATGATGTCACATTTTAGTAGACATAAGATTTTTCACCCTCGTCAATTTGGTTTCACTAGGGGAAGGTCCACCACCGACGCCGGGGCCAAATTAGTGTCTCACATTCTAGAAGCTTGGGAGGGTTCACAGGATGCCATCGGCATTTTTTGTGATCTCTCCAAGGCTTTTGATTGCATTGATCATGATACTCTAATTCTTAAACTAAAACATTACGGATTACGAGAACAATCATCAGAACTTGTATTGTCATATCTCTCAACTAGGCAGCAAAAAGTAGGCGTAAACGGAGTAACTTCGTCGGGTTCCTTAATAAGAATGGGCGTGCCTCAGGGTTCAATTCTAGGCCCCTTTTCTATTTTTAGCATATATTAATGATCTCCCCTACATGATGGACGACTTAACTGACATTGTTTTATTTGCTGACGATACCTCACTCATTTTCAAATTGGATAGGAAAACGAGGGATCTTAGTTATTTAAATGGTGGCCTTCAAAAATTATCTGATTGGTTTTCAACGAATAACCTGCTCTTAAACACGTCCAAAACAAAATGTCTTAAATTCACACTTCCAAATGTGCGGTCTCAGTCAGATTTAAATCTCATGCTCGACGGCGATAAAACTCGATTTAATTAACGATACTGTATTTCTTGGTATTACAATAGACTCTAAGTTACAGTGGGGTGCTCACATAACAACTTTATCTAAAAGGCTTATAATAATAATAATAATAATATTCCGGGACAACTCACACACGGTTATCTGATCCCAAGCTAAGCAGAGCTTGTGTTATGGTAACCAGACAACTGATAAACATACTTATATATTTCTAAATACATACATATTATAGATAAATTACACCCAGACACAGAACAAATGATCGTGCTCATCACACAAACATTTGTCCTGGGTGGGAATCGAACCCACGACCTCCGGTATAGCAGTCAGGGTCACTAACCACTAGACCAACAGGCCGGTCCTTAGGCTTAGTTCGGCTGCATTTGCAGTTCGGAAAATTAGGCAATTAACTGACGTTCCCACTGCTAAATTAGTTTATTACGCGTATTTTCACAGCATAATGTCATACGGCATTCTGCTGTGGGGCTCTGCGGCGGATGTGGAGTCTATATTTATTTTGCAAAAACGAGCAATTCGTGCCATCTACTGCATGAGCCCTCGCGAGTCTCTAAGGAATACATTTAAAGAAATTAACATCCTAACGTTGCCAGCTCTATATATCTTGGAAAATATAATGTACATTCGCAAAAATATACAGAGTTTTAGTGTTAATAGTGATCACCACAATATAAATACAAGAAATAAAAATAAGCTAGTAGTTCCAAGATTTAGACTAACTAAAACTAATACTAAATCTTTTCTAGGAAATTCAATTCGATTTTATAATAAATTACCGAAAGAGATAACAAGCTTGTCTAATAAAAAGTTTAAAACATGTATTAAATCAAAACTAACAAAGAAGGCGTATTATTCGGTTAGGGACTACGTAGAGGATAAGCGCGCGTGGAATTAGTATCATCTGCATATGTGGCCTACCTGGCGGTCTGCTAAAAATATTGTTTTAGCTTATTACTACAGTTAGCTGCCCCCATAGCCTCTATTTTCAGAAGGCTCTTGACATTCCTTGACATTCTTGTTAGGGATTTGAGTAGGACTACATATTGATGGTATGTAAAGTTATATTTTTCATCTTCTATAATTTTTTGAGTTGTTTTTCTTTATATTTTCGTCCTTTGTAAATGCGACGACAATGTAAATTTAGCTGAATATTCGATTTCAATTTTTTCTTCCATTTTGGATATCTTAGTTTATATTAATCTAAACATTCTGCTGTTTACATTGTTGTCGCATACCTTAAAATCAGTGTAATCTTAACCTCGATGTTAACCTTTTTTTTAAAAGAGTAACCTATGGAGTTTCTTGCCGGCTCTTCTCCATAGGAAGGACACTTTGGAACCGAGCAACTAGAGTCAGTAGTTTTTAACGTAACGTTTCTTGAGTGCCTTTTTTTTTGGTTTATAAGAAATAAAAACATTTTGATTTTGATTTTGATTTTGACTGTTTACACCTTGTCTTTTTCCCTGAATTCTGTAAATATCCCTTATATCTTTCTCAACGAAATCTAGACCAATCGTCTTAGAGAGACAAGATACCATATTGATTAGGTCATCTCTGGATTCTTGAGACTTCTTTGGAACATTCTTTAATTCTATACTAGATTTCCGCGTGAATCTTTGCAAATCTTCCAATTTGTCCTCTAAAATAGCAATGTACTCCTGGTCTTTCCTTGACTTTAACTCGAGAGATTCTATCTTCTTTTGAAACTCCTCGTGTTGACTAAACAAACGCGTGATGGAGGCTTCTATATTAATATTCGTTTTTTGAATCTCTTTGAGATTATCAGTGATAACTTTTAATTCACTCTTTTGAGTAGTCATAAATGAAGCCTTATTATATATTATCATTCTTTAATATCCTCTTTAAACTTGATAAATTCTGAGGGAAGGTCCTCTTCTCTCGTCCTTTTGCTGCGGAATGAGATATAGTTTGGAGGTGTGGAGTCCACAGCCATGACCTTTTCACTAATGTTTGTGTCCGACAGAGATTTATTAACCTGTGCAGTAGACATGGCACTCGGCAGTTTCAGATTATCTCGTAGGCGTAAGTAATTATCCCTTAATGTTTACTAAAACACTGATCTATTCTCAGTTTAAAAACAAGTAAATTATCCAAGCAGGATGCGCTCGAGCATAGATACGCCAATAGTAATACGGTGGGTGTGGTTATAGGTCGTACAGGGGCGCGTCCTTTGGACAACGGTCAAATCACGCAGGTGAAAGGTGGGGCAATGCACGGTAGGTGTGGCCTTGGCAGTGGTGACGGGATGCGCGTGCGCTGATTTGTTGACAGTCGACTACAGTACTAGGGCAGCAGGAGTAATTAGCACGTAGCACTATCTTTGTCACCCAGCTATGTCCGATGTGTGCACCCGTGGCATGCGGCGCAGTGTTTATGTGTGCGTTTCGTACTCACGGATCGCTCTGCTACAACGCCTCTTCTGCGCTTCTGCAGTCCTATTTTTGTATTGTAATTAATTTGGCACAATTTGAATATTTTAATTTATAAACAAAATTATGAAATGGTCACTTGCACGTCTACACCGTATGGCGGTCCGGGGGGAAGAGCTAGAAGAAGAATAAATGTGAACTAATATATAAGCAATTCTCTGACTGCAGATCTAGCCTAAATTCTCGTATATCGACTGCTTATGATACCTACATTAGAAGAATCGAAGGGAACATTAAGAAAAACCCCAAATAATTCTGGCAGCATATCTGTAACCTTAGATCTAAGGGCGGGTTTGAGCCTAACGTAACCCACAAAGTTAAAACTCACAGTGGTGTAGCAGCCGCTGAGACGTTTGCGGATTATTTCGGGAGCGTCTTTCAAACTGAAGTTCCAAAATTAGACCTTGAGAATATGGCCAATAGAAGCAACTGTAATATTAGTAAAAGTTGGTTCTTAAAAGAGGGAAAGGAATTTCTTATTCAGCCCTCAAACCACATCTTTAATGTAGCTTTAAAATCTGGTGTCTATCCACCTCCATGGAAGATATCACGTGTAGCTCCCATACCGAAGTCTTCCAATAAATCCTCAGTCGATGAATGTCGTCCAATTGCGACACTACCTTCCGCGGCGAAAGTTTTCGAGAATGTCTTACATCAAGGAATTTATCAGCAAGTGAAACAGTAATATAATTCACGGGAATAAGCGCATACATGCATAAATACCTTTTTTGGGCTTGACGTTTCAACCGGGTTACACCGGCCGTGGTCGCAAGAGACGTCTAAATCGGCAATTGCAGAACACCTACTACAGCCTGGCGTAAGTCACTGGATTCAATTCCATCGCGCGCAAGTCCTCTCCACCGATCGCCACTTTCACTCGAGAGCAGTGCGAGAAGCGATTGAAATCAAGAAACATCCAAATTTCAATCTTTAAACTATCAGCATCGTGGTATCCAGTGATTCGCTTAACACAACCGCGCTTTTCTGCAAAGTCGGATAATGATCAGAATATGGACACAGGCAGTGCTGTGTGTAGGGTACTTGAAAAACATGGGGTAGATAAAAAATCATCAACCTCGTGCACGGAATGATGACACCGCATCTCCAGTCTGCTTGCGACCACGGCCGGTGTAACCCGGTCGAAACGTCAAGCCCAAAAAAGGTATTTATGCATGTATTCCCGTGAATTATATTACTATAAACATGCAGCGCGATAGTTTAAAAGTTAATAAGTGAAACAGTACTTGTGCAATGAGCAACATGGCTTTCGCGAAAAAAGATCGGTCAATACTAACTTACTACTACCAGGTAGACGTTGTTTACTTTGACTTTCAAAAGGCATTCGACAGAGTCAATAATGACGTCCTGCTATCAAAGCTCAGTAGGATAGGTATTGCCCCAGGGCTTCTACGGCTTCTTTCAGATTATTTGCGGGATCGACAACAATTTGTCAGATTAGGTCTTTACGAGTCACTCCCATACCACACTCGCTCGGGCGTGAGTCAAGGTTCGGTAGTCGGCCCTCTCCTTTTCATTTGAATGGTTAATGATCTCCCTGATGTGGTTGCAAATGTCAGACTTAAAGCTATTTTATGAAATTAAATCTGAGCGCGATTGTCAAGCTCTGCAATCAGACATTGATTCAGTATATAAGTGGAGCTTAGAAAATAAAATGGAATTCAATATGTCCAAATGCTACGTGATGTCTTTTGGTCGCATGCGGCGCCCAGTCAGCTTTCCATACAAACTGAATGGAGATATAATTATTAGAACTGATTTCATGAAAGACCTGGGAGTCATATTTGACCGTAAGCTCACTTTTCACGACCACATCACATCCACTGCCAAGGAGTCCTTCAGGCGCCTTGGTTTCGTTTTAAGGAACTGTCGTGACTTCCACAACCCCCACGTTATCAAGCTTATTTTTGGGGCATTAGTCCGTAGCAAGCTTGAGTCTAGTGCATGCGTTTGGAATCCTTTTGAAAAGCAGTATGCATTAGCCTTAAAGAAAGTGCAAAAAGCATTCCTCAGATACCTTTACAAACACTTGTACGGGTATTATCCCCACTTGTATCCCACTAAATTCCTGTTAGGTTGCTTAAATTTCAACTCTCTAGAGGTAAGAAGGTCGCGAGATTAGATGACTGTAATATTTAAAATTCTTAGAGGGATTATTGATGATCTTGATCTGCACAATGAAGTTTGCAATCTATTTATCCCAGACAATTACTATCGTGGTAGAATACACCGCTTACTGGCTGTTCCAACTAGCCGTACTATTGCACACTCCAAGTCGCCTATTCCGCGGTCATTAGCTGCTATTAATGCTCTCCTGCACTATAACACTGGTCTTGATATGTTTGCGGATGAATGGAAGGCGATAATGTCAGAATGTTTGAATTTTTGTGAGAAGAATGTATGAATGAGGTTAGAAATTTTTATTATAAATATCTTTAGATAGTGTTATTGGTTTCGGCCGTTCTTTTTAAATTAAAAATAAATATAGTTTAAAAAAAAATGAAATTGGTAATGGACAAAAAAAAACACTAGTATTATTGTGAAAAAGCGTGGGTTGCTCGATAGACGAAAAATATGGCACAGAGCGCCCCACGCTTTTTCACAATAATACTAGTTGGTTTCTTAGGTTTACGCGAATGTTAGACATTGAAATAAAACTACTTTTTACGGATTTTTTCGCGGTTATTGCCCGTGACCATGATACCTGCAAAGGTGTCGAAACGTCGGGACCTAAAATCTAAATATAACCGCGAAAAAATCCGTAAAAAGTAGTTTTATTTCAATAATACTAGTGTTTTTTTTTTTTGTTCATTACCAATTTCAGCTTACCTACATTAGGAATTATTTTTCACTTTTTTGGTTAGAAGTACTTTAAAAGCGTGTTTTTTTAGTTTTTTTAAACTATATTTATTTTTCACTTTATAGTCCTAGCAGCAATACGTGTTGTCTGAATTCAAACGTATTGCTTTGTGGACTTAAATTTTTTTTTAGGTTTTTTTGTTATTTAATAATCCTGGTGATCCTAATCAGGATAACGAGATAAACCTATGAAATTATTATATTGTCGCTGATTCTTGATAAGTGTACAAAGTTTGAATTATATCTGTCCGTTTAAAGTGGGTCAAAATCGAGTCCAAAGGAGTCGGTTACACACATACATACATAAATAATAATAATAAAATGCGGACAACATCACATACATTGCTCTGAACCCAAAGTAAGTTGCTAAAGCACTTGTGTTATGGAATTCAGAAACAACGAAGGTACCACAAACACCCAGACCCGGGACAATGTAGAAAAGTGGTTTTCTACATTGACCCGTCCGGGGATCGAACCCGGGACCTCAGAGCTGGCGACACCTTGAAAACCGGTGCGTACGCCACTCGACCACGGAGGTCGTCAAAATGTTATAATAAAGGCATGGAATCGATCTTCAAAGATATAAACGATTTCATAAAGGATCTGAAATTGGAAAGCCAGACAGTTAATAGCAACATCAGCGATATGCAACCGCCTGAAGCTGAAGCCACACAGTTTTTTCTATGATAAATATATTTTCATAATGCATCAGAATATAGCAGGCCTGATTAATAAGTCGGAAGCTCTTTCAGTGTGCTTAAAAGATTTCTCGGAAAATAAAATTCAAGTAGATGTCATTTGCATATCGAAACATTTTATGATGTCTGGATATGAAGAGTTCCTAAATATACCAAACTTTACTTTAGCTTCATATTTCTCAAGAAAAGAAGCCAAAAGAGGTGGGAATTGCATCCTCGTAAGAAAAGGTTACCAATGAAGAGACATTTCGGAAATAACAAAAATGTCTATAAGCAATACTACCCACCTGAGCCTAAAGTGCAGTAATAGACATTTTGGTAGGTATTGAGTTAAATATATATTCTGAATCCCCATTTTATTAGCTATCAGTCGAATTAATTATTATTTTTGTAGCACCATCCAGTATTTTATTTTAAATTTTTTAACCCCCGACGCAAAAAGAGGGGTGTTATAAGTTTGACGTGTCTGTGTGTGTGTGTGTGTGTGTGAGTGTGTGTGTCTGTCTGTCTTCGGTTGAGCCGTTTAAAAGTTATGGGGGTAAAAGTGCGAGAAGATAACCGAATGTCTGCAAATATACTCGAGTGGGGTCTCAAATGAAAGCGCACTGAAAGGGAGTATTGATTACTTAATCGAGAGTGCTCTTAGCTTCATTTGCTGAGAAAATATAAAATTTAAAAACCCCCGCCACAAAATCTAAGTACCCTTTAAAAAGTAAAAAATAATAAAAAAATCTCAATCTTAAAGTACCTAAGTATGTTTTAATAATTCTAAAAAAAACGTCGCGTTGGGGGACCGCTCATCTTAATTTTGTTTTTAAATTTATCTATGTTGCTTAGTTAGGTAATAGACTACTTGTAATTAAATTTTTAAGTTTGGAGCGGTCCCCAACGCGACGTACTTTTTAGAATTATTAAAACATACTTAGGTACTTTAAGATTGAGATTTTTTTTTTATTTTTTACTTTTTAAAGTGTACTTAGATTTTGTGGCGGGGGTTTTTTAAATTTTTAATTTCGAATGTAGTAACAGTAAAAATATCACAGATCTATTAAAATAATTCAATGATTCCAAGCTAAACCGCAGTAAAATTAATACTGCACAGATCTTTTCTCTGTTTCCTAACTAAACTGCAGTATTTTATCATATTTGTGACACTTAAAATAGTAGTTTGTTCTAGAAGAATAAAGAAAAAACTGATCAAAGTGCAGTATTATTCGCCGCTATACAAATAGATTATACTGCAAAAATTAACAAAAAATATTTTTTATTTATATTCCTAATTAAAGTGCAGTATTATCATTACATAGTGTTTTGAGCTAGTTGTTGGTGGACGTGTGTCGATTTTGACTCTGATTCAGAACTGCTTACTTTAAGTTTGCTTTTTAAATTATCGGTGCCTCTCTTACTATCTTGTGTGAAGTGTCATAATATACTGTCTGCGCCATCTTGAAGACTGTAGAGCGCTGTCCCTCTCACCCGGTTACTTGTCAAAAATATTCGAAATAAATATTTTGAGATTGAAAAAGTATCACACTTCGCGGGGCGCGAACCAGCGACACAGTGTGCACGGTGAGTGGAGGCCGCTGACTTAACCACTAAGCCAACTGTACATACGATTCGCGTTGCGAATTTGTGCTCTGCTATCATTATATTGCGCTTGCCGCTAAACACTAGCGCTTTTATTTTATTTACGCCAACATGATTCGCTCACCAGATAGCAAAATAAGTAAGTCGAACCCTGATTTGTGCACGAGTAATGAACCGGGGGGGTAAGGGGAGAACGGAACTAACATCCTATCCGGCCCTACTGTCAACCTCACCTGCACGCGCCGGATGGCGGCGGCGTGGCATATACCGCGCCGCGGTGCTCCCTGCTAGATAACGGACGAGGCTCTGGCGACCGAGCAATGGCGGTATAACCATATTCCTAGCCGGGCAACCAGCTAGAAGAGGCTACGGCGGCCTTAGGGACTAAATCCCCCTAGAAAGGCTCAACTCGCCAACACGCAATGGCCAGCGCGGCGTTTTAAGGCCACTTAAACCTTCATGAAAGTCAAAAAATCAAATCGGCCCTCAGTCCCCAGCGGTCCTGTTCGGGCCGGCTACGGCAGCGGTCGGGAAACCGGCAGGACAGAGGGTGCTAAGAATCTCTGGAAGACGTACGGCTGCTCAACAACGATTAACCTGGCTACGTTTAATGTTACAACCCTTTTGCATGACGACAAACTTCGCGACTTGGAAACAAGTGTATTAGAAAAGATAAACTGGACCATCATGGGACTGAGCGAGACCCGAAGACACGGGGAAGAACTCACAAAGCTACGATCGGGACACCTGCTGTACCACAAAGGAGATGATAATTCGCAAGGCGGAGTGGGCTTACTCGTGCACAAGTCATTTAGTGATAAGCTGAAGAGCATAACTGCAATATCGACCAGAGTCATCTACGGTATATTTAACATCAGCGATAGATACAAAATGAAAGTAATTCAGGTATACGCACCTACAAGCAGAAGCAGCGAGGACGTCCTAGAAGAATTTTATAGCGATGTTGAAAAAGCGCTGAGTGAGAATCCATGCTATTATACAGTGGTAATGGGCGACTTTAATGCCAAGATTGGCCAGAAAGCTCCAAAAAGTAGCGAAGACTATGTAGGTAAATTTGGTCTGGGCATACGAAATAAAAGGGGGAAAAGACTGGTGAACTTCCTAACTAAACACAAATTGTATGCTATGAATACGTTCTTTCAGAAAAAAGACAACCGTAAGTGGACTTGGGTAAGCCCTGGTGGAACAACCAAAAACCAGATAGACTACATACTGGTAAACAAGAAACACATAATTACTGATGTTAGCGTTCTCAATAAAGTAAACATTGGCAGTAACCACAGATTGGTTCGAGCAAGAATCAGCATTAACGTTAAAAAGGAACGCAAGAAGATGCTCCGAGCTCGCCAATGTAGATTGGACTATACGGCCATTGAGATACAAAAAGAGCACTATCAGAAACGTATCGAACAAATTACCAAAAATCAACCTGCAGACACGGTACACCAGATGAGCGAACGCCTCAGTAGTGCTATCAAACAAGCCGCTGAGGAAATCGGTACAAATACGAACCCGCGCGAGTCGGTACTTACTGAAGACACTAAGCAGTTAATGGCCAAAAGACAAGAACAGTTATCCTCATCACCTGATAATCTTAACGTGATTAACAAACTTGTTAAATGTGCTATCAGAAGAGACCTAAGGAATCACACCTATAAGACTGTGATGGATACAATAGAAAAACATAGAGGCCCTAAAGTGTTTAGGAAAAAACTGCAAAATGGACGACAACAGATTTGCAAGCTAAAAGTGAACGGTCAAAGTGAAACTACGGATCTAGAGAAGATACTGGACATCGTGGAACTATTTTACAGGGAGCTCTATAGTTCCAAAAATGTTGAACAACCGCAACAAGCCACCGATTCCAGAGCGAAACTGACCCGACATATCACTGAAGACCTTCCAGATATAAGCTTGTATGAAATCAAAACGGCCATTAAGCAGATGAAAAATGGAAAAGCACCTGGCGAGGATAACATCCCTGTGGAGCTGCTTAAAGCTGGAGGCAGGCCTGTGTTGAAGTACCTACAAGAACTGTTCAACGAAGTGCTCATGAAAGGAATAAGCCCAAGAGAATGGAGGAATGCCATAGTTACACTTATCTTTAAGAAAGGTGACAAAGCAAACCTGGCTAACTATCGGCCAATATCGATACTCCTCCACACATACAAGCTTTTTACTAAAGTTCTAACCAACAGGCTTGCTAACAGATTTGATGCCGCCCAGCCAGTTGAACAGGCGGGATTCAGGAAAGGTTTCTCAACAGTGGATCACATGTTCGTCGTTAAGCAAGTCATCGAGAAGAGCGTGGAATACTGCCAGGATTTATGCGTGGCCTTCGTCGACTATGAGAAGGCATTTGACACGGTAGAACACTGGTCAGTGTTCCACGCACTCCAAAGGTGTCAAGTCGACAGTAGATACGTGGAGGTCCTCCAAGAAATCTACAGGGGTGCTACCCTACAAGTCAGGTTACACCAGCTCACCCAACCAGTCGAAGTCAGAAGAGGCGTACGACAGGGGGACACAATTTCTCCCAAACTGTTCACTGCAGTCCTTGAAGATATATTTAAAACATTAGACTGGACAGAAAAGGGCGTGAATGTTCACGGAGAAATGCTATCCCATTTGCGCTTTGCAGATGACATTATCCTCTTTGCCAGAACACCAGTAGAAATCACAACAATGCTTGAGCAACTCTACGATGCCTCTATTACTGTTGGGCTGAAGATGAATATGGACAAGACGAAAATCATGTGCAAAGATGACGACATTACCACACACATCTCAGTCCATGGGCAACGCGTGGAAAGAGTTGCCAAATACGTCTACTTGGGACAAATTACAACTTTAGATGGGAACGGACAGGAGCTGGAAATTGATAGGCGGATCCAACTGGGATGGGCTGCTTTCAGCAAGCTTTCGGATGTCCTGAAACATAAGAAAATTCCCTTATTTCTCAAGAGACGTATGTTCGAGCAGTGTATAATCCCTGTTATGACCTACGGAGCCGAAACCTGGACACTTACGAAGAAGTACGTTAGTCAACTTCAAGTAGCGCAGAGAGCTATGGAACGTGCTATGTTGGGCATATCACTCTTGGACCGCGTACGAAACACAACCATCCGGGAACGAACCAAAGTGATCGACATAGCCCTAAAAGTGTCCAGATTGAAGTGGAGATGGGCTGGCCATATTGCTCGCAGAACAGATGGCAGGTGGACCTCTAAGGTTGCTGAGTGGAGTGGACCCTGGATGGGACGTCGGAAAGTCGGGAGACAACCCACCCGTTGGGTCGATGACATCGCCAAAGTGGCAGGAAAGGGCTGGATGCGATTGGCACGGAACCGCAATACTTGGCGTGCTCATGAAGAGGCCTATACCCGACTATGGGTGACTACAGGCTGAAGAAGAAGAAGAAGAGAATGAACCGGGTACCCATGTCACCCAGAGAAAACGGAAGCAGCCTGAATGTGAGTTAACCCAGGCTATCGACTCGTCCGGCGCCTGGGCCTGGAGGTGGCCCTAAACAAGTCGGAGGCCATGGTGTTTCATAGCCCCCGACGGGCGCCGGCGCCGGGATCACACATCGTGGTCGGTGGGGCTCGGATAGCTGTCGGGTTCACCATGAAGTACCTAGGATTGGTGCTCGACAGCCGTTGGGAATTTGGGCCTCACTTTCGGCGGCTGGCGCCCAAACTGATGGGCGCGGCGGGCGCGCTTTCAACGTTGCTTCCCAACATGGGGGGCCCGAGCGCCGCCTGTAGGCGGTTGTACGTGGGAATCGTGCGGTCCATGGCCCTGTATGGGGCTCCTGTGTGGGCGCTCGACCTGACGGCCAGCACTCTCGCCATTCTGCGCAAGCCGCAGAGGGCGATGGCCGTCAGAGTCGTCCGCGGGTACCGCACGATTTCCCACGAGGCGGCTTGTGTCCTGGCCGGATCTCCGCCCTGGGACCTGGAGGCGAAAGTACTCGCGTCATTGTACCGATGGCGCGAGGAAGAGCGGGCACGGGGCTCGATGCCGGTGCAGCGGCAGATCGAGCTACGCCGGGGAGAGCTCCGTCAGGTCTTGGTGGCGGAATGGCGGCAAAGGCTTCTGCGCCCTGCCGCCGGCCTCGCTACCGTCGAGGCGATCCGGCCAGTACTCGACGACTGGCTCGGGAGAAGGCACGGCTCCCTGTCGTTTAGGGTGACGCAGGTGCTGTCGGGGCACGGATGCTTCGGCAAGTACCTGTGTCGCATAGACAGGGAGCCACCACTGCGTCCAGTGCGGGGAGGACACGGCGCAACACACGCTCTCCGAGTGTGTAGCTTGGGAGGAGCAGCGCCGTGTCCTCACAAATGAAGTAGGAGGCGACCTGTCGCTGCCGGCCGTAGTGCGGAGTATGGTCGGTAGCGCAGAGTCGTGGGACGCGGTGGTGTCCTTCTGCGAGGACGTGATGTCGCAGAAGGAGACTGCGTAACGGGAGAGGGAGATCTCGACTCCCTTCCCCGGCCGCAGAAGGCGCACCGGGCGCAGGGGAAGGGCGGACAACGCCCTTCTCCGCCCCCCATGAATGGGTCCAGGGGCGAGGGACTTGGGGAAGTCCCCGCCCCCTATTCGATTGTAGTGTGTAAGCCGACCTTACTCCCGACATACCTATACATGTACTTAGTTTAGGGATTAATCGTGGGTGGAAATCCCTAATTTGAGTTCTGCCTCTTCTGGTCACGGGTTCAGGGTTTAATTGAAACACGGCGTTCGTATACCGAATATATTTCGCGTAACCCAAGAGAGAACCGTTCACTCGGACCAGTGCGCAGTAACTGTCCGTTCCATGCATGCCTCACGCTCTCATAACTTATTGCTTATCTTGCACTCTGCCATACATACTTACATGTGTCCCTACAGTACTCCCCCCCAAAATTTGCCACAAATTTTCTTAAAAACTAAAACATCTTACTGGCTAAAACACCAAGTTACAAAAAAAAATATATGTATACACGCAGTAAGATACACAGAAGTTTATACACTAAGCTTACAATGTAAGTATTCAGTTACACTGCGATAAGCACTGTACATTACAACAATAACCTTTCGCGGTGGGCGGATCTGACTACGCATAACTGGCTTGAGGTGGCTGCTGCGACATTGTGCGAGCCTCTATGCGCCCAGGCAGCGTAGTCACAACACCGGATGTATTGACTACTTCTTTATGAACCAATTTCTTAATGCGATTTCGGAAGTGACGACACGACACTAACACTGCAATGAGAACTACTGCGGTTGCCATGACTGCGAAACCGATCTCGTATCTCGTCACTTTTGATTCTATCGCGTTGTTTTGGGCGATTACAACTTCTTCTTTGCTGTAAGTCTTGCCCATGGTTAAGGTTAACAAGATGTTTGACGTGCGTAAGTATAGCTATTAATATGGAAAATGTCTAATTACCCAAAAGCTAACGCTATTTAAATCAGTGCTTATGCCTTGTTATTGCGAGGTAAGTAGGTACATTATATGTCAGCAGAAAATATGTTTATGTTAACTTCAACAAAGAAACACCTAGATTACATTGTTACACAATTGCTTACATTACTAACAGGCAACACCTAGTTTGTTATTAATGACATGCTCAGCTTAATAACTATACTAGTGAAGACTACAGGGTGCGGTCACCCATATTTCAGGGGCCGACTTTAAGGTATCCCGTTTGGCGATACGAACACTTATATTTAATTGTTAAGGGTAGTTGCCGTAACGTCGGCTCTGCAATAATCAATAACACCATAAAGGCCGGCAGCTTCCGTTACGGCAACGCCAGATAACTTATATATACCTAATACAAAATTTGTTACCTACAAAGTTCGTAACAATCATTAAATCTTATAGGTCGCCTAATATTGCGACCGCTGCGACTTGTTTTTGACGGAGGGTCCTGTATGTCAGGGCTCGGTGACAATGGTACCGGGTCGTAGTTGCTAAAAGAGTCCCTGACCTTATTGTTGGATTGGTTATAATTACACTCTTCATTTAATAAATATGCTGGCTTAAGTCTATCTATGGACACATTTATTTTCCTATTTGCTAATTGAACTACAAAAACTTTGCTTTTTCTTTCTAAAACTTTATACGGACCGTCATAAGTAGGCGTTAAAGGTTTGCGAACCGCGTCGTTACGAATGAATACATACTCGCATTTATTAAGGTCGCTATGTATAAACAATGTTCGTGAGTCCCGCGCGTCTCGCGATACTGGTTTCAAGTTATTAATTGTACTTTTTAACTGCATTAAAAACTCCTGATCGTCGTCGTTTCGTTTATGAGAGGGGCTGTAAAAATCTCCCGGTAAACGAAGCGTTTGGCCGTATACATACTCTGCGGGACTAACGCCATTGTCGCTTCTACCTACTGCACGTAACCCTAGTAGCACTGTAGGCAGCTCCTCGAGCCAGGACGAGTTGTTAATGAGGCGAGCTGTTAATGCTGACTTCATGGATCTATGCCAACGCTCTACAATACCATTACTTTGAGGGTGGTATGGTGTGGTGCGAAGTTTCGTTATACCCATGTATTTCATTAATTGCGCGAATAACGAGCTCTCAAATTGACGCCCTTGGTCACTTGTCAGTCTGTCCGGACAACCGAATCTACTTATCCACGACTCGTAAAATACTTTTGCTACGACTTCCGCGGTGATATCCGTTACTGGAATGGCCTCGGGCCAACGCGTGCATCGGTCGATCATGGTGATAAGATACTTGTGTCCTTCTCGCGATGTTGGTAGGGGCCCTACGATATCGATATGCACATGTTCAAAGCGGTCACAAGCTGGAAAATGTTGCACGTCCGATATCGTGTGTCTGTTGACTTTTGACTTTTGACATTGAATACACGTCTTGGCCCATCTGCCGACATCGCGATTCAAGCCTGGCCAAAAGAAACGTTGTGCGACCAGTTTACGCGTTGCTCGTATGCCTGGGTGACTGACGTCATGTACTGAATTAAATGCGAGTTTCCTATAATGTTCGGTTACATACGGCCTACAAAAGGTTGTAGAAGTTTCGCAATAAATATCTGCGTTGCTACTCGGAACATGATATTTCTTTAAACAAACGTTGTTATTCCCTGCGCTCAATAGTTGCGCAAGCTCGGCGTCAGCGTCTTGCGCTGTCGCAAGTTCCGAGAAATCGAGTACAGTGGGGCACTGAATTGTTTCTATGCGCGATAATGCGTCAGCCACTGTATTATTTTCGCCTTCTATGTACCTAATATCCGTTGTAAACTCGCTGATAAATAATAACTGTCGCGTACGTTTTGGCGTTTCACAGTTACTTTGTAGTTTAGTAAACGCGTAAATTAAGGGTTTATGGTCTGTAAAGATGGTTAACTGATTGCCCTCGAACAGATACCGAAAGTGTTTAATAGCCATAAAAATAGCTAACAATTCCCTATCATAGGTAGAATACTTTTGTTGAGCTTTTGTAAACCTCTTAGAAAAGTATCCTAATGGCTGCCATGCACCACCAATTTTTTGCTGCAGCACAGCTCCTGCACAGCTGTCTGAGGCATCAGTCATTAGTGCTAAAGGCACATTGGCTTTAGGGTGAGATAACATCACCGCGTTTTTCAGACCTTGTTTACATTGTTCAAAGGCTTCCTCCGACTTGCTATTCCATTGAATTACAGTCTTATCGTTCTTTTTAGCGCCTTTCATGTACTCATTGAGGCTCGACTGATGACTAGCGGCGTATGGAATGCTTGCCCTATAGAAGTTAATCATACCTAAAAACCGTCTCAGCTGGTCTACAGTTTTAGGGCGCGGAAAATCTAAGATGGCCTTGATTTTGTCCTCTAGTGGTCGAATACCCTTAGTAGAGACCTCGTACCCTAAAAACTCGATGTTAGTTTTCCCGAACTCGCATTTAGACAAGTTGATCGTAATGCCAAACTGTCTAAACCGTTCAAAAACCTGCCTGAGATGCCGTTTGTTTTCCTCTATAGAGTCGCTAGCTATGATGACGTCATCAACAAAACTAAATAGGAAGTCTAACCCTTGTAATACCGTATGATTCATAAAACGTTGGAAAGTTTGACTCGCGTTTCGTAGACCGAAGGTCATTCGCGGAAATTCGAACAAACCAAAGGGAGTTATGATTGCAGTTTTCTCGATGTCTTCCTTTGCTACTTTAACACAATGATAAGACTTATTTATATCCAGTTTCGAGAAAACTTTCTTACCTGCCAGCACGTACGTAAAATCGTGCAGCCGCGGTACGGGGTATCGGTCCGGCTTGGTGATAGCGTTGAGTCGCCTGTAGTCACCACAAGGCCGGATATCCCCATTTTTCTTCGCCACTACGTGTAGCGGACTGGCCCACGCGCTGTTCGATGGCCTACAAATACCCATCTCCTGCATAGACCTAAACTCCTCCTTCACCTTTTGGTACCTGTTCGGCGGAAGAGGTCTAGCGCGCGCGTGTACGGGTGGGCCCGTAGTTTCTATATGATGCAATACTTTGTTATTATCGGTATCAGCGTCGTCATCCCTATACGGCCTAGGTTTAGTGATGTCTGAAAACTCCGATAATAACTCGTGATAAGGGTGCTTGCCGTCTACAATGCTGACTGAGGGTTCCGCGCATTGAATCATGTTACCGCTTGTTATTAACTTTGACTCTTTATCTAATAGTTTTTGTGAGTTCAAATCTACTAGCAAATTATAATGCCGTAAAAAATCTGCTCCTATTATTGGTTGTTTGACATTTGCTACAATAAAGGTCCATTTATACAATTTATTAAGGTTAAGATTTAATTTTAAATTTCTAGTACCATACGTCTGAATCTCTGAGCCATTTGCTGCATATAATTTAAAGTTAGAACTATTGTTTACATTATAGGTTTTTCTGGTAACAGGTAAGACGGAAACATTAGCACCAGTATCTATTAAAAAACACATACCCGTGTTGACGTCCTTGATGCTTAACCGGTGGTTTGACATGTCGATGCAATCTTCCACCGCAGACTGCACCGCTGTTAGTTTCCCGACTGACGTTTACCTACAGCGTCGCCCTTCCAGCTGCATGGTTGTTCGCACCTCGTAGCTTTCTTGCCGAACCGAAAGTGGTAGAAGCACATCCAATCCGTCGATCTCTTCCTGGCCCGCTGTCGCGACGGGTTGTACCTCCGTCCTCCAGGCGATGGTGAGCGAGATCGTGTAGCGTTCTTCTTCCAACTCTGATTGTGCATATCGTCGATCCTCTTGCTGAGTTTCGATATCTCCGCTACTAATGCATCGGTGCTCGATGTTGAGGGGCTGGCGGTGACTTCAGAAATAGCGTCGCTTGGCTCTGCTGTCTCCATAATTTTGTCCGCCTGCTCCGCCAGCTTATTCAGGTCGGTAACTTCGCTAATCGTCAACACGGTACGTGCTGCCGCTGGTAAATGTCCAATCCACAGGATGCGTAGTGTATCGTCTGGGAACCGTCCCCCGCCAAGGTCCTTCATTTTTCGGAGCAGCTGTGACGGTTTCTGATCTCCTAGATCGATTTCCTTTAGTAGTTTCCGGATTCGTCGTGTGTCTGATTCTTCGTAAACGCTAAGCAATCGCTCTTTCAGAGCCGTATATTGCTTATCTTCTGGCGGTTCGAATATCAGATCAGACACCTGCTGAACGCTGTCTTTGCTCAGTTTTGCGACGACTAGGTTAAACTTTTTCCTCT
Organism: Autographa pulchrina; assembly: GCA_905475315.1. Taxonomy (NCBI): domain Eukaryota; kingdom Metazoa; phylum Arthropoda; class Insecta; order Lepidoptera; family Noctuidae; genus Autographa; species Autographa pulchrina. Next base: position 28,966,183 of record FR997761.1, on the reverse strand, counting down.
CACCTAGTTTCTGGTCTGCCACGATGACCTCGAATTGGCCAAACCATAGTCGCGGCTGGTCTGTCCAGAATTCCGGAATCTGCGTTTTGATGGTAATTTGGGCTAAATCACTGCCCCTATCTTCCCGTTTCACTGTGGGTTGAGCTGGCACTTGTGGTTGCATCATACTGTACAAAGTTCTCGCTTACGTAGCACTACACAATGTCCACGCAATTCACACAACACGTGTATAGAATCACGTCGGGGTCACCACTTTAGGGATTAATCGTGGGTGGAAATCCCTAATTTGAGTTCTGCCTCTTCTGGTCACGGGTTCAGGGTTTAATTGAAACACGGCGTTCGTATACCGAATATATTTCGCGTAACCCAAGAGAGAACCTTTCACTCGGACCAGTGCGCAGTAACTGTCCGTTCCATGCATGCCTCACGCTCTCATAACTTATTGCTTATCTTGCACTCTGCCATACATACTTACATGTGTCCGTACATTAGTATTAAGCTTATGTTAATCGAGTCAATATAATATACGCCTTAGACATAGAAACACGTCTTATCATTTCGTCACCAATAAGCCGATGCACGATGCACAATGGACCCGAGGCGGAGGCGCGCGCGGGTGTCGACGCGCGCCTCTGAGGCGGTGCACGGGGTAGTTGTACACCTCACTACCCCGTGCAGGAGCTGAGGCCCGGACAGACCGGGCCGGCACCAGTGTGGGGCTGCGGAAGAATCCGGATTCCCGCGGCCCCACGCGCACGTGCGAGGAGGAGACACCGGGGGGTTTTAGCCGGTAAGAGTCCGGCACGCCCCTCCGCCTCTCCCAGGCGGAGGAAGTCCATGAGGATTTCCCCCCGAAAAAAAAAAAAAAAAAAAAAAAAAGGCTATCGACTCGTTGTCTGCTGAGTTGAAGAAGAATATTGACGATCTCCGAGCTGATATGAATAACCAATTCACAAATATTAATGTGAAAATACACAATTCAGTTGTTAATAATAACTGAAGCTAATATAACAAACTAGCTGTACCCGCGACGATGTTCGCGTTCATATCAGTCATCTGTGCGAATAAATATAAATTAGATCACGAACTACCTAGACACCGGCTTCAGAATGTTCTTTTTATATATTTAAAAATTTACAAAACACATGTACACTTCAATATTATCTTGTTTCGCTAGATGAATGTTTCTAAGTAGTCTGCTATACGCAAAATGTATCAGATGTGGAACCTAGAGTTTTGTCACAAATATTGCTTGACACGTGCCAAAAAAAACGATTTACCACTTTTTTTCTTTTGCAATAGTATTTCGTTGGTACAGCAATCCCTAGTAAGACTACCGGGATCGGGGTTTTGGTTCGAAACCCCGAAATTCGAAATACTGAACTACGCAGTAAAATTGAAAGTAGATATCAATATTATTTACGCTCCGCTCTTCTCATCTCTGCTTTGGTGAAGTCCGGTTTTAAGACTAAGGTAGTGTTCTCATCTTAGTTAATAGCTACCAGATGTCAGTGCGGTGCCTAAGCCTAGAGTATATGTGGAAGTTAAGGAACTTAGCAGCTAGGAACTATGTGGTCTGGTAATGGTGGCTGCTAATGAAAGGCAAAAGAGTGTGCGAGTGTGTTGTTTTTAAAGGGATGAACGACTGAGATAAGCAGGCTCCATTTTAATAAGGTATTTACCTGAGACCCGTGAAACTGAAAGAAAACGTTGACAATAGAGAGAGGCGCAGGATCAGAACTACCAAAACTGTGGTTAAAATTATTTATGACTGGAAACTAAGTAATAGACCAAGGACAACCGCATTCTACCCTGATCAAAGCCTTGGACTGGGGCTGTATCCTTTACAATAAAGTCGCTTTATGCTGCCCAGACGAAATGACGGCAGGTGGACTAAGACGGTGACAGAATGGTGGCCAAGGCATGGCAAAAGAAGCGTCGGTCGTCCGGGAGCAAGATGGGTCGATGACATAGTTAAAGTCTCGGGTCGAGTCTGAATGAGGCTGGCACAGGACCGTAGAAAATGGCACGAAAAAGGGGAGAACTATGCCCAACAGTGGGAGGAAAAGTTCTGTGGATGATGATGATACTGCCCAGCATAAGGTGCTGAGCTCAAATGATGCAATATTAATTTTAAAATGTAGAGAATGCGATAGAAAGTTTATTTTATTTTAGTTTTTGGGCCAAACTTCCAGTAAATAGGTACACAAACTAAATGAAATTTGTAAACGAAAAAATAGAAGATTTATCTGGATCAACGCATTAAAACCCGTGTAGCAAGCTACCTTAAAATGAATATTAAAGAGTAAGTACTTACTAAAAAATTATATCATAAAAGATCATTGGGTTTTGAGTTAAAACAATAAAAATTTACAAATACAAAAAAAAAACTTGTCCATGGAATTCTATAGATGACCAACAGAAAACATTACACATTACTTTGATGAAATAATTTAAAAAAGTTACTCCTGAATTGAAAAATAAGATTCCTCATAGATTTTATAGTTGTAATCTATGAGGAATCTTATTTTTCAATTCAGGAGTAAATGTCGGTGCCATAGATTTATATCTATGGTCAGGGCATTTACGCCAGACGTTCTTTACAGCATATGACATGCTTGATCTGCAATGAGCAACACACTTAAAATTTAAAATACAAACATAATAATTTTGAGCTTATGCATCGGTCTAGTAAAAAATGCACGACATAAAGTTGTTGCTCATTGCGAAAGAAACAACAAAATGATACAAAGATTTAAACTAATAAAAGTTAACCTAATAGAACACAAAAAGTGTTAGCTCGACTGAGACTTGAACTTGAGTAATAAAACATTCAAACGTATGTAACAAAAAGGACTCAAGAACAAAAATACAATCATTAACAACTGGATTTGAACCTGCAGCATGGACATCCATTTCCAATCCTACAACCACCAAGCTGTTTACTACGACAGCTAGTTTTCCAAAAAGTATACTTCAATCACAATGAAGAATGGTCGCTATGGCTACCGTAGCCTGCCATAGTTACCTCTTGTTTATATGTCAATAATGCCAATTTACGTGTGCAGATGAAAAAATGAATTTGGAAATTTAAAGCTCCACCCCGTATTACCTAGATATAGTAGCGTGTTTAAAAATAGCTAACAACCGTCTACGATTTACCAAAAATATTCTCTCAATTTTTTACTGCTATCAATTCAGTAGTTCATAATTGATACTGTAACATGAAATCTGACCCCCGGCAAAAGAATGTTGTAATTTACTGTTTTATTAGATGTATAGAAGAAAATGCGCAACTCCATCTATGAATTTTAAAAACAACTATTAACCTCTATTAACCTCGCCAACATGATCAAATTTAAATCCAAACTATATTATTTATTATTTTAATTTTAATATTATAAATGCGAAAGTAACTCTGTCTGTCTGTCTGTCTGTCTTTGCTTCACGCCTAAACTACTGAACCGATTTGTGTGAAATTTGGTACAGACATAGTTTGGAACTTGAGAAAGGACATAGGATAGTTTTTATTACAAAAAAAATCAAAAATAAAATAAAAAATAAAATTTATTCCGGACATACAGCGCCATCTATTGGTCAAGCGTCGGCATCAATTCAGTACTGAAAATTCATCGGAAAAATGTAAATAAATAGTAAAAAGGTATGAAAATATAATATAATACAACTTTTAGTACAAAGAAAATGCTCTAACGGAGTAGATAATTTTATTAGTACTATATGTGTAAGCCCTTTTTGGATATAAATAATTTAAATTTGATCATGTTGGCGAGGTTAATAGAGGTTAATAGTTGTTTTTAAAATTCATAGATGGAGTTGCGCATTTTCTTCTATACATCTAATAAAACAGTAAATTACAACATTCTTTTGCCGGGGGTCAGATTTCATGTTACAGTATCAATTATGAACTACTGAATTGATAGCAGTAAAAAATTGAGAGAATGTTTTTGGTAAATCGTAGACGGTTGTTAGCTATTTTTAAACACGCTACTATATCTAGGTAATACGGGGTGGAGCTTTAAATTTCCGAATTCATTTTTTCATCTGCACACGTAAATTGGCATTATTGACATATAAACAAGAGGTAACTATGGCAGGCTACGGTAGCCATAGCGACCATTCTTCATTGTGATTGAAGTATACTTTTTGGAAAACTAGCTGTCGTAGTAAACAGCTTGGTGGTTGTAGGATTGGAAATGGATGTCCATGCTGCAGGTTCAAATCCAGTTGTTAATGATTGTATTTTTGTTCTTGAGTCCTTTTTGTTACATACGTTTGAATGTTTTGTTACTCAAGTTCAAGTCTCAGTCGAGCTAACACTTTTTGTGTTCTATTAGGTTAACTTTTATTAGTTTAAATCTTTGTATCATTTTGTTGTTTCTTTCGCAATGAGCAACAACTTTATGTCGTGCATTTTTTACTAGACCGATGCATAAGCTCAAAATTATTATGTTTGTATTTTAAATTTTAAGTGTGTTGCTCATTGCAGATCAAGCATGTCATATGCTGTAAAGAACGTCTGGCGTAAATGCCCTGACCATAGATATAAATCTATGGCACCGACATTTACTCCTGAATTGAAAAATAAGATTCCTCATAGATTACAACTATAAAATGATCTATGAGGAATCTTATTTTTCAATTCAGGAGTAACTTTTTTAAATTATTTCATCAAAGTAATGTGTAATGTTTTCTGTTGGTCATCTATAGAATAGGGAATATGCATAAAATTTGAAATGGCCTAAAATATTTTTTTCTCGAATACTTATTTTCGTAATATTATAATGAAAAGGATTTTTTTTATTTACTTATTATTTAAACCCCTAAAATAATATTCAAAAAGTGCGAAATAAGGGAGCGAAATTCAAACTTCCAAAACGCGCCACCAATGGTCGAACGAAATGTGACGTCATCTGACACGACATTGTATTCATCAGCGTCGAAACTCATACTGTTTTACAAGTTTATGTGAAAAAAATAAATAATTAAAACCTGTATTCTTGTGCTGATTGTAGTGAAGTTTAGTTAAGATTTGTAGATATTACGAAGTAACTGAAAAGTCCACAGTAAACAATAAGGTAAACACCCACTGGACGTGTCATGTGACGTCACGCAAAGCGCGCGTAAAATGGCAGCGTTTGAACTGCTTAAATTTTTTAAAAGTTTTAAATTTCATTTTTAAAAATATCTAGAGTATTTTGAAGCCCATTTATATTTTTTTCTACGTTATAAAATAGTAAACTATAAATTTAAGACAAAAAAGAAAAACATGAATATTCCCTATTCCATGGACAAGTTTTTTTTTGTATTTGTAAATTTTTATTGTTTTAACTCAAAACCCAATGATCTTTTATGATATAATTTTTTAGTAAGTACTTACTCTTTAATATTCATTTTAAGGTAGCTTGCTACACGGGTTTTAATGCGTTGATCCAGATAAATCTTCTATTTTTTCGTTTACAAATTTCATTTAGTTTGTGTACCTATTTACTGGAAGTTTGGCCCAAAAACTAAAATAAAATAAACTTTCTATCGCATTCTCTACATTTTAAAATTAATATTGCATCATTTGAGCTCAGCACCTTATGCTGGGCAGTATCATCATCATCCACAGAACTTTTCCTCCCACTGTTGGGCATAGTTCTCCCCTTTTTCGTGCCATTTTCTACGGTCCTGTGCCAGCCTCATTCAGACTCGACCCGAGACTTTAACTATGTCATCGACCCATCTTGCTCCCGGACGACCGACGCTTCTTTTGCCATGCCTTGGCCACCATTCTGTCACCGTCTTAGTCCACCTGCCGTCATTTCGTCTGGGCAGCATAAAGCGACTTTATTGTAAAGGATACAGCCCCAGTCCAAGGCTTTGATCAGGGTAGAATGCGGTTGTCCTTGGTCTATTACTTAGTTTCCAGTCATAAATAATTTTAACCACAGTTTTGGTAGTTCTGATCCTGCGCCTCTCTCTATTGTCAACGTTTTCTTTCAGTTTCACGGGTCTCAGGTAAATACCTTATTAAAATGGAGCCTGCTTATCTCAGTCGTTCATCCCTTTAAAAACAACACACTCGCACACTCTTTTGCCTTTCATTAGCAGCCACCATTACCAGACCACATAGTTCCTAGCTGCTAAGTTCCTTAACTTCCACATATACTCTAGGCTTAGGCACCGCACTGACATCTGGTAGCTATTAACTAAGATGAGAACACTACCTTAGTCTTAAAACCGGACTTCACCAAAGCAGAGATGAGAAGAGCGGAGCGTAAATAATATTGATATCTACTTTCAATTTTACTGCGTAGTTCAGTATTTCGAATTTCGGGGTTTCGAACCAAAACCCCGATCCCGGTAGTCTTACTAGGGATTGCTGTACCAACGAAATACTATTGCAAAAGAAAAAAAGTGGTAAATCGTTTTTTTTGGCACGTGTCAAGCAATATTTGTGACAAAACTCTAGGTTCCACATCTGATACATTTTGCGTATAGCAGACTACTTAGAAACATTCATCTAGCGAAACAAGATAATATTGAAGTGTACATGTGTTTTGTAAATTTTTAAATATATAAAAAGAACATTCTGAAGCCGGTGTCTAGGTAGTTCGTGATCTAATTTATATTTATTCGCACAGATGACTGATATGAACGCGAACATCGTCGCGGGTACAGCTAGTTTGTTATATTAGCTTCAGTTATTATTAACAACTGAATTGTGTATTTTCACATTAATATTTGTGAATTGGTTATTCATATCAGCTCGGAGATCGTCAATATTCTTCTTCAACTCAGCAGACAACGAGTCGATAGCCTTTTTTTTTTTTTTTTTTTTTTTTTTTCGGGGGGAAATCCTCATGGACTTCCTCCGCCTGGGGAGAGGCGGAGGGGCGTGCCGGACTCTTACCGGCTAAAACCCCCCGGTGTCTCCTCCTCGCACGTGCGCGTGGGGCCGCGGGAATCCGGATTCTTCCGCAGCCCCACACTGGTGCCGGCCCGGTCTGTCCGGGCCTCAGCTCCTGCACGGGGTAGTGAGGTGTACAACTACCCCGTGCACCGCCTCAGAGGCGCGCGTCGACACCCGCCCACAAAAAACAAACAACAATTACCATTAAAAAATAAATTAACGAACTTGAATCCATTTCTACATTCTGATGGTCTTATTAGAGTTGGAGGTAGGCTCTGTAACTCACATTATAGGTACGACACTAAACATCCTATATTGCTACATGCATCTAACCACATCACAGTACTTATTTTTAAATATTATCACAAATTACTCATGCATGCTGGTCCACAGTTGCTACTGTCAAACATTCGTCATAAATTTTGGGCATTGAATGGTAGAAACCTTTCTAGAAAAACAGTACACAGCTGTGTTACATGTTGTCGTTTTTCAGGAAGGATCACACAGCCAATAATGGGCAGCCTTCCTGAACAACGCCTACATGCTGATTATCCATTTATAAACACAGCCGTAGATTATGCGGGGCCAGTAATGATTTTGAACCGAAAGGGTAGAGGTAGTAATTTGATTAAGGCATATATATGTATTTTTGTGTGCTTGGCTGTTAGAGCAGTACACATAGAGCTTGTAACAGATCTCAGCTCCGAAACCTTTATTTCTACTTTGAACAGATTTATTGCCCGCAGAGGAAAACCTGTCAGCATCTTCTCGGACAATGGTACATGTTTCGTAGGAGCATGTAACGAATTGGCTAGGTTTTTAAAATTAGATGCAAACTATTTAAGTGAACATGCTTCAAATTTGTCAATAAACTTTAAATTCTCACCAGCCTACAGTCCACACTTTAATGGGTTAGCTGAGGGTGCCGTGAAATCAGTTAAGCATCATTTGAAACGTATTCTTGCTCTTGCAAACCTCACTTACGAGGAAATGAACACAGTACTGACTCAGATAGAGGCTATCTTGAACTCAAGGCCTCTAACTCCTTTATCTTCAGACCCTTCAGACTTAGTAGCCCTCACACCTTCACATTTTCTTCTTGGAAGAACATTAACTGTTTTACCCTCTCCTCAGGCACAAGACGCTACAAGGTTGAGCACTTTCTCACGATATATGAGAACTCAACAGTTGAAGACCCATTTCTGGGACAGATTTTACAAAGAATACATTACAGAGCTGCAAAAGAGACAGAAATGGTGCAAAGGGGGGAGAGACCTGCGACTTGGAGAGATGGTACTAGTCAAGGATGATCGACTGCCACCAAACAGATGGCAGCTCGGGCGAATAACCAGCGTATATCCAGGCTCCGACGGTGTGACCAGGGTAGCAGACGTGAAGACGACATCGGGCACTCTCCGGCGCGCCTACAATCGACTGTGCCCGCTACCAGTTGAAGATCATCCTGATGTGTCTACGAGCCACAGTCCCTTGCCGAGGGGGGCAACTTGTTGACGCCTTGCATGTGTGCGCGCACAACACCTTACACACACGCATATGGCACTGCGCGAGAGGCAACGCGCATCCAGCGGTGGGAGCGAGCGAGCGCGCGCGCGGCATACCGAGCCCGGCGCAACGCGCCATCGGCGTCATCCACTCGGCCATTTCGACGACGACGCTGAACGCGATGGGTGTGTCGCATATTAACCTGAGGGCGCGCCCGCCATTTTGTGCGAGGTGCCGCGCCGCATGGCGCGGGCCGGCGCGGCGGCGCGCCCGCCTTTCCAAAAGAGTTCGCTGACGACACCTGACATAGCAGGAGTGTCGTACATTAACAAGTAGTAAATCATTAAATTTCGGGAGCTCCATGTAACGTTTTAATTATAACATAACAGTCTGTGTAACAGTGTCATTACAAGTTTATTAAATGTAATCCATATCAGTGTGCTTGCGAGTATCATTTCATCAACGAGTCCTCCCTCCCCCCCTTCGCTGCCAGCCTCAAGAAGTTCTACAGTGGCGGAGGCGCACGTCACTCCGAACAATATTATTATGTAAACAAAATAAATAAGCAACGAGTGCTGAGTAATCTGAGTAACGTTGATTGGACCTTACCTTTGAATTATGATAATCCTAATCAAATAATTAGTTACATGCACACACAATTCGAAAGTATATACAAACAGTGTAGTTTTAAGATTAAGAAAAATAAAATAAACTCAAGAAAGATATGCGTGTGGACCAATGACCGGCTCAGTTTAATGTGCAAGAAACGCGATGAACTATTTAATATATGGTTAAAAGACGAATGTAATCCGAAAAAAAGGCTGTTATACAATATTTATAGAAACAAAACAAATAAATACGCTCAATATTTAAAAACAAAAGGATCAGGCTTGAAGTGTCTCAAAACTTTAACAACAGTAAGAAAATATGGCAAATCGTTAATAACTGTGATGTCCACTAGTTTCTAATAGAATTGCAATAAAACACCAAATATTCAGTAAGTAGGCACACAGCTCAACGGTGCGTCCGCTCGGTACAAGTGACAGATGGCAGAGTGATCGAGTGGCGCCACCGTTGATCTGTCAACTACATTTAATTATACATCTGTATACATCACATCTCTTCCTTTTTATATAAATGATTTATTTTAATTACAACGATTACTATATCACTAAATCGACTATATTTTGAACATAATACTACTCTTCTTTATCAGATGATTCCTCTTGATTCATAACTTTCCATTCGCCTTCTACTTTCTTTAGATGTACTATATTACGTCTGTACTCTTGGCCAGTTTCGTCATTCTTGATACTGATGTCGCTTCCTTCAGCTCCAATAACGGTATGAGGTGTTGGATTGAAATCAGATGTAAGTTTATTTTCTTTTATGAAATTCTTTATTTATTTATTTATTTATTAAATACTTCTTGCACAGAATGTACAATGGCGGACTTAACGCCTTAGGCGTTCTCTACCAGTCTACCTTTGGGTGGTGGAGAGAAAGCATAGGTAGGTGCCAAGAAATTTAAAAGGAACATAATTACACATATACCTACATATATTACAAAACACATATAATTATTATTAGTATATATATATACATATATATAACTATATAAATATGTACACTACATATAATACTTATACTTACATATCAAGAAAAATAATTAGAAAACGAAATACTGTTATGATTCTGCTAATTTCCCCAGAATGTGGTCACGTAATTTTACTTTGAAGGTGTGACGGCTGTTTAACATCCTGATCTCCAGAGGTAACTCATTCCAGAGAAGAATAGATTTTACAAAGAAGGAAGAATGAATAATATCAGAACGATGTGCAGGGCAGAGTAGAAGACGATTTTTTGAAGAGCGTAGATTTTTGTCATGATGTGAACAAAGATTTTCGAAGTGAGAAGTTAAATAGGAAGGTGAAGTAGGAGTGTGAAGTATAGAAAAAAGAGTGGTCAACGCCCTCAACTCACGACGCTGCCTTATAGGTAGCCATCGGAGCTGAGTTCGATACACAGAAACATGATCGTACTTGCGAAGATTAAAAACGAATCGAATGCAATTGTTGAGAAGCCGGTCAAGTTTGTTTAGCAGATCTGCATTCAGGTCATAGTAGCAAACATCACCATAGTCAATTATGGGGAAGATTAAGGTTCGCATAAGCATCGCTTTCACATTGGACGGAAGCAAATTTTTCAGGCGGTAGAGGAACCGTAGCATATTAGTAACTTTTTGGCTGACAGCTGCGACTTGTGCTTGCCAGTTAAATGTGGAGTCCATAAGTAAGCCAAGATTCTTAACGTTGCCACTATAAGGTAATACCATGCCATTGAATACTACAGGTGGCAAGCCGGAAGTATCAACTTTGCTTATATATCTCGATCTACCGATGACTATGGCTTGGCATTTCCCAGGGTTGACTGCCACGCCAAACCTGTCAGCCCAGTTTTTCACAACATTTAAGTCTTCATTGATTTGTCCGAGCGTGACAGCCAACTCATCAACAGTAGTATGACGATATAACTGCAAGTCATCGGCATACAGATGATACGAACACTGAAGCTCAGGAGTAAGTAAATTTATAAATACTGCGAAGAGAAGAGGTGAGAGTATGCCGCCTTGCGGAACGCCAGCATCCAAATTACACCAGGTTGACGAGACTTCGTTCACCCGAACCGACTGCTGGCGCTCCCGAAGATAAGAAGAGAACCAGTCTAATGCCTTGGAAGAGACCATGAGATATGACAGGATAGATAGAAGGATATCGTGACTGACGGTATTGAACGCATTGGAGAAATCCACAAGGACCAACACAGTTAGGTTAGCGTCTTCCACGGCGAGTCTAATATCGCCAGTCACTTTGAGAAGGGCAGATGAAGTGCTATGGCCTGGCCTAAACCCAGATTGATATTGGCTCAAAAGCTTGTTTTCGTAAACAAAACGAGTGAATTGCATATGCGCACAAGCCTCTAGCACTTTGGATAAGAAAGGCAGGATAGAGATCGGACGGAAATGATTGGGGAGTGTTGGATTAGAAATCTTAGGAAGAGGACAAACGTACGCTTTCCTCCAAAGCGAAGGAAATACTCCGGAGAAAAGGGAAAAGTTAACAATATGGGTGATGACAGGAAGGATTGGGACTAGGATAGAAATAATCATATGGCGACTGATGTTGTCACAGCCCACCGCTTTCGAATTAATAGAAAGGATAATCTTTTTGACCTCTTCCTCATCGACTGGCGAAAAATGAAAAGAATTGATATCAGGCCGCGATAGCCCAGAAATGTAGTTAAGGGTATCCTGTCTGATTACATAATCCACATTGGAAGAAGTGCAGAAATGACTATTTAAAGCATCTACGCTGGTTGAGTTAGGTAGGTCTAAATGCCGCGATTTGCCAACACCGAGTGTTCCAAGAAACTTCCAGATATCAGCAGGAGAAGATGACGAGATATTGTTTAGAATATGGCGGCGTTTGGCGTTACGTATCATATGATTACACCGATTCCTTGCAGTTTTAAATTTAGCCCAGTTTTCATCTGTACGGTCTTTTTTAAAGTTCCGAAACGCACGATCCCTCCTACGCATTGCGATTTTGATAAGCCCGGTCATCCAAGGTGCTGGTGGACGTTTCATTCTTATTCTCTTAACGGGCGCATGGAGATCATATAAAGAGTTCACCCGGTTATTAAAAATATCCAGCTTATCATCCACTGAGTCAGCTTCCATCAATGGAGTCCAATTAATATCGGAAGCATCCTTGAGGAGCTGATCAACGTCCATACGCGCAAAGCAACGCCTATGCAAAACCTTAGGCTTGGACTTAGGAGGTTTAAGGATATAGGAAAGGAAAATAAGGTCGTGATGAGAAAAGCCGGGAGCAATAAACTGACCATGAGAGGAAACAAGGGAAAGGTTGGAAGTTAGGATTAAATCCAGCCAGGAATCATTACCTGCTGTAGATCGGTGAGTTGCCTGTAAGGGCAGGATGTTTAAACTGGATGATTCCATAATATGATGGAGTTTCCGGGATCGAGGAGAATTAGGAGCGAGGAGATTGGTATTGAAATCACCCATGATGATGTAATGTGCATACTCAGAACCCAGCGATTCTAAAACCGATTCAATATCAGTGAAGTAATCGATAGAAGGGGGGCAATACACAACACCAACGACGGCTTTAGCTCCTTTAACTGAAACCTCTAGAAAAAGATATTCAGCACTAGCCTGATGACCAGAAGAAGCAGCCAAGACCTTGTGAGAAAAGTCAGATCGAAGGTATATTGCCACACCACCCCCTCTTCTCCCAAGCCGATCATTCCGAACAAGAACAAAACCAGGAAGGGGGTACGAGGTAGACAAGAGATTTGGTTTGAGCCAGCTCTCGGAGATCAGGATGGCATGCACATTAATGTTGTTAAAGGTCTCAAAGAGCTCACTATAGTGACTAGCAACACTTTGTGCATTAATGTGACACACGTTAAACACCTTGTCTGATTGATTAAATTGTGTTCTCAGAGTATCTCCCAGAGTATCGGTCAAAGAGCTGAAACTACTATCACTATCGCCCGCATCCAAGGATTCATTAGCAGAATGAAAACTATCATTATCTGAATACATAAATAATAAATATAATAGATAAAATTAATTTATAATAATTAAATAAGTTATTAAATTAAATTAATCTAAAAAGTTTACTTTCTCGACATCACCCGCCAGCTAACACCAAGAAATAATAAATCTAAATTAGAAAACTAAACTTGTAAACAAAACGTAATAAATTAACACCAATTAGGAAATTTCTGAACGACGTGATTATAATCTGTGTATGCTTGACTTTGACATTTGAGTAATTTACTAAAATAACGACAGTGACAGTGACACTAAAGAAATAATACTCCGGTCGACTCGTGCGAAGAAAACAAAAACTAGCTACATTATTAATTGTTGTGGGTAGAGAGATAAGTATCTACAACAAGTAAAGTAAAGAAAGAATTGTGATCTACTAAAGAGTCCAGAACAAACAAAGACGAAACAATTTTGCGAAGAAATCTAATTGATCTAAAAAAACAGTAAGTACTTACTTAACAAACAGCTACTAATTAATATGACTAATACCCAAATGCCAGTCGTCACATACCAGTTTTATTTCTGTTCCAGAAACCTCTCAAGCAGTCGGCGATGGCGAAGACTTAGTTGGGTACTTCTCCAGGAGCGGCTTCAACTCGTCAATCGAAGCAATCTTGTGGCGACTCCCATCCGAGGCCCTAATGACAATCACGCCGTCCTGCGTCCAACATGAGCGCATTCCGAAGTGCTGCCGTGCCTGAGTGAAGATGGACTGCCTAGTCTTCGTCAAAAACTCCTTGACTGAGATTTTAGACCCCTTCAAGCCAGTCTTCGCCTTCCATATCAGAGATTTATGCTCCAGACTGGAGAACCTCACGAGAATGGGCCTCGGGTGATCCTTACTAGGACTGCCAAGCCTGTGAGCAGCTTTAATGTTGGCAGCTGTAATGTTCCTGAGAGCCAATTTATTATGGAGAATATCTATAATTTTGGAAGAGCAGCCTTCATTTTCAACTTCAGGAAGTCCTTGAAAAATCAATACCTCCCTCCGGTGCCTCATCTCCAGTGCATCAATGTGCAGAACGCACTCAGCGATTTGCTTTCTCAGCAACCCCAGCACACTGTAGATTAGTTCCCTGAAGGCCCGGAACTCCTCTGCAACCTTGGCCACCGTGTCCTTCACAGGCCCTGCTGCTTGAATTTGGGCTCCGAGTTGATCCATCTTCCTGGTGAAATTTTCTTCAAGGCTCTTCTGAATTGTCAAGATCTCTGATAGTTGGGACATTATTGCTTGGGAATATTAAATTGTGCTCTTTAATAAATGTAAAATTAGTTCTGTGACTAAATGTGATGTAGGTGATGTGGCAGGTGGTGTATTTAGTGCGCAACTATTACATTTATTTTATCCAATGTAAGTAATTGGCCTATAAATTAGATTTAACAAAAAAAAAATGTAAAAAATACTATTAAATATATTTTTAAAACACTCAGAGTATCTGAGACATGTAGTTACTTTTTCTACACCTACCGCCCAAAAAAAAAAAAAAAAGATTTTTTCTTTACATATACCTTCTCACCTATTTCTAATTCTCTGTCCACGGCTCTTCTCTTCCTATCTTCATTTGATTTATTTTTTTCTTTTGCTGCTTTATCTCGGTCTCTAATTTCTGAATCGTAATAATTATTTTCAAGATCAGTTAGAAAAGGTAATTTGTCTCTAAATTGTCTTCCATAGAAGAGCTCGGATGGTGATTTGCCTGTGGAGGAATGAGGTGTACTATTGTACATTATTAGATATTTTAACAAATCATCTTTCCAGTCTGATTTCTCACATTGGCTGATTTTAAGGCGTTTAAGAATGTCTCTATTTTGTCTCTCAACTTCGCCATTTTGTTGAGGCCAATATGGGATTGTATTAAAAAGTGTGATTCCTTGTTCAGTACAAAATGCTTTAAACTCTTGGCTACAGAATTGTCTACCGTTATCGGCAGTAATACTGGCAGGATTCCCAGTACGTGAAAAAATTTTCTTTAACACAATTATTGTGTCTTGTGCAGAAATTGATTTCATGATCTCGATTTCTTTGTATCGACTAAAATAGTCAATAATTACAAAGAGATAATGTCCACTTGGTAATGGACCTAGGAAATCAATGGCAGTATCCACCCAGGCTTTTAAAGGCAGTTCACGCCTTTTCATGGGTACTGGTGCATTTGGAGCCGAGACTAAGGTACACCCTTTACAGTTTTTTACTGTATTTTCGGCGTCCTTGTCAATTTTCGGCCACCATACCTTGGTGCGCAACCTAGCTTTCATATTAACGATGCCTGGGTGACCCTCATGAGCCGCTGCCAAGACTTGTTTTTTCAACCCGGAAGGAATTACTATCTTTGTGCCTCTTAACAAAAGATCATCATGTATCCATAGTTCATGCTGGAATAATTTGTAGTTGTTTACTGAAGCATCCCATTTATTGTTCAGTAAACCGTCTTTAACCAATTTAAACTCAATGTCATCTTTTGATGCTTCTACAATACTTTTAAGAGATATTGCTACTGGTCTTGCATAGTGCACAATTTGGTTAATATGATGTTCATCTTCAAAAGGACTTGCTACTGAATCCGTATTCCTACATAGTCGAGATAATGGATCTGCTATATTTGATTTGCCCGGTTTATAAACAACTTTATAATCATAAGTTTGCAACCGGAGTACCCAGCGTTCGATTCGTGCACAAGGCTTGGAAGTCGTGCCAAATATGACTTCGAGAGGTTTATGGTCCGTAACAAGTTCGAACTTCTTTCCATACAAATACATGTGGAAGTGCTCGATTGCCCACACCAAGGCCAGGGCCTCTTTTTCGGTATGGCAATATCGTTTTTCTACATCAGACAAACTTTTATTGCCAAAAGCAATAATACGAGGGTCACTCTTGTCGTACTGAATTAGTACTGCGCCTAATCCTACAGGGCTCGCATCTGCGAAAACCTGGGTACGATCTTTTGGGTCATAGTAACCAAGAGTGGATATCTTAGAGAGACAATTTTTTAATTCGTTATACGCCATTGTTTGGGGTGTTTTCCAGAATGCTGTAATATTGGCATTCTTATGCACCTTTTGCCGAAGCAACTGACGAATTGGTTCTGTTAAGGTCGACAAGTTAGGAATCCACTTTCCAACAAAATTTATTAATCCTAGGAAACTTTGAATTTCTTCGACGGTTTCCGGTGGTCTAAATGTCTCGATCGCTTTAATGTATTTATCGAGAGGTCTAATTCCCGATGATGAAAGTTCGTGGCCCAAGAATTGAATGGATTTTACATTAAAAACACACTTACTTCTATTCAGTAAAACATTGTTGTTTCCGAGCACCGTAAATACGTGTTGAAGCCTAGCTTGGCTTTCCTCCATATCACGCCCAAAAACAACTATGTCATCTATAAAATTTACAACTCCTTCGCATGGCAGTAACATTTTTTCCATTATTTTTTGAAAATGTTCGGGCGCACACGAAATACCGAACATTAGCCTTTTGTATCGGTAAAGACCCTTACTGGTAATAAATGTGGTAATTTCTCTACTATTTTCTGTCAATTCAACGTGATGAAAAGCATTTTTAATATCTAATTTCGAGAAAAACTTTGCTTTACAAAATTTTGGGATTAATTGTTCCATGGTGGGCAATGGATGATTTTCTCGAATAACTGCTTTATTGGCAATCCGCATATCTAAACAAATACGAACATCATCATCAGGCTTCAGGACCGGCACCATCGGAGAAACCCAAGAACAGGATTTATTTACTGGTTCAATTATGTCCATTTGTACCAATTCATCTATCTTCTTGTTTATTTTTGATTCCAAAGGAATAGGAACACGTCGGTAAGGTTGACAAACGGGACGAACTGTTTTATCAATAGCAATTTCCAACTGGACATCTTTGAACTTGGGGAATGGTTTTTGCTCAACAGAATTAATCCCGAGGCCTAACCTCAGTATATTGAGGGAAATGGCAGTTTCTTTTCCTAAAAGGTTCCTTGACCCGTTTTTAATTACATAAAATTTTGTAATTAATGATTTAGAACCAGCCTTTATCAGAGCATCAAATGAGCCCAGTACTTTTAGTGGCTCTTTGGCACCATATGCCAAGAACGTTTTATCTGAACACCTATGCTGGTTTGAAACTTTTACTTTAGACTGCTTCATTTGCACCCAAGTTCTGTCATCTATAATATTAGAGTTACTACCAGAATCTATGAGCATTTTAATATTTACTCCACCTACCTGACAGTCTATTTGTGAATCGTCGTCGATGTGAAAAATGTAGTCTACAGATGTAGATCCTTTATTTTGGGTGGCGTGTATTTTTGATTTTTTATATTTGTTGTCATCGCTTGATGAGAGGTTGGTACTTTTTCTTTTATTGGCCCTGGTTCTGCAATGTTTTTGGAAGTGTCCTTTAAAACCACATTTAATGCAGTTGGCGTTAACTGCAGGGCAGGTACTGCTATCACTTTTGTGCGCTTTGCTGCCACATCGACTGCAGAAATTAGCCTCCTTCTTAACAAATCGTGTGGTAGTTTTACCATCGATTTTGTTGATACTGTTAGATGCATTTTGTTTGCTCTGTCTATCGTGAAACTCGGTCAATTGACGCTCGACTGTTTCTAATGTATTAGCTTCTGCTATTATTTTTTCTAGGGTTGCGGTGTCACCAAGTACTAAAATATTTTTCCTTAATTTAGAAGAGCTACACTTTTCGGTTATTTGGTCGATCAGATTTTGATCTTCGTTAGCGAAGTCGCATTTAAAACTCTGTCGTCTCAGCCGTATTAGGAACTTTTCAAATTTCTCATCAGTTTCTTGCTTCATTAACCGAAATACATGCCTTTCAAATAAATAACTTTGCTTTGGAGAAAAGTAATCATCTAATTTTTTTACCGCGATGTCATAAACTTCAGCCTCCTTAGGATCAGTAACGTGGGCGCCTGGTATATTGAAATATATATCTTGTAATACCATGCCTCCAGAATGCAGTAATATTGCACGTTTTGTACTTTGGTCGAGAGTATTGGTTGCTAGAAAATAAATTCCTAGAGCTCTTTTCCATCTTTCCCAACGAGAGCCTAACGAAACTGAATCGCCTTCACAATCAAATGGTTCTATTGTCGGTATCTGTGTTTGGGACATGTCGGACGATCTGCAATAGGACAGAAAAAGTCTTGTGAAATAAAGATAAATATTCTATTATTTTAATCGATGTTATAGACGATTGATTATTAAATAAGCCCTACTTAATAACATTAAAAGTCTAATTATTTCGTGCTTACTCACATACTATAATTTCTAAGTGTTGGCGCAATATGTAGATACTACAGATAATTGTAAGAATTCATACTTTTGTATATAATTTTCAAACGTATTCTTAATACACTATGCACGACCTGGAATACGAACCCCAGATCTATTTTATCAACTGTACCTGATCACTCGACCCCATTCAAAACTATACTCTTATCACTATAATGCTACGATAACATAATTAAAATCATCGATACTTACTATTACTTATACCATACATAAATTTATTTTAGTTGGATTAAATTGTTATTTTATACTAATGAGGTAAAAATCGTAAACGTTCAACAACATTTTTGCAGTGCGAGTTTTGTATCTATTGAAATATAACCATAGATAGAAAACAATTATGTTATATTATAATACTGAGGGTACATGCAATTCACTTGACGGCTTATTTGTGTAACGGTTTCTATATTTTGGTATAAGTTATTATTATAGTGCGATTTTAGGGTATACGTCAGGTAATATTCATGTAGCATGTAATCAGCATTGTAGGTAGGTACAACTGTGAAAATATTTTTTATTGTACCAATGTGGGTATTTCGTAATTTCCGGCATTCTAAACAACCAGCTATGTATAAACGTCACCCACGAAGGATCACTAATAGTAAGTTTTATGACATCAAATTAATTATTCAATGACATTGCTCGAGTTTAAATAAAATTATATCTTGTGACACCAAATGTTTCATAATTATAACGATAGACAGTGCTACAAGATACCATGTATTCGCATTATCTCAGAATTTATTGTTATTTTGCATAGCTATACATCTCGACAATAGTGTCGTTATAACATTGTAGTTAGGTACAATAACTGCCGATTATATCGGAGTGTTACTTAATGAGTTTATAATTAAGGGTATCCTTTCAGATCCTTGGTAGTTTGATCGAACAATATAATTCGATAGGTATTGTATTTATATGCAAACAGGTTCGGTCAACAATACACAATATTAAAATATATACATTCGTATTTTTTAAATAAGCTGATAATAATATATAACATTAATGTAATTATCTATCAAACTTTAATTTCATTACACGAAACGATAATAGATAATGTAATTTTACCTCATATCCTTAATGAGTTTAAAATCTTTTTAACGACAAAACAACTCGATTCTGGTTCTACGCACACATAATAATTAATTTTGTAACGATACAATGCACGTTGTAATAATATATGGTTATGCGCAAAATAACACTTTTTGTTTGTTTGAACACTTAGTAGGTAGGTACTTATTCTTTCTTTGTTTTTACGGAATCTATTGTTAACCGAATACTGAAAGCAGGCACATACAACTTTTGTTTTACTCACTGCGCTTTTACTCGTCGCCAATGTGATGTCCACTAGTTTCTAATAGAATTGCAATAAAACACCAAATATTCAGTAAGTAGGCACACAGCTCAACGGTGCGTCCGCTCGGTACAAGTGACAGATGGCAGAGTGATCGAGTGGCGCCACCGTTGATCTGTCAACTACATTTAATTATACATCTGTATACATCACAATAACTTAACCGGTAAAATTATAAATAGTGTTGAATAATTGCTACTGGAAACTTTTCGCACAAATCCATTAACGTTAGCAAATACCTTGATGCAAGAATTTGAAAATAATGTTAAAAAAATTAGCTACTCATGTGACGTCCCTCTTCTGGATAAAACGACGTATGAACTTATACCTGATAGGTCAACAATAGCTAGCATTATTAGACAATTAAATGACAGGAAAAGTCCAGGCTTTGACGGAATACGTGCTAGTGACGTAAAATATTTAACTGAATTAATACCGGTAATTACACACCTAATTAACTATTGTTTGCGAACTGGCGTTTACCCTGACCTCCTAAAAATGGGAGTGATACGTCCTATATATAAAAAAGGCAAACGTGATGACATAAATAATTATCGACCAATCACAATTCTATCTTGCGTTGATAAAATCATTGAACGATATATAGGTAACGAAATAAATAACTTTTTAATTCAAAACCAAGTTATAGACAATAATCAGTTTGGATTTCAAAAAAATAAAAGCACGACACAATTATTGCGTAATTTTAGTGATGAAGTCAATAAATACTTGAATGAAAAAAAACATGTATTAGCCTTATTTATTGATTTCAGCAAAGCATTCGATATGTTATGTTATGATACACTTTTTGACAAATTATCAAGAAACGGCATACAGGGGCCTCTTTTAGACTTAATTAAAAATTATCACGAAAATAGATATACTACTGTTAAGATAGATGATAAATTCAGTAAGAAGGCTGTTACCTCAAGGGGCACGGCCCAAGGCTCAATAATTGGACCTACCGAATATCTACTATATGAGTCATATAAAAGCAAAAGCAGCAACATCCCACATTTTCATTTTGGCAACTTTTAATGCAGTATGGTAGTATTCCGTCAACTTTACTTGACCGAATATTATAATCGTTTCAAAACCATCATCATCCTATACAAAATAGAGGTTCTAAATTGAGATTGGTAGCAAAACCAGCAACATACCTACGTAGTTGCGGCATAGACAGCAACATCCTTCTTTGACCAATCAGGTGTCACTATTCGAACCAACAGTGCAACGGTTGTTGTGTGTATTTTGCTCTCGTAAATCAGTGAAATTAAAGCGTAAATAGTGTTATTATTGACAAAAACGTTATAAAACTTAAGAAATGGAATGTTTTCCTATACCCTGTGATAATAAAAACAGTTGAAAGAGAAAGGCAGAACCCGAAAAATTGAAGAGGAACCAGGCGAAGCTAAAGCGGTAAGTTGTAGTACAGTTAGATAATCTTGATCATTTCAATTATTTTTTTCTAGCTAAATAACCTCGTTTCATTAATTTTATATAATACTGTTGATTTACTAAACCGATGGTTGGAGTTACAGTACGTTCAGACAATTTTGATAATTTAAGTTTTTTTTATAAATTCGGCACACCCATAGACAAGTTTATAGGTATATTTTTTTGTAATATTTAGACAGTTACTTACTTTATGTTTGTTTTAGGTATTCTGCTGTAACTCTCCCAAAGAGATTGCTGTGTCGTCACAAAAAGACGTTTAATTGCATGTCTATAGCAATGACCGATGTTAAGCAATTTTTTGTCAATTTTTATGCAGAACCCAATAAATTGAAGCAGGATGCTTTTATAATCTTTCTTTGGTTCATTGCCAACCAAAGAAAGTAATCCGGCATCGCCGTTCTGCTAATTCAAAATATTCGATGCAAAAATTCCAAACCAATTATTACATTTACTGTAAATCTGCAAAGAAGAAAGTACAAGTATGCCAAAAATTATTTTTGACAGTTTTATAAATAACAAAATATAGAGTGCAAAGTATTATGAAGACATATTTTGAGACCGGACAACTTTTAACAGAAAAAAGAGACCGTATTTCTAATAAATATCTGCACAAACGAGAAGCTATTAAAAGATTTATCAATAAAATTCCATGTCAAGAACCTCATTACTGCAGAGGGAATACCAAGAGGTGTTATTTGTCATCGGAATTGTCCATTAATAAATTATGGAAGCAATACAATATAGAAGCTAGTCATGACTTAAAAGTAAAAAAATCCTACTTTCGACACATATTTAATAGTAACTACAATCTCGGCTTCGGTACTCCAAGAACAGACGTTTGTGCCACTTGTTTGAGATTTTCATCAGAAATCGGTCACCAAAATGATGCTCAAGCACGAAACGATCTAATGATCTCTCAAAGATTACACAAATTGAGAGCTAAAGCATTTTTTGAAAAAGTCAGAGAAGAAAACCCTAACCTAAAGACGTTTTCATTTGATTGCGAAAAGAATTTAAATTTGCTAAAACTTCCTGACCAAGTCGCATACTACCTGAGAAATATTTATTTGTTTAACTTCACAATAGTGGAGGGCTCTTCAAAAAGCAAGTTAACTCCCACAGACGTGTTTGCCTACTGTTGGACCGAAAATGTTTTTCCCAAAGCCGCTAACGAAATTGCGTCAGCCTTGTATCACCGACTGAAAAACACAGACTTCTCTTCTTGTCAAATAGTTCGGCTTGTCGCTGATGGCTGTGCAGGCCAGAACAAAAACACTATTATGCTGGCTATGTTATCTAAATGGATGACAGAAGCTCCTCGAAATGTTAAACAAATTGAACTAGTGTTTCCAGTAGTTGGACATTCTTACATACCACCTGACAGGGTATTCGCTAAGATCGAAAAGGAAGTCCGGCTCCACGAAGAAATAAATAGCCCCCAAAAATCCTTGGACATTATTTCAAACTTCAGTACTGTCACTACCTTGGGAGCTACTGATTGCGGAGTCCTTGACTGGAAAACAGCTTCACAGGAAGTTTTTAAACCCGTAAGCAACTGGCATTTTAAATTTAAACAGTGTAAACGTTTCGTTTTAAAACGTTCGAAGAGACCTGGAAATATTTTGATTCAAGGGCATTTACATTATAAATCCGATGATGGAGTTAGCAAAAATGTTTGTAAACCAGGAAAAAAAAGTGCTATGATAAATCCAGAGAAAATACGTCCTTCGAATAAGTTAACTGCCGCTAAAAAAAAAGATACACTTACCTTGCTAAGAAGCCATTGGGGTAACGATTGGCACTTAAACGAAAACTTGCAATTTTTCAAAGAATTGCTACAAGAATATAATAATGACCAAACTGAGGATAGTAACCAACAGGGTGAAGACGGTGACAATAACGAAGAATTGTGTGAGCAAAATGAAGAAATTGATGACATGCATGTGTGAATAATAAGAAATAAGTAAACCTAAACTTATATGTATAAGAATAATATTAATAATTAATTGATGATTACAATAATAAAGTGTACTATACAAAAAGTTTAAATTTATTTATTACCATAATATAAAAATAAAACCTAAGTATTAAAATTCATAATCATAACATTCCACCTTTCTATTTCTCATAAATTCGCTTAATAATATTTCCTAGTAAAAAGGAATATCTGTAGATTTTTGAAAAAAATAAAAGTAAAATAAAAGTATCAAACTACTTTTTACGGATTTTTTCGCGGTTTATATTTAGATTTTAGGTCCCGACGTTTCGACACCTTTGCAGGTATCATGGTCACGGGCAGACTGAGATGGCGTTCGTCTTGACAGTAGATGTTGCTCGTCCTACCTTTTTATTTCAATGTCTAACATTCGCGTAAACCTAAGAAACCAATATAAAAGTATCAAGATGATTACAGTAAAACATCAACAAAAACAGTAATTACAAATGCAGCAATATCCATGATTGACTGGTGCAAAACCAGCAACATCCAATTAAGAATGGCGCAAAAGCAGCATTATCCACACATTGGATGCAAAAACAGCAACATACTAAATGTATTACAATCGTTTTATAAACAAATAAAATATAAGAAACAAAAATGGCTGATTAAACCATTGTTACCACAAACCAATCGTATTACTTTTCGATACCTACGCTCGGCGCAAGACGGCCGACCGGCCGCGCAGCCGTTGACCCGCGTGCTTTTCAATCAGCTGATAACTTATTATTTATAAAAAAAAAACAAAAACCCCCAATTCACCCAAAAAGTTGTTAATTTTTTTTTATTATTTTGAAACAAAGACTATCTTAATTCTTTTTTTTAATCCATGTTTCGAAAGTACTCCTTATGGCTAGTCGTTCAGCCGCGGGAAAGCAACCATTTAAGTTTCTCGGTGTACATCCACACACTCTCACCCCTATATTCACACACACGCACCCACAACAAGCACTCACCACATCACACCACTATACATCCGCTTCACATTTTACCTGTACACGCAAAACTATTACTGCTGTCATGTGTAAACGGTAGATCGACACTGTCCACTGTTGTTTAAATTGGCAAATTTATAAGCTAGACACTGTCTCTTAAAACACAGGTTAGCCTAGTTTAAGAGGCAGGGTTACAATAATTATGTACAGAAATTTTTGCAATACACTGTAACATAGACAGTCCGGTCCGCGCGCCCATCGAGGCAACATCACGTTTGTTTAGTTCTTACAATTTTGTTTAGTTATAGTAGTTAAAAGTTAAATGTTACTTCAATGGTTTATATATTAGTCTTGCCCGTTTCATACTTAACAATATAAAAGTAGTTTGACTAAAATCTGTGCAGTGTAACAAAAGTTATCAACAAAACAATTTCAAAGTTTTATTCAACGGTCAAATAACTGACCTACGACAACTCGCGCTGCGCTCGCGAGTCGTGTGCCATACGTTCGCCACGCGCTGTTGCCGCTTCGTGCGGCTGCGCACACTCCAACTTAGTGCCGCCGTCGCCGACATCGCACCGCCGCGCCGCCGCGCGCCGTTGCCGCTCTGACCAACGCGCGCACTCCAGACTACTACTGCCGCTACCGCTGCTACTGACTTTTGGCATATTTGTACTGCTTTTGATTGCGCAGCTTAATTTACCTTATTTTTGCTTGTGCTTTTTTTTGCATTATAAAATGAACTGCTCTGCCTGTTACTCTGACATTGATGTGGATGAGGATTATATTCGTTGCATGCAAAATGAATGCAGTAAATTGTATCACCTGCTATGTGCTGGTAGAAAAACCCTTTTAAGTGATGAAATCATTCATCACAATCATTCATCACAATCAAAAAAGGTGGAGATAACAATCTTACAACTGTAGGCCCTAGAACAACACTGGATCCGAATGTCACACTTAGGAAGAAGATGTTGACTGCTAATTCCCATATTGAATGCAGCGAAATGGTTGTTGAGATACGCTCTTTGAAGTCACAGATGTCAGGACTGAAAGATTTACTAAGTAAGGCGCTATCTGTAATAAATAGTCATGAAAACAAACTGGAAAATTACGCAGTTCAAGTTGAACAACTAAATAAAAAACTTGGAGAGCATGTGTCCAAGAAACGTTGCACTGAAAATGTTCCTAAAAACCAATGTCAGGAAACAGCTTCCCCCTTGACCACAGTTGTTGCCATCCATCACGCAGAATTACAAAATGATAGTCAAATAGATGGAAGCAATAAACCCAAAACATTGGAGCGTAACAATACGTCGGAAAGCTCGAATGTAATATTAAACCGAGAAAACATTAACACTTCTAAGCAGTCTACGTCAATTGTAGAAAATGAGAGTAATGATGCACCGTGGATAGAGGTTAAGAAGCGCAATATCCGCTGACGCCCAGCACCGCTATGTGGTACTGCAGACCCTTCAACTATTAAGTTAAAAGCCGTCGAGACGCGTAAATTTCTACATCTTTGGAATATGGCTTCTAGTGCTGAAGAGGTCCGGCAATATGTTAGTCAACTATGTCCTACTGGCACATGTACTGTAGATGAGCTCAATCCACGGGGTGACTATAAGTCATACAAAATTGGAATCCCAGATATGTATTATGAGAATTGTTTTAAAATTGAAGTCTGGCCACTGAATGCTAAAATTAAGCCTTGGGTTAATTTCAAGAAATCAAGTCGCACCTCTAATTATTCTTCTAATTATGCAGGCGTCAAGAGTACTTGTAGTCAGCCGCAGTCCTTTCGTGAGCTTAACGCCTAACCTTTGTAAAATAAAGAAAATATATGTTTTTTACCAAAATGTTCGCGGTCTTAAAACTAAACTACCGTTGTGGCGTAACAATCTCGCCCTTTTAGAACATAATTTAGTTGCCGTTACAGAAACATTTCTTGATTCCTCTGTAGAGAATGCGGAACTTGAAATTGAAGACTGGAGAGTAATAAAACGTGACAGGAAAACACCATGTGGAGGTGTGCTTTTGGCAGCTCGAGCCCCAGTTGTACTATACAGACGATGTGAATACGAAACCGAATGTGGAGAAGACTTGTGGGCAGCCTTTACGTGGCAGGGCCGTTCTTACCTCATATGCGTTGTGTATATAAAACCGAGTGCTAGTGATGAAGAATACATGCGTATACAATTTAGGAAACTTTCTGTAAAACAGAAAGTTTCCTAAATTGTTTTGAAGGCATAGTGCTAATATTAGAAGCTGTTGGCTTAGTCAAGAAATAATCCGCGACATTAGACTCAAAAACAAGCTTCATACCATCTGGAAACGGACCAACAGTCACACTGATTATATATCATTTACAGCGCTCCGAAACTCATTAAAACATCAAACTAAAAAGGCTTATATTTCTTATATTAACCGCGTGGAAAACAACATTAAGATTAACCCCACCGAATTTTGGCGTCATATTAGCAGTCTTAAATCTAAGGGTGCATTTGAACCCAATATTACTTATCAAGGTAATAACTACAAGGACGCTGCGGCTGCTGAAGCGTTTGCCCAATTCTTTTCTAGTGTGTTCCTACCTGAAGTACCCGAGTTAAATGCGGCTCTTGTTAGTGGCTCTGACGCTATCAACAACAGTAATTACGTTAATATATTTCATTTTACACCCAATGATATTGTATTCGGTATAAATAAACTAAAACCTAGTAGTTCGATAGGTCCTGATAGTATTCCGCCATTTGTATTTAAACAATTTAAAAAGTCCTTTTCATTACCCTTATGCCATATATTTAATTTATCTTTAAGATCCGGCAGTTATCCACTACAGTGGAAGACTTCGCGAGTGACGCCTATTCCCAAGTCATCCAATAAATCGGCTGTCGAAGAATATCGCCCTATCGCTATTCTTTCTTCACCAGCTAAAGTTTTTGAGAATGTACTGCACAAATATATCTATGCCCAAGTAGAAAAACACTTTGATAATGCTCAACACGGTTTTCGATGCAAGCGTTCGGTTGATACCAATCTACTTACGCTCGCTGAGTATATATCAACTGAAATGGATCTAGGTAGACAGGTAGACGCACTTTACTTTGATTTCCGAAAGGCTTTTGATAAAATTAATAACGATATCTTACTCTCCAAGCTCAGTGCCATAGGTTTTTGCCCCAAACTTTTGCAGCTCATTGCCGACTATCTTCGCGATCGCCAGCAGTTCGTGAGGTTAGGGATTTACGAATCTCGGTGTTATCATACACGCTCTGGCGTGAGTCAAGGCTCTATACTCGGTCCGTTGTTATTCCTCATTATGATTAATGATCTACCATCAATCCCTACATTTACCAAGTGCCTCCTTTATGCTGACGATCTGAAATTGTACGCCAGTGTTAAGACTTTAGAAGACTGTGAGGCGATCCAAAAGGACATTGATGCGGTTTATGAGTGGGGTGTAGCGAACAAAATGGAGTTCAATCTTTCAAAATGTTTTATTATGACTTTTGGTCGAATGCGACTGCCAATTATTTTTACATATAAAATTAATGGTTCTAGCATAACTAGGTCTGCTACTATGAAAGACTTGGGAGTCGCATTCGACCAGAAGCTTACATTTCATGACCATATAACTACAGTAGCAAAAGAGTCGTACCAAAGGTTAGGGTTTGTCTTGAGAAATTCGCGAGATTTCAAGAATGAACAGGTCTTACGCCTTTTATACAGCACCTTAGCACAGATTACTAAATAGTCACTTAGTCCGCAGTAAACTCGAGGCGAGCTCGTGTGTATGGAACCCACATGAGACAACTTACGCTCTTCTCTTAGAAAAGGTTCAAAAAGCATTCTTGCGCTTCCTGTACAAGCGAACTCTCGGCCGCTATCCGTATTTATATCCCACTAAGTATCTCGTGGGATGTCTGGGCTATAATATGTTAGAGACAAGAAGGCTCCACGACCAGATAAGAGTTATGCTAAAAGTATGTCGAGGTATAACAGATGCTCCAGATCTTCACAGCGAGTTGATTCGACTTTATGCGCCGAATAATTATCTTCGGAATAGAAAACACCGGCTTTTAGCATTACCTCCCTGTCGTACAGTTGCCCGCGCTTCATCCCCCATTCCGCGTGTCTTAAAGGTTCTTAATAACCTAATGGAAGCTCGCCCGGAGTGTGATTTGTTCGCAGATGATTGGGCATTTGTGATGGTTTTTTCACTTGATTACGTTGAATCTTTGTTATAATTAGAATTTAGATGCAACGAAGATAAATATGTATCATTTTTGTCATTATTCGTTTTTATTTTTGTTTATTATTTCGTTAGGTATAATATTTGATTTTGTGTTTTTGTTAGGTTTTGATTTTTAATTGATGTTGATGTGTTTTTAATATTGTATTTAGTTAGTGTAAGTGGCTTGTGTAGGCCGTACTGATTAAAGTAAAATAAATAAATAAATAAATAGAATAAGTCTACTCGTTAAATACCTACCTGTGTACAATTCTGTAACTATTTTTGATAAATAAACTTTTTATTATATTATTATTATTATTACTTTATTTTGGTAAATGTAGTGTTTCTGAGAGAATTCTGTTTTACAATATCTGATTTTATCATCATTAGTTATCTATTCTAGTAACATAACGTAACTAAAAATTAGTACATGCAACGTAAACAAAAAAAGACGTCTACTGCCTTTTCAGTAAAAGTGAATGTTGCTGCTTTTGCTTCTATATGACTCATATGTCAACGATATGAGTCACGTCATAAATCGGGATCAGTATATCAGTTCGCAGACGATACATGTTTATTGGTTGCCAATAAAAATATAGAAGAGGCTCAAAAATCATTACAAATAAATTTCACTCAGATGTGTAAATGGGCACATGACGTCGGCTTAGTAATAAATGCGCAAAAAACAAAAATCATTCATATAGTACATTCTTTCCACAATAAAACTGCTACCTCACCTACCATTTTAGCTCACGCACACGATTGTTTACACAATACTACTGACAGTTGCCAATGTCCTATATTGAAAGTTGTAGACAACCATATGTATATAGGTTTGATAATTGATAGCCGATTCTGTTGGGGTCCACATAAAGACTACGTTTGTAATAAATTGAGATCTGTTATAGGAAAGATGAGTATATTAAAATACAAGCTGCCGTATAAAACACTTAGGGCCAGTTTCACAGGTTACGGATAAAGTCTCTGATAGCCTATTAGGAACTTATCTGCCAGATAAACTACAACTTTTGGTTTCACATGTGTCGGATAGCGATATCTGGTAGATAAAGCATTGGTTAACTTATCAGCTGAATCAACTGGCTGATAAGGAAGTTATCATCTACATTATAGTAGATTTCGAGTACCACGCGATCCCGGCAGTTGTATCTTAATCATATTGCAATAAGTGCCAGTTTTCAATGTCATTGATAAAAAAGTTTCAAGTGGCGGGAACGAAAATAGTTTAAAGCGTTATTGCGTGCTTTGCATCGATTGCAGTTACAAGTGTTACAAATATTCAAACATGGACTTATTTGAATTTTTAGAAGACGAATTTGATGAATATTTCGAACGTATTATGCGACCTCGTAGAAATCGAGTGATTAACCCTAGACCTAATTATTTTGAATCACTTGACGATGAAGATTTTAGGAATCGATTTAGGCTTACCAAACAGGCTGTTGTTTAAATTCTATCGTTAATAGAAACTGATATAAAAACTACAACGGACAAGTAAGTAAAAAAATCAAATACCTATACTTAAAAATGACTATTTTAATGCAAATTAATTTAATCGATATTGTTTCTTCACTAACTGGATACAATTAATTTTTAAATAAATTCAATAACATACGATAGGTTGTAAGAGATAAATTATGTCCTCAACCCATCACAAAACCAAACTGTTGCCAGCACAAAATATTCGAATCAAATAGTTACTGGCTTGGTAACTAGTCTTTTGTGTTTCAATTTAATTAAACAAAATCGCTCAAGGAATAAACCTGTATTATACTGTTACTGACTTTTTACTGTTATATCATTTTCGGCATCTATAGGTCGGGATTCACCTATACAA
Organism: Autographa pulchrina; assembly: GCA_905475315.1. Taxonomy (NCBI): domain Eukaryota; kingdom Metazoa; phylum Arthropoda; class Insecta; order Lepidoptera; family Noctuidae; genus Autographa; species Autographa pulchrina. The sequence goes on along the minus strand of FR997761.1, from coordinate 28,935,983 downwards.
TTTTTTTTTATTTTTTTTCTGCGGTAATTTCTAATGATTTTCCTTATAACACTTTTATTCTTTGGAAATTTTTCATTTTTTATTTACTAGAAAAATAACGTAATACATTATTACAAATTAAGTTCTGTGGCTACATTTCGGTAAAGTAATAATACTGTTAAATATATCAGAAAAAAAATCTGGTTAATGCGATTACAGGTTTATTATCGTAAATATTGTGGTAGTAATTTTCGGTAATACACTGTTACAGTTATCATCCCGGTAAAAATTCATACCTTACTATACGTATCGGCGGGAACTTGCTCGCGCTCGGCGAGTCAAGGACGCGTTTCTACATGTAACGTGTAACTATTTTCATACTAGTTTCATGTAACTATTTTCATTTTGCAGAAACGGGCAATTCGCTCAATATACGGCATGGGCCCTCGAGAGTCACTGAGAGAAAAGTTTAAGGAAATTAACATCCTAACCTTGCCTTCCTTATACATTTTCGAGAATATTATGTATGTGCGTAAAAATCTTTCTAGTTTTAGAGTTAAAAGTGATTATCACGATATTAATACCAGGAATAAAAATAAGTTAGTAGTTCCTAAATTTCGGCTCACTAAAACAAATTCAAAATCATTTCTAGGGAATTCAATACGCTTTTATAATAAACTACCAGAGGTCATTACTAACCTGCCCGGTAAGAAATTCAAATCTTGTGTCAAATGTATTCTTTTAAAGAAAGCGTATTATAAAGTTAAAGACTACGTGGAAGACAAAAGGGCGTGGAGTGTTTAATATCTGCACATGTGGCCTCCCTGGCGGTCCTCAAGATTTGCTTGTTTACTTTAAATGAGTTCTTAAGCCGCCTGTATTTCCTGAAGGCACTGGACATGCCTTGACATTCCTGTTAGGGCATTTCTTTATTTTTTTTGTGACTACATATCGATGGCCCCACAGAATAAACGTGTAAGTGCTCTTACACAAAATTTTTTTTTTTGCATTTTTCGTTTCTTTGACCTATGCAGCACCTTCTCAATTTTTTGTATTAATTTTTGACTCAAAATACGTCTATTATATCATTTGATTCCTTTATTCTAGGGAAAAATCATGCAATTATATCACAAGTATAAAAGTATATGCTATTGTTAAACGCTTTTTAGGTCCCTGAGTTCACACGAATAAACGTGTTAAAACAAGCAAACGTTTAAGACGACTTGTGCACTTCTTCAAGTTTGTATAATAGCAGCTTACACGTTTATTCGTGTAATGGCGCACTCAATTTTTATTCCTAATGTGTCATTCTGTGGAATGAACGTTTAAACATATTTTTTTATTTAAAATTAAAGTATTGCATTGGATCCTACGGTATTTAATCGGATTGTTTATAACATTAAGTGTTCAAATACTAATGTCTTGGTCTTAATAACCGAAGTTTATGCATAGTAACAGCAATTAAACAAATTTTTCAACGATCCGTTCAATGTAATTGTACGTAACATTATAAAGGGGCGCGGGGGGTGCAGTGCAAGTGGCATTAGACAACTAGTCGGGAAGCGAAGGCCAGTCTTGTTGTGATTCTTTGCGCATAATTACGTAATTTTGAGTATTACGCAGGCATTCTATACTATTGAGAAGTTGTTGATGTGTGATTTAGTGCAACGATGAATAGACAAAATAGAAATACAATAACTTCTAGTCGCTGCAGAAGGATATTAGACTTGGCGAATTGTAAAAGTAAGTACTTGCCCACATAATATATTATGTCATTAATATGTATAAATAGGTACTAATTTGTAATTATAATCAACACATAAACATTTTGTAATTTGGCATATGAACTAAATATACCTATAAGTCTCTTAAGTGTTTTAAGTGTACCTACAAAAAGCGTGTGATTATTATTATAACTAATCGTATCTACATTTCAATTTGTTTTCAATGAGATAAACAAGGTAGTAAGTAGGTACCTATAATTAACTGTTTTTGACACTTTGGAACCGAGCAACTAGAGTCAGTAGTTTTTAACGTAACGTTTCTTAAGTGCCTTTTTTTTTGGTTTACAAGAAATAAAAACATTTTGATTTTGATTTTTGATTTTCTCTTTTTTTTAGGTAACGTGAATGAAGGTGACAATAGTAATCTTGTTTATCAAGAACAGGACGAAAATAGATTAAGTGAGGCTATTGATGCTATTGCCTCCTCATCATTAGGTAAGTTCTTAACAATGAATCTTGATAATTACTTTAATAAGTAGGTACCTACCTATACCGTCGTGGTCCAACAAGCAAGTCCAACCACGAAGTCCCGAGTTCCATCCTCAGACTCTGGTCGGTTAAAATATCAGTTATTCTGTTAATATTAATGTATGTTTGGATGTATTTATTTATGTACCTATGTTACTCTTTTACGCCTCAACGGCTGGACGGATTCAGATAAAACTTGGTATGTAGATAGAACACATTGTCATGACCTAGAAGACACAATAACACGGGGTTGGTTTCCACGGGGACACGGGTGAACACGCGGGCAACACTAGTGTTAAATAAAAAAAAACTACATTACAAAGCTACCTATATAACATACCTATATAAATGAATGCCTAACTCATGGGCAATTCGTTTAAGTGTTAGGTAGGTATCGTATTTACATTTCAATTTGTTTTCAATGAGATAAACAAGGTAGTAAGTAGGTATATTTAATAACGCAATAATTAACTGTTTTTCTTTTTTTTTAGGTAACGTGAATGAAGGTGACAATAGTAATCTTGTTTGTAAAGAACAGGACGAAAATAGATTAAGTGAGGCTATTGATGCTATTGCCTCCTCATCATTAGGTAAGTTCTTAACAATGAATCTTGATAATTATTTTAGTAAGTAGGTACCTACCTATACCTTCGTGGTACATGCGACGAGGATTCTGTTAAAAGTTAGTTATTCTGTTAAGAAATGTTTATTAGCAATTCCTAGTTTGTTAATATGCCTGGTACTTACCTACTTTGACTATTAAATTACGTGGCACTAAAGTAGGTACCTAGGTACATATTGATATAGGTACATATAATTGGCAAAATATAAGGGTCTCTGGCATGTTCTCATCTATGCTATAAGACTCTCCTCGACTGATTTTAGTTTCCGTAAAATTTGCAATCGTTAGCAAGGTAGTATGTAATTAATCTCTTTGATTTGTTTCAGAGAGTTTCACACATCTGTCGCAAACTTCATTTCCTATTGATGGTGTATCAGAGTTCTGTGGAGTAAATGTTCAAGATTGGGGTTTTATTTCTAACACCTCATTAATAAATGTTATGTCACCACCAAATGTTCCAGCTAGTGAACTTTTAGATATTTCTCATAATAATGTTATTAGACCATTCGTACCGGAGATGGAAAATTTTACGACATCATCATCTTTCAATAACATTTTACAAATTACTGATGATCTTCTGTTAACGCCATCAACCCACCAAAAAATAAATTTTATAGCTTCTCCAACTGTTCTATACATTAATAAGGACTATGATTTAAACGTTACTAATGTGGAGGGTATTTTACGTTCTATTGAAACACAGAACAATTCACTAGATGCTGTGCCTACAGAGCCAGAAATACGAATGACGACTCCTACTGACAAACTTTCACGAAAGAGACAAGTAAATCGAGACTTATGGAAAGATAACCAAAACAAAAAATTAAAAAATTCTGGTCAAAGCTATGAGAGTATTAGAAGTAAGAAAAAAAAACAACAAAAATCGATTGGACCGCCTTGCAACTGCAAATTGCAATGTTATGAAAAGATAAATGAAGAAATGAGGATGAACATTTTTATGAAGTTTTGGAATATTGGCGATCATGAAAGACAGTGGGATTTCATTGCTCGTTATGTAAAGAAGGAACACGTTAAAAGAATTACAGTTGAACGCAAACATAATCGTACTCAAACATTAATATACCAATTGCCTGATGATAACGATTCGAAAATTAGAATTTGCAAAACCATGTTTTTAAATACTTTGTCTATTACACAGCAAGTAGTATATACAGCTATTGACAAGTTAGAAGATGAAAATTATGTTAAAGATAATAGAGGGAGACATCAAAATAGACCGAGAAAGATGTCAGAAGAGACTGAGAGCAGCATTATTGACCACATAAATCTGTTTCAAAGAGTTGAAGCACACTATGTAAGAAAAGATAGCCAAAAAGAATACCTCTGTGAAACTTTGAATATATCAAAAATGCATAGACTATACCTAGAATGGATTAATACAAATGAGCGGTATAATGTTGCGTGTAAAGCAACTAAACGGCAATATGAAACCATATTTAATAGTAAATTTAACCTTTCCTTCCACAAACCTAAAAAAGATTTATGTGAAGTGTGTTCAATATATAAAACAGCAGACAGTATAAGACAAGAACAGTTAAAAGTTGACCATGAAAAACATTTAAGAGAAAAGAAACTAGTAAGACAGCTAAAAGAAGAAGAAAAAAATAATTTTGATAAAATGCATAGTGTTGTGGCATGTTTTGATCTCGAAAAAGTATTGAGTATCCCCCAAAGTGAAGTGGGAATATTTCACTACAAACGTAAATATCCCGTATATAACTTTACAGTTTATAATATTCTAGATAAAAAAGGATACTGTTACCTTTGGCATTCCCAGATCGCGAAGAGGGGAGCCATAGAAATAGCAAGTTGCCTGTGGTCTTTTATTCAACTTCACGTTGAGTTAGGGATAAAAAATATCTCTTTTTATTCCGATTCATGTGCCGGCCAAAATCGCAATCGATTTGTGTTTGCCATGTTTGCTTTTGCATCACAAAAATTCAAGATAAAAATTACGCATCGATTTTTTGAAAAAGGTCATAGCCAATCGGAGGGCGACTCTATGCATGCTACAATCGAGCTTTCCAAGAAAAGGCATACTATATACACGCCCGATCAAATGTATAGTTTGATAGAGAATGCCAAAATAACTGAGCCTAAATACCAAGTAAAACAAATGACACAGAATAATTTTATAGATTTTAAAGAGCTGATAAAAGGGAAGAATTGGTTAAAAGACATTAACGGCGATAAAGTTTACTGGAGTAAAATAAAAGAAGTAAACTTCTCTCACGAGCATCCTCATTCAATTTACTTCAGGTATAGTTTTGAAGACGAATTACGGGAGATGCAAATCATTGTAAGAACTAATTCAAGAAGGCGGCGAGGACAACCTACTGAAGATCCTGAAAACTTAAGACTTGCATACGCTGAACTGCTGCCTATACCTCTCCCTTTACATAAGGATTTAATAAGTTTGTGTGATTCAGGAGCCATACCAGACCATTACCAAACTTTTTATAGAAATTTAGTTCCTTTGGCCATTTCGATCTCTGTCACCAATGATAGTGACGGGGAAGATTAAGAATTTGTTTTTTTTTGTTATTTGTTCAAGCTACTAGGAAGCTTTTTTATTTTCTAAACATGAAAGACATTTAAGTTGTTTACTTTGTGAGTATTATTTAGTGTTTATGCAAGTAGATAGTTACTTTATTATATTCTTATTTTATTAATACGTTCTTCCTTTTATTTCAACCTTTCACATAATTGATGAAGTGTACACCATGCAATAATAAAAGTATATTACATAAATGAGAATCGATCTTATGAACATTGATAAAAATGCATTTTATCTTTGCAATAATCAAACAATACAGTAGCTTACTGTAAACAATCGTGCTAATGCTTGTTACTAGGTATCAAAGAAACTTGATTACCGTCGAATAATAGTGTAATATAATATTACTAGTTTTGTTTTTTTGACAATTTACGCGAATAACCGTGTAATGTAAGTTTACTGTTATCTAGTCATAGAAATTAACAAGAATAAAACAATAAAATGGTTTTTCATAAATTGACGGAAAACCGTTTAAATAAAAAATAAATAAAAAATCTATTGTAATACTGTATTTTTTTATCTTTGATTTGATATATTTTGTTTAACTCTATGTACTACCAAACAACAGTTATTCAAGTTTAATCGTTTTTATTTTTTCCTGAAAAGTTGTGGTTTTTCACTTACACGTTTATTCTGTGGGGCCATCGATATATATTGTATGTAAAATTGTTTTCTTTTTATTTTATATACTATTTTATTTTTTTGTACTTTTTTCATGTGAATGCGTCAACAGCGTGGTTTTTTATTATTCATTATAACGGATTGATTGCTTTAAATTATTATTAGTATTTTTTCTTTATTTTATTAACGTAGTTTTATTGCGTTGTTGACGCATATATTTAACCAATAATGTACAAATAATTGTAACAATTTATTTTTTAAAAGAGTAACCTATGGAGTTTCTTGCCGGCTCTTCTCCATAGGAAGGACACTTTGGAACCGAGCAACTAGAGTCAGTAGATTTAACGTAACGTTTCTTGAGCGCCTTTTTTATTTGGTTTATAAGAAATAAAAACATTTTGATTTTGATGATTTTGATTTTGAACGCACATTACGCACACTAATAGATGATCAAACGAACTTACCTGATGTTCGATCATTATTATACGAAGTGCCTCGTTCTCGATATATGTTATTTACCATGCAGCTTTCTCGCGTCGCTTGGCAACTAAACTCTTTCAGATCCAAAACTAAACGAAGTATAAGTGTCACACTGTCTTTGTTCTCCTGTCAAACTTCATTCCTTTAGAGTCTCGTAAGTTATCTCAATTTTACCAAGGGTGGGATGGGTAGGGAACATATATCGAGAACGAGGCACTTCGTATAATAATGATCGAACATCAGGTAAGTTCGTTTGATCATCTATTATACACTCCATGCCTCGTTCTCGATATATGTTATTTACCATGCAGATGTTCAAGAGATGGTAAAGTTGAGATAAAACTTAAGATAAATAAGTAGGCATGTCCTATACATAAATACATACTATGCACTTGTGCAGTCAACTCTTTCTAGTTAGATGCAATCATTTAAATAAACTAAACTTGAGTTGTTCTGTTTTGAATTATCCTGAACAAGTTCCTTAATCAACAATCGTAGTCACACCAAGGGCGGATCCAGCTTTGGTGCCAGGGGGTGGTCACATAGTCGTGGTAAAATCTCAAGAAGCAAGGGCATACCTAACTTTTGACCTAGGAGGATTTTTTTATGCTATAGGTATAACCCGACGCAAAATAATTTTTCAACTTTTGTTCCCAAAGGTCTCAAAAATTGTAGAGTATTACTTAGTAGAGTGAATAAACCCATAAAACAGGCAACATTTCTTAATTCTCAGAAACAGCATCGATTTTGATGATTTTTCTTATATCCAAACTAATATTATAAATGCGAAAGTAACTCTGTCTGTCTGTCTGTCTGTCTTTGCTTCACGCCTAAACTACTGAACCGATTTGTGTGAAATTTGGTACAGACATAGTTTGGAACTTGAGAAAGGACATAGGATAGTTTTTATTACAAAAAAAATAAAATTTATTCCGGACATACAGCGCCATCTATTGGTCAAGCGTCGGCATCAATTCAGTACTGAAAATTCATCGGAAAAATGTAAATAAATAGTAAAAAGGTATGAAAATATAATATAATACAACTTTTAGTACAAAGAAAATGCTCTAACGGAGTATAGATAATTTTATTAGTACTATATGTGTAAGCCCTTTTTGGATATAAATAATTTAAATTTGATCATGTTGGCGAGGTTAATAGAGGTTAATAGTTGTTTTTAAAATTCATAGATGGAGTTGCGCATTTTCTTCTATACATCTAATAAAACAGTAAATTACAACATTCTTTTGCCGGGGGTCAGATTTCATGTTACAGTATCAATTATGAACTACTGAATTGATAGCAGTAAAAAATTGAGAGAATGTTTTTGGTAAATCGTAGACGGTTGTTAGCTATTTTTAAACACGCTACTATATCTAGGTAATACGGGGTGGAGCTTTAAATTTCCAAATTCATTTTTTCATCTGCACACGTAAATTGGCATTATTGACATATAAACAAGAGCTAACTATGGCAGGCTACGGTAGCCATAGCGACCATTCTTCATTGTGATTGAAGTATACTTTTTGGAAAACTAGCTGTCGTAGTAAACAGCTTGGTGGTTGTAGGATTGGAAATGGATGTCCATGCTGCAGGTTCAAATCCAGTTGTTAATGATTGTATTTTTGTTCTTGAGTCCTTTTTGTTACATACGTTTGAATGTTTTGTTACTCAAGTTCAAGTCTCAGTCGAGCTAACACTTTTTGTGTTCTATTAGGTTAACTTTTATTAGTTTAAATCTTTGTATCATTTTGTTGTTTCTTTCGCAATGAGCAACAACTTTATGTCGTGCATTTTTTACTAGACCGATGCATAAGCTCAAAATTATTATGTTTGTATTTTAAATTTTAAGTGTGTTGCTCATTGCAGATCAAGCATGTCATATGCTGTAAAGAACGTCTGGCGTAAATGCCCTGACCATAGATATAAATCTATGGCACCGACATTTACTCCTGAATTGAAAAATAAGATTCCTCATAGATTACAACTATAAAATGATCTATGAGGAATCTTATTTTTCAATTCAGGAGTAACTTTTTTAAATTATTTCATCAAAGTAATGTGTAATGTTTTCTGTTGGTCATCTATAGAATTCCATGGACAAGTTTTTTTTTGTATTTGTAAATTTTTATTGTTTTAACTCAAAACCCAATGATCTTTTATGATATAATTTTTTAGTAAGTACTTACTCTTTAATATTCATTTTAAGGTAGCTTGCTACACGGGTTTTAATGCGTTGATCCAGATAAATCTTCTATTTTTTCGTTTACAAATTTCATTTAGTTTGTGTACCTATTTACTGGAAGTTTGGCCCAAAAACTAAAATAAAATAAACTTTCTATCGCATTCTCTACATTTTAAAATTAATATTGCATCATTTGAGCTCAGCACCTTATGCTGGGCAGTATCATCATCATCCACAGAACTTTTCCTCCCACTGTTGGGCATAGTTCTCCCCTTTTTCGTGCCATTTTCTACGGTCCTGTGCCAGCCTCATTCAGACTCGACCCGAGACTTTAACTATGTCATCGACCCATCTTGCTCCCGGACGACCGACGCTTCTTTTGCCATGCCTTGGCCACCATTCTGTCACCGTCTTAGTCCACCTGCCGTCATTTCGTCTGGGCAGCATAAAGCGACTTTATTGTAAAGGATACAGCCCCAGTACAAGGCTTTGATCAGGGTAGAATGCGGTTGTCCTTGGTCTATTACTAAGTTTCCAGTCATAAATAATTTTAACCACAGTTTTGGTAGTTCTGATCCTGCGCCTCTCTCTATTGTCAACGTTTTCTTTCAGTTTCACGGGTCTCAGGTAAATACCTTATTAAAATGGAGCCTGCTTATCTCAGTCGTTCATCCCTTTAAAAACAACACACTCGCACACTCTTTTGCCTTTCATTAGCAGCCACCATTACCAGACCACATAGTTCCTAGCTGCTAAGTTCCTTAACTTCCACATATACTCTAGGCTTAGGCACCGCACTGACATCTGGTAGCTATTAACTAAGATGAGAACACTACCTTAGTCTTAAAACCGGACTTCACCAAAGCAGAGATGAGAAGAGCGGAGCGTATATCAGACTATACATTTTGCGTATAGCAGACTACTTAGAAACATTCATCTAGCGAAACAAGATAATATTGAAGTGTACATGTGTTTTGTAAATTTTTAAATATATAAAAAGAACATTCTGAAGCCGGTGTCTAGGTAGTTCGTGATGGTGACCCTCTATACCACAGTCTAATTTATATTTATTCGCACAGATGACTGATATGAACGCGAACATCGTCGCGGGTACAGCTAGTTTGGTTTATATTTTAATACTATTTAAAATCAGAAATCTCTCGAATAGAAGAAATTTTTAGTTTCTTAAAATATTTTATTTATATTAAAAGGTTTACTCGAAAGTCATTTGCCATTCGTGGAGAGGTCTTCCTTCAACCTGATTTTTCATGGGATTAATTTCCCGTAAAACCACCTACATTTCTTCTGACTATTGTACCTTTATAAAAAGTTAATGAAACAAAGATGTTTCTGGTGTAATTAACTAAAGACCTACTTTTTTTTTTTTTAATCCCTGTTTTCCTTCTTGTCTAATCCTAATAGAACAATAATTAGGAAATGTATAATCCTTCTTGTAAAGTTTTCTCGAAGCAATTTTGAATTAAATTTATGAATAGGATTCAGATAACTAAAAGTATTTCATATGGAAACACCAAAAACAAAAAAGTAGGACTAGACTGCACAAAACAAAATTGTAACTAAACCTCTAAAAATACGTTAAACTGGTCGAAAAATCTCAGAACCGATTAACAATGTAGTCTATTTTATAAATTAATTTGTTTATTTCCACCAACCCTAACACGAAAGTAAAGTAACCCTAAAGAAATTTGTTTCTCCTATTATGATTAATAACAGTATTAAAAAAAAATAGGTAAAAGAAATATCATCAAAATCGGTGCTGTTTCTGACATTTTACAGGTGAAATGCTTAATTGACTCCACTAACTACAAAAATCGATTATAAGACTACTTGTATCGATATATTATTAGATATTTATACTTGTTAGTGCTTTGCTCAGGCCTTTGACCAGGTCCATGCCATTATGTGGCAATCTAAAATATATAATGGTAGGCGCGTAAGACTCGAATTGCGTTGCTCTCTGCAATTGGCTCAAAAGAGCCAAACCGCGAACCGTCACTCTCTCGGCTTACACGAGAACCCCATAAAGCACTATTCCTCATGAAAACCCGGCGATAGCATGCTCCCGGGCCCGGTCCTCCCAAGTTAGGTAACAACCGGCTGTTACAAATGAGCCTATAGCTAATTTCCTTTTTCATCATAATGTTGGCCGCGCAGCGCGATTTTTGTCTATATAATTACATAACTTGATGTTGTATTTGGGATTTTTACTATCGAGCTCCAGCTGCTCTCCTTTTTGCGCCCTATAGACATATGTAGATAACGTTTATCCACTGAATTCCTGGACCTAGCCCAGGGGGGTGGTCATGACCCCGTGACCACCCCCCTGGATCCGCGCCTGAGTCACACAATGTTACAAAATAACCAGTATTATTTATAGAATAACAATCAATGTCTTAAGACACCTCATAGCAATCCTGAGAACAATAGTATTAAGTTTTAATTATTCTGCATTAAGCGCAACAAAACCTGGCCAAACTCTAATAGAAAATTACAAATCTTGCTAATGTTATTTAATATATTTATCCAGCAGTCTGTGTAATTACATCTAGTAGTACAAAATCTTTTTGTCTTAACCATAGGTGCAGAAGCATGGCGTGTACTATATGCCCTGAAAAAAACATAAGTATCAATACCGCCTACTGAAACAGTAGCTACTTTCTAATCCATCTTCTACTAGTGACTGAAGACAAAAAACAATTTAACTATGTGTGAATTTAATCGTTCTTAATTAAAAAATGTGATACATGGTGTTTTCTTTCTTAACTTGTTTCAGTTGTTGCGCTGCATAGGTATATAAATTATTTAATTAAGTATTCTATCTCTAAAATCTTTAGTAAATATTAGGCTGAGAAAATCTCAATTTATCCAAAAATGCTTAGTAAAGATTTGGCTGCGTACAGCCCATTGCCAGGTTTTTAAAGTTATCAGTAATGATAATATTGACGCAATCTTCACTCAACTTCACTTAACCCATATTCAGTCATCTATTTATTTTAATAAACATAAGTACACTATATTTTAATGAAAGAAGTTTGTGCCCGCTGTGCTGTGCTTAGTGCAAGCAAAAAACCATCCGATTCCTGGAGAGACTACCAAGACTTAACCATTTCCCTGTCCAAGTCTGTAAACACTCACGTCTTTAAATATGATTTTGAGGCATATTCTGAATTAAATATTTCAAATTAATTCCAAACCAAACGACGTTGGCGAAAACCTAAGCCAGATGCTTTGATAGAAGATACTGTATTGGAACGTCCTTATCATCAACGGCTCATGCGCAAAACGTCTCTTTCGCAAAATGTCCCCTGGTCGTAAAACGTCTCTTTCGCAGAATGTCTCCTTCGCAAAACGTCTCTTTCGCAGAATGTCTCTTTCGCAGAATGTCTCTTTCGCAAAATGTCGCGCCAGGGACTTAGTATAAAATTTTGATTTTCAAAACAAAAAATAATTTATTAAAATTATAGTGCAATTTTGATGTTAAAATTTTGGTACTTAAATTTACTTAAGTATGTATTACAATGCACTGAAATTAACTTTTGTTATCATTTTCATAAATGATAAAAAAAAAAACTAAGCACTAAAATAAACCTTGGTTATTAATTAAAATTTGCTACCTACATAAATTATTATTTTCGTCAATCTGTATCAAAATATATTTTTTTTATTTGGAATACATACTTAAGTAAATTTAAGTACCAAAATTTTAACATCAAAATTGCACTATAATTTTAATAAATTATTTTTTGTTTTGAAAATCATAAATTTATTCTAAGTCCCTGGCGCGACTTTTTGCGAAAGAGACATTCTGCGAAAGAGACATTCTGCGAAAGAGACGTTTTGCGAAGGAGACATTCTGCGAAAGAGACGTTTTACGACCAGGGGACATTTTGCGAAAGAGACGTTTTGCGCATGAGCCTCATCAACCTCTTCCTATAAGAAAGGCATTTTTTATTTAAATTCTTTGTGCAATAGTGGTGCGATTCCACGGTATTACCACAGATTTTATGAGTCTTTGATTTTTGTAAAAAAATGTAATGATCACGGCGATAATAGTGAGACCAATGATGATAATACTGATTAGTTATTAATGTTTTTACTTGGCTACTTTTTATATTTTGACTGATTGTAATTGTGATTTCTATGAGTACTTTGTTCCTAATAAATATTATAATTTTAATACATTTTATGAGTTTTCTTTAATTATTCTCTTGAAGATACCGATAGCAAAATTATTTTACATACTCAGCTTTTAAAGATTACGAAAATATGACTACCAAAAATTTCCTATAAAATACGGGTAACATTACTTTACCTTCTTATGGTTATTTGTAATTTTACCATAATAAGTCGGTAACTGAAGATTACAATATCTCTCTGTAATGAAAAAACACGTTCAATAATCCAGTAAAGCACTATTATGCCAAAGATTTTTAAGAAAGTTACAATAATAATTCGGTAAGTAAACATTACTGGAATAATATTGATAAGTCAGGATCGTAAGATATCAGTACCCTAAAAATTGTTTGAAACCATTTTCGGTAATATGTATTTTGGTGAATAACTAATTCTGTGTATATCTAATAGTTACACTTAATACTTTAAACTGTTCGGGTAAAAATTAGCTTTCCCGTCATATAACAATGTTTTCATTATTCTCCTTTGTTAAAGAGATATACTCGAAAAACACTAAATCATTTTTCCTGTAAAATTTGATTTTTGCGATTACCGGTTTATTCCCCGGGGACGTCGATTTCATCTTTCTAGGTCATCTGGAAGTAGGTTAGGTTTAGGTACTATATGTCAGTCAGTCAGTGTTAAAATTTACGACTTTTTGACCTTCATATCTGTGGCACCAAGTGGTTCGTGTAATGATACACTTGGCGCTGTCTAGCCAGTTTGCTTGAACTTGGCTTGACACGCGGCCGCGTGTCTAGATTATTATGTGGTGCCACGCGCCGCCGACGACACACTGTTGGCCGGTTGGGACGCATTTACAAATTGGCGCGATTCAATTTAGGTATTGAGTCTTACTACTACACATACACGGTTCACACACGCAGCGATTAGCGTGAAGCGGCGAAATTATGAGTGAACTGACACGGCTTAATACTTGAGCCTTCTTTATTTAACTTTTAGCCTTTTGCCCATTTGTATTTTGTTTATGCTAACTTTGATTTTGTTTAGTTTGTAACGTGAAATGTTTATAGAAGTAGATCCCATTAAATTACTTTAATTGGGCATTGATTTCCAGTTTACGCTGATCTCGCATTGTACGGAAATCTTATACAAGGCGAGATCAGCTCATACTGGAGCTTGTTGTGTGGCCGTGCGTACATATGTACAATTGGCGGGACAAACAAGCTGATTCGAGTTCTGAGGTTTACGCGAATGTTAGACATTGAAATAAAACTACTTTTACGGATTTTATCGCGGTTTGTATTTTGATTTTAGTTCCCGACGTTTCGACACCTTTGCAGGTATCATGGTCACGGGCAGACTGAGGTGGTGTTCGTCTTGACGGTTGTTGTTGCTCGTTCTACCTTCATATTTTTATTAATTATTTGTGTTCCGGCCTACGCAATATGAGCAATATATATATAATATGAGCGTCTAGCTCATATTATATATATATTGCTCAGAGATCATAGATAATATCCTCATACGGTATCTGCAATGTTGAGACTTGCCTGTTCAATAACAACGTGAGGAAGGATGATTTGGAGGCGATACGTCAAGATACATCATCTGTCTTACGTCGAAGTGTTGTGCCCAAACCAAACCTCCCTAAAGCCGAATATCTCGCTTTAAAGAACCTCAAGAACAGACAAGATGTAACAATACTCCGTGCAGATAAAGGAAACGCTACGGTTATTATGGATACATCGGACTATAACGCTAAAATAGAAGACCTATTGTCGGACGTAAACACATATAAATTAGTAAAAACTGACCCTACCAAAAAGGTGTTAACAACCACCACCACCTTGGTCAAGAAACACTCCGAAACATTAAGTCTGGATGTTACCTATTTAACACCTACATGCGCGAAACCACCTAAACTGTATGGGTTACCTAAGATACACAAACCAAACGCCCCGCTACGTCCTATTGTCAGCCAAATCGACACACCAACTTACAGATTGGCTCAACACGTCGCGAAAATACTCTCACCACTTAGAGGCAACACAACAGCGTTTGTGAAGGATTCATACCACTTTGTCAATGAGATTAAACACCTACGTCTACATGAAAATGAAGTAATGGTTAGTTTTGATGTACAGTCCTTGTACCAGTCAAGGATTGTACTAGAATTATCTCTAAGAAACTAGTAGAAAATGACATACCTATTGAATATGCTGAACTACTTGAACACTGCCTCACATCCGGCTACCTATTATGGAACAATAAATATTATGTACAAGTAGATGGAGTAGCAATGGGTTCGCCTGTATCCCCAGTAGTCGCCGACATCTTCATGGAAGACTTTGAGGAGGCAGCCTTAAAAACAGCCCCTGTTACTCCAAGGTTTTATAAACGGTACGTAGACGATACTTTCACTATCTTACCTTCCAACCAAGTAAATTCATTTTTAAACCATCTCAACTCCATAAATAACAAAATTCAATTCACTATGGAGTTGGAGGAGAATAAATCTCTTGCATTCTTAGATGTACTAGTCCAACGTAATCCTGATCAGACAATAAGTCACACAGTGTATCGCAAGAAGACCCATACAGATAGGTACCTAAACGGTGAATCTCACCACCATCCTAAACAGTTAGCTACCGTGGGAAAATCTTTGTTTCAGAGAGCACACGGACTCTGTGATGACAGACACCTTGCCACTGAGCTTCAACATGTCAAGCAAGTACTGCGAGACAACAAGCTCCAAATTCCACGGCCCCGTCACAGAAACCGAGTGAAGCCAACCACAGTCGACCGTCTACCTGCTGTACTACCATATGTCAGAGGAGTCACTGACAAGATTGGCTACATCCTGAAGCGAGCTTCAATCAAAACATACTTCAAGCCGCCTAAGAAGATTAGTCAGTCCTTACCATCTGTCAAGTGTCACATACCTCTACAAGATGCAGGAGTTTACAAACTAGATTGTGACTGTGGGCTCTCTTACATCGGACAAACAAAACGCAGTATAGGGACCCGCGTAAAAGAACACATAGCTGACGTGAAACACCGCCGCTCAACGAAGTCTGCAGTCGCCGATCATGCTGAAGGCTCCAGCCATTACATTAGATTTGATAAGCCACAGATCCTCGCTAAAGAACCTAAATTCCTACCTAGGATGTTTCGCGAGGCTACTGAGATTAAAAAACACCCTAATTTCAATAGAGAAGACGGCTGGAAGATATCACCTACTTGGGATCCGATAATTAACAAACTCAAAATCAAACCCAAGAGCAGCGCTGCAAGACCTCAAGACACCGTGAGCTCATATTGCGTAGGCCGGAACACAAATAATTAATAAAAATATGAAGGTAGAACGAGCAACAACAACCGTCAAGACGAACACCACCTCAGTCTGCCCGTGACCATGATACCTGCAAAGGTGTCGAAACGTCGGGAACTAAAATCAAAATACAAACCGCGATAAAATCCGTAAAAGTAGTTTTATTTCAAAGCTGATTCGATATAAATAATTAAAAACATAAGCTTATGTTGTTTGATTTAGTATTTCATGTAATACACTTATGGTATCAGATGCAAGTGGGTTTTCGAAAACAAAAAAAAAAGCTTTAATTTATCATACACATTGTGCCAATCGCCAATATACCTACTTATACCTACAATACGGGTTCGCACGGGTATTTAAGAAATATAAAAAAATAACACAAACACACCAACACCCTTCTTTTAAAAAACAATACGTTATAAAAAAAAAACATTATGTTTTAATATTCTTTTCCATCAAATCCAAAACAAAATAATAATAATACGAATTTATAATCCCTCTATACATAATTCTAACAAAAGTGTGAGAAACTGTAAATAAAATCCTATTTTTTTTTTGTCCGTATAATATGCGTGAAGTATCGTATTATCAAGTTTATTTTGTCAATTATTGTCGTGTATTCGTACAGCGATCTTTATCACCACGAGCTGCTGCTTGCAAGCGACACAGTGTCTACTTACGACGGCGGCCGAACTAATATCTCATTACAAATTTTTAAAGTAAAATAACCCTTAACTCAATGCGATAAGATTCACACGTTGAAGCAAATATGTGAAAATCGTAGATTCGGTATTTATTTTTTTATGAGACTATTAATTACTATTTGATATATCTTTTTACGACCTTTTTGAGTTAAACATATTTACTTACATAAAATATTTTTAAGTAATTGAATTGATGTTATTTAATAGAAGAAAAGTGCACCTAAACTCAACACTATATCGTCATAGTTGTGTGAAGAGGTAATGGAAATCATTTTTTACAATGGTAAAAACGTTGGTTTTTGAGTATTTTTTCCAACCATCTAAAGATGAAGGAGAAACCTATCTTTGGCAATTTTTAGTTTTATTTGGTTTAGTTTCATTTTGCCGTAAAACGTAACTAAAACTGCTTATTTTTGTCAGATTTGCAAACGCGTCCTTAAAAGTTTTTTGTATGGATACCTGATCTGTATGCGCACTCACACATAGGACGCTTCCAATACTATGTATTCTGTGATGTAACCCCCACTAACTCAGTAATAAACTAGCTACCAAGGACGACACTCGTTTCATTATATCTACCCTCTAAGAAATACATCATTGGCGACGAGGATAAACAAGTACCTACGCATATAGAAATGAATTCATTTCTCGGAAATTTGTCTTCATTTGACCATAAAACCAGTGAATGGCAAATATTTAAGGGTAAACTAACGCAGTTTTTGAAGATTAACGGCGTTAAGGACGAGGTGAAGAGTGGAATTCTACTGTGCCATCTTACAGAGGAGACATATCGTCTATTAGGGTTAAGGAGGCAACAGTGACTCATGTGTTTTTCGAAAAGCTAAATTAAATATAAATCCTTACTGGATTGATATGAAACTTGTACATATTATTCATTAACTATTATAGTTTAACACTGCATCAACACAATTCCATAAAATAAGTTTAAAATAAAATAAATAATAGAAAACAAAAAATAATTTTAAATATTTTACGTAAAAAAAACAGAGAAACTTACCTTAAAATCTAATTTCATCCAAGCGAAATTTGTTTTCTCTCTGTGACACAACACAACGACACTGCACCGGCCGGCCGACTAGTTCAAACACGTTTGGGGGTTACTTGCTATAGTGTGCAAAAGAGACAAACCTACTTTATGCTTTGTCTAACCTGGAAACATTAATGAGTCACTGTTGTCGACTGAGTCACTGTTGCCTCCTTGACCCTACTCAACCTAGCTTTTCCCAGTCAGCTGGAGTCGTTGAGTTATGAAGAGCTAGTAAGTTTACTCGACAATCATTTCAAGCCAAGAAAGTGCTCTTTTGTCGACAAGGCGAAATTCTTCGGTGCCAGCAAAACAACAGGCGAAACCATTGGGGAATGGGCGGCGCGATTAAGAGCGGTTAGCGCGGTTAGCAACTTATTGCGACTTCGGCGCCGCACTGGAAACGAATCTAATCGTTTCGTCCTCGGCCTGAGTGCAGGTCCGGAACGTGACAAGTTGTTCGAGCAGAACCCGTCAACGCTCACGTTGTCGCGGGCAATTGAAATTGCGGAGCAGTCAGCATGTGCCCGGGAGGCAAAGGCTTTGTTGGGCAGCACTTCAGAGGCCATTTCCATCAAGGAGGAAGCAGTGAATAAAGTATTAGCAAAGGATGGAAGCGGTCGAGCAGTGGGACTGGGGCGCTGGCAGCGGCGCGGGCGGCGCGAGTTCCGGCTCGCGAGACGGGCGAGCATCGACGTCGAGCTACGATCGTGGCCACCGTGGCGAAGATTTCCGTTGTTCGGTGTGCGGGTTAAAAAATCACGATAAAGAGATGTGTCGTTACAAAAATTACAAGTGCCAAAAATGTGGAAAAGTGGGTCATTTAAAGAAAGTGTGCCATAAAAACCACAAAAACGGACGGGTACGCGTGAATAACATGGGTAGTGATGAAAGTGAGGGTAACTCGGTTGGAAGCTGTGACGAATGCAATAATTTTAATATCAGGTACGTAACAGATAAACCGTTACATTTAAAAATAAAAATAGGTGATATATGTGTAACTATGGAGCTAGATTCAGGGTCGGGTGTCTCAGTTATTTCAAAAAGACTACACTCAATTGTTCAAACATTATGATTTAAATGATTGTAGAATCAAAATGTGTTTATATAACGGGCATAAAATTTCACCGTTGGGGTATTTCCAAGCATCAGTTGAGTATAATTACGTAAAAAAGAACATAACAATATTTGTAGTAGACTCAAATGGACCACCCCTACTTGGTCGCGATTTTATGTCCGCCTTCGGGTTGATTTTTACACGACTGCCCAAAAAGGAGTGTTATTACACGTATGTATGTATGTATGTATGTATGTATGTATGTTTGTGAGTTTCTTTATTCCACCATAACTTCTAAAAGGCTTGACCGATTTCAATGTTTGTGGTATCATTAGAAGCTTTGAGTTATCCCGAGTGACATAGGCTATGTGGACATTAAAAATGGTCAAGTGTGAGTCGAAATCGCCTGCAAAGGGTTCCGAACGATATTTTTTTTTGTGTTGTGTCATGTTTTTTTGTTGTTCACTAAAAGGTATTAAATAAAAAAATTATAATTAAAAAAAATAAAAAACGCCGTCCATGTCAAAAAAAAATAAAAACAAGTCAAATATTTGCAGTCGGGGAACCTGTAATGAATTGTTCCAAGTAACCAACCCCAACTGCAAATATTTGACTTGTTTTTATTTTTTTTTGACATGGCAGGCGTTTTTTATTTTTTTTAATTATATTTTTTTTTAACAAATATTTATCAAATAAGTCATGATGATGACGTTAATACATTACTGGAACAGTATCCGAATTTATGGAAGGACGAACTTGGTTCATTTAATAAATTTAAAGTTAAATTACGGTTAAAAGAAAATTCGGTACCTAAATTTTTTAAGGCACGACCAATACCATTCGCATTAAAAGAGAAGGTAGAATCAGAACTAAATAGATTAGTCAGCTTGGGTATATTAGTCCCTGTTGATAACTCACAATACGCGACACCCATCGTGCCCGTTCTTAAAGATAACGGCACTGTTAAGATTGCAGGTGATTTTTCAGTTACTCTAAACCAGGATCTTATTATAGATAAGTATCCATTGCCTAGAATCGAGGAAGTATTCGCGAAACTTGGAGGCGGTGAACACTATACAAAAATAGATTTAAAAAATGCGTATAATCAGTTTATACTCTCTGAAGACTCTCAGGATTTGACAACAATTAATACTCCAAAAGGATTATTTAAATATACCCGCCTAGTCTATGGTCTCGCAAATGCTCCAGCCTTGTTTCAAAAGGCAATGGAAGTGCTGCTGTCTGATATCGATGGTGTCAGCATTTGGTTAGACGATATCTGTTTGACTGCGCCAACGAAAACGCTTCACATGACGAGGTTAGCCCAAGTCTTAAGTAGGCTAAACGAAGCAGGGTTGCGCCTACAAAAGGACAAATGCGTTTTTTTTCAATAAGAGCGTAAGTCAGCGTAACATACCTTTTTTTTTTTTTTTTTTTTCGGGGGGAAATCCTCATGGACTTCCTCCGCCTGGGGAGAGGTGGAGGGGCGTGCCGGACTCTTACCGGCTAAAACCCCCCGGTGTCTCCTCCTCGCACGTGCGCGTGGGGCCGCGGGAATCCGGATTCTTCCGCAGCCCCACACTGGTGCCGGTCTGTCCGGGCCTCAGCTCCTGCACGGGGTAGTGAGGTGTACAACTACCCCGTGCACCGCCTCAGAGGCGCGCGCCGACACCCGCGCGCGCCTCCGCCTCGGGTCCATCGAATAGGGGGCGGGGACTTCCCCAAGTCCCTCGCCCCTGGACCCATTCATGGGAGGCGGAGAAGGGCGTTGTCCGCCCTTCCCCTGCGCCCGGTGCGTCTTCTGCGGCCGGGGAAGGGAGTCGAGATCTCCCTCTCCCGTTCCGCAGTCTCCTTCTGCGACATCACGTCCTCGCAGAAGGACACCACCGCGTTCCACGACTCTGCGCTACCGACCATACTCCGCACTACGGCCGGCAGCGACAGGTCGCCTCCTACTTCATTTGCGAGGACACGGCGCTGCTCCTCCCAAGCTACACACTCAGCGAGCGTGTGTTGCGCCGTGTCCTCCCCGCACTGGACGCAGTGGTGGCACCGAGCGTCCGGCTCCCTGTCTATGCGACACAGGTACTTGCCGAAGCATCCATGCCCCGACAGCACCTGCGTCACCCTGAACGACAGGGAGCCGTGCCTTCTCCCGAGCCAGTCGTCGAGTACTGGCCGGAGCGTAACATACCTGGGTTATGTTATCGATAAAAACGGACTACAAACTGACCGCAATAAAGTTAAAGCGATTTTGAACGCCCCGGAACCAACAAACGTAACAGAAGTAAAAAGGTTCCTTGGGGTGGTCAACTACTATAGGAACTTTATCCCAAACGCGTCAAGCATCATGAGCCAGCTCCACGAGCTACTGCGCGGCGGCGCACGGTGGGAGTGGGGCCCGCGACAGCAGCGCGCGGTGCGCCGCGTGTGTGCTGAGCTCGCCTCCGAGCGCGTGCTGGCACATTTCGAGCCGAGCGCGCAGCTGGTGCTAGCGACGGATGCGGGGCCGCACGGCCTCGGCGCAGTCTTGTCCCAACGGGATAGCGACGGCCGCGAGCGACCGCTAGCATTCGCGTCACGATCACTATCGGTGAGTGAACGCAATTATAGCCAGATCCAGAAGGAAGCGACAGCAATAATTTTTGGTGTCAAACACTTCCATCAGTACCTATACGGTAGAAGCGATCCGTTTATTCTTAAAACAGATCACCGCCCCTTAGTGTCGATATTTAATAATAAAACGGGCATATCAATTACCACGGCGTTACGTTTACAAAGGTACGCTATTATATTATCTGCATACAACTACGTAGTTCAATATATACCAAGTGATAATAACTTAGTGGCCGATTATTTTTCCCGTGCACCCGTAAGCGACACTAAGTGCGAGATGGATGGCGAATATGACGCATACAGCTCGCTTAACTTCCTAGATATGTTCGCGCCGGCTGTTTTGTTTACAGATGTAAAGAATGCTACTATTCATGATAAAACTTTACAAACAGTAGTAAAGTATACAAATGTGGGTTGGCCCCGCAAAGTCGTTTGCGAATCTATACGTCCTTTCTTTTTATGTCGTACAGACTTGCAATATGAAAAAGGAATTTTAATGCGGGGACATAAGGTGGTAATTCCAATGGCACTGCGTGAAAGAATGTTGCAGGAATACATTTAGGCATTGTTAAAATGAAATGCAATGCGCGCGCTAGGATGTGGTGATGGGTGGATAGATGAGGATATTGAGAGGTATATAGGCGCGTGCGAGGTGTGCGCGAGCACGGCGCGAGCGTGCGGCCCGCGCCGCCACGGGCAGCGCCGGCGCCGTGGCCGAGCGCAGCGGCACCATGGGAACGTATTCATATCGACTATTTATCTTTACGGCAACAGACCTACTTAGTAGTGATTGATGCCTACTCTAAATGGTTAGATTTAGATGATTTTTATGGGTAATGATCTTACCACACAATCTTTAATAAAAAAATTAAAGCAAATATTTTCCGTGTTTGGATTACCGGGTACATTGGTCTCAGATAATGACGTAAAAATTAATTGCAAGGAATTTAAGATCTACTGTTCCAATAATGGTATTAACTATATGACGTCACCAATCTATCATCCATGCAGCAACGGTCAAGCTGAAAATTCAGTGAGGACATGTAAAAAGATGTTAAAGAACATTTTAAGTGAAAGCACAGCACAACATAAAGTGTACGACAAATTATTATTATATTTATTTCAATATAGAAACACAGAGCACTGTACTACTGGACAATCACCCGCAAAATTAATGTTTGGCAGAGAATTGAGGTCACGACTTGACTTAATGTTACCTGAAAAAAAGGGGTTCGTAACATACCATCAGAGGAAAATGAAGGTCGCACCAGAGCTTTCAAAGCCGGTGACAGGGTATGGGTCCGGTGGTACAGTGGTCGGAAGGAGTCGTGGCAGATGGGAGTCATCAATAAAGTGATAGGAAAGAGAATGTTTAAAGTGCTTGTTGAAGGTCAAGGGGTTTTCTGCATTAGGCACCTTGATCAAATATTAAAATGTTTTTTTTTTTTTTTTTTTTTTTTCCTTAGCCTATACTGTCCCACTGCTGGGCAAAGGCCTCCCCCAATTCCTTCCATACTACCTTATCCCGCGCCTCCTCGAACCAGCCCTCGCGGTATGCGACTAAGTCATCCCGCCACCTCTTCCTGGGCCGGCCTCGGCGACGCCGTCCATCTGTTGGCTCCCATTGTGTACAGACCCTTGCCCAGCGGTCACTTTGCATGCGACTGACGTGACCCGCCCAATCCCATTTAAGCCTGGCTGCCTTTTTGCCAACGTCGGTTATCCCAGTTCTGGAACGCAGCGTGGTGTTCCGGATTCGGTCTTGTCTCTTAACACCGAGAATGCTGCGTTCCATAGCTCTTTGGCAAACTCCAAGGCGAAACTTTTGCGAATCGGTGAGTGACCAGGTTTGAGCACCGTAGGTTAGGATGGGCAGGATACACATGTCGATGAGCTTCCGCTTCAGGGAGATCGGTAGATCACCCTTCATTAGCGTCTTCATGGACCAGTAGCTTTTCCAGGCGTTTTCGATACGCCGATCGATTTCCATCTCTTGCCTGTTTTCGAAAGATACTAACTGGCCCAAGTAGATATAGTCATCAACATATTGTATTTCCTGCCCATCTACCTCGACCCTACGCTTCTTGCTGTTAGTCATTAATTTGGTCTTAGACCGATTCATCGAAAGCCCCACCCTGAAGCTTGCCGTGCTCAGTTCTTGGAGCATAATCTGAAGTTCAAGAGCTGTGGGGGCAAAGAGGACAATGTCGTCGGCAAACCGGAGGTTTGACAGTCTACTCGTGCCGACTTCGATGCCCTTGGTGTTCCATGAGGCAGCCAGTGACTTGAATACCTCCTCGAGGGCGCTTGTAAATAATTTAGGGGAGAGCGGGTCACCCTGTTTGACGCCCTTGTGTATTTTAAATGAAGGTCCTGCGGTATTAAGCTTAAGATTTGCTGAACTATTGCTATAGATGTTTTTTAATATTTCAATATATGGTTTATCTACTTTTTACACGACTGCCCAAAAAGGAGTGTTATGTTTTCAGGGTTCATGTATGTATGTATGTATGTATGTATGTATGTATGTATGTATGTTTGTGAGTTTCTTTATTCCACCATAACTTCTAAAAGGCTTGACCGATTTCAATGTTTGTGGTATCGTTAGAAGCTTTGAGTTATCCCGAGTGACATAGGCTATGTGGACATTAAAAAATGGTCAAGTGTGAGTCGAAATCGCCTGCAAAGGGTTCCGAACGATATTTTTTTTTGTGTTGTGTCATGTTTTTTTGTTGTTCACTAAAAGGTATTAAATAAAAAATTAAAAAAATTAAAAAACACGCCTGCCATGTCAAAAAAAAATTAAAAACAAGTCAAATATTTGCAGTCGGGGTTCCTGTAATGAATTGTTCCAAGTAACCGACCCCGACTGCAAATATTTAACTTGTTTTTAATTTTTTTTTGACATGGCAGGCGTGTTTTTTAATTTTTTTAATTATTATTTTTTTATTGACTTTCTAATGCTTTAAAAATTTCGGAGTGTATAATGCTATCGAATGCTTTTGTATAATCTACAAAAGCTAGATATAATGGTTTGTTAAATTCAGAATATTTTTCAATGATCTGGTTCAGGGTCTGAAGGTGGTCGGTAGTTGAGAATCTTGGGCGGAATCCGGCTTGTTCTGGGGGCTGATGTTTATCCAGTATACTATCGATACGGTTGTGTATGACCTTAATAAATGTTTTATATATATGTGATGTCAAACTTATCGGACGGTAATTGCCGATTTCGCTTTTGTCGCCTTTTTTATGAAGAAGGACTATGTTTGAATGGCACATTTTGCTAGGTACTTTTCCTGATTTTAGTATTGTGTTAAATAGATTTGTAAGAAGGGGTAGCAATGTTTTTGAGCCAATTTTTAATGCTTCGGTAGTAATTCCATCCTCGCCGGGGCTTCTGTTGTAGTGCATAGTCGTAAGTGCTCTGTTCACTTCGTAACCGCTAATTAAGGGAACAGAGTCTGATAAGTTGTAATCTGTGCTGGTATGTGGTGAGGCATTGTCGGAGTATAAGGATTTGTAGAATTCGGTTACTATTTCCATAATTTTTTGTCTATTATTATGCTTAACTCCTTCTTTGTCTCTAAGGCTATTAATCCAAGCTTTTCCTCGTGTTATCCCATGTTTTAGAACCCTTAACGTGGTTTGTTTTTCCAGTGCGGTTTTGACTAAATATGTGTTAATATGTGTTAATATTATAATATTAAAATGTAAAAAACAAATATCTTCCGATTTTCAGTCAGTCAGTAATGCTTCGAATTCACCGGTTCCATCGACTTCACCAATATTGCCCAGCCCGGCTATTGAGTCAAACACAGTTAGTAACTTAGTAAATGCAGGTGCTGAGGAACCGGTGGAGATGGAAGAGAGTACTGCGGCTGCAACTAGCGTTGAAGCTGACAGGGATCAGATTGTAATGGATGTTGTGGACCGAGAAAATGCACGGCAATCACTTAGTCACGCTTCTGGGAACCAGGCTCTTCAAGCCTTGGCCGCTGCGCAGGATGAAGCAGTGGGTCAAGAGCCAAGTGTACGTTCTCGGCGCACAAGAAGGGATATAGACTATACTGTATTTTACAAATAGATATTAAGTACTATATTAGGTTAAGTTTAAGATTTTTAAGTTTTGTTAAATTGTCAACAGGTTTCAAAATTAGTGTGGAGGAATGATCTGTATGCGCACTCACACATAGGACGCTTCCAATACTATGTATTCTATGATGTAACCCCCACTAACTCAGTAATAAACTAGCTACCAAGGACGACACTCGTTTCATTATATCTACCCTCTAAGAAATACATCAATACCACTTACTTTTTAACTCACTTTATTTTTATATTTCTGTTATATAGCAAAATACATTATATTGGAATAGTTTTAAATATCTGCTTGTAACGGTTCCAATGCAATTTTTTTTTTGTATGGTGACCCCCCCTATTTTTTAACTTTTTTTTATTTTTAGACTTTTTCCTTAGCTTACACACAATTACCGAGCTGGATTCCAAATTTCATCTTTCTAGGTCATCTGGAAGTAGGTTAGGTTTAGGTACTATTTGTCAGTCAGTCAATATTAAAATTTACGACTTTTAGACCTTCATATCTTTATAACCGTTTGAGCTAGCTTCATGAAATTTGGGCTTCTAGATGTCCTTATGGATATAATAAAACACACGACGTAGTTTTATGTGTTTACGTTAAAGAGGTTTTAAGTTATGGAAGGGTCAAAAGTGGCACCAAGTGGTTCGTGTAATGATACACTTGCCGCTGTCTAGCCAGTTGCTTGAACTTGGCTTGACACGCGGCCGCGTGTCTAGATTGATCTTAACCCATTCGGCCGTGTTTTTTCATGTAAAAACTCAGGCACGAGGTTTATTAATCTGACTGAGAGTGGAAAATTCGACTTTATTGTAAACACTCATTACATTGCAGTATTTAAATATTTCTTGGTCGTTGTTATTCAATTTCTTTTTTATATTTTTAGGTACAATAATTTTTAATATTTTTAATTGTAGTTTATAAATATCAGAGAAATATGTTTGGTAAGTTCTGCCATAACTACTGAGTCCGTAACTAATAACCGAGTCTGCTAGGGCCATGTATAGCATTCTAAGGGCCAGTTTCACAGGTTACGGATAAAATGTCGGTTAGTTATCTGATAGTTAATACTATCTACCACTTAAAGGCTGGTTATAACTTTTTTCGGTTTCACCGTCAAACTTCCAGATAATTTATCCGGTAGATAAGATACTGGCCACTTGACAGCCACTTAATAACAAGCGGAACGGCAACGTCGCTTCTTTGCGTTACGATACTACTACGTAAAATATTTTCATTTGAAAATAATTTTGAAAACTTAATTATGATATAATTTTTGTTCAAAATAATCCAAGTCAACCTTTTTTACATTTTGAAGTATAATTTTATCATTATAGACCGAAATTTGTAAGATTCCTATTAGTAACGACATGTTTAATTCCAAATGTGCGTATAGAAACGAAACGCAAGTGTCAATTGTCTGATAGAGTTTGTTTTGGATGTTTCTGTTTGTTTCGAACTGCGAAAGTTTATTTGAGTTTCGTTTTTACTTTTTTACCTTTTGTTAGGGTTCGCTAATTTACATTTTGTTTAATTAAATTGAAACACAAAAGACTAGTTACCAAGCCAGTAACTATTTGATTCGAATATTTTGTGCTGTGTGTGTGCAAAATTATTTTCATTTGAAAATAATTTTGAAAACTTAATTATGAAATAATTTTTGTTCAAAATAATCCAAGTCAACCTTTTTTACATTTTGAAGTATAATTTTATCATTATAGACCGAAATTTTTAAGATTCCTGTTAGTAACGACATGTTTAATTATAAGAGTTTGTTTTGGATGTTTCTGTTTGTTTCGGACTGCGAAAGTTTATTTGAGTTTCGTTTTTACTTTTTTACCTTTTGTTAGGGTTCGCTAATTTACATTTCGACGTCCCCGGGGAATAAACCGGTAATCGCAAAAATCAAATTTTACAGAAAAAATGATTTAGTGTTTTTCGAGTATATCTCTTTATCAAAGGGGAATAATGAAAACATTGTTATATGACGAAAAAGCTAATTTTTACCCGAACAGTTTAAAGTATTAAGTGTAACTATTAGATATACACAGAATTAGTTATTCACCAAAATACATATTACCGAAAATGGTTTCAAACAATTTTTAGGGTACTGATATCTTACGATCCTGACTTATCAATATTATTCCACTAATGTTTACTTACCGAATTATTATTGTAACTTTCTTAAAAATCTTTGGCATAATAGTGCTTTACTGGATTATTCAACGTGTTTTTTCATTACAGAGAGATATTGTAATCTTCAGTTACCGACTTATTATGGTAAAATTACAAATAACCATAAGAAGGTAAAGTAATGTAACCCGTATTTTATAGGAAATTTTTGGTAGTCATATTTTCGTAATCATTAAAAGCTGAGTATGTAAAATAATTTTGTTATCGCTATTTTCGAGAGAATAATTAAAGAAAACTCATAAAATGTATTAAAATTATAATATTTATTAGGAACAAAGTACTCATAGAAATCACAATTACAATCAGTCAAAATATAAAAAGTAGCCAAGTAATAAAAAAAAATATTATTAAAAAAAATAAAAAACACGCCTGCCATGTCAAAAAAATATTAAAAAAGTGAACTAAAAAATTAAAAACAAGTCAAATATTTGCAGTCGGGGTCGGTTACTTGGAACAATTCATTACAGGTCCCCCGACTGCAAATATTTGACTTGTTTTTAATTTTTTAGTTCACTTTTTTAATATTTTTTTGACATGGCAGGCGTGTTTTTTAATTTTTTTTATGATATTTTTTTTTTATTTAATACCTTTTAGTGATAAATAATATTTTATAGAGCGCTACAACACAAAAACATGACACAACACAAAAAAAAATCGTTCGGAACCCTTTGCAGGCGATTTCGACTCACACTTGACCATTTTTTAATGTCCACATAGCCTATGTCACTCGGGATAACTCAAAGCTTCTAATGATACCACAAACATTGAAATCGGTCAAGCCTTTTAAAAGTTATGGTGGAATAAAGAAACTCACAAACATACATACATACATACATACATACATACATGAACCCTGAAAACATAACACTCCTTTTTGGGCAGTCGTGTAAAAACATTAATAACTAATCAGTATTATCATCATTGGTCTTATTATTATCGCCGCGATCATTACAATTTTCTACAAAAATCAAAGACTCATAAAATGTGTGGTAATACCGTGGAATCGCACCACTATTGCACAAAGAATTTAAATAAAAAATGCCTTTCTTTGGACCGGCCTGTTGGTCTAGTGGTTAGTGACCCTGACTGCTATACCGGAGGCCGTGGGTTCGATTCCCACCCAGGACAAATGTTTGTGTGATGAGCACGATCATTTGTTCTGGTCTGGGTGTAATTTATCTAAAATATGTATGTATTTAGAAATACATAAGTAAGTTTATCAGTTGTCTGGTTACCATAACACAAGCTCTGCTTAGCTTGGGATCAGATAGCCGTGTGTGAGATGTCCCGGAATATTATATTATATTATTATTTCTTATAGGAAGAGGTTGATGATAAGGACGTTCCAATACAGTATCTTCTTTCAAAGCATCTGGCTTAGGTTTTCGCCAACGTCCGCGTCGTTTGGTTTGGAATTAATTTTAAATATTTAATTCAGAATATGCCTCATCAAAATCATATTTCAAGACGTGAGTCTTTATAGACTTGGACAGGGAAATGGTTAAGTCTTGGTAGTCTCACCAAGAATCGGATGGTTTTTTGCTTGCACTAAGCACAGCACAGCGGGCACAAACTTCTTTCATTAAAATATAGTGTACTTATGTTTAATAAAATAAATAGATGACTGAATATGGGTTAAGTGAAGTTGAGTGAAGATTGCGTCAATATTATCATTACTGATACCTTTAAAAACCTGGCAATGGGCTGTACGCAGCCAAATCTTTACTTAGCATTTTTGGATACATTGAGATTTTCTCAGCCTAATATTTACTAAAGATTTTAGAGATAGAATACTTAATTAAATAATTTATATACCTATGCAGCGCAACAACTGAAACAAGTTAAGAAAGAAAACACCATATATCACATTTTTGAATTAAGAACAATTAAATTCACACATAGTTAAATTGTTTTTTTGTTTCAGTCACTAGTAGAAGATGGATTAGAAATTACCTACTGTTTCAGTAGGCGGTATTGATACTTATGTTTTTTTTTCAGGGCATATAGTACACGCCATGCTTCTGCACCTATGGTTAAGACAAAAAGATTTTGTACTACTAGATGTAATTACACAGACTGCTGGATAAATATATTAAATAGCATTAGCAAGATTTGTAATTTTCTATTAGAGTTTGGCCAGGTTTTGTTGCGCTTAATGCAGAATAATTAAAACTTAATACTATTGTTCTCAGGATTGCTATGAGGTGTCTTAAGACATTGATTGTTATTCTATAAATAATACTGGTTATTTTGTAACATTGTGTGACTACGATTGTTGATCAGGATAATTCAAAACAGAACAACTCAAGTTTAGTTTATTTAAATGATTGCATCTAACTAGAAAGAGTTGACTGCACAAGTGCATAGTATGTATTTATGTATAGGACATGCCTACTTATTTATTCTAAGTTTTATCTCAACATTAAAATAAAATAAAATAAAAATATCTTTATTGTACAAAAATTGTTTACATTACATTTTAGTATAGCCACGGTAATATTATCATACAGTAGTGTAACTCGGCCGCATGATAGAAATAAATGCCTACAGCCGCGCGGTACGTAAACATGCGTTAGGGCTGCCCGTCTCCAACATTTTAATTACATTTGCCTACTTTCTGTTTCTATTTAGTTTAGTTTAGTTTAGTGATTGTAAATATCCTTTTTATATAAATAAATTCAATACTTTGTATATTGTATAGGAAGTGTTCAATAAAAATGCGTGTTGTTTTTTTATTGGTAGATTTAATTAAAAAAACATGTTTTTGTTTGAAAAACAAATCGGGCTTATAAATTTGCGACCGAAAAATATTTGCGCCTCGACTGAGTCGTACGAAATGCTTTATTGTTAAATTTTAAAGTATAATAAATCCGCATTCTTATATAAAGCTTAATTAAAAATGCGTTATTGACGAATTCATACAACCAAAAACAGCACAATATTTCCTACTCTTCATATTAACTGATTTTTAGAGAAAAAATCGCGCGGTTATTGTTAAAAAAAAACACACCGTCCGTTCGACACTGCGGTACAGCCGTGACTGTCTGCGACCCGAGCGCACCCCGAGATCGAGCGCGTAGGTATAGCTCGCGTTTCGTCCGTTTGTATGAAGTTTGAGTACTGTATTATAGTATTACCGTGGTATAGCCCTGGACCCCACACTAGGATTCCCTGTGTCGTGGGTTCCCAGTCTCTTTCAGTCCACATAGGTAATAAAGATTATAAATGTAACGGCAAACAAATTAACTAAAGAATAAAATAAAATAAGACAGTTCATCTAAACAACTCCAAATAGTCTAATAATAAAAAAGTGTGTGTGTATGTGTGTGTGTGTGTGTGTGTGTGTGTGTGTGTGTGTGTGTGTGTGTGTGTGTGTGTGTGCGTGCGTGCGTGCGTGCGTGCGTGCGTGCGTGCGTGCGTGCGTGCGTGCGTGCGTGCGTGCGTGCGTGCGTGCGTGCGTGCGTGCGTGCGTGCGTGCGTGCGTGCGTGCGTGCGTGCGTGCGTGCGTGCGTGCGTGCGTGCGTGCGTGCGTGCGTGCGTGCGTGCGTGCGTGCGTGCGTGCGTGCGTGCGTGCGTGCGTGCGTGCGTGCGTGCGTGCGTGCGTGCGTGCGTGCGTGCGTGCGTGCGTGCGTGCGTGCGTGCGTGCGTGCGTGTGCGTGCGTGTGTGTGTGTGTGTGTGTGTGTGTGTGTGTGTGTGTGTGTGTGTGTGTGTGTAAGGGTGTGTGTATTTGTGTGAAAGGGTGTCTCTGTGAGTGTATATGTTTTTAGTGTAAGAGTTAATAAAGATGCGGTGATCTATTGTGGAATATTGAGTAATGCCTCAGTGCTAAAATAATCCAGGGTCAATAACCAAGCAATAATTTTTTTCTTGCAAGTCTTTCTTAAAAGCGTAGCAATTTTTAGTTTGGTTTCTAGCCTTCTATATATAAAAGGTCCCATAAAAAGAAAAGACTTTTGACCACATGACTTGTTGCATTTTATCGTATGCCACTTTAGAAGACGTTTTGAGCGCGTCATGGCTGTATTGGTAAGGCTATTTTTATGAAAGCGCAACGCGACGGCGTCCTCTTTCGTCCAAACCACCGTCCAGTATAGACGTGTTGACAAGTTTCTTAAGAAATATACTATTACTCTGATTGCGATAATAGTTCTAGTAACAAGTGCATTAGACTTGATTATTAAAAAACTGCGCGGACGCACCGCGTCAGAAGCCCCCCGAGCCTCGACCCGCGAGAAAGAGAGCGGTCTAATAATTGCTGTCCCTCTCTGCCTTCGCCGAGGTCACGTGTGATCGTGTCGCCGTTTCACCCTCGTACCACGAATCTTCACTGCGTCGCGCTACGCCCGTCTACCACGAAACCTC
This sequence comes from Autographa pulchrina, assembly GCA_905475315.1. NCBI lineage: Eukaryota > Metazoa > Arthropoda > Insecta > Lepidoptera > Noctuidae > Autographa > Autographa pulchrina. The sequence goes on along the minus strand of FR997761.1, from coordinate 28,903,700 downwards.
ACCGCTACTCTTGTAGTACTGCGCTCCTGCACACGGCTGTGCTACAAACTGCGTCACCGCCACCGAGCTGAGTTCAGCTACGCTACAAGTGCTACAACATAATTTGTATACTCCATACCTCAAAGTAAGCTTTATTTCCTTATTATTAAAGATGAATCTTCCTCGCACACCGCCGCAGGGTTTTTCCTCATCCGACACAGATATACATAAATCAAGCGGCCCATTGGTAACGCCGTCTTCGTTTAATATAACTACAAGGAACACCAAGCGATGTCGACAGGAAGATGTAGAAGGCAACAGTTTCGATACCTTCAAAGACGAGATTAAAGACTTACTTCAGTCATGGATGAGTCAACAGAATAGTCGATTAGATAATCTTGAAAAAAAACTGAATGGTATCAAGAATCAGTATGAGAATATGCAAACATCAAGTACAGACTTTAAATGTTACTTCGAGGAACTGTCGGCCCAAATTAAAGACGTTGATAAGAAAATTGATTTACTGGAGGCCGAGAGGAATAATACCAGAGTAAAAATCATCGAGCTGGAAGAAAGAACAGAAAGCCTAGAAAGAATTATTAGGAAGACTTGCATCGAAATTAGGGGAGTCCCTAAAGTGAAGAAAGAGAAAAAAGTCGATTTGCTTAATATGGTTACAAACCTGTTGAAAAATGTCGGTGTTGACTATTCTCCTTATGATATAAAAGATGTCTACCGACTACCCTCAAGAGAGAACAATTCCACAGCCACAGTTGTGGCCGAGTTCACCACCACCTTCTTCAAAGACAATTTCTTGAAAGGGGCAAAGTTCTTTAACACCTCACAAAAAGATAAACAGCTGAACACGACGCATCTTGGACTGGAGAGACCCGAATATCCAAACTAATATTATAAATGCGAAAGTAACTCTGTCTGTCTGTCTGTCTGTCTTTGCTTCACGCCTAAACTACTGAACCGATTTGTGTGAAATTTGGTACAGACATAGTTTGGAACTTGAGAAAGGACATAGGATAGTTTTTATTACAAAAAAAATAAAATTTATTCCGGACATACAGCGCCATCTATTGGTCAAGCGTCGGCATCAATTCAGTACTGAAAATTCATCGGAAAAATGTAAATAAATAGTAAAAAGGTATGAAAATATAATATAATACAACTTTTAGTACAAAGAAAATGCTCTAACGGAGTATAGATAATTTTATTAGTACTATATGTGTAAGCCCTTTTTGGATATAAATAATTTAAATTTGATCATGTTGGCGAGGTTAATAGAGGTTAATAGTTGTTTTTAAAATTCATAGATGGAGTTGCGCATTTTCTTCTATACATCTAATAAAACAGTAAATTACAACATTCTTTTGCCGAGGGTCAGATTTCATGTTACAGTATCAATTATGAACTACTGAATTGATAGCAGTAAAAAATTGAGAGAATGTTTTTGGTAAATCGTAGACGGTTGTTAGCTATTTTTAAACACGCTACTATATCTAGGTAATACGGGGTGGAGCTTTAAATTTCCAAATTCATTTTTTCATCTGCACACGTAAATTGGCATTATTGACATATAAACAAGAGGTAACTATGGCAGGCTACGGTAGCCATAGCGACCATTCTTCATTGTGATTGAAGTATACTTTTTGGAAAACTAGCTGTCGTAGTAAACAGCTTGGTGGTTGTAGGATTGGAAATGGATGTCCATGCTGCAGGTTCAAATCCAGTTGTTAATGATTGTATTTTTGTTCTTGAGTCCTTTTTGTTACATACGTTTGAATGTTTTGTTACTCAAGTTCAAGTCTCAGTCGAGCTAACACTTTTTGTGTTCTATTAGGTTAACTTTTATTAGTTTAAATCTTTGTATCATTTTGTTGTTTCTTTCGCAATGAGCAACAACTTTATGTCGTGCATTTTTTACTAGACCGATGCATAAGCTCAAAATTATTATGTTTGTATTTTAAATTTTAAGTGTGTTGCTCATTGCAGATCAAGCATGTCATATGCTGTAAAGAACGTCTGGCGTAAATGCCCTGACCATAGATATAAATCTATGGCACCGACATTTACTCCTGAATTGAAAAATAAGATTCCTCATAGATTACAACTATAAAATGATCTATGAGGAATCTTATTTTTCAATTCAGGAGTAACTTTTTTAAATTATTTCATCAAAGTAATGTGTAATGTTTTCTGTTGGTCATCTATAGAATTCCATGGACAAGTTTTTTTTTTGTATTTGTAAATTTTTATTGTTTTAACTCAAAACCCAATGATCTTTTATGATATAATTTTTTAGTAAGTACTTACTCTTTAATATTCATTTTAAGGTAGCTTGCTACACGGGTTTTAATGCGTTGATCCAGATAAATCTTCTATTTTTTCGTTTACAAATTTCATTTAGTTTGTGTACCTATTTACTGGAAGTTTGGCCCAAAAACTAAAATAAAATAAACTTTCTATCGCATTCTCTACATTTTAAAATTAATATTGCATCATTTGAGCTCAGCACCTTATGCTGGGCAGTATCATCATCATCCACAGAACTTTTCCTCCCACTGTTGGGCATAGTTCTCCCCTTTTTAGTGCCATTTTCTACGGTCCTGTGCCAGCCTCATTCAGACTCGACCCGAGACTTTAACTATGTCATCGACCCATCTTGCTCCCGGACGACCGACGCTTCTTTTGCCATGCCTTGGCCACCATTCTGTCACCGTCTTAGTCCACCTGCCGTCATTTCGTCTGGGCAGCATAAAGCGACTTTATTGTAAAGGATACAGCCCCAGTCAAAGGCTTTAATCAGGTTAGAATGCGGTTGTCCTTGGTCTATTACTTAGTTTCCAGTCATAAATAATTTTAACCACAGTTTTGGTAGTTCTGATCCTGCGCCTCTCTCTATTGTCAACGTTTTCTTTCAGTTTCACGGGTCTCAGGTAAATACCTTATTAAAATGGAGCCTGCTTATCTCAGTCGTTCATCCCTTTAAAAACAACACACTCGCACACTCTTTTGCCTTTCATTAGCAGCCACTATTACCAGACCACATAGTTCCTAGCTGCTAAGTTCCTTAACTTCCACATATACTCTAGGCTTAGGCACCGCACTGACATCTGGTAGCTATTAACTAAGATGAGAACACTACCTTAGTCTTAAAACCGGACTTCACCAAAGCAGAGATGAGAAGAGCGGAGCGTAAATAATATTGATATCTACTTTCAATTTTACTGCGTAGTTCAGTATTTCGAATTTCGGGGTTTCGAACCAAAACCCCGATCCCGGTAGTCTTACTAGGGACTGCTGTACCAACGAAATACTATTGCAAAAGAAAAAAAGTGGTAAATCGTTTTTTTTGGCACGTGTCAAGCAATATTTGTGACAAAACTCTAGGTTCCACATCTGATACATTTTGCGTATAGCAGACTACTTAGAAACATTCATCTAGCGAAACAAGATAATATTGAAGTGTACATGTGTTTTGTAAATTTTTAAATATATAAAAAGAACATTCTGAAGCCGGTGTCTAGGTAGTTCGTGATGGTGACCCTCTATACCACAGTCTAATTTATATTTATTCGCACAGATGACTGATATGAACGCGAACATCGTCGCGGGTACAGCTAGTACCATATATATGTATATCAGACCATCTAACCTCACGAACTAAAAGACTACACTTTCTTGCCAAAGATTTTGCCCGTGCTGAAAATTTTCAATACTGCTGGGTTGCAAATGGGCGTGTCTTTCTACGAAAGAAAGAAGGAGACCGATATACCATTATTAGGAACGAGCAGACTATTCAACATCTTCGTGAAAGCAACAAATCTGAAAATCAAATATAGGTATAACTGTATTAATTTTTACACCTTATCTTTTGTAATTTCTATTGAAAAATTATACTTTTTTATCCATATAATATCATACATAAATGTAAAACATACACTCAATATTCAACGCCTTAAGCACACTCAAAATATATCAGATACACACCTTAATAGCCTAAACCACACTATCACACATACTCAGTACACTTTCACACAATTACTATCAATACACGATCACTACACTTTCACATATTACTACGTAAATAACACATACACTTTCACTAATCAATCATGTCGTTTCCTTAAAATCTGTCTCAAACTTAATTCTTATTGCTTCTTGTTTATTATGCTGGACATAACATGTTCATACTATTCTGACATCGCACGGGAATGCAATGTAACTGAACTAGTTGACTTCAACCGCTTCCATGTTAATTTATATGGTAAGATAAATGTAGACTACTTAGAAATGCAATACTTAATAAGTAAGACACACATTTGCAAATTCATAGTCAAACAGTACCTTACATATACCCATACCCATCTCATGGGGATAGACAGTTGCTATATACATAAACATCATAATATGTTACATGCTCTCACAGACAAATATATTAGAACTCCAACCTATAACAATACTTCTCACACACTATTACATTATACACGTACGTTTACTATGTATTATACATCCCAAGACGTGTCAATCAAATTCCAATCTATTATTTTACTTAAATTTACCTGTAATTTATATAAACTATCATTATTACTCATCTTAAATTCCACAATATTACATGAACATATTACTATACTGTCATATTTACATTATAGCCTTATTAGCGCATGGAGCTACTTAGGTATACTGCACCATACATGCTTGAACATTCTTTTCAATTTAATTATTTTAAATGGCTAATGGCGCTCAGGTTGCCGACGAAATTGATGTGACAGATATTACAATTTCTTACAAAATTGATTCAATTGATGAGTGCAAACATTATTTAGGAGTCACGACACCACAGTACATCGTTATTTTGCAGAATATACGCAGTATAAATAAGAATTTTGACAACTTTGTTGTACTTCTTAGTAGACTCCTCTTTTTACCAGACATTATTATATTAACAGAATGCTGGCTAAATGAATGTTCTCCTAGTTTCAACATTGACGGATATGAGTATTACTGCTCTAAAACGTACCTCAATCAAAACGATGGCATTGTGGTGTACGCCAGATCTCATCTGCAGGTTAATGTCCAAGAACCACCGTTCAAAAACTCAAACTGTTTACTAATTAATATATGTAATCAAGTATCAATTATTGCTCTCTACCGATCTCCATTCTTCTCTAACATTGCGGATTTCTGTGACTCGCTTGGTGAAGTCATGGCAATAAGCACTGGACAGTCTTGTGTTATAGTTGGTGATGTAAATTTAGATATCAAGGCTGGATATACTGACCCACGGTCTACAGAATACCTGGATTTAACAGGTTACTACGGGTACTATCCTGGCCATAATTTTCCTACTAGGGGAACGAATTGTTTGGACCATGTACTGCTAAAATCTCGCTGTAGCACAACAGTAATTGTCTGTGAGTCGGGCGTTACAGATCACGATACCGTAATGTTGGGTATTCAGAAAGAGCCCACAAAATCACTTTTTCCCAGAGAAGTAACTAAAATTGACTATGATGCGATTGAGGTTGAATTAGCTCAAGTAGACTGGGATTGGCTTTACTCTTATTCGGACATTAACTGTGCAGTGGAAGGCTTTACCGAATTTCTTCAAAATGTAATTAAAAACCATACGAACAATATTACTCTGCGCAGTGCGGACGTCATAGCGAAACCATGGATTACTAAGAGTTTATTAAAATGCATTAGACGCAGAGATGCCTTACACATCAAAGCTAATAAGAAAGAAAATCGTGACAATCCTGCAATCCAACTTGAATATAAAAAGTATAGGAACCACTGTAACAATATGTTAAGTTCCCTTAAACTTGATTATGAACGCAATCGTTTGAATAACACTGAAGGCAATCCTAAAAAACTGTGGTCAGAAATTAAGAGCATTTGCAATATTTCTAATCGTAAAGCAGAGAAATCTAAGCTTATGTCTGGAGACGGTAATTTGATGAATAAGCTAAATAATGTTAACACTTACTTTTCTACAGTCGGGCAAAAGCTCGCTGCTAGTACTCTCACAAACCTTAATGTCAGCGAAGACCAATTAGCTAATAGTTACTGTAAGTCAAATAAATTGTCCAGAATTCCCCACTCCTTTTTCTTTGCACCGACAGACGAATCAGAAATTTGTAATATTATTAAAAACCTAAAAACAACATCTGCTTCTGGTGTCGATGGATTAAGTAACATATTCTTTAAAAGAGCAATAACATCACTTATAAAACCTATCTCATTCTTGTGCAACCTTAGTCTATCGACTAATTGTGTTCCAGACAATATGAAGACGGCAAACGTTTGTCCTATATACAAGAGTGGTGATGAGCTAGATCCAGCTAACTATAGGCCAATTTCTCTGTTGACAGCTCTTTCCAAAATTTTGTAAAAAGTGGTCAACAAAAGACTTCTTGCCTATTTGGAGAAGCATAAACTGCTTGAAACCGTACTGATTGTCTGAGAGCACTCAGACAATCAGTACGGTTTCAGAGCTGCGAGATCGACGGAGGATGCTGTTACAAATGCTGTGGACTATATCACACAAAAGCTAGATGAAGGCAAAGCTTGTATTGGCGTCTTCCTCGACCTCGCTAAAGCCTTTGACACAGTGTCCCGGAAAATACTTATTGAAAAACTTTTGGCTCTAGGCATACGAGGTGGACCTCTGGAATGGTTTCGATCATACCTCAGTGGCAGGAAACAAAGGGTGGTTGTGGGTAGCAGTTGTAGTGGCATCTCCGAGGTGCATTTTGGTGTGCCCCAAGGAAGCGTTCTAGGTCCTACGCTCTTTATTATATATATCAATGACCTGTGCTCGCTTTTGATTCCTTCAGCAAAAATTTTCACCTACGCTGATGACACTGCGATTGCTTTCCACGGCGACTCTTGGCCTGAAGCTAAAGACAGGACTGAAACTGGTTTGCGGATTGTTGCTGATTGGTTAAGTAATAATCTCTTGACCTTAAACATTGCGAAGACCAAAACTATCTGCTTTAGTGTCTCCGAGCGAACGGCTCCTGGTATCTCAGTCACCATCGGACTGCATTCATGCCTGGATGCAGTCCGATGGTGAGTCCAATTGTGTCTGTCCAATAGTCGAAAACACACCTTCTATTAAATACTTAGGTGTCCACTTGGACAGCCACTTGACGTGGTCCGCACATATAGATAGTCTGACTATGAGAGTCAGAAAACTTTTGTATGTGTTTAAACGATTGGCAAAAGTAGCAACAGACAAAATTATCAAAACTATATACTATGCACTTTGTCAATCTATCCTCGGATATTGTATTATATCATGGGGTTCGGCTGCAAAAGTATATCTACTTAAAGCAGAAAGAACACAGCGTGCGTTGTTGAAATGTGCATATAGTCGACCTTACAGATACCCTACTGATCTCTTATATCAAGAGACTCTAGTACTTAGGGTAAGGCAGCTGTACATCCTGTCCGTCGTACCATCTCTTGAACATCTGCATGGTAAATAACATATGTCGAGAACGAGGCATGGAGTGTATAATAGATGATCAAACGAACTTACCTGATGTTCGATCATTAGGTATTATACAAAGTGCCTCGTTCTCGATATATGTTCCCTACCCATCCCACCCTTGGTAAAATTGAGATAACCTACGAGACTCTAAAGGAATGAAGTTTGACAGGAGAACAAAGACAGTATGACACTAATACTTCGTTTAGTTTTGGATCTGAAAGAGTTTAGTTACCAAGCGACGCGAGAAAGCTGCATGGTAAATAACATATATCGAGAACGAGGCACTTCGTATAATAAAGATCGAACATCAGGTAAGTTCGTTTGATCATCTATTAGTGTGCGTAATGTGCGTTACATGTGCATTACAATGACGACCTCCGTGGTCGAGTGGCGTACGCACCGGTTTCAAGGTGTCGCTAGCTCTGAGGTCCCGGGTTCGATCCCCGGACGGGTCAATATAGAAACCAACTTTTCTACATTGTCCCGGGTCTGGGTGTTTGTGGTACCTTCGTTGTTTCTGAATTCCATAACACAAGTGCTTAAGCTACTTACTTTGGGTTCAGAGCAATGTATGTGATGTTGTCCGCATTTATTATTATTTATTTAAATGTAAAAACGCGTCCTTGACTCACCGAGCGCGAGCAAGTTCCCGCCAATTCGTATAGTAAGGTATGAATTTTTACCGGGATGATAACTGTAACAGTGCATTACCGAAAATGGCTACCAAAATATTTACGATAATAAACCTGTAATCGCATTAACCAGATTTTTTTCTGATATATTTAACAGTATTATTACTTTACCGAAATGTAGCCACAGAACTTAATTTGTAATAATGTATTACGTTATTTTTCTAGTAAATAAGAAATGAAAAATTTCCAAAGAATAAAAGTGTTATAAGGAAAATCATTAGAAATTACCGAAGAAAAAAAAATAAAAAAAATTGTATAGGTGAATCCCGACCTATAGATGCCGAAAATGATATAACAGTAAAAAGTCAGTAACAGTATAATACAGGTTTATTCCTTGGGGGCGTCGAAATTTGGAATCCAGCTCGATAATTGTGTGTAAGCGAAGGAAAAAGTCTAAAAATAAAAAAAAGTTAAAAAATAGGGGGGGTCCTCATACAAAATTTAGTTTTTTTTTAATTGTAGCCTTGGAACCGTTACAAGCTGATATTTGAAACTATCCCAATATATGTATTAATATATCTTCTATATAACAGAAATATAAAAATAAATTTAAGTCAAAAAATAAGTGATATCCCTACACAAAAAACTTGTAGTACGCGTTAAACAACCGGCCAACGGTGTGTTTTCGGCGGCGCGCGGCACCATGCAGCGGAAACGCAAGAAATAACATTAAATCTCAATACCTACCTAGTTTTCTTTACAAAAAGTAATGAGACCTCACTACGCCAATCACATGCTCCGGTTAGAACGCATACAGAAGCGTTTTCTTTGGCACCTGGCTTTTAGTGAACGAAAATCAAAGCGATTACCCTCCTACACGGAGGACACGACTAAATCATCACAGAATGCACTCCTTATCCACGCGCAGAGATATCATTGACGCAATTTTTTTAAACAAAGTACTAAGAAATAAGATTGACTGTCCCAATTTATTGTGTCTCATCAGGTTTTGGGTTCCATCGAGATATCCCAGACATCCCATTACACCACTATGCCCACCGTTGAGAAGGTCGGTCCTGGGGTCTAATTCACCAATTCCAAGATTATGCAGGCTTCTTAATAGTTGTAGTGATTTGGTGGACATACACCAGGACAGTGTTGGTCCCCCGGACCCGCGGGAGTGGTGCATCCTGCGGGAGAGGGGTTGCTGGACCCATACCGGGCGCGTCCCTAGGTTGCGGATAAGGGAATGCCGCACAGATATGTGCGGTACCGGTTTACCGGCGCGGACAGCTCCAGCAGCGGGGTCGCTCCTCAGCCTGAGGATGTGACAGCCGTGGCGGGTCTGGCCAGTGTCAACTGCTGGCTAGACATCGCGGCCTGCCGGCGTTTCGGACGTATTCCGAGTAGCGGCGGCGGGCGGTGAGTCTGCCCACATTCTTGTGGGTGGACGGCGGGGTCTGATCTGTCCAGACCGCCGCGTGGTGGTCACCTACTGGCGTCTCGGACTCATTCCGGGTAGCGGCAGCGGGTGTCGTGCTCCCTCATCCGTCCCTCTTGCGAGGAAACGGGTGAGATGAGCGGTCGTGCGAGTTCGGTCTGTGTTTACTGCGGGCCGGATGTCGCAACCTGCCGGCGTCTCGGACGTACTCCGAGTAGCGGCGGCAGGCGTTGGGTCTGCCCACTTCTCCATGTGGTGGGCGGACGGCGGGGGCCTATCTGTCCAGGCCACCGCGTGTTGTTCGACCTGCTGGCGTCTTGGACTTATTCCGAGTAGCGGCAGTGGGTCGCTCTCTCTTAGTGCCCCCATGCGCGCGGGGGACGGTCGAGTGGAGCTGTTGGGCGAGTTCGGTTAGTGTTTTTGCTGGCCGAACATCGCGGCCCGCTGGCGTCCTGGACTCATTCTGGGTAGCGGCAGCGGGCGCAGTGCTTCCTCCTCCTGACCTTCTTTTTGGGGGGGATGGCGGAGGGAGCGGACGTGCGGGTTTGATCGGTGCCTTTTGCTGGTCGAACATCGCGGCCCACAGGCGTCTTGGACGTTATCCAAGTAGCAGTGGTGGGCGGTGAGTCTGCCTACTTTGTGGGTAAGACGGCGGGGTCTGGCTCTGTCCAGATCGCCGCGCGTAGGGCGATCGCTGTCGGTCGCGACCCGCTGGCGTCCTGGATATTCCGGGCAACGGCAACGGGTGGTGCTCTCTCTCCTTTACCTCCTCGTTAGAGGAGGAACGGTTGAGGTGAGCGGTAGTGGCTCGTCGGCGCCTCGGACGTATTCCGAATCGCGGCGACGGCCGTTATGTTTGCCCTCCTTTCTCTCTTTTGAGCGATTGGGGGCGCATTCGCGGGCGGCGGGCCCTATTCGTCGGGCAGGACTCCGGTCACCGCCGGCCAACCCGTACTCCTGTCCTTTTCAGGACGGGACCGGGGGCCGCCTTTCCTTACAGGAAGGGAGCTACGTGGAAGAAAACCACTATAAAAATTACCCTGAAGCCTACGCTTCCGATGCCCGGCTAGGGGCTGCATGGCGGAGGGGTACTCCGTCGTTAGGGCATCAAACAAAAACAAACATGGAACAGACAGATGAGTAGTATATGATTGGGCATTCTGGACCACTTTTCGCTCGGCGAAACAAGTTCGCCATCGCGGTGGTCCAGAATGCCCAATCATAAACGGTCGACTCGATCAATGATATTAACGCTAATGAGAACCTAACAATGAAACTCGGTTTTAGCTATAGATATGCGATGCATTTTTGTCGTCGATCAGATTGGGTTGTATATCGATATTTTCGAACGAAATTAACCATCGCTCGCGACGCGATGGTGGTAAACAACGTAATGCGTCCGTGTAAAGATAAACGATGTCGTGTGTTATTCTACTGATATCGTACAACGTACGTTCTAGTTAGACAGTGACGTAGAATGTATACAACTGTGTAATAATCACAACTTTACCATATTTAATTGCGTCTGTATGAGATGTGTGTGAAATTAAGTATGGGTATGTGTAGTAATAAAAACATCCGTTGAAATAAAACCATATTATTATTCTTTATTTTTCATAAAACATAGGTTTGTCGGGGAACAAAACATCTGCAGAACGTACAAACTCCTGCAGTTTTCGCCACTGAGGAGAGTCTATGTCAGCCTGGAGTTTGATACGTACGATTGCCTTCTTCCACAGCTCCAGCGAGTCGGTGTTGCGCGCGTCGTTAGCTCGGTACACCTTGCAGTCGATGTAGTATTCACCGTCGGTGTGGGCTGTGCGTCGCTCGCACCCGTTACCCACTCGGTACACGAACAGCGACGACAGGCACGCTCGACCAGATGATCCCTCTCCGACTTCCGCGCCTGTTTCGCGGCCCTTATTGATACCGAATATATCGTTATCACTCAAAGATTTTTTACTGAAAAAAAAAAAAAAAAAAAAAAAAAATCAACAACTTTTGTTAATTTACTAATTAAAAACCCAATATTGTTGGATACTGAACTGTGTGGTAAAAAAATGATATTAATAAGGCTTTCCCATAATCTCGAAGAGTATAACGCCTAACACCTGAAAGAATTATCCGTTACGAAATACTTATTGCTGGTCTAATTTGTAGGTACTTACAGTAACAATAACAATCACTACACTCATGAGACAAACATAACGAAACATGTAAAACAATAGATAATATACCTGGGACGGTCCGATTTAGATTTGCGTTTTCCATTGCTTTCTGCAGGCTTACGACCAGTTTTCGTTTTTGTTTCAATGGTTGATGGTTGTTGATAGTATGAACCCTCAGAATCGGACCTAAAACAAGAATGTGATACAAACGTTTAAATAAATTAATAAGTTTGCGGTGGTTCTAAAAGAGTTTCGAATGTTTTATACTTACATTTTTTCCTTGATTTATAAGGAACTTACTCAACTTCAAGACGACAACAGTAGCAGCCACGATGATTTTCTTAAACTGCTGTTGGTGATGACGGTTGTCGACACTGACAGTACTGACTGAATGCAATTTACTGATCGCGGATCACGAGTGCGCGACTGTTACGAACTATTACTTAGTTCCCTTGAATAATTATAATGATCATAATCAAAAACGTAGTGACTTATAAGGCTGGCAATGTCTAATATGAAAAGTTACTTAAATTCTTTAGGTTTTATCGTGTGATGGAACTTTTTTATTTAGTCGTATTATAGACCTTCAAAAAATAAATACTAAGGCAAATTAAAGTAGAATCAATTGCTGATGCATTGAAAACACTTAGGGTTTACACACCGTTTCTTTACAATTTTCATACAACGCTTATGATACAAGCAGCATAATGACAGCCCTATGTAAAAAAGCTGACTACCTAACATTAATAATGTTAGGTTGCAATAGGTGTTTGTAGGCACGTGTACAAATTTCGCAATAATATCGGAAGCGCTGAAAGTTGATATGTAGCATTAGTATTATTACGAAGCGTCGAGCGTTGTGGAATCTTACCGAAATAAAAAAAAATATTTTTTTAGTAAATGTATATGTTACTAGTAAATACGTATCATTACAAGTGTAATATTGAAAAGGTGGACATTGAACAGGTAATTATTATTTTAATAATACAATTTTAATAATATGTTTTGACACTTATTGTTAATGTGTGATTTAAATAACAATATTTTTATTCTTTTTCAGCTACACATGCATCACAATTTACAATTGTATAAAACGATGAGATTGAAGATTTATCTCTAAGGAAAATATTTAGAAGTCCATTATTTTTATCCGATTATTTCTACAAGTGCGTAAGATCAAATAATTCTCAGGTAAATATATATATATATATGCAATTAAGAACCTGTAACTTAAAGTTTTTGTTGAATAATTAATCCAAGTATATATCTTATAAATCTTTGCATCTTATTTTCCAGAATATGGGTGTATACAATACGTTTAAAACTAAAAAAACAACAAATGAGGAACGGGATCTACAACTGATCAAGATTTTTATTTATGTTGATGGTTCTAACGCATTTTCGAAGCTGTAAATCTGTATGAAAGGTATATATGTGTATATACATTATACACAGCATATTATAATTTAATATCACGATTTAATATCGATACTTGTGTCTAAACGCTGAAATAACTACCGATTAATCCTTGGCCATCAATACTGATTTGTACATTCAATAACAATGCCTTACTGCAAAGTGTGTTACGTATCTGTAGATAATCGTCACTGGTCTGGTCATTTACGTAGTAATACACATAAAAACAATAGCGTAGCTCCTTTTAGCAGTAATGTGAAAATAATTAAGTCCTCGTTCAAAGAACGTATTGTAAGTTATAGGATTATTGCTACTGAGGAGTTAGTCCATAAATTTCCAGAGAATTTTCTAATAAAAATCCAAGAACAAGTCAAGGATCTGATAGATCAGTCACTAAAAAAACACACGTCTGTTAAAGTTAACTTCGAACTATTTTTGATTTTTCTTTTGTTTAAAAACGATCACCAAGAAATTAAATCATTTGCTACAAAAAATTTTGTTATTAATTTAAATTACGATTTCGATACAATTTTTAAATCAACAATTTCAATACTTCTCAAAAAAATAGAAGAGTTTCAGGAAAGAGATAGCGGTTGGACCTTTTTAAATAACTCCTATTTTGAAATAAATATTAATAAATATAAGCCTCTCGGTGGATCCAAATTTATTCCTTTACCAAATTTTATAAAAAACTAGCTGTACCCGGCATGCGTTGCAATGCAATTTTTTCTACCTACTACCTACCTACTACCTACCTACTACCTACCTACTACCTACCTACTACCTACCTACTACCTACCTACTACCTACCTACTACCTACCTACTACCTACTACCTACCTACTACCTACCTACTACCTACCTACTACCTACCTACTACCTACCTACTACCTACCTACTACCTACCTACTACCTACCTACTACCTACCTACTACCTACCTACTACCTACCTACTACCTACCTACTACCTACCTACTACCTACCTACTACCTACCTACTACCTACCTACTACCTACCTACTACCTACCTACTACCTACCTACCTACTACCTACCTACCTACTACCTACCTACTACCTACCTACTACCTACCTACCTACTACCTACCTACCTACTACCTACCTACCTACTACCTACCTACCTACTACCTACCTACCTACTACCTACCTACCTACTACCTACCTACCTACTACCTACCTACCTACTACCTACCTACCTACCTACTACCTACCTACCTACCTACCTACTACCTACCTACCTACTACCTACCTACCTACTACCTACCTACCTACCTACCTACTACCTACCTACTACCTACCTACTACCTACCTACTACCTACCTACTACCTACCTACTACCTACCTACCTACTACCTACCTACCTACTACCTACCTACCTACCTACTACCTACCTACCTACTACCTACCTACCTACTACCTACCTACCTACTACCTACCTACCTACTACCTACCTACCTACTACCTACCTACCTACTACCTACCTACCTACTACCTACCTACCTACTACCTACCTACCTACTACCTACCTACCTACTACCTACCTACCTACTACCTACCTACCTACTACCTACCTACCTACTACCTACCTACCTACTACCTACCTACCTACTACCTAATTGTTTTTTTTTTTTTAAATGTACTAAAGTATCCTATGTCCGTCTCCTGGCTCTAAGCTACCTCCCCACCAATTTTCAGCCATATCGGTCCAGCCGTTCTTTAGTTATAAATGGTGTAACTAACACGACTTTCTTTTATATATATAGATAAAAAAGCTTGCTTGAATATTAAGAACAACGACAAGTACTGCTTTCTATGGTGTGTTGTGGCTGCTTTGTATCCCGCAACTCACCATACCGATAGAGTTTCATCATATCCTCGTTTTCAGGATGTTTTAAATGTTAATGATTTGTCATTCCCCATTACATTCACGGACATAGCCAATTTTGAAAAAAATAATCGTAACATAAATATTTATGTATATGGATTGAAAAATAATAAAACCATTATAGGACCATTATATAAAACAATTAATAAAAAATCTAGAAGCATCCACTTATTGTATTTAGAAAATGATACAAATTCTCATTACTGTCTCATTAAGAATTTACCTCGTTTAGTTAGAACTCAAATTTCTAAACATCATGGTAAATTATATTATTGCGAATCTTGTTTATTGTTTTTTTCTACTCTTAGTCAACTTGAAACACATCTGTGTGGAGGGGTTGTCACAATTTTACCAGATAGGGGATCAGTACTAAAGTTTAAAAATTTTCAAAGAAAACAAGACATTCCATTCGTAATTTATGCCGATTTTGAAACACTGTTAATACCGATTTCCGGCAATGATTTTGACACTGCTAATACAACATACACTCAGCGACACGCGCCAGCCGCTTTTGCGTATAACATAGTATCATCTTTCAATGATAATAAACGGTATGTAAGTTATCGCGGTGAGGATTGTGTTACAAAATTTATAGAGTTTCTAACTCGGGATGTAATTGAAATATATAAAATACTAACTAAAAACAATCCTATGATATTTACTGATAAGGATGATGAGGATTTTAAAAATGCAATTAAGTGTCACATATGTGAAAACTTGCTGTGGTCTGACAGAGTTAGAGATCACTGTCACATCACAGGTAATTACCGTGGCGCAGCTCATCGACATTGTAACCTACAACATAAAATACCAAAATTCATACCAATATTTTTTCATAACTTGTCAGGATATGATTGTCATTTATTTGTGAAAAAATTAGGTGAGATTCCTGGTCAAATAAAAATTATACCCAAGACAAAAGAAAAATATATATCATTTTCAAAGTTTATTCCCGTTGCAGATAATGAATATGTGCAATTAAGATTTTTAGATTCTTTTAATTTTTTAGGAACCAGTTTAGACAAACTAGCTAAAACAATGCAGATAGATGATTTTGTTAATCTTCGATCTCATTTTTCGGATAATAAGCATTTTAGTTTGCTGACACGAAAAGGTGTTTATCCCTACGATTATATGACCAATTGGAAATGTTACGAGCAACAGACGCTACCGCTAAAGTGTTACTTTCACAATTCTTTGACAAACGAAGACATCAGCGATGACGATTATAATCATGCAAAAACTGTTTGGAATTGTTTTAATATAAATAATTTAGGAGAATACACTGATCTGTACTTAAAAACAGATGTACTTTTACTAACAGATATTTTTCAAAATTTTAGAAAAACTTGTACACAATATTATAAACTTGACCCTGCATTTTATATAACGACTCCTAGTCTATCTTTCGATGCAATGTTACTTAAAACAGGCGTTCAATTAGAACTCTTAACAGATTTGGCGATTGTTAAAATGATTCAGGATGGTATTAGAGGAGGTTTATGTATGTGCTCGCATCGGTACGCAAGAGCAAATCATAAATATATGCCAGAATATAATGCTGTAAAACCAGATTGTTTCATAGCGTATCTAGATTGTAATAATTAATATGGTTATAGTATGTGTCAGTATTTACCATATTCAAGTTTTAGATTTCTTAATGAAAACGAAATAATTAATTTACGCGTTCAAAATATTAAAGATAATGCAGACTGGGGCTATATATTAGAAGTTGACCTTTTATATCCTGATCATTTACACGATCACCATAATGACTTGCCTTTTTGTCCTGAAAAATGCATTCCTCCAAGTGGTAAAACCAAAAAACTAATAGCAAATTTATATAATAAGTACAATTATGTTATACACTACGTTCATTTAAAAAAGTGTCTGGAGCATGGTTTAATATTACGTAAAATTCACAGAGTTATTACTTTCAAACAAAGTCCCTATTTAAAACAGTACATAGAGTTAAACACTCAATTACGACAGAAGGCAAAAAGTACATTCGAGCAAGACTTTTTTAAATTATTAAACAACAGTGTCTTTGGTAAAACATTGGAAAATACCGAAAAGAGAGTCACCGTACATTTAGTTAATCAATGGAGTGATAAAAGAAATAAAACCAACAAATTAATATCCGCTGAGAGGCTTATAGCTAATCCTTACTTTCATAGTGCAACAATATTAACCGAAAATTTAGTTGCTATACAAATGAAACCAGATCAAATAGTCTTAGATAAACCTATTTACATAGGATTCACAGTTTTAGATCTTTCTAAGTCCCACATGTATAATTTTCATTACAATGTTATAAAACCTTTTTATCATGATCGAGTACGCTTATGTTATACAGATACGGATTCTTTTGTGTATGAAATATATACCAACGATTTTTATTGTGATCTAAAACGCCATTTCTTGCAATACTTCGATAGCAGTAACTATGATAATGAGAACGAATTTGAAATACCTCTAATCAATAAAAAAAATCCGGGTCTTTTTAAAGATGAAATGGGTGGTAAATATATCTCTGATTTTGTAGGGTTGAGGTCAAAGCTCTATTCTTTAAAAACTTCAAATAGAGTTATCAAAAAAGCTAAGGGAATTAAATCATATGTGCTCCGAGATTTAGACATAACAGACTATGAAAGCATTTTATTGGACGGTGGAGTTATTCGAAGAAAAAATATTATGTTTAAATCATTGAAACATGAAATTTTTACACAAAGTGTTAATAAAATTGCATTATCTAGTAACAATGATAAACGAATTATTTTGAAAGACAAAATAGCAACGAAAGCCTGGGGTCACTCATTCATAATTGGGTAATCAATAATGCGTCATATCTTGCAATTATTATATTATTGTTAATTTTTTAAGGTATTGATAAAATTAAGAATTGTCCTATATAAATACCGTACTTAGTTAAGTAAATAATTGTATTAGTGTTAATTAGCATTATATTAGTTAGCTTTAGGTTTTAGAAATAAATAAAGAGTTTTAGTATTGTAATTATTTGTAATAAATGTGTTTGTTATATCAATTTACTTGTTTTATTTGTTTACCAGATAAAAACCCTTTATTAAATTTAAAAATGCGAAAGCAACTTTGTTTGCTACCTATTATTAATATTTGGTATTAGAATGAAAAAAATCGAAAAAAAGAAGCTTGTAGGGAGTCGAACCCGAGACTTTCTGCATTGAAGTCCGTTAGTTTCACCACTGGGCTATCTAAGGTAAATAATCAAGTTTCATGTTAATACGTGTTGCTCAAATGTAATACGAAACTGTAAACCATCACGTTCATTGACCACAGCATCGAGCAAAAATGCATGGTTTACATTTGTAGGTGTTGCAATTAATGCAAGCTACATTCTATTGTTCGATGATTATTAAATTATTTATGTAGTCATTTCTTCACGTGTGTCTGTTTGTTAACGATATTTATATTAATTTTGTTATTTGATAAATATTATTCAGTTTAGATACTACATACGCGCTACATCACATAAACATGACTTCGGTAAGTAAATAATACTAATTAAATTTAATTATTATGAAACATTAATTAAAAATATGTATGATACATTATTTATTGAATCTTGTGATTAGAGATATATATCGCAGTGATTTAAATGATTACTGCGTTGCTTGTACTCTGCTGAATGTTGTGGATTCGATACCACCCGGAACAAGAATTTCAATGGTTTAGAAAATAAATATTTATCTGAGTCAGAGTGTTATTTTAATTGTTGATTAAAATTGGTAAACCTTTTTATTGTATTAAATAACCTATTTATTGTTCTGTTTAATTTTATTTCAGATAGCAGGATCTGACATTGCGTTTAGTCAATATGCTCAGGATCCTTATGAAGAATTTAATGAGATGATTCGATGCGAACGCGAGGCTAGCAGTCAGGTTCCGAAAGAAAAGAAGTCTACGTCTCGACGCAGGGAAAAATCTAAGAAACATAATTCGACTCAATCTTTCGTCATGAGTAAACATCATCGGCGAGGCAGTAAACTAATAAAAATTTCAGTGATCGATTTGTGTAACAATTCTCCAGACAGTGATAGTGACAGTAATAGCGATAATGTTATTATCCAAGCGCAGTACGTGGTTAAAGATGCGGTTGACTTTATTATGGATGAAACAGAGTCGTTAGTTAAGAAAATATCGAAATCGTTAATCGATAGTGATTTTTAGAAGCCTTGTATAAATATTCTGATTTTTAGTGTTTATTGTAGTTGTTAAATTAGAATAAATATTAGGTTAAGTTAGTTTTTAATCTCTAATGTAACTTTGTATTTTTGTATCGTAATGTTATTTGTAAACAGGGGTTTTAAGTATATAAATTCTAAGAGAATAAATGCATGTTTTCTGTATTAAATTTGTTTTATTTTTTTAAAACCGTATTACATACTTATAGCTAACTTACAAACTTATAAAATTAAAACTTTAAAAACTTTTTTATACATAACACATTTCTAAGTGCACAATGTTTTAGATGATGATTACAATTAAAAACAGTTTTTCTATCGCAGTACTTTTTAGCTAACACAGATAGTTTAGGACAATTTTCTTCATGAAGTTCTAATACATTACAGTTCACACACATCTCTTTTATCCACTTCACTTTTTCTGAACCTTTTACATAGATATTCTTATTTTCTAGGTATGGTACGATCATGCGTTCGAATTCTCTATAATCAATATAGCCTTCGCTCCAACGTAGACCCATATTTTTTTCCAACCATTCCACTTGTCTCTTTTCATCTCTTGTTAAGTATGTGAACTGGTATGGTGGTTTAATTAAAAACGTTTGTGTATATTCACGTGTGGCAAAAGCTAACTCCTTTACTATAAAATTATTGTAGAGATCTTTAAATCCTTGTACATCTAATATGATTGTATCGGGATTCATGATATTTTCCTTACAATATTACTCAAAGGTTTATACTCAATTATACAATCGTTTAATATAAGACAGTATGCAGAGGTTTGGTCTGGTATGTCCAATTCACTCTCGATTTCCACTCTCACATCCACCACAGGACCAGTTTTGAGGTTATCTGCTTGTCTAGAACAATCAACTACGAATAGCGGCGCTAGGTCCTTAAATTGTTTCTCACTTAGTAGGGGTTCCGAGCGCCTGCCATAATACGACTGTTGAAATCGAGTGTATTGCTCGTATATTAGTGCAATTTTGTTATTTGCAAAACTAGCGTTTAGGTTTTCATACGGAAAGTAAGTTGAATTGAGATACACTCTTACGTCACGAATATAACAGTGGTCGAACTGGGACATATCAGAACTTGCGTTGTTTTTTCCACAGATATTCTAAACATAGATGACCACAATTTACTGTGTTAAACTTTTGATATCTTGTGTAATTGTAATAAACACTACAATTCTTAAAATATCGCATTAATTCCAGTGGAGGTTTTAAGTCTCCATAACTATCAAAGTATTCACAATAGTTGGATACTTTAACATAAGCTACCCAATGCGTTCCTTCATTTTTAGAATCGTCCAAGTTAACAATACCACATTCAATCTGCTTTGGCTTTCTTGGCAATTGATCCTTCATGTATACTCCTCGAAAGTGTGGGATGTCTCGTGCATGTTCTTGGATGTCGATATTAGTCAGAGGGCGATTAGGTAGCTTCTTTATCAGTTTTTTTGATGTTCTATGAATAATCCTTTACCATTTTTATGCGGTTTAATGTATAAACCCTTACCCAACGCTAAAGCCTCCATAGTCTTATTATGACGTTCTGTTTCTCGCAAATTTCGTTGAGCTGCTTTGTAATCATTAACGGTTTTTGCAATACCCGCTGCACCACCAGCCAAAGTGCCTAAAGCTGATAAGCCAGCAAAAATTGGAATTAAAGGCAAAATACCTCCAGTCTTTGGTATGGGTATGATTCGCGGTACCCGAATTTTCTGAATTTTTGGAAATATCTTTTTTGCTGCAAGCAAAAAAGTAACAGCAAGTAAGCAGCATTAATTAACGCTTTACTGTCTTTGTGTTTAATTCTCTTAATTTTTGATTTTATTTTTGATACAAAATTTTGAAACGTTTTAATTCCGGCACCAGACTTTAGTTTGGCTTTCATAACTTTGCTCACTAGCCATGAGCTAAGTTTTTCACCTTTCCGAGCATCCTTTGATTTAAGTCTTTGTTTTGCCATATTCATTAGTTGTAAATCAGCTTTGTGACGATGTGATAAGTCCGTGTGGTTAGCGTATGCAATGTCGTGGTGCATACAAGCTTCATCCAACTTATTAATACCTCGGTCACCGCGTAATAAACGTTTTTGGAGTTTTGTTCCGGGTCCGCAATAATTATATCCAGGCAAATGAAGCTCGAACGGTAAATTTTCTATTATACTATTAACTAGTCCACCACCTTGCATTGTACAAAGCGCAATGAAAAAATATTAAAAAAAAAAATGATTATATACTTATATAACTCACTCCACTAATGCAGCTTTGTCAATCCAACTATTTTCAGTATTGCTAAGACCCAACCATTTCACATAAAGTTTTGTTCCTTTCTTTTTTAAAACTTTCTCTATCAAATAAACACCAGGATAGTTCGATTTTTGAAGTTCTTGTTCATAAAAGGTTCCTAATATAGCTTGCTTACGTTGATCTTGTATATGATATGTCACTGGTGTTGTATTATTTATCTTCTTTACAGTAAAAAGTTCTGTCGACCAATTAGGAGTATAACCTTTCTCAAAATTGTGTTTGTATCTGCTGATACGGACATAATCACCAATTTTAAACTTAGGTTTACATGGAATCGATACATGTTTATGTGTTTTCAAAATATTTTCTTTTATTACTTGTTCATTAGACTTGTTTACATCGATTGGTTTAAATTGAGTAGTTCGATGTTTTGTGTGGTTATACGATTTCAGTATAACTTCTAATGGTTTACCCAGCCACTTATAGTTTCCATTAAGGCTAAAATATTTGTACAATTTATTTTTTATGGTTTTAATTAGTCGCTCAACAATCGATGCTTTTTTGGTAGAAAACGAGGAGTAATGGTTAATTTTATTTGTTTTCATAAGCCCTTGAAATGTGTTATTATAAAACTCTGTTCCCATATCAGTTTGTAAATTATTAGGTATTCGATGAGTGTTAAGTAATATTCTTTCAAATGCATGAGCGACATCAAGTTTATTTTTTGATTTTAGCGGCTGCGTCCATGCATATTTTGAGAAACAATCGATCACTATTAAAATATAATTATAGCCCTTGTTATATTTTCTTAGGTTTTGCATATCCATCAGATCAGCTTGCCACAAGTCGTCAATACTTTTTAGAACAACGAAACGTCGAAGGAAATTTCTTCGTGCAGTTTTGTGTATTTCATTCACAATTTGCTGTTTTGACATAATTTACAGTTTTTAAGCAATTTATCAACATCTGCTTTAGTATAAAACTTTTCTTCCAAATGATTTAAAACCTCAGGTATCTTTGCTTTTAAAGTAGCTTGAACTGTCTTTTGTGCATCTAACGTGAGCTGAGAACGTAATGCACCAATTAGTTTATTTAATTCATGTATCGTATTAGCACTTAATCGATCTACGTAATCCTTGTTCACGGCATCGTCTCCATCTACGGGAGATCGGATCCCCCTCAGTCTCGATGCTTTCAAATCAAAGTCCCCGCTTTTTGATTTTAACAATGCATTATCATTAAATTCAAATAAATCTGGTAAACGCAATCTCTTGTGAATAAAATGACCGAATTTGTCTACATTCATCTTTAAGGTGTATTGTTTTGAAAGGTTGACAGTAAAATGAAACACAAACGATTTATGTATTTATTATATTACTTTCACGCAATTCCTCTATTATAGATATAATTTCGTTGTTAACCCCTGTGTTACCAGCATCTTGAGATGCAATTAGCAATTTTAGTCGTTCTACCAATTCATTAGGATCATCCCAATATATAAAATCTACATTCTTCTTCCACATTTTTGTTAAAGGTAGTCCTTTCCCTTTGGATTGAATAAAAAGCGGTTTAATAATTTGTAAATATTTTAGACCCTTATTACTTTTTATCGGTTTACTTGGATCATTATCTCGACGATGTGCATTAGTATCCAGTAGCATTGATTTATAATGTTGCATATCACTCTCTGTAACCAAACTCAAATCTATATTCTTTTTCAGTAGCAACTGTTTTAATCCAGGCGTAGTTCGATACTTGCGATCTGCTACTATGATGTATTCGTCATTGACAATTATATGAGAAGAACCCAACATCAACTTTCCACGATCGTATCTGACACCAAATGGAATATCTGCTAACGCTTCTGGGGAAACTGACCAGGATGTTGTGTTGCAATCTTGTTTTTTTTCACCTAGTGATTTATAAGAAGAGTCACTGTCGACCTCAGAATCATAATCGTCTGTATCGTTGCTTTCTTTGTCACTGAAAACTTCTTTCTGCAAAGTTTTATCTATAAAGGGAAGTTCAATTTCTTCATCTTCGATATTTTGTGGAGCAGATTGTTTACTAATATTAGCAATTAAGTTTAAGGGTTCTGTTACAGGCTTGAAAACTGATTCCAGCGCCTCTTTATTATTTATTTCAATATCCTTCATTTTTCGTACTTTTTTCTTCACGGCTTCTGTCGCTTCAACGATTTGTCTTTTCAAAGATTTTTCCATATTGATGAAATAGATAGTGATTGATTAAGTATCCTAAGTAGAATAATTAGAAAAGATAGGGTAACGGATTTAAATAACAATGATTTAATCAAAAACTACAAAGGTGTCAAATTTATTTCTATAACAACCTTTATTTTTAGAGCAATCCTTATTAATCACGACAAAACTGAAGGGATCGTTCCATATTTTTGAACACATTTCACGAAATTCAATCCATGACATATCGTATCGTATCATAGAACGTATCATAAGTGTTGACATGTTCTTCGTAAATATGCTTCAAATTAATTTCATCTTGCTTAAAAAGTATGATTAAGTTCGCGTTGTCTCTTATTAATTGTTTGGGAATTTTACTATACGTTTGATTTAAATAAAAACAATCGATGTATTTGTGTCTTCCCATTGCAAAGTAATCACGCATATTGTTTTGATTCTCACATGCGACATCATCAAATATAATCACAGAGTCGGGTTTTGCGTCCTGAACTCTTAATATTTCTTCATTTTCCTGATATTTCCGAAACGAAATACCCGGTACTCGTTGCAAAACTTTTTCTAAAAATATGTACTTGGGTTGGTACAGGGTTTTTGAATAAATATAAACATTTCGAAATCTTAAACCATTTTCGTGTATAAGAAGACTAATGAGTAAATTTGTTTTTCCGCAATTTGACGGTCCGCAAATTATACAGCGTACTGAATTAGGTAATAATTCACTATGACGAAAATCAGTTTTACTAAATTCATCACATATTATGTTAACATTCAACGATTGTGGTTGTTTTACAAATTTCATGATAATTGTGTGAAACAGTTCGATTAACAATGACGAATATTATTTTAGATTAATATTTATAAACCATACCACTACCACTGTATATTTTGCGTAACTAACATTAACCGAGTTAACCGTTTATGATTGGGTATTCTGGACCACCGCGATGGCGAACTTGTTTCGCCGAGCGAAAAGTGGTCCAGAATGCCCAATCATATACTACTCAGATGAGCAACAAACTCAGCAAGCGGGTAGGGAGGCCTCAGGTCGACCAGAATCCCGTGGCTCTTCGGAGTTCAGGCGCATGTATTTGCTGGCGCCAACATCTGCCTCGGCGAGTGGGGAAACCCACGAGCCGTCATTGGGGGGGGAGGGGAGGGTGACTCGGTCTGCGAGCAGGCTGAGTCACGCCGAGAGTGCGGAGTGCATGGCGAGAGAGCCTCGAGTGGTGCTCGAGAGGCTCGCCATGGACGCTCAGGCGACGACCACCGGTCGCCCTGAGGAGGAGATGGAGATGGAGTTTGAGGTGCCGGCGCCTTGCCGGTCCCGAGATAGCTCTGTCTCCGGGAAGCTCGGCCGGAAGCGTCCACGACGTGGTTCGGTCGAAGAGGACGACGTGGGTAGCCGCGCCGCTTCGGGCTGCGAGAGCGATGCCTCATTAGCATCGTCGACGCAGTCCCGCGGTCGTGTGACCCACGGTCGTTACGTGGGGCTCAGCCGACAGCGCGAGCTGTACAGGGCGCTCGCCGCTGAAGCGGCGCAGACACCTGACGCCCGTGCGTCGGCAGAGAAGGAGGAGGAGGAGAGACAGAGGAGGGAGGCTCGGGCGGCTGTCCGGGACCTCATTAGTTTCGGCTCGCAGCCGACCGACCCCTCCTCTGTCAAAGAACGCATCGACAAAGGTCTCCTGTCGATATTGGAGGTAGCGCGCACCTCCAAAAATATCAAGGGGACCTACATAAAGCGTCTTAAGGATGCGGTGGAGCTTGTCCAGGATGGCGTTCGCTCCCTGACGAGCTCCACTTGCATGGAGAGGTTGCTCGCCGACAATGCTCGGCTGAGCAAAGAGGTTGAAGACCTCAGGGGCCAGATGCTCGTGGTGCGCGAGCAGGCCCCTGCAGCGTTCGACATGGCCGAGTTCCAGCGGTCCATCATGTTGTCGGTCGGGACAATGATGGACGCCAAGCTGGCCGGGGTCAAGGAGCTGCTTCCGCCGGAGCGGGTTTTACGCCCGCCCCTGGCGGCGGACAGGCGAAGCTGCGCGGAGGTTGTGGGCAGAGGGCCCAAACCAGCCGCCAAGCAGCCCGCCAAGCCCGCACCCAAGCAGCCTCTAAAAGCGGCTAAGAAGCCGAAGTCGGCACCAAAGCCGACTCCCAGAACGGCTCCGAGGCCAGCTCCCGGCCCGGCACCGAGGCCGACTCCCGGCCCGGCACCGAAGCAGCCTCCAAAAGCGGCGACTCCCAAACCGGCACCGAGGCCGACTCCCGGCCCGGCTCCGAAGCAGCGACCTGGACCGGCCCCCAAGCCGGCTCCCAGGGCGGCTGCAAGGGTTGCCACCGCCAAGCCTGCTTCCAAACCGGCTTCAAGACCGGCGCCTAAACCTGCTGCACCAGAGCAGAGTGCGGGCGTTGATGAAGCCGGAGGCTGGACCGAGGTCTCCCGGCGGAAAAGGGTAAGGAACAGGGTCAGGACAGAGGCCCCCAAACCCAAACCCGCCAGGAAGACATCGTCCAGGCAGCAGAGCGGCAAACAACGCTGGAAGATGGCCCAGAGACAGCGGCGTGCGGCTCAGACGCCCGCCGTTGTCCTGACGATTGAGCCCGAGGCTGCCAGCCAAGGGCTCACGTACGCGCAGGTCCTTGATAAGGCGCGGCGGCATATCAATGTCGCCGAGCTGGGGATCGACATGACAGTCGATCCCATCAAGATTAAAAGGTCCCAGACGGGAGCTCGAGTTCTCGAGCTCCCCAGGAACCTGAGCCGGGAGGGGGCGGACCTTATGGCCGAGCGGCTGAAGGCCATCTACGAGGATGGCACAGTGAGGGTCCACAGACCTTGCAAGTGCGCGGAGCTCCGGGTGACAGACCTGGATGACTCCGTCACTAAGGAGGACCTCACTGCAGCCGTCATGGCGTAGGGCCAGTGTCCTCCCGGCACGGTGACGGTCGGCGAGCTTAGGCTGGGCCCCGGGGGCATGTTCACCGCCCTGGTGAAGTGCCCGCTGGTCGCGGCCCCTAGGCTCGTCACGACGAGGTCCAAGAAGTTCTTGGTCGGATGGAGCTCCGCTCGAGTGGTGCAACTCGCAGCACGGCCCATGAAGTGTTTCCGATGCCTGGAGATCGGACACACTAGGCCCGTGTGCACCGGCGAGACGGACCGCAGCGGGCTGTGTTACAGGTGTGCACAGCCCGGCCATAAGGCGGCATCCTGCGGTGAGCCCGCCAAATGCCCCATCTGCGTGCAGAGGGGGCGCAAGGCGGACCACCAGATGGGCAGCCGGGGATGTGCTCCCCCGGCCCCGACCAGGAACAAGAGGGCCTCAGTACGGCCCACAAATGACGCGGCGAGGGCGCAGGTTGCGCCCCGCACGGAGGAGATGATGGAGACTTAATGGACCAAGTCCGTCCACATTTCTTCCTCCAGGGGAACATCAACCACTGCGCCGGTGCCCAGGATCTCCTCCTACAGGCACTGGCGGAGTGGGAGATTGACGTTGCGGTGGTGGCGGAGCCCTATTTTGTCCCCCCCCGGCCCAACTGGGCGGGGGACCTTGACGGGTCCGTCGCTGTCGTCGCCGCAACAGGCACGCGTTCCCAGCCCCTACACACTATCCGTAGGGGCTCTGGATATGTCGCTGGGTCATGGGGGTCGTACGCCGTTATCGGCTCGTACTTTTCACCGAACAGGGGTCTCTCCGAGTTTAAGTCATTTATGGCCGAGCTGGAGGCCCTTGTTCGTGTGCTGGCACCTCGCCCGGTCATCCTGCTAGGGGACCTCAATGCCAAGAGCACGGCTTGGGGGGAACCGGCAACAGACCGGCGCGGGGAACTCTTGGAGGAGTGGGCCCAACCCACCGGGCGCGGTGTTCCGCAGGGGTCAGTCTTAGGACCTCTCTTGTGGAACATCGGGTACGATTGGGTGCTTCGCGGTGCCCTCCTCTGTCAGACGGAGGTCGTCTGTTATGCAGACACCCTGGTGTTGGTCAGAGGGACCACCCAGGAGGAGTGCATCCGGCGTGCTACCTGCGGCGTACAGCTCGTCGTAGGTCGCGTCCGGATGCTTGGATTGGACGTCGCTCTGGGGAAGACCGAAGCACTTTTGCTTCATGGCCCCCGGAGTAGACCTACGGATTCGTGCCTGGCGGTGGAGGACGCGAGGATCCCACTGTCGGGTACGATGAAGTATCTCGGCTTGGTTCTCGACGGGCGGTTGAGCTTCCGGGAGCATTTTCAGCGGTTGGCGCCGAGGCTTCGGTCCGCCGCTGCGGCCCTCGGAAGGCTCCTGCCAAATGTCGGGGGCCCCGACGTTGGGTGTCGCCGTCTCTATGCCTCGGTCATTCGATCGATGGCTCTGTAAGGCGCACCCATTTGGAGTGACCGACTGACGGCCGATAACCGGGCGGTCCTACTTGGTTCGCAGCGTGCTGTTGCCAACAGGATCGTCCGGGCCTACCGGACCGTCGGTCATGAAGCCGCGTGTGTCTTGGCTGGGACACCGCCTTGGGATCTAGACGCGAAGGTGCTAACGGACCTTTACACCCGTTGCACCGAGCTCCGGTCCCGGGGTACCGACCCCATGCCGAGGCAACGCGAGCTCTGGCGACGACAGGCCCGTCTCGTCACCATGCGGAATTGGGAGCTTCGGCTCGCGAGACCGTCGGCGGGACGGGTCACAGTTGAAGCGATCCGCCCACATCTCCAACCGTGGGTGGAGAGGCGGTACGGTTTATTGACCTACCGCCTCACGCAGTTACTGACCGGGCACGGGGCCTTTGGCCATTACCTGTGCCGGGTCGCCAGGAGAGAGGGGACCACGGCTTGCCACCAGTGCGGTGCCAGTGATGACACCGCGCTGCACACCCTGGCCGTGTGTCCCACCTTCGCCGAGCCCCGCGCCGTTCTCCAGGCGGCGCTGGGAGGCGTGGACGTCTCCGCGTTGTCGGCTGTTGTCGCATCCGCGGTCAGCAGTCGCGCAGCGTGGGACGCGTTGTCCTCCTTCTGTGAGACTGTCATGTCCCAGAAGGAGGCGGCGGAGCGCGCTCGGGAGGACGACCCCGACGCGCCCCAGATACGCCGACGTCGAGTGGGGCGGCGCAGAGCCGCGCATGAGCGCGATCTCCCGCCCTAACTAGGGCCCTGGGCGACAGGCACGGGGGTGCATGTCGTCCGACTATAGGACCCACGACGGGGAGCCACATTTCGTAGCATCGGGTGTGGTTCCAATACGAGGCGGGGAGGCCTTTTACACTTCGGTCTCCAATCACGAAAGTGAGCCATCGGCTTATTGGCCGATGGATCCCCGCGGTTGGCGCGTGATGAATTGCAACGCATTGCCACGCGCCAACACGAAACGCGGATGACGGTGCACGGCGGTTCAGGTTTAGTCAGTAAGAGTCTGACACTACCCATCCGCTCCCCCGAGTGGGTGGGTGTCCATGAGGATTCCCCCGCCTTATCAAAAAAAAAAAAAAAAAGGACAGTGTTGGTCCCCGGACCCGCGGGAGTGGTGCATCCTGCGGGAGAGGGGTTGCTGGACCCCTACCGGGCGCGTCCCTAGGTTGCGGATAAGGGAATGCCGCACAGATATGTGCGGTACCGGTTTACCGGCGCGGACAGCTCCAGCAGCGGGGTCGCTCCTCATTCTGAGGATGTGACAGCCGTGGCGGGTCTGGCCAGTGTCAACTGCTGGCTAGACATCGCGGCCTGCCGGCGTCTCGGACGTATTCCGAGTAGCGGCGGCGGGCGGTGAGTCTGCCCACATTCTTGTGGGTGGACGGCGGGGTCTGATCTGTCCAGACCGCCGCGTGGTGGTCACCTGCCTGTCTCGGACTCATTCCGGGTAGCGGCAGCGGGTGTCGTGCTCCCTCATCCGTCCCTCTTGCGAGGAAACGGGTGAGATGAGCGGTCGTGCGAGTTCGGTCTGTGTTTACTGCGGGCCGGATGTCGCAACCTGCCGGCGTCTCGGACGTACTCCGAGTAGCGGAGCCGTCATTGGGAGGGGAGGGGAGGGTGACTCGGTCTGCGAGTAGGCTGAGTCACGCGGAGTGCATGGCGAGAGAGCCTCGAGTGATGCTCGAGAGGCTCGCCATGGACGATCAGGCGACGACCATCGGTCGCCCTGAGGAGGAGGAAATGGAGTTTGAGGTGCCGGCGCCTTGCCGGTCCCGAGACAACTCTGTTTCCGGGAAGCCCGGCCGGAAGCGTCCACGACGTGGTTCGGTTGAGGAGGACGACGTGGGTAGCCGCGCCGCTTCGGGCTGCGAGAGCGATGCCTCATTAGCATCGTCGACGCGGTCCCGCGGTCGTGTGACCCACGGTCGTTACGTGGGGCTCAGCCTGTACAGCGCTAGCTGTACAGAGCGCTCGCCGCTAAAGCGGCGCAGACACCTGACGCTCGTGCGTCGGTAGAGAAGGAAGAGGAGGAGAGACAGAGGAGGGAGGCTCGGGCGGCTGTCCGGGACCTCATTAGTTCCGGCTCACAGCCGACCGACCCCTCCTCTGTCAAAGAACGCATTGACAGTGGTCTCCTGTCGATATTGGAGGTAGCGCGCACCTCCAAAAATCTCAAGGGGACCTACATCAAGCGTCTTAAGGATGCGGTGGAGCTTGTCCAGGATGGCGTTCGCTCCCTGACAAGCTCCACCTGCGTGGAAAGGTTGCTCGCCGATAATGCTCGGCTGAGCAGAGAGGTCGAAGACCTCAGGGGCCAGATGCTCGTGGTGCGCGAGCAGGCCCCTGCAGCGTTCGACATGGCCGAGTTCCAGCGGTCCATCATGTTGTCGGTCGGGACAATGATGGACGCCAAGCTGGCCGGGGTCAAGGAGCTGCTTCCGCCGGAGCGGGTTTGACGCCCGCCCCTGGCGGCGGACAGGCGAAGCTGTGCGGAGGTTGTGGGCAGAGGGCCCAAACCAGCCGCGAAGCAGCCCGCCAAGCCCGCACCCAAGCAGCCTCCAAAAGCGGCTGTGAAGCCGAAGTCGGCACCAAAGCCGACTCCCAGACCGGCACCGGGGCCGACTCCCGGCCCGGCACCGAGGCCGACTCCCGGATCGGCATCGAGGCTGACTCCCAGCCCGGCACCAAAGCAGCGACCTGGACCGGCCCCCAAGCCGGCTCCCAGGGCGGCTGCAAAGGCTGCCGCTGCCAAGCCTGCTCCGAAACCGGCTTCAAGACCGGCGCCCAAACCTGCTGCACTAGAGCAGAGTGCGGGGGTTGATGAGGCCGGGGGCTGGACCGAGGTCTCTCGGCGGAAAAGGGTTCATCCATAAAGTACGTCACACGTAAAGGGGGGGGAGGGGGTCGACAAAGTGTGACATGGTGTGACAAGGGGTGGGAGGGGTCCTAAGTTTCGTGACATCACATTTCAAAATCTAGAGGTACTAATCGCGTAATTTGAAATATTAATTAAACTAAAAAATATGTCCAACTCTATCTTTAGGGCAATACGGTTTAAATTGTTTTGTTGACAAGTTCATAGCCGCTTCTGACACGTGCCGATCGCCGACGAGCCCTTTGACTAATGCCGCCAAACGCACCGCACCTCGCGTAGGTAATGTTTTTGTTTCTATATTTTCATTCGACAATTTGCTTTCGCTGAGTGAACGACGTCGTTTTTTTAGTTGTGCTATTTTGTGGATATAAACATAGTTTAATAAATCAAGTTCAAAATGAACAAAAAGATAGATTTAGGTAATCTTTACCGTAGATTATACGAAACATACAGTGCGACTTACGCTGATAAAAAAAAACAGCATATACAGGAAGAAGTTAATACCTTATGGAAAATTTTGAAAAGTAGTGACAATATCGAAGGTGATTTGGAATTGAAAATCAAAGAGCTGCAGATACAAATGACGAAAAAAAAGCGACACTAATGAATTTTTTTTCGAAAATTCCTTCGGCGTCAACATCACGAATAAAACTAGAGCGGGAAAAGGAGGGAAAAGTACAAGTAAGTTATTACGAATTTAATTACAATCCTTAATTATCGCGCTCAGGAGTCAAAGATGGACGCGGACTTGAATCGCATCGCACGCGCCGCATTAGGTACTAATAATTATTTAAGACTAGCTTTCCGCTCGTAGTTTTGCCCGCGTGTACTACGATTATGTGTACCTACGGTTTCATAGGACTTCATACAAGTAATTCTAATATGGTGCGGTTCAAGACCGCGGTATAAAAAGTAACGATATAATAATATTAATTGGAATTTTATTACAATATAACATATAATTTGCAGGGAAATACTAACGAAGGTCAGACACCACTACCAGAAGACACTGATATGGTTAATATACCGTCAAGTGAAAGTCAGCTTCAAACAATACCTAAACCAACGCCTAGTCAGAGTGCTTCACGGAATAAAATTGTAGTTTTTGAATCTGAACTCAATAGCTTGTTGTTAGCACGCGATGCTGGTATTGCCTCAAATGAAGCAATAAAAAAAATCTCAACTTTAAAGAAAAATATTCAGCAGGAAAAAAATATATTAAAGCGAAAGATTAGCGCAGCAGAAAGACAGAAAAAAAGTCGTGATTTTAAAAAACGAAAAATTGTAGAACTTTGCGAAAAAAATACCGATTAAGCCGCAGCATTAAAACTTCGAGATACTCTTGGTCGGCCTAGAATAGAAGAAACACAATCCGGTTTACTTGGAGTCATAAAGGACCTTGCAGTTTTTGGTGGCGCAGCTGATGATCGACGTCGCACTGAAGCTATAAGGTGCTGTAAAACATTAGACGACTTACAAGCCGAACTTTGTAAACTGGGATATACTATCAGTCGATCAGGGTTATACTTGAGACTTCTGCCCAGACGAGTCAATACAGAGGAAGGAAAAAGACATGTCGTAACTGTTCCTGTCAAACTATGCAAACCCGACTCTACGCTACATACGAAACATCAAGATGGTCCATTTTGTACTGCGACGATAAGAAACCTTGAATCGTTAGCTTCAATTTTGGGCCCTGAACAAGTTTTCTTTTTATCGATGGATGACAAAGCACGCGTGCATTAGGTATTACAGCAGCAAACGCTCAAGCACCAATATTAATGCACCTTGATTATCGTGTAAAATTACCGGATCATGATTTCGTGGTTGCGGAAAAACATAAACTTATTCCCTCTGTTTATGCAGGTATTGTAGTAAAGAAAGATGGTGAAGGAAAACCTGAAGCTGTGACACATTCCGGGCCTACATATGTAGCAATTCGCAGTGGAAAGCATTCGTCCTCTAATGCAGAGACTCATGCCACAGATATACACAAACTTACTGAAATATCGGCCTTCGAGAACTTCATGAAAACTCGAGAAGGTTTTGTAAAACCCGTATTTATTTTTACTTGCGATGGTGGTCCCGACGAAAATCCAAGATACGAGCGAGTTATAATTTCAGCTATACAACATTTTAAAGATTTTGATTTGGATGCTGTTTACATTGCCACTAATGCCCCAGGAAGAAGTGCTTTTAACAGAGTAGAACGACGAATGGCACCTCTTAGTCGTGAACTTACTGGTGTTGTATTAAAACACGATAATTTCGGTTCACATCTCGATTCCAGTAATAAAACTACTGACCTGGACTTGGAAAAACGAAACTTTGAGAGTGCAGGCACAGTACTGAGTAATATTTGGAGCCAATTGGTCATTGATGGATATCCTGTGATTGCCAAATATATTATGCCTACAGAAACTAGACTGGATGTTGAACAGGCTAAGGCATTGAAACGTGATGCGATTTGGTACGCAAATCATGTCCGGGAATCACAATATTTACTGCAAATAGTAAAATGTGAAGTGGTTTCGTGCTGTGGTGTGCAACGATCTAGCCTTCGGCGACTACTACGAGAGGGTTTTTTGCCACCACCTGTTTTAATTAAACAGACGTCAAGCGGGTATATAACAACAGAAAAGGATGATATCGAAGGTAAATTCGCTCCACTATTACTTCAATTATCTTTAAAACTGAGCGCGTCATCACATTTAAAGCAAGTACCGTATGATAGTTACTGCCCTAGTGTTGAGGGATACTTGTTTAAGCGATCTTGCGGCTTCTGTGGTCTATATTTTGCATCATGTAAAGCCACTAACCAACACAAACAACTTCATAAGATTAAGCAAGATGAAGTTCCCATTGCAAAGATACGCCCTCAAAGAATAGCAGCTAGACGTGCCAGAGAAATTCTTTGTTTGGATATTAATGATGATGCCTTATGGTTGGATGAAAAAGATGTTGACACCACAAATGTTCCTGACGTGAAAAACGAAGTGAACTGTGAAGTGACTGCCATGCCAGTTATAAATAATTTAAAGGACTGGGTTCAAAGTCCATGGACTGAAGATGATTGAGTTTCTTTTTCTTTATATTCATTAGTTTATTTTTTTGTTATTGTTTCAAATATTTGATATTATGTTGATTTCATAAAAAAAGTACTTAATTTAAATGGAAATAAAACTAATTTCGGAACTGCTGTTTTAATTTAATAATTTTTCGATGTTAAATTGCAAAACATGTGACGTCACAATAGGGAGGGGGGGGTCTCAGAAATGTGACCACCTGTGACAAGGACGGGGGGGGGGGGGCTCAAAAACTCATGAAATTAGTGTGACGTACTTTATGGATGAACCCAAAGGGTGAGGAACAGGGTCAGGACAGAGACCCCCAAACCCAGGCCCGCCAAAAAGACACAGTCCAGGCAGCAGAGCGGCAAGCAACGGAGGAAGATGGCCCAAAGACAGCGGCGTGCGGCTCAGACGCCCGCCGTTGTCCTGACAATTGAGCCCGAGGCTGCCAGCCAAGGCCTCACGTACGCCCAGGTCCTGGACAAGGCGCGGCGACATATCAATGTCGCCGAGCTGGGGATCGACATGGCAGTCGATACCATCAGGATCAAAAGGTCCCAGACGGGAGCTCGAGTTCTCGAGCTTCCCAGGAACCTGAGCCGGGAGGGGGCGGACCTGATGGCCGAGCGGCTGAAGGCCATCTACGAGGATGGCACAGTGAGGGTCTACAGACCGCTCAAGTGCGCGGAGCTCCGGGTGACAGACCTGGATGACTCCGTCACTAAGGAGGACCTCACTGCAGCCGTCATGGCGAAGGGCCAGTGTCCTCCTGGCACGGTGACGGTCGGCGAGCTTAGGCTGGGCCCCGGGGGCATGTTCACCGCCCTGGTGAAGTGCCCGCTGGTCGCTGCCCCTAAGCTCGTCACGACGAGGGCCAAAAAGTTCTTGGTCGGATGGAGCTTCGCTCGAGTGGTGCAACTCGCAGCACGGCCCATGAAGTGTTTCCGATGCCTGGAGATCGGACACACTAGGCCCGTGTGCACCGGCGAGACGGACCGCAGCGGGCTGTGTTACAGGTGTGCACAGCCCGGCCACAAGGCGGCATCCTGCAGTGAGCCCGCCAAATGCCCCATCTGCGTGCAGAGGGGGCGCAAGGCGGACCACCAGATGGGCAGCCGGGGATGTGCTCCCCCGGGCCCGACCAGGAACAAGAGGGCCTCAGTACGGCCCACAAATGACGCGGCGAGGGTGCAGGTCGCGCCCCGCACGGAGGAGATGATGGAGTCGTAATGGACCAAGTCCGTCCACATCTCTTCCTCCAGGGGAACATCAACCA
The DNA here is from genome assembly GCA_905475315.1 of Autographa pulchrina. Taxonomy (NCBI): domain Eukaryota; kingdom Metazoa; phylum Arthropoda; class Insecta; order Lepidoptera; family Noctuidae; genus Autographa; species Autographa pulchrina. The sequence goes on along the minus strand of FR997761.1, from coordinate 28,868,345 downwards.
CTGCGCCGGTGCCCAGGATCTCCTCCTACAGGCACTGGCGGAGTGGGAGATTGACGTTGCGGTGGTGGCGGAGCCCTAATTTGTTCCTCCCCGGCCCGACTGGGCGAGGGACCTTGAAGGGTCCGTCGCTGTCGTCGCCGCAACAGGCACGCGTTCCCAGCCCCTACACACTATCCGTAGGGGCTCCGGATATGTCGCTGCGTCATGGGGGTCGTACGCCGTCATCGGCACGTACTTCTCACCGAACAGGGGTCACTCCGAGTTTGAGTCATTTATAGCCGAACTGGAGGCCCTTGTTCGAGTGCTGACACCTCGCCCGGTCATTCTGCTGGGGGACCTCAATGCCAAGAGCACGGCTTGGGGGGAACCGGCAACAGACCGACGCGGAGAACTACTGGAGGAGTGGGCCCTGGGGTTGGACTTTGTCCTACTGAACCGGGGTCACACCCAGACTTGCGTCCGGCATAATGGCGGGTCCATTGTGGACCTGTCGTTTTGCTCTCAGGCCATTGCCGGGCGCATAAACGACTGGCGTGTCGTGGTAGGGATGGAGACGCTGTCTGATCACAGGTACATTCGGTTCAGCGTCTCTCCCTCCGGGGGGCCCAGGGTTCGGCCGACCCCGAACTCAGGCCCTCCACGATGGGCCCTAAAACGTATGGACAGGGAACTGCTGATCGAGGCGGCCATCATCAGTGACTGGTGCGCACCACCGTTGGGTCTCTCGATTGACGACGAGGCGGAGCTGTTCCGCAGAACGCTTACGTCGGTTTGCGACGCAGCGATGCCTCGCGTCCGGAGAAGACCCAACAGACGGGCAGTCTACTGGTGGTCGCCAGAGATCGCAGTGCTTAGGGAGGCGTGTGTTGAGGCGCAACGCCGGTACACACGCCATCGCTCTAGGCACAGGGACGAGGCCGCGGAGGCCCCTCTTTACAGGGCCTACCGCACGGCCAGATCGAATCTCCGCCTGGCCATTCTGCAGGCGAAGGCCGCAGCAAGGCAGAAGATGTACGAGGAGCTGAACCGGGATCCGTGGGGTCGCCCGTACCTGGCGGCGCGGAATAAACTTCGCGTCGCAGTGCCCCCGATTACGGAGTCCATGGAGCCTCAGCTCCTCCGGAACATCGTTTCGTCCCTGTTCCTATCTCACCGGACTGACTTTATCCCTCCAGCTATGGGTACCGCGTTTTCGCGGGAACAGCTGGAGGAGATAACCGAAGGAGAGTTCGAGGCGTGTACCCAACGCCTCCGAACGAAGACGACTGCTCCTGGACCTGACGGGGTACCGGCTCGGGCTGTTGCCTTGGCTGTGGGTCCCCTGAAGGACCGGCTGCGGGGTCTCTTCAACGCCTGTTTAGTGGCGGGGAGATTCCCCAAAGTCTGGAAGACGGGGCAGCTCGTCCTCCTTCGCAAGGAGGGACGCCCGGCTGACTCGCCTTCGGGCTACCGGCCTATCGTCCTGCTGGACGAGGCTGGCAAGCTCTTTGAGCGCGTCATCGCCGCCCGCATCTTTCGGCATCTGACGGGCACGGGACCCGACTTGTCGGCCTCCCAGTTCGGCTTCAGGGCGGGCCGGTCTACACTGGACGCCCTGAGCCACGTCAAGAAGTTCGCCACGGAGGCTGCGGCGCGGGGAGGAATGGCGCTAGCGGTGTCGCTCGACATCGCGAACGCCTTCAACTCGCTGCCGCACCAGTGCATAGAGTCGGCGCTTCGTTATCACGGGGCGCCCCTCTACCTCCAGCACATCGTGGCGGACTACCTGAGCGACAGACATGTCGCCTACACGGGAGTGATGGGCCCGCAGCTGCAACCCACCGGGCGCGGTGTTCCGCAGGGGTCAGTCTTAGGACCTCTCTTGTGGAACATCGGGTACGATTGGGTGCTTCGCGGCGCCCTCCTCAGTCAGACGGAGGTCGTCTCCTATGCAGACGACACCCTGGTGTTGGTCCGGGGGACCACCCAGGAGGAGTGCATCCGGCGTGCTACCTGCGGAGTACAGCTCGTCGTAGGTCGCATCCGGATGCTTGGATTGGACGTCGCTCTGGGGAAGACCGAAGCACTATTGCTAAACGGCCCCCGGAGCAGACGTACGGATTTGTGCCTGACGGTGGAGGACGCGAGGATCCCACTGTCGGGTGCAATGAAGTACCTCGGCCTGGTTTTCGACGGGCGGTTGAGCTTCCGGGAGCACTTTCATTATTACTTACAATCTCAGAAACAAAAACAAACTACAATTGATTAAACCACGCACTAATTACGGCAAGAAAACAATATTATTTGAAGAAGCACAGATGTACAATAATTTACCTAAAGACTTAAAAAAATGCAATAACATGAATGCATTTAAAAATAAACTAAAGGCACACGTGTATTCATTACGGGAGGAATAGCGATGTTCACGCGGCTACTTACAACCGGTTTTATTAACACGTCTTATCTACAAGCAATTGAAGCAAGTGCAGAGGCAAATTGTATTATATTTATATTATATCTGTATCTCATTATAAGTGAACTGTAAAGTTTTTATGAGAAATAAAGTGCTTTAAGCACACTTTCAGCGGTTGGCGCCGAGGCTTCGGTCCGCCGCTGCGGCCCTCGGAAGGCTCCTGCCAAATGTCGGGGGCCCCGACGTTGGGTGTCGCCGTCTTTATGCCTCGGTCATTAGATCGATGGCTCTGTACGGCGCACCCATTTGGAGTGACTGACTGAGACCCCCCCCTCCCTATTGTGACGTCACATGTTTTGCAATTTAACATCGAAAAATTATTAAATTAAAACAGCAGTTCCGAAATTAGTTTTATTTCCATTTAAATTAAGTACTTTTTTTATGAAATCAACATAATATCAAATATTTGAAACAATAACAAAAAAATAAACTAATGAATATAAAGAAAAAGAAACTCAATCATCTTCAGTCCATGGACTTTGAACCCAGTCCTTTAAATTATTTATAACTGGCATGGCAGTCACTTCACAGTTCACTTCGTTTTTCACGTCAGGAACATTAATTGTGGTGTCAACATCTTTTTCATCCAACCATAAGGCATCATCATTAATATCCAAACAAAGAATTTCTCTGGCACGTCTAGCTGCTATTCTTTGAGGGCGTATCTTTGCAATGGGAACTTCATCTTGCTTAATCTTATGAAGTTGTTTGTGTTGGTTAGTGGCTTTACATGATGCAAAATATAGACCACAGAAGCCGCAAGATCGCTTACACAAGTATCCCTCAACACTAGGGCAGTAACTATCATACGGTACTTGCTTTAAATGTGATGACGCGCTCAGTTTTAAAGATAATTGAAGTAATAGTGGAGCAAATTTACCTTCGATATCATCCTTTTCTGTTGTTATATACCCGCTTGACGTCTGTTTAATTAAAACAGGTGGTGGCAAAAAACCCTCTCGTAGTAGTCGCCGAAGGCTAGATCGTTGCACACCACAGCACGAAACCACTTCACATTTTACTATTTGCAGTAAATATTGTGATTCCCGGACATGATTTGCGTACCAAATCGCATCACGTTTCAATGCCTTAGCCTGTTCAACATCCAGTCTAGTTTCTGTAGGCATAATATATTTGGCAATCACAGGATATCCATCAATGACCAATTGGCTCCAAATATTACTCAGTACTGTGCCTGCACTCTCAAAGTTTCGTTTTTCCAAGTCCAGGTCAGTAGTTTTATTACTGGAATCGAGATGTGAACCGAAATTATCGTGTTTTAATACAACACCAGTAAGTTCACGACTAAGAGGTGCCATTCGTCGTTCTACTCTGTTAAAAGCACTTCTTCCTGGGGCATTAGTGGCAATGTAAACAGCATCCAAATCAAAATCTTTAAAATGTTGTATAGCTGAAATTATAACTCGCTCGTATCTTGGATTTTCGTCGGGACCACCATCGCAAGTAAAAATAAATACGGGTTTTACAAAACCTTCTCGAGTTTTCATGAAGTTCTCGAAGGCCGATATTTCAGTAAGTTTGTGTATATCTGTGGCATGAGTCTCTGCATTAGAGGACGAATGCTTTCCACTGCGAATTGCTACATATGTAGGCCCGGAATGTGTCACAGCTTCAGGTTTTCCTTCACCATCTTTCTTTACTGCAATACCTGCATAAACAGAGGGAATAAGTTTATGTTTTTCCGCAACCACGAAATCATGATCCGGTAATTTTACACGATAATCAAGGTGCATTAATATTGGTGCTTGAGCGTTTGCTGCTGTAATACCTAATGCACGCGTGCTTTGTCATCCATCGATAAAAAGAAAACTTGTTCAGGGCCCAAAATTGAAGCTAACGATTCAAGGTTTCTTATCGTCGCAGTACAAAATGGACCATCTTGATGTTTCGTATGTAGCGTAGAGTCGGGTTTGCATAGTTTGACAGGAACAGTTACGACATGTCTTTTTCCTTCCTCTGTATTGACTCGTCTGGGCAGAAGTCTCAAGTATAACCCTGATCGACTGATAGTATATCCCAGTTTACAAAGTTCGGCTTGTAAGTCGTCTAATGTTTTACAGCACCTTATAGCTTCAGTGCGACGTCGATCATCAGCTGCGCCACCAAAAACTGCAAGGTCCTTTATGACTCCAAGTAAACCGGATTGTGTTTCTTCTATTCTAGGCCGACCAAGAGTATCTCGAAGTTTTAGTGCTGCGGCTAAATCGGTATTTTTTTCGCAAAGTTCTACAATTTTTCGTTTATTAAAATCACGACTTTTTTTCTGTCTTTCTGCTGCGCTAATCTTTCGCTTTAATATATTTTTTTCCTGCTGAATATTTTTCTTTAAAGTTGAGATTTTTTTTATTGCTTCATTTGAGGCAATACCAGCATCGCGTGCTAACAACAAGCTATTGAGTTCAGATTCAAAAACTACAATTTTATTCCGTGAAGCACTCTGACTAGGCGTTGGTTTAGGTATTGTTTGAAGCTGACTTTCACTTGACGGTATATTAACCATATCAGTGTCTTCTGGTAGTGGTGTCTGACCTTCGTTAGTATTTCCCTGCAAATTATATGTTATATTGTAATAAAATTCCAATTAATATTATTATATCGTTACTTTTTATACCGCGGTCTTGAACCGCACCATATTAGAATTACTTGTATGAAGTCCTATGAAACCGTAGGTACACATAATCGTAGTACACGCGGGCAAAACTACGAGCGGAAAGCTAGTCTTAAATAATTATTAGTACCTAATGCGGCGCGTGCGATGCGATTCAAGTCCGCGTCCATCTTTGACTCCTGAGCGCGATAATTAAGGATTGTAATTAAATTCGTAATAACTTACTTGTACTTTTCCCTCCTTTTCCCGCTCTAGTTTTATTCGTGATGTTGACGCCGAAGGAATTTTCGAAAAAAAATTCATTAGTGTCGCTTTTTTTTCGTCATTTGTATCTGCAGCTCTTTGATTTTCAATTCCAAATCACCTTCGATATTGTCACTACTTTTCAAAATTTTCCATAAGGTATTAACTTCTTCCTGTATATGCTGTTTTTTTTTATCAGCGTAAGTCGCACTGTATGTTTCGTATAATCTACGGTAAAGATTACCTAAATCTATCTTTTTGTTCATTTTGAACTTGATTTATTAAACTATGTTTATATCCACAAAATAGCACAACTAAAAAAACGACGTCGTTCACTCAGCGAAAGCAAATTGTCGAATGAAAATATAGAAACAAAAACATTACCTACGCGAGGTGCGGTGCGTTTGGCGGCATTAGTCAAAGGGCTCGTCGGCGATCGGCACGTGTCAGAAGCGGCTATGAACTTGTCAACAAAACAATTTAAACCGTATTGCCCTAAAGATAGAGTTGGACATATTTTTTAGTTTAATTAATATTTCAAATTACGCGATTAGTACCTCTAGATTTTGAAATGTGATGTCACGAAACTTAGGACCCCTCCCACCCCTTGTCACACCATGTCACACTTTGTCGACCCCCTCCCCCCCCCCCCCTTTACGTGTGACGTACTTTATGGATGAACCCTTAATGTTATTTTGTTTCTATAAATACATATTTGAATTTTGCATAGAACTTGGCACTCATTTAGATCTCCATTCTTTTTGTGTTTTGAACTTGGCTTTCCTTTTTTACATTTATATTTTTGGTGGGATTGCATTCATAGATAAATACTCATTACCTAGAATTAATAATGTATATGGCACGAGAATTGCAGATTATCTAGTTCCTAATTTGTTAATAAACTTCCTGATAACTTGCAGAACTTATATTAAGACGAACCCGAAAAGTTTTAAATACAAGTCTAAAAGATATTACACACAACATATTATGTAAACATGGTCAGCAGTGTAAGTAAATGAATATAATATGTAAAACAGGATACCTACTGATACAGTGTAAACTACGAACGGCTCATCGGTACCCAGATAAATCCTTTGAGGTTTTCGTGGTACGATATTTATCATTGTAGAAATAGATTAAGAATTTTGGAAAAATAAATAAATAAAAAAAAAAAACAACCTTCGGGAAGAGTTCAATTCTTTGTCGCTGACTTCAGCCCAAATTCAAAATGACGTTAAGGAACTGCGTGCAGAATAAGTCGCTATTATACTCAGTGTCTCGTTCTCGATACATGTTATTAACCATGCAGCTACCTCGCGTTGGCTGGCAACTATACGCTTTTTCAGACTCAAAAAGTATATGGTAACACTGGCTTTGCTCTCCTGTCAAACTTCATTCTTTTCGTTAGCGTGGCAACTGATACTGCGTATCTTTGTGTTTGTTGAAAAAGTATTAGTATTTTACAGTATTACGAGTATAAAATATATAAAATCGAACGCAAAGTAAGCGTTGTTGTTCAGAAGGATGACTATTCGTCAAATAATAGGAGTGATACAGCACCTTTATAGTAAAAAGTTGTCTTGTGATTAATGTTACCGGTTGACACGTATGGTGTACGCGATGCTCTGACGTGATCATTGGACTCTTATCGCCTACGAAATAGGTTGAAGAGATCCGGGGAGGACCCCGTACCGGTCGACACGTATGGAGTACGCGATGCTCTGACGTGATCATTGGACTCTTACCACCTACGTGATAGCTGGAAGAGATCCTTTACTCTTATATGTGGTCCGTGAGGCTACGATAAGAAGTTTTGTCATTAATCACTTGCCCAGGCTGCATTACCTATAAGAACTGTATTATAATACAGATTACAATGGATAATCCTGTTTAAACCTCAGAAACACTAACTATGAGTGCAGTGTTCATGTACTGGACAAGCCTCTGTCTGATAAGCCTATGAATATGGTATAAGACAATAAATGTTAACCTCATTGGTTATAAACTGAGCAATAGAAATCATTGGTTTCAAAGAACGACAATAGATAAACTTGGTGGAACAAGCAATTACTGAAAACTGTTCATTATAATAAACTCAAGCTCAAACAGGATATATCAGCCTCAGTTCAAGACAACATAATCAACGGAGACAAAATAAAAACTATAACTGACTGGGCATCATATTATTACAAGTAATGTGTAATCATTATTATTATAAAATGTATCTGAGGACCAAGTGACATTGATCTCACTACTAACAAGTAAAATCCTGATGGAGATGTTTAAATCTGAATACTAATATGTTTATGGAACTACGATAAAAATACAATTAAAGTGTTGAAGACATGCCAACAAAGTGGCCAATCTATAAAGAAACTTACAATCAAATGGAAAGTCACAAGGTCACCTTCATTAGAAGAAGATCTGGTCCTCAAGGCTTAAGTCCAGTGCTAAGAAAACCAAGGCCTTGCAGGAGATGTCTGGTGTTCCCACATAGGGGTAAGTCACGCCGGAAGGCTAGCAAGATACTAGATTGGACATCATACACGTATGGGGTACGAGAGGCTCTGACGTGATCATTGGACTTTATCACCTATGAGATAGGTAGAAGAGATCCTTTACTAGTATGTGGTCCGTGAGGCTACAATGAGGAGTTTTGCCATTAATCACTTTATTATGAATTTATATACTTTGGTAAAGTAATACAACCAAAATTTTGTGTCATCATCAAATTCAGTTAAATCAGCTGAATAAGATTCTGATATATGCATTCAGCATTCAGAAATTTATTAATATTGAGGTTTATTATATCCTGACATAGACCAAATCATCACAAAACATCACACGTCAAAACCATGATACAAACAGGATTACTTAAAAATAAATAGATAAATAATGTATATAAATAAATAAGGTTGTAGATACAGCTTATTTCAAGATGATGGACTATATCAATGGTCAATGACAGCAGTAGTACATTGATTAATTTGTATGATTGGTTAATAAGAATCATATGCATTCTAGTAAAAGTTAATCCACACTGTGGAAAGTACCTATTTTATCAGTATGATAAATTATATAATTTTAAATATATAATTTATCATACTATGATAAATTATAATTTATAATTATAATACCCTATGGTATAGGGTTTGTAATATACACCAAATAATTGGGTAAAATTATGCAAATGTGGTGGCATGTCTAAGATAAGTAAGGTTACTAGTCAGTTCAGTATCTAGACTTCCTAATTTGATATAGGCTTTAGTTATTAGTCATATTACAGGGAAAAAATATGCAAGAAACAACTTATCATTATATTTGGTTTCTAAAAACTTGTTTTATAATCTGGAAAAGTTAATTGGAAAATTAGTTACAACAGACATGCTAACACATGTTATTGTATATACCTATGGCTTGTTTACAAATTAAGCAAACCATAATTATCAATAAGTAATTGACTGACATGATGTAGTTAAAGTATACTAACATTCAGATAGAAAGCTGGATCTATAGTGATGGGCTAAGTAATTGATTTATTTATTATCAAATAACATGTACAGCATGTACAACAATGTCAAAACTGTTTATTAAAATAATTGTTTTAAATATTACATAGGATGGTTTGAGAAGCAAAGCCCCTAGGATGCTGTTCTTTTGTAATAGTTTTTGACGTTTGATAAGTGCTACTTTGTAGCCTAAGTTAAATAAATAATTTTTGATTTTGAAGCCTCCAGAAGTGCTCGATTTATGTTTACAAGAACAACTGAGTTCAAGGACATTAGAGTGTATTTGATTAATATTTAAATACACTAGATAGAGATAACATCCAATATTACAAAATTAAAATAGCTTATAATATCCCTAGCAATATAAGATTTCCAAGAGATAAGCAATACCTTGACATTCTGTTACAAGAAGTTCAAGAGGAACGAAAGTATAATATCCTGTATTAAGGGAATGTGTGGCACTCAGCACCCATATTTAATCTATCATCATCCATAAATGGCTGTAGACTAAGGATAGAGATATTTGGTTTTTTGAATCCAAATTAAGTTAAATAAAACAAAAGACTTAAGAAAAATCCCACAGAATGAATAATAGGTTGGAAATTAATAATAAAATAGTCTTGCAAATTATATTTGAACTTAGAAATTCTTATAAAGGGTACTTAATTTATACTGCATACTAATTAATATGAAATGTATATATGTTATGCCTCCTGGAAAATTCCAGGTCCAGAGGTTCTTAATACTTTTACTTTGATGTGGCAAGAATATTTATTATATGGGTTTTATCTATTCAAATTAAAATAATAAAGTCGAACTCATTTAACGGCAACTAATACCGTTGGCCTTCACAACCTTTGGAGCATCTCCGGTGTTGAATATGCTCACATCAAAGCTAATATATGTTTATTGAATTGTATAGACTAGAACTATTTAAGTTCTCCCTCCAGAGATTAAATTACTCTTTATACAGCACACATACTCTGATTGCTGCAATCCTTATCAGGCAAGCGTGGATGATAGACGCTAATCACCAACATCAAATTTTCAAGTGTTATAAATTTTGCTGGACCATCTATATAAAAAAAAAAAAAAAAAAAAAAATATATAGTATGGACCTATGGCCTATGGCACTCCACTTTTGCCATGATTTATGCATTCTTAACAAAGTATTTATACCAGGCTCTGCTTATAGTGCTTTACTCATAAGTCAGCCCCTTTGCTAATAGGCTCTAAAATTGGGGGAGGGGATCACATAAGAATGCCTATTTTAGGGATAAGCTTCATTCACCGCTCAGCGCTCAGTCCGTGAAGGTGTTGACGCGCACTTTTTATTTGTTATTAAAAATGTCGTCGGCTAATGTGCTTAAATGTAATAATTGCAATCTCGTAGTAAACGAACTGTTAACATTTGTGCAAAATAAACATGAAGTGATGGACAGTGAAAGCTTAGTAAGGATTTGCAGTTCTGCCTTTTCAACAGAAGACATCGAAAAAGCTAAGTCATTACTGTTTCAATCTGTTTCTACTGATATACGTCAAATAAAACGTAAAAACAAAGACGGGAAAAGCAAGAAAGATTTGTTTGATGTTATAGAAGTGTTTAAAAATACAGATCCTGAGAAAATTCCCGTTTTTGTGGCTCGTGATTTAAACAAACTACCCCCAATTACGTTTGACCATGTTGATGTCAGTAGACTTTTGAAAGATATCGTTATATTACAAAACGAGATCAAGGTGTTTAAAAGTACATATGTTACCATGGATCAGCTGTTACAAACCAAGCAGGAGTTGTTGAAAAATAAATGTAACGATGTGGGTGTCAGAGGCGTGACGGTTGACAGTTTAAATGAATGTAGTGTACAGAATGACTATAGAAATATAAACTTAAAGAGAGGTGCAACATGTATGCGAGCTAGTTTTACCTATGATAGCGGCCCCATGGGTTTGCCACATTTGTCGTCATTATCACAGAATTCCCCAAACCGTAAACATAGTGCAATTAATCAGCCTATTAATAATAACTGTGTGAGTACGTTGCGTGAGAGCATTGATGTAACGAATGAATGCGAGATACCTGTTTCGTGTGCGCCGAGTGAACTGATTGAGCGACAGAGCGCTGATAAGAAAGCATTGAGTGATTTGTCAACGGTAGGGGGTGCGAGAAAGACAGAGGATTTGGTGTGTGACTCATTGAAGCCCGCTAGCGAGTTATGTCATACATCACCTGTCGCGCCTAGCAACATTAGTTTTTTGCCTAATCACTCGTTTGCAGCTGTTGCGCGGGCACCCGGTGAATGGAAAAAAACAATAATTAATAATGAATGGACGGAGGTACAGAGGAAGAGATATAAAAATAGGTTTACCGGAGAGAAAGGGGTGGCTGTTACAACGCCACAATGTAAGTTTAAGGCCGCGGATATCAGGCTCCCTTTGTTTATAAATAATGTTGACAAAGAAACTTCGCCTGCGGATATTGTTCATTATATTATGAATAAGACACAAGTTAGTGTAAATCTGGAAAAAATTGTAATGAAACAGCAGAAGGAATATGATGCCTATAAGATATTAGTTCCTAGACATAAGTTAGATACCTTCTTAGACGGCGGTTTATGGCCAGAAGGCATAACTTTTAGGCGGTTTATAGACTTTAAAAGTAGAAATACTATAAATAACCAAAATGGAAAGTCAAACCCTAGGAAGCCAAACAACTAGCAGCAGGTTTATAACCTTTAATTGTAAGTCCCTCGTGCGCTCTATAGACTATATAAAAACCCTGTGTCATCGAGCTGATATTATAGCCCTTCAGGAGACTTGGCTATTCCCGCACGACCTGCCAATCCTTGGAACAATCGACCCAGACTTTGACTTCAGCGGCAAATCAGCCATAGACTCGTCAGCTGGTCTGGTTCGTGGCCGGTCGCACGGGGGTGTGGCGATGCTGTGGCGTAAAAGTGCGTTTAGTTCGGTTACAGTGATCCCATGTCATAGTGTGCGTCTCGCGGCAATTAAGGTAGTTGTGTGCGATCGTTCTTTTGTAGTATTCTCTGTGTACATGCCTGTGAACTCAAATGAAAACTTAGTGGAATTTACCGACTGTCTGAGTGAAATAAGCGCTATAATTGAAAACACTGAAATTGCTAATGTGTATATCTTAGGAGATTTTAATGCCAATCCATGTTCTTTGTTTGGCAGAGAACTTCAAAAATTTTGTAATGAGCAGCAATGGGTATGTGCGGATTTAGAAAAATTGGGAAGTTCGTCGGACACTTTCACATTCTTTAGCGATGCCCATGGTAGCACAAGCTGGCTCGACCACTGCGTGGTGACGGAGTCGGCATGGCAGTCGGTACAGAGTGTGAGGGTGGACTATGACTGTACTTGGTCCGACCACTATCCCCTTGAAATATGTTGTGATATTGCTGTTTTAAAACCAAAATTAGTAATTAATGTTAATACTCAAAATGGTGTACTGTGGGCTGATAGGGACAAACAGCAAACACAACTGTATAGTCAATTATGCAATGATCACTTTAGAATGGTCAATTTTCCACAGGAATTGTCAGAGTGCTGTGATGGTTTGTGTCAAAATAAAGAACACAGAATTATTATTGACAGATTGTATAATGATATAGTCACGACTTTGTGTGAGGCGGCTATCGTTAGTTGGAATTGTAAGCCAAAAGTGGTGAACCGAAAGCGCGCTGTGTTGGGCTGGAATAAGCATGTTCGTGGTGCTCACGTGGTAGCTAGGCAAAACTTTCAAACTTGGTTGATGTATGGTAAGCCTACTTTTGGACCTATATATAATAACATGGTGGAGTCTCGGCGAATTTTTAAGTCTAAACTAAGATGGTGCCAGAATCATACAGAGCAAATTAAGATGGATATTCTCGCATCAAATCATTCAGACAAAAATTTTAAAAGTTTCTGGAAAGGCACGAGGAAACTAAACAGCAAACCTACGATCCCTTTTAATGTTAATGGAGTTACTGAGCCGCGTGACATTGCGAACATGTTTAAAGGTCTTTTTCAGTTAGAACCTCCTTCCCGTAGGCCGGGAGTGCTCAGTGCTAATGAAATCAGTAACAATAATCGTGGATACACAGAGCTACTGTCTTTTACTGCAAAAAATGTATGTGCCGTTATAAAGAATATGACAAGGGGTAAGTCCCCAGGGCACGATGGAATTAGCATTGAGCATTTGCAGCATGCGGGAATTCATCTACCGAGAGTTCTAGCTATGTTTTACACTTTTTGTTTAAGACATTCTTATCTGCCTGATGAGTGTATGAAGACTGTGGTTGTGCCAATAATCAAAAATAAGACTGGTGATGCATCAGACAACAGCAATTACAGACCCATTTCGTTAGCTACTACCGTGGTGAAAGTGCTGGATAGTCTGCTTGATAGTATTTTGAACAGTCACATTCACCTCAGTGACGCTCAGTTCGGTTTTAGGAATGGACTGTCGACTGAAACTGCAGTCCTTTGCCTCAAGCACACTGTCCGGTACTACACCGATAGAAAGACTCCAGTATACGCCTGTTTTTTAGACCTTTCGAAAGCTTTCGATTTGGTGTCATACGATGTACTCTGGAAGAAAATGAGAGTGGAAACTAGCCTACCAGATGAAGTCATAAACATTTTTGATTATTGGTACAACAACCAACTTAATGTTATTAGGTGGGCAGGAACGTTTTCCGATGCGTACAGGCTGAGGTGCGGAGTGAGGCAGGGCGGACTATCATCGCCTCGTCTTTTCAACCTGTACATAAATGGACTTATCGAGGGTCTCAGCAACACTAAAGTTGGTTGCTCGATTGATGGAAAATTTGTCAATAATATTAGTTACGCGGACGATATGGTCTTGCTCGGCCCCTCGATAAGTGCCGTTCGTAAACTCCTCGCGATATGTGTGGAATATGCCGGGACTCACGGACTCAAGTATAATGTTACGAAGAGCGAGCTCCTGGTGTTTCAGTCCTCTGGTCATGAGGTTGGGCACGTACCGTCGCTCTTCATAGACGGCTCGTCGATACCTAGAGTCTCGCGATTTAAGTACCTGGGTCACTGGGTCTCGGAGGACCAGTCAGACCATGATGACATTGAGAGAGAGCGCCGGGCGTTGGCGGTCCGATGTAATATGTTGGCTCGTAGATTTGCTCGCTGCAGTAATGAGGTAAAAATTACTTTGTTTCGGGCGTTTTGCCAATCATTCTATACATGCAGTCTATGGGTCAAGTATACGCAGAAGACAGTCAACGCCCTGCGCGTACAGTATAATAATGCCTTTAGGATGTTGATGCGGCTGCCGAGGCATTGTAGTGCTTCAGGCATGTTTGCAAACGCTCATGTGGATGGATTTCACGCCATCCTAAGAAAGAGAGCTGCATCTTTGCTCAGTCGCGCCCGCGGCAGTAGCAACAGCATTCTTAGGGTGGTCGCAGACCGATATGATTGTCCGATTCTGTGGCACTGTGTCCAATTGCATTTGACATAGCATTGCAACATAATATAGAGTTACCTATTTAATATCAGTTCTTATTAGATTAATTTTGTGCTGTGTTGTAGGTTAATTTATTTGCTGGTACTAACATTAGTTTTTAAGTCCTTATTATTTACTAACAATAACTGGATATTTTTTGTCTGAAATGAAATAAATATTATTATTATTATTATATATATATATATGGTGAATTTTAAACCACTATTTTCAAATTGTCATATAACATAGGATCCAAATAAAATTTCAAGTGAATCACAACATCAAATTCTTAATATAATATTAACAAATTAACTGTCCCGCCAATAGACACAATAGTTAAACAATGGAAGTGTTCATGTGACTCATGAGGACAGGGAAATGGTTAGGTAAGTCTTGGTAGCCTCACCAAGAATCTGATGGTTTTTTGCTTGCACTAGGCAAGACACAGTGGGCACAAAATTCTTTCATTAAAATATAATTTACTTATGTTTATTAAAATAAATAGATGACTGAATATGGGTTAAGTGAAGTTGAGTTAAGATTGTGCCAATATTATCATTACTGATAAGTTTAAAAACCCGGCAATGGGCTGTATGCAGCCAAATTTTTACTTAGCTTTTTTGGATCAATTGAGATTTTCTCAGCCTAATATTTACTTAAGATTCTAGAGATAGAATACTTTAAATAATTTATATACCTATGCAGTGCAACAACTGAAACAAGTTAAAAAAAAAAAAAAAAAAGAAAACTACCTAAGTATATCACATTTTTGAATGAAGAACATTCACACATAGTTAAATTGGTTTTCTGTCTCCAGTCACTAGTAGAAGATGGATTAGAAAGTACTGTTTCGGTAGGCGGTATTGATGCTAATGTTTTTTCAGGGCATATAGTACACGCCATACCATTACACCTATGGTTAAGACAAAAGATTTTGTTCTAGATGTAATTACACAGACTGCTGGATAAATAATAGCAAGATTAGTATTTTTCTATTTAGCAGTTTAGCCAGGTTTTGTTGTGCTTAATGCAAAATAATTTAAACTTAATACTGGTTACTTATGTTCACAGGATTGCTATGAAGAGTCTTAAGACATTGATTGTTTTTCTGTCAATAATACTGGCTATCTTGTAACATTGTGTTACCTACTAGGATTGTTGATTAAGGAGTCGTGGAATCGTGGTCGAGTGGCGTACGCACCGGTTTCAAGGTGTCGCTAGCTCTGAGGTCCCGGTTTCGATCCCCGGACGGGTCAATGTAGAAACCAAAAAAAAAAAAAAAAAAAAAAAAAAAAAAAAAAATTCTACATTGCCTCGGGTCTGGGTGTTTGTGGTACCTTCGTTGCTTCTGAATTCCATAACACAAGTGCTTTAGCTACTTACTTTGGGTTCAGAGCAATGTATGTGATGATGTCCGCATTTATTTATTATTATTATTATAATTCAAAGCAGAAACTCAAGTTTAGTTTGGTTAATTGATTGCATCTAACTATTAAGAGTTGACTGCACAAGTGCATGCATGTACTTATGTATATAACATACCTAATTAATTATTTTATGTTTTATCTCAACTTTACCATCTCTCTGAACATCTGCATGGTTAATAACATGTATCGAGAACGAGACACTGAGTATAATAGATGATCAAACGAACTTACCTGATGTTCGATCATTATTATATGAAGTGTCTCGTTCTCGATACATGTTCCCTACCCATCCCACCCTTAGGTAAAATTGAGATAACCTATGAGACTCTAAAGGAATGAAGTTTGACAGGAGAGCAAAGCCAGTGTTACCATATACTTTTTGAGTCTGAAAAAGCGTATAGTTGCCAGCCAACGCGAGGTAGCTGCATGGTTAATAACATGTATCGAGAACGAGACACTTCATATAATAATGATCGAACATCAGGTAAGTTCGTTTGATCATCTATTAAAAAGGATATGTCGCAGCTGGACACAAAGCACAATGAATTATCACAGACTCTTACGGAGTGTAATGTGGATTGTGAAAGGCGCCTGAAAGAGCTGGAACGAAATATGGATAACTCGGCAGCCTCGACTGTTGAACTATTGGAAAGAAAGATCGATTCTTTGGAGCAACAGGCGAGGCAGTGTAACGTTGAGATAGGAAATATGCCGGAAAGGCGCGGTGAGAATTTAATGACTATGTTGCAGTCCATTGGTTCAGCGCTCAACATGTCTTTAACATCGAAAGATATAATATCCATTCACCGTGTTCCACATGCACATTCGCAGAATAATCGCCCGAAGAATGTCATAGTCAAATTTACTTCTAAACTAATGCGTGATAACGTTCTCAGTGCATACCGGTTATCTAAAGGACTGTCTTCGGATCGTATAGGCCTGTCTGGTGCACCGTGTCGCATTTACTTGAACGAACACCTAACGCTGCGCAACAAGGACTTATTTCGAAAATGCCGTGCAGCCGCCTTGTCAAACAAGTTCAAGTTCGTGTGGGTCCGGAATGCAACTGTCTTGGTCAAGGAATCTGAAGACTCCTCTACATTCGCCATACGTACGGAAGATGACATATCTAAGAAGATTAAGTCAAATCACGTACTTACAACTGCGGTTACGGAATAAGCGTGTTATACGGGTTCAGCCGCCTGTCCTAACTAAGTATTTCGATATGTATTTATATGTCTTTTTATGCTTTTTTGGCTCACTTTTTATGTTAATAAGTTTAGTAATCTGCTTTAAATGGTCTAAAACATTAATTAAGCGCCAAACATCATGTTGCATTAAGTTTCTATTTTATTTTTGCCATTATTTGTTGTACACATGGATCTCTCTATTTTCAATGCTTGCTGCTTTACTTTTGCATACTTTTTGTGTACTATTACAGTGCTTGTTAAATTTATGTTACAAATCTTCCAATTTACCACTTACCATTAATACTCATATGACTACTAAATTTAAAAATGTTGGATAATCTTTCCATTTATTATCAGAACTGTCGGGGGATCAGGTCCAAACTGAACACATTATACATTAATATACTATCGCATGCATACGATATCATAATTTTGACCAAAACTTGGTTGACGCCGGATATTTCCGATAACGAATTTATTGAATCCCGATACACAGTTTTCAGACACGATCGCGATCGAGCAGTTTCAAATAAAAAAGACGGGGGACTGGGGAGGCGTTCTAATAGCTGTCTTCAAAGATCTAATTCCATCTTGTCTCACACTGTCACCCCCATTAATTCTACCAGAACATCAAATAATTAAGGTCCCCCTTTATAATTGTAAAAATCTACTTGTTTGTGCCACTTACATACCTCCAAACACATCTGAAGAAATTTATGTAAACTTCGTGAATACGTTATCGAAATTATTTGATGATCCTTGTATTGAACACATTATTTTAACAGGCGACTTTAACCTACCAGAACTTAACTAGGTTAATGGGCCGTCATACACGGTGTGTGCCACTAATAACACCTATTCAGATACAAGTAGGCATCTACTAAACTTTTGCTCACGATTCGATTTGAATCAGTTTAACAATTTTAAGAACCGTAACGGACGTATTTTCGACCTGTTTTTCTGCAATACACATGCTGTCGCTTGTAATTCTAAAGGCCTACGCAGACCGGGACGGCATGGCAAGGGATTTTGCCGTGAGTCAGCTATAAAGGTTCGATTCGGGAGAGAAATAGAACACGTCCTTTAAGCAACGAATATGATTTATTACTCTATGTGCAGTCGCGATAAAAACGATGAGTAACTACACATCTGGGACAGCCTTGGTGGCTGGACGATCACACAAACGATGTTCCTATGAAAATACAGCAGTAACAAACTATAATACGTGCACGTACCTTGGTCTGCTATTTCTGCTGCCGATGATCCGCCGGCGATATGATTCCACCACAGTTGATTGTTGAAGGTCACGAGCTGCTCGGAATATTGATTCCCAGCAGAATATCGGTCGAGTTGACGCGTTTAAAAGGTTTTCCTTGAGAGAGATCGCGAAGTGCGCGCGCGTGCAAGATGGTGAGAAAAGATTGTCGATAGGGGGGCGGTTTGTCCGTTAACGGTAGTGACGTCATGACAGATGCAGCAGTAGCACCAATCGGATAACGAGTACGGCACGTATTACAACTGTCAAAACAGTTGTGATTGCCACTGCTGAAAATCGATAAGAACATCGTGTGTTGCCCGTGGTGAAATTTAAACGATCTTATTTTAGTCATTTGTATGATGACGAAACATTCCGCCCACCAAAATACCTATGGTATTTTCGAAAATACGAAATACAAATAGATAAGTTAGGAAGAAAACGTTAAACCTTAATAGTTACTGAACTACGAATCTAATCAACCTAACCTACGATGCTTAATAATATTAAGTTAAATAATACGTTAATCCTCTATAGGTAGAGGACAGAGTTTGACCAGCGGTCGCTTAACAGAATTGCTAGTAGCGGTCTTAAGAATTGCAACCCTAACTACTCCGTCAGCGCCAGGAAGAAGATCAGTAACCCTACCAAGTGACCATGCAAGAGGAGGTCGATTGTCATCCTTGATGATTACAAGCGAGCCCACCCCTAATGGTCTTGAGTTCTTGGTCCATTTGGCGCGTTGAGTGAGTGAATTTAAGTACTCGTGTTTCCATCTTGACCAAAAACTTTGTTGGAAAGCTTGCAACAACTGCCACCGATGAAGACGATGAATATTGACGTTAGAATAATCATCATCGGGGACAGCGGTCAGAGGCTCCAATGTAAGGAAATGACCCGGTGTTAACGCTGACAAGTCATTAGGGTCCGAACTAACAGGGCACATTGGCCGTGAATTTAAAACCGCCTCGATTTGTACAAATAATGTAGTAAGTTCTTCAAATGTTAGAACCTGATCACCGACTATGCGATACAAATGTTGCTTTGCGGCTTTGATTTGAATCTCCCAAACTCCTCCAAAATGGGGAGCGGATGGTGGATTGAATTTGAACTCAATTTTCTCCGTGCTACACGCAGTTTGCATTAAAGCAGTGAGTTGATTTCTAGCACCGACAAAATTGGTTCCGCAATCAGCGTGTATAGTTGAACAACGTCCGCGACGACCCACAAAACGACGCAATGCAGCAATGAAACCCTCTGCCGATAGTGTGGAGACCACCTCTAAATGGACGGCCTTCGTAGCTAGGCACACGAATAGGCATAAATAGGCTTTATCTATTTTTGCCCCACGGTGAGTGCCCAGCTTGATACGGAAGGGCCCACCGAAGTCGACACCCACCACGGAGAAAGGTTTCACCTGGCTTACTCGATAAGTAGGAAGATCGCTCATAAACGGTTGCAAAGGCACTGGATTTGTACGATAACATCGAATGCACTTAGCAAGACAACGGCGAATGACGCGTTTCGCGGAAACGATCCAGAATTGTTGTAAAACTAAATATTGAGTTGTATTAATTCCAGGATGACAGTAGTTACGGTGAACGAAATCGATGATTAACAAGGTGAGCGGGTGATCAGAAGGTAAAAGCGCAGGATGTCTCTGCTCAAACTCTAATCCAGATCGAGCGAGGCGACCGCCCACCCTGAGAATTCCCCTTTTGTCGATAAAAGGATTAAGTTTACTGAACGGTTTTAAAAGTACTTTATTTGATTTTAATTTACTTATTTCTTCCGCGAATTCTTGACCTTGAACGTGTCTTACAATAGTTATCAATGCATTATGACGTTCTGAATTGTTAAGAAACGCACTCCGATTAGCAATAGTCGGGTTTCGAGAATTTTGAAGAAAACGATAGATGTACGTAAGGATACGAACGATTTTTTCTAACGATGAAAAACTATTTAATAAATTAGTGATAATTGAAACATCTTTTTCCCGAGGATGCACAGTTGATACTAACACAGGAGATTTACGAGTCTCGGCCTCAACAACTTTCTGCTCGTCATTAGTAACGCCACGGTAATACTATAATACAGTACTCCAACTTCATACAAACGGACGAAACGCGAGCTATACCTACGCGCTCGATCTCGGGGTGCGCTCGGGTCGCAGACAGTCACGGCTGTACCGCAGTGTCGAACGGACGGTGTGTTTTTTTTTAACAATAACCGCGCGATTTTTTCTCTAAAAATCAGTTAATATGAAGAGTAGGAAATATTGTGCTGTTTTTGGTTGTATGAATTCGTCAATAACGCATTTTTAATTAAGCTTTATATAAGAATGCGGATTTATTATACTTTAAAATTTAACAATAAAGCATTTCGTACGACTCAGTCGAGGCGCAAATATTTTTCGGTCGCAAATTTATAAGCCCGATTTGTTTTTCAAACAAAAACATGTTTTTTTAATTAAATCTACCAATAAAAAAACAACACGCATTTTTATTGAACACTTCCTATACAATACACAAAGTATTGAATTTATTTATATAAAAAGGATATTTACAATCACAAAACTAAATAGAAACAGAAAGTAGGCAAATGTAATTAAAATGTTGGAGACGGGCAGCCCTAACGCATGTTTACGTACCGCGCGGCTGTAGGCATTTATTTCTATCATGCGGCCGCGTTACACTACTGTATGATAATATTACCGTGGTAACGCTGTCAATACAAGATGGCCATGACTCATGCGGCTCGGATAACCATCGTGGCCCCGCCCACCATAATGAGTTGTGAAGAAGTTCACTTGGAAATTGGCCTCGCGAACAAACCGACGGGCCCCAAGAACAAAATCGTATGTGAGAAATTGACAGTTTTCAGTATGAGCGTTTGAAGTTCTGTGTAAATATAATCATAAATTGTTGACGCAATTTTTTTTTTTTTGTGAAATAAATTTGTAAAAGCTATAAAGGAGAATTAAATCTTTATTTTCATATAGATTTAATTGAGTTTAATTAATGTTTTCGAATAAAACGAATTCTTATAATACCATAGGATTTTGTTTTCCGGACATATCTGCAACATTATATGTTGTATGTTAACATACGACTTTGTTTTTCGGAACGACCTAGTGTACATCTTAATATACGATTTTGTTTTAGGGAATTTATGTTTTGTTTTGATGTCTTAAAAGACAATTAAGCCCTAGTAATCAGATTAATAATGAAAAAACCAATATTAAAAGTAGAAAACTTTAATTAAATTAATGAAAGGAAACATTTTTGGCTCAAAAAAAAATATAATACATAGTTTTGAACCTTATTTATGAATAAACACCAATGAGACCGTGTATGATACATTGATACAAAAATAACGGGTATAATTATTATTTTAATAAACAATAACTAATTGGAATACCTTATTATTATTTTAGGGAGTGAACTTTTATATAAATTTAATAAAAAATCTTTAAAATTCCTAGGGCTACTATAATATTAGAGTAACTTTGGGTAATATTGGCACATCATAACCTGTTTTGAAAATAAATGACCAGATTTATGAGATCAAACAGTCTTTATTGCTAAAATCAGTTCTTTGAACTTAATAGTAAACAACAATTATAAATTTAAGATAATTAACATCGATAAATAGATCTATGAACGTTTTGTGATCTTAAATAATCATTAAAATTTAAACAAGGTAGATCAATATGACCTAAGGCCATATTGGCTACTATTGAAGTGAGCTGTGTAGGCCACCGTAGAAAGAAAATAAAAATTAAATTTGCAGAATAATATTAGCAGGGAAAACGTCTGTTTCCAGTCCTGACCCTTCTTCTTGAGCCCATAATTTACAAACAACATAGGCATGAATCTATGATTCGCCTCTGTTATCAATAGAGTAAAGACCATCACAATACAAACACTTTGCATCAGACACATTGCTCTTATATGTATATGGCCCTTCGTCGGACCTATCGTTGTACACAGGTTTATTTTCTACAAATGTAAAATGGCTAGCTAGGAGAGCTAGGAGAGCAAGCCATTTGTACGTCCTTTGCCCTTTCCTTGTATGGTATTTCCGATTTGGTTTTGTTTCATTTTTACGGGGATGAAGTAAGCAATTTCGAGTTTGCAGCCCTTCTGCTTTGGTTAGTAGCTTGTTTAGGTGTTATTTCTGGTGTTGGAGATAATTGGAATGGCATTATAAAGTTATCATCTCTCGAAATCTATGGCTATGGCAAAGTCGCAACAGAAACTAAAACTTTTTCGAAACGTGCAGGCGTAGTATTGTTCTGGTTTCTAACACTGAGGTTTCATCATTAACCGTCGTCTTTTACTTAAATCAGGTTCGTTTATGGAAGGTGTCATGTCAAAAGATTCATTTTCTATTACGGGAATAGAAGACGAAGCAGTTAGTTCTGGTGTAATATTTTCTTATCCTATCAATGAAATCGTGATCTTTAAAAACATTTCTGTTTGTAACCGAATATAGCCTTGTTGGGGATTATAAGGTCTGTTTCTTAATAAAAAACTCCAGCAACGTATAAAGATTGTATTCCACATTAGCGTCGTGCACTGCAAATTACAAAAAGAGAAGAACTCTTGTGAAAAAAACTAGTCGGTAAAACAGTCAAACTATCATAACCGTCAATATTAAAAACTGATAGTTGGATGACGCAATAAACAGCACGTATGAGTGAAATGCTCGTAACAAAGTAGCAGGCGCTTTACACTACATTATAACTTAAATCTATTTCTAAACATGCCCCCAGGCGTTGAGAGGCTGCCTCTCAACCCGATTCTTCATATTTCGGTAATGGACATAGTTTGCTGAATGCCCGACGAACAATCCCACACGCCGTTCTAATGTCTGCGACTCGGCTGATGCCATCCTGCCCAGGATAGACCGTCGTTACTCGGCCTAATCGCCATTTTAATGGTGGAAGATGATCATCTTTGAGTAGCACAAGGGCGTTAGGTTCAAGAGGAGTAGTGCTGGATCTCCATTTCATTCTCTGTTGTAGCTCCGACACGTACTCCTTGCTCCACCTTGACCAAAAATGCTGTCTGAGTTGCTCGATTCTCTGATATCTGGTCAAGTGATTCTTGGAACAGTCCTCCAAATCTTGAGTGGGCAGTGCTGTGAGTGGGCGTCCTATGATGAAGTGTCCAGGTGTTAGCGGCAGCAAATCATTGGGGTCCGATGAGAGTGGTGTGAGTGGGCGAGAGTTCAGCAGGGCTTCTATTTGGACTAGCACAGTGTTCAGTTCTTCATATGTAAGATTACAATTTCCCAGTATTCTCTTTAAGTGATACTTAGTGCTTTTAATACCGGCTTCCCAGAGACCTCCAAAGTGTGGAGCGTACGGAGGGACAAAATGAAAATTAATTTCTTCATTCGCCAAATCATCAGATATTGAATTGCAATTACCCCTAATAAACTTGCCAATTTCGTTATAAGCTCCAACAAACGAGGTCCCATTATCAGAGTAGATGTGTTTAGGCTTTCCTCTACGCGATACAAATCTACGAAGACAAGATACAAAATTGTTGCTCGTTAAATCACCTACCAACTCTATATGAACAGCTTTTGTGGTGAAGCAAACAAATAATACAATGTACACTTTAGTGAGACGACATCCACGTCCTTGTCTACTAGCTGATAAAATGGGGCCTGCATAGTCAACACCAACAGTTTCAAAGGGATATCCCCCGGGATTCAAGCGCCGCTGCGGTAAATTACCCATGAGAGGAGAGATTACCTGCCCTTTAATGCGACAACATATCACGCATTTACGATAAGTTGCCTTTGCTAAAGTTAGACCACCAATTGGCCAATAAGTTTCTTTAATCGACGCCAATAAAAGTTGCGGTCCTGCGTGCATAAGCTTCTTATGCATATAACCAAATAACAATTTTGTGACAACATGAGTGGACTGTAATAATAAAGGGTGCTTTTTATCATAACTAAATTGTGAATTTTCTAGACGACCACCGACACGCATTAAATTATTGTCATCGAGAAAAATATTAAATTTGATTAATGGACTCTTTTTTGGCAACTGTTGCTTATTTAATAGAAGTTTATATTCTGGAAACGATTCATCTTGTGAAAGTTTTATAATTAAAATTAAAGCTTGTTTTAACTCATCATCACTGAGATATTGATGTTGAGATGGCTTTTTACAAATATTTAGAAATCTTAGTACATACGCAACCGCGCGTTTAAGTCTTGAAAAATTAGAAAATCTAGTAAAATCTATAACAGGTTGATTCACAAATGTAACAAGTAAAGAGACCTCCGATCGCACTTCCGGTAATTTCTCACTAATTACTGTTGGACCATTAGGCCACTTGGAGGAATCATATTTTAAAAAGTCTGGGCCTTACCACCACAGTTCTAAAGATTTTAAAAGACTTACGTCGATTCCGCGGGATATATGATCTGCTGGATTAAGATTAGTAGGGACGTGCCTCCAAGAACATGCACCAGTCTTGTCCAATATCTCAGCAACCCGGTTGCGTACAAAGGGTTGTAGTTTACTTGGTAGCATGTTGAGCCAGCCCAGCACAACCATCGAGTCAGTCCAAAAGGTGATACTTCTGACTTGAGCTCGGAGTGACTCAATCACTTTTTCGTAAAGACGAACACCAACCAGCACAGCGCAAAGCTCGAGCCTTGGTATCGTGGTTGGTTTGATAGGGGCAACTCTGCTTTTCGCTGTAAGCAAACGTACCAATACATTACTATCATGATGCGAACTTCGAACATACAAACATGCACCGTATGCACTTAGCGACGCATCACTAAATATGTGCAGGTCTATGTACTTGTAGAAGTCACATAATACAATACGTGGAATACGTAGTTCATTTAAAAAAGGCAAGCTATGCATAGTATCGGTCCATAGTTTTAAAAGACCAGGTGGCAACTGATTATCCCAACCCAATTTTAAAATCCATAATTTTTGAATTATAATTTTCATAACGATAATGCACGGGGCCAAGAGACCAAGTGGGTCAAAAATCTGAGAAATAGTAGAAAGTATTCCACGTTTTGTCATTGGGCTGGAAATATCGGAATTAATTGAAAAACACAGCACATCTGAATCAGTCATCCAACTGAGACCTAAAGTTTTACAGGGTTCCATGGAGCCAATATTTAAATTGAATGAAGAGTGTTCTGTGTTATCAGATACTACACAGTAATCATTAGATTTCCATTTACGTAATGGCATTCCAGCTGATGCCAATTCAGCTGTTACCTTATGACGTATGTCAAGTACTTCCTCAATTGTATCCCCACCAGAGAGCAGATCATCGACGTAAAAGTCGTGTTTTATTATAGTAGCAATTTTGCTATCGGTACAATCAAGTCCTATCTGACGCAGACACCTCGTGGCAAGATATGGAGCACTAGCGGTACCATATGTGACCGTATTTAACTGATAGGCTACCATAGGCTTTAAGGGATCCTCACGCCATAAAATTTGCTGCAGATGCCTGTCATCAGGGTGCACAATGACCTGCCTGTACATTTTTTCAACATCTCCTGAAATAACATATTTATATTTCCTAAATCGGAGAAGAATGGACAGCAAGTCGTCCTGTACAGTAGGACCTATCATTTGTAAATGATTAAAAGACGACCCTGAGGTAGTTGGACTACTGGCATTGAACACTACCCTAAGTTTGGTGGTTGTACTACTCTCACGCACAACGCCATGATGCGGGATAAAATATGAAACCTTTAGAGGATCAGGTATACACTCAGACATATGTTTTAAATCAATGTACTCTTTCATGAAATCACAGTAACGTAATTTAAATGACGGTTGACCCTTAAACCTGCGCTCTAAAGAAACGAGACAATGCTTGGCTCGCTGCAGAGAGTCACCTAAGTTATCACATGATTTCTTTAATGGTATTCTCACACAAAAACGGCCATCTTTAAGACGAGTTGTATTTGTGATAAAGTGCTCTTCACACATCTTTTCTTCTCGAGAATAAGCTGATGACTGATGGCCAACTTCCTCGAGCTGCCAAAAACGCATTAAAAGGTTTTGAATATCATCAGTATTTGAGTTACTCAGATAGCTATTATTATTATTAACATTTGCAAAATTACAAATTATAGGAGACGATTGTGAAAGTTGACTACTATTCACCAAAGGGCCAGAAGCTATCCAACCAAGTCTCGTTTCGAATAGTACCGGCTTACCTATTCCGAGGTTAGTTCTTTGCGTGCCTAATAGATCCCAGAACACATCGGCACCTATAATCAAATCTACAGAGGCAGGGGTATAAAAGTGTGGGTCAGCCAGACACAAATCACTCGGAATATTTAAATCACTAAGATTTAATTTACGGCAAGGTACTTCATCAGTTATAGAAGGTAAAATAAAACAGTAAATATTTGTAGCAAAGGTTTCATTTAACGATTTGATTGGGACGCAACACATTTTACTTATAGGTGACGTAGAATTATTTATGCCCATCAATGACTCATTAACTTGAACCGTTGGTAAATTTAATAAATTAAAGAATTTTTCAGTTATAAGGCAAGAGGTACTGCCACTGTCTAAGATAGCGCGACATAAATATTCACGGTTATTACTATCATATATTTTTAATAATGATGTGGCTAATAGAACTTGACATTTATTATGTACAAACGTAGTAACTCGTGCAGATAATGTGACATTGCTGTTGGGCGACTGATCACTATCCTTACCAGTGACATCACTGTCAACAACAGAAGTCAATGGTTTTGATGTTGGCTTACCTTTGGTATCAACATGAACAAGTGTGTTGTGCTTGCGTTTACACACTTTGCAACCACTTGACTTACAATGGTTGGCATAATGACCAGTACGGAAGCAGTTAAAGCATACTTTATATTGTGGTATCAATTCTAACCTCTGTTCATTACTAAGTCCCAGGAATTGTGGACAATTAGTAAGACTGTGTTCACTTCGACACTTGGGGCACGGTTTTGATAGGTTGGTACCACTATTTGACTGGCTGTTTGGCGTACTGGTAACAGAAACCATGCTTTTAATTTTATTATTAGTTTTAGGACAATTTGTATTGTTATGTGACATCTCTAAGGTTTCTAATAAGTCTGCACGTTTTCTAATAAATTCAAGAAACATTTTTAATTTAATTGCCTTACCGTCGTCCAAGTTACCTCTAAATTCTTCCCATTCACGATAAGTTTTAGAATCTAATTTATTTGTTACAATAAAAATTAAAAGTGTGTCCCAATAATTTGTTGGTTCCCCTAATGAATCCAAAGAACGCAAGTTTTTATTAACAATATCAATGGTACGTTTTAAAGTGAAAGATGATTCCTTTTTTATTGTATCAATATTAAATAATGCAGATACATGATTCTGAATTAAAAGACGTTTATTGTCGTATCTTTCACATAATAATGTCCATGTGACAGGATAATTGGTTGCAGAAAATTCTATAGATTGTATGACCACAGCAGCTGAACCCTCGAGGGAGGCCCTAAGATAGTGGAACTTGTTTATGTTATCAATCTCATGTGTAGTAGTGTATTAAACTAGAGAATGTGTCTCGAAACTCTAACCAATTTTCAAAAGAACCATTAAATTTTGGTAGTTGTATGGTAGGTAATTTAACAAGCCGATGATTACTAACTCGTGATGAACCTTTATCACTTCCCGGAGAATCATTGGTACTTGATTTTAAGTTTCGTGACAGCAAGTTCTGAGCTTCAGAAAACAACTTATAATATGTAGACTCAAATTCGTTTCGTTCCGGTATTTGACTATTGATGTCGTCCACTAAACACTCTAATCTTAATTGAACCTCGTCATATTGAGTAAATAAATGTTCCATCTTACCTAGGCGTAGTTGCAACTCGCTAACCTGTGACGGATTTAACGAATCCTCCAATCCATTTAAATAATTTGAAAACGCAGTCAAACGTCCCTTATAACTTGCCCGTTTTTTGGTTAATTCTTTCTCCTCTTTGTCAGTCATTCTGAGAAACCGGTACTTCACTGAAATATACCAAATAACAAATTACTAATGCACGAAAATACTATAATTACAATACGTCTTACAGCTGGAATTAAACAAGTAAAAGTTCAAGTTAATCTACCTATTAGATTGTTTAACACCTTTTACACAAATAAATGATGCTAAGGAAACTAAAAAATACTTAATGGTATATATTATGAACAATATAACCTTAGTTCCTGCTCAATTATAATAATTATAACAATGTAATCGGTTAACAGAAGACAATAATTATCTGGTTATAACAATCGAAAGAATAAAATAAGTAGGTAGGTACTGACCTTGACAATTGTTGAAACTTACTCAACGTATTACCTTAAACAAACCTTATTTAGAATACTGGGTGCACTAATTATAATAAAGAACACTGAACACCGTAATAACTATCCAGGATCTCGAATATTCCTTGTAGTCCTTTGTATAGTACAACGAGACTTTGTCCAATCTTCAATAATGTAATCCCAGTATGAATCCGTAATTCCTTCTAAATTTCGCTGATTACTGTATTGCTTTCATTATAATCCGGCTCGACGGACCATGTTGGGGATTATAAGGTCTGTTTCTTAATAAAAAACTCCAGCAACGTATAAAGATTGTATTCCACATTAGCGTCGTGCACTGCAAATTACAAAAAGAGAAGAACTCTTGTGAAAAAAACTAGTCGGTAAAACAGTCAAACTATCATAACCGTCAATATTAAAAACTGACAGTTGGATGACGCAATAAACAGCACGTATGAGTGAAATGCTCGTAACAAAGTAGCAGGCGCTTTACACTACATTATAACTTAAATCTATTTCTAAACAAGCCTTATCATACGAAAACCACTGAAAGCTATCAGTCTCACTGCTTTGTCTGCTGTCTGCTGTCGTCTGAATACTTTAATCATATTTTATTGGGTTACGGGGCGTAAATTGTTCCTGAACCACGATCTTATTTCATCAGAAAAAAAAAAATTGTGGTCCCATGTATTTCTTATCTAAAGTGAGTATATTGTGGCTGGAATGGTAGAGGAATGGTAGTGAGCAGAAATTATTTTTTCTTGCGAGGTCTACCAATACAAGGTTTCTGGTATGACTGGTTTGGCCATCTAAAATAAGCAATCACGAAGATTCGAAATAAATAGGAAATATTAGAATTATATTACTGAAAAACGGTGCATTTTACTAAAAAAAATAATGATTATTCATCTACTTTTATAAAGAACAAACACGCATTTTGAATTAATTTGCAGAGAACAAAATCTTTTATTTACATAAGATACAATTTTTTCATTACTAATTCGTAAAACAAAATCGTATCTGCTCAAACGATGAGAGACATGGAATTGATTTATGAAGAACGAAGACTTAAGGGAACATAATTAGGTAGAAAATAAATAATGTAAAATTATAATCTTATAGTGTAATCTATCAATATAGAAGTATAATATGTAATTTTTTTTTTTTCAGAAAGTTACTTTATGACTTCTTTACATTTTGTAGTACACACACAAACGACAAAATGTATTGTAGAGGACAAACACGCAAATGACGTTACGTCGCTGCGCGCGCGATGCGAGATGCATCGAACAAGCTCGTAAATGGCAATACGTGTTTGTTTGCAGGATAATATTTCAAATACGACAGTGTTTGATTGGTTATTTCAATAAGTAAAAAGAAATTTAACAAAAAAAAAATTGTGCTGGATAGTTTTTGATACGTAGAATACGAATCCGTAATAAAATGCATTTCGTCTTATGTTTCCATAAGATTTTGTTCTTGGGACCCGTCGTAACATCTGCAGGATTGTCTGCAGAGGACACGTGATGCCAATATTCAATAGCTGTTATTTCTTGAATATGACTCACGCGATTGGCAACGAAAGTAGACCAATTACGACATGAGGGTGAACGCAACCAAGAGAGTGTAACAGTGGAATCGGACCACAAAAAGACAGCTGAAATAGGAATACGAGACAGATAAGTTTCCGTAACGAATTTGTACAGATCTGAAAGCAAAACTGCGGCGCAGAGTTCTAGACGTGGTAATGAGGTATGTTTTAATGGTACCACGCGAGCTTTCGAACAAACGAAATGAACGTAAGAATTGTTATATACGTCTGTTACTCGTAAATAAATAACCGCGCCATATGCAGTTTCCGAACTGTCGCAGAATCCGTGTAGCTCGTAGGATTGTGAATCAGTACGAGTGACTCTACGCGAAATTTTTAGATGTTGCAACTGAGACAGTTGATTCTGATAATTTTTCCATGTACTGACGACCTCGTCAGGGGGAACGTCATCCCACCCGGCACCGATAATCCAAAGTTTTTGGATTAAGCTTTTAATATGAATTGTCAAGGGGGATAAGAATCCTAACGGGTCGAAGATTCTAGCGAGTTCACTAAGAATAGACCGTTTGGTACATGGCCGATGTGAAGATACAACTTCAAAAAGAAACGAATCAGTTGAGGGATCCCATTTGAGTCCCAACACTTTGAATGAAGCCGGTTCAGCTTTATCTAACGATACAGAATCAGTTAGGCAAACTTCAGGTTGAAGATCCGATAAAAGACGATTGTCATTTGACACCCACTTCCGAAGATGAAAACCTCCTTTTTTAAAAAGAGCGATAAGTTGTGTTTTTGTTCTTTGTGCAGTGGCGAAGTCCTGACTACCGCTGACGACATCATCTATGTAGGTGTCCGACAAGATTATACTCCTGGCGAGCGGGTAAGAATCCCCCTCGTCATCAGCAAGCTGTCGCAAAGTACGGCAAGCGAGATAGGGGGACGAAGAGATGCCATACGTGACCGTGTTCAGACGAAACTCTAAAAGAGGTTCGCTAGGCGAAGCTCTCCAGAGAATTCGCTGATAGTCACGATGGTCGCCGAAGAGTATAATCTGTCGGTACATCTGACGTACATCTGCCATGAAAACGACGTCGTGTTCACGAAAGCGCAATAGAATTTCCAAAATGTTTGATTGTAATTTTGGACCGATGTGTTGACTTTCGTTTAACGATCGAGAACGTGCATCTTTAGCAGAGGCGTCAAATACGACACGAAGGCGAGTCGTGGTACTATCAGGACGTATGACGCAGTGATGGGAAATATAGTATTTCCCATTCCCTACGTCATCTGGAGAGACCAATGACATATGGCCCGCAGTTAGATAGTCAGACATAAAATCGCAATATTGACGATGACACTCGGGGTCACGTGACAGTCGACGTTCAATCGCATAGAAACGACGCAAAGCAATATCACGTGAACCAGTGAACATAGGCTCGGACTCGTCCCTGAATGGCAACTGCACGATGTACCGCCCAGATGAGTCACGAGAATGAGTTGTGATAAAATGTTGTTCACATGCTATCTCATCTGGGGTTAGGGATGCTGCGGGTGGTAATACATCTAATTTCCAAAAACGTTGAACTAATGAGTTTAAATTCTTATCACTTTGTATAGAAGTGTTCAGTAGGGAGCCGAGTGAATGAGTAGCTAAACGAGTTTTACCGAACAATAGCCATCCAAAGACTGAGTCGAAGGCGGTAGGTTGATGTGATTTTCCTTTAATATTACGATTACGAAGCGATTCCGCAAATACATCCGCACCGAACAGTAGGTCGATCCGGCCAGGAATGTCAAAACCGGGATCGGCTAACGATAGTGAATTGATGTGAGACCAACTCATCATCATCTCCCGAGCCTTTTCCCAACTATGTTGGGGTCGGCTACCAGTCTTACCGGATTCAGCTGAATACCGTATTTTACATGGAGCGACTGCCTATCTGACCTCCACAACCCATTTTACTGGGAAACACAGTATCCCATAGTAAGACTGGTTGTCAGAATTGACTTAACGACTGCCAAAGATCTATGTATGACAGCCGGGACCTACTGTTTAACGTGCTTTCCGAAACACGGATGATGTGAGACCAACTCGATGTATTTAATTTAGCTATTGGCTGGTCCCCGCAAATTTTTGACATTACGTGCATATTTAAATTAAATAAAACTTGATCACCAGTACCAATGGAACAATTAATGTCTCCTAAGATTGAAGCCGGGGCTTCACCGATTCCACTTATAGTTGTGGTAGGACAATTTAAAATTTTGACAGCTGAGTCAGTAATAAGATTAATCTGACTCCCCGAATCGAAAAGAGCTCGAAAAGACACGAACTTGCCATCCGAATCCCGTACTTGCACAATGGCAGTTGCTAATAAAACAGTTGTGTTATTGGTTTTAGAAAATAATGAAGAGGTTGGGTTCGACTCGACCGGTTTATCTTTATGAAGTAGAGTGTGATGTTTATGGTTACACTTACGACATTTAAAAATAGATGTACAACCTTTTAATTGATGTGAAGCTCGAAGACAATTGAAACACCAATTATTTTTGCTTGCGATAGATATCCGCTCATCTACTGGTTTATTAAGAAATTGTTGACATGATGATATTGAGTGAGTGTCACCACAAAACGCGCACTTAACTGGTTGTGACGTAGGAGTTTCACTGCTTGTAGTACTAGCTGTGGCAACTTGAGGTTTATCTGTACTGCTCACAAGCGCATGAGAAACGTTTGCCCGTTTATTTATTTGAAATGATTTTACAGATCGTTGTTGTGGCTTACTCGAAGTTTTATTATTAGTTTCGCAAAAATGAGAATCATGTAAAAGCGCTTCACATTTCAAGTTTAAGAAAGATTTCAACGGTGCATATGGAGGAAACTCAATATCAGGATATTTTTCCTCGAAATCGCAACGCAAGTTTGAGTCTATCTTAGAGAGAAGGTGGTAGACTAATACAAAATCCCATCGGTCCTCAGGTAAAATAATTTTCTTTAAAATAATTAAATTTTCCTCAAACAGGTCCAATGATTTTCTCAACTCATTACCGTCAGTAGTATTAAAATTAATGTTTAAAAGGTCCTTCCATGACGTAAAAGCTAAAGGTCGTTTCCTTTGATAGCGAGTAACAAGGGCCTGGTAGGCATCATTGTAATGCTCATAAGTTAATGGGAATGCCTTGATAACAGATAATGCATCGCCGGTCAACGATGAGAATAAATAATGAAATTTTTCCGTATCAGTAAGATTACTAGAATTATGAATCAATGCATTAAAAGTGTCGTGATATTCAGGCCATTTCTTGATGTCACCACTGAAAGTTGGAAGAACAATTTTCGGTAAACGGATATTCGACGATGAAGAACTATTATATATTATTATATATTATATACGTACTATATGTAGTATTTGTGTGTATGTCTATTAGTTTGTTGTACATTTCTGTCTGCCTCACAACTTGTTTGAATCATTATTTTCACTTTCACTCAAAGGTTTGCTGGAAGAAAACTCAATTTTGAGTTAAGCTCGCCTCTGTACATCGACTTTTATTAATGTATATCTTTTTAAATGTTTATGTGTACAATAAAGAATTATGAATTATGAACTATGTTTATTATTTA
This sequence comes from Autographa pulchrina, assembly GCA_905475315.1. Taxonomy (NCBI): domain Eukaryota; kingdom Metazoa; phylum Arthropoda; class Insecta; order Lepidoptera; family Noctuidae; genus Autographa; species Autographa pulchrina. The sequence continues at coordinate 28,834,639 of FR997761.1, read as the reverse complement.
CTTGAGGTTCACTTTTAGTTAAACTACGATGAATAGATAAGATTTGAAAATATTTATCGTCAAATGTATCCTGGAGCGTATTATCTGCATGATCAGGATCATCTAAAAGCTCCAAAACGATCTGATGAGCACTTTCAAAGCTATCTAGAATATGTTTGAGTTCCTGATAATAAGAAAGAAATAAATTCCGTTGTGAGTCATCACTCATTGCCAATGTACCTATTTCCAATGCCTTATCCAACCGCTTAATAGCTAAAGTACGCTTTCTACGTAACTGTGATAAATCTTGAACTGTATATTCATTCTCCGTAGAGTGGGATTTCGATTTCTTAAAGCAACTTTGTTTACGAGACGAATGTTTACTTAACAATGACATGATGAAAACAATTAGCAAGATCGGTTACTGATAACGAATAGTCGGCGATACAAGGTTCCAACAGATGGGCGCTGTCTGCTTACAAAGATGTAAACAAGATAAGAACACGAGTACTTACGCTAATCGGTAGTAATATTTATTTAATTTTGGTCGTGTGTATGTATATCTACAGATTATAGACTGTGTAAAAAGCGCAACATAAATCCTTTGTTCAGTTTAAGTTAATTTAATTAAGTTTTTTTTTTTTTATTATTTACACCTACCTTCGAATTAAAAAATGTCACACGAACAAAGGACTTTTATGACCGATATTTTAATGATCCTATACGATACCCAAAACAGTTATTATAGGCCGAAATTGTAATATCAAGCACCGAAAGCAAGATTGATTGCCTAATATTGAGATCCTACAATAACTATAGAGGTTCAACTGGGTTAAAAAATTAGTGGTAATGGCGGGTCCCGGGTTTCGGCACCATAAAAATGTGCAGTCGCGATAAAAACGATGAGTAACTACACATCTGGGACAGCCTTGGTGGCTGGACGATCACACAAACGATGTTCCTATGAAAATACAGCAGTAACAAACTATAATACGTGCACGTACCTTGGTCTGCTATTTCTGCTGCCGATAATCCGCCGGCGATATGATTCCACCACAGTTGATTGTTGAAGGTCACGAGCTGCTCGGAATATTGATTCCCAGCAGAATATCGGTCGAGTTGACGCGTTTAAAAGGTTTTCCTTGAGAGAGATCGCGAAGTGCGCGCGCGTGCAAGATGGTGAGGAAAGATTGTCGATAGGGGGGCGGTTTGTCCGTTAACGGTAGTGACGTCATGACAGATGCAGCAGTAGCACCAATCGGATAACGAGTACGGCACGTATTACAACTGTCAAAACAGTTGTGATTGCCACTGCTGAAAATCGATAAGAACATCGTGTGTTGCCCGTGGTGAAATTTAAACGATCTTATTTTAGTCATTTGTATGATGACGAAACACTCTAATATAATCGATACTTACACAATCTAATATACTCTTAGAATCTAGGTATAGCATGACATCATTACATAGGTATTCTTCCACTATACAGCGCACACTGGCCGCTTAGATACCGCGGCATTCCAGCACTTTGCCACACCATGCCACGGCATGCCACGGCGTGCCACGGCGTGCCGCGGCACGACAAAGCACGCCTCAGCAACTCCTGCTGCTTGATACACTTTTAGTCTTCAGTTACGTTTGATCGAGTGTTGGTGTGCCTCAGTTTTAAAATGGTAGATTGGGATTTGGTGTTGATATCGATTATTGCAGATGAATAATAATAATAATAATAATATTTATTTGCCTTAAGTGTTGTACAGAAGGAGATCTTATAGGTAACTAGTCATGTTTCAAACACTTAGTCAAAAAAATAGACATGCAAATATCTGGTAGGTAAAGTCATTATAGATTATAAATGATGTAGTTATACAATTGAATTAGATTAACTGGAGACAAAATTCATTAATTGATGTGAAATTAAAAAATGTCAAATAATTATAAAATAGAATAAAATTAGTTACTTATTTACGATTGATATATTCACTAACAGAGTAGAAAGATTGGTTAATAAGCCATTTTTTAAATTGACTGTTAAATAAACGATTTGGTAATTTTTTTATGTCATTAGGTACTTTGTTATATATTTGGCCACACATGTAATAACAATTTTTTTTATATAAGGTTGTTCTTGAAATTCTAGATGACACTATTCTATCTGGATCTCTAGTATTACGTGGAAAAACATCTCTAGCTTTCTGAAATAGGCTAGGATTCTGACGAACAAAGGACAATGGCGAACTCCCATACAAATTTTTGTTGACATAATTTTGTTGCGTCTACTAATAAAAAAAATCTTTAAGTATAGAGTTTGAATTTCTGAACAATATTGTCTTCAGATTTCCTGATGAACGAAGTCACGAATTAAAGATATTTAAGTTTTAAAGACTTTGAGGTTAGGTGTCTTGTCATTTAAAATTAGTTCAACCTAAAAGAAATTCAGTTATTTATGAGTGAAATTAATGGGCTCCTGTAAGCAATTAATTACTTTTGCCCGACCTTGCATTGATATGACAGAAATTCATAGGAAATATGTTGAAAAAGTCTCTGATTATGGAAAAGTAAATCTCATGAAATAGTCACTAACTTTCCAAAAGATTTAATGCGGTTATTTCATAGTTATTTCTATAGTTATAATTAAACTAGGTTTTCCCTGATATCGCTTTGATAATACTAATAAAGAATAATAATCAAAAGTATTTTTTTTAATAATCCTGACAGAATATGTTAATGTTTTCTTATAGACTTTCTTGTTATATTGTTAAATGCACAAAAATCGTCTATAAAAGAGCTGACCCACTGCATGAATGAAATAAAAACATACATATATTTTTTATTATTTATTTTTCATCCTCCCTTATCACGATATCATCCAGGAAACCAGCCGGTGCTGAGAGGCTTTACACGACTTCCCATCGTGAAAAATAAATCGTCTTTTACACGCAATAAAATCCAAAGTAAGAAGCAGAATCGGAGTCAAAACTTCACAGCAAAATGTCGTCGTAAGTGGTTGGTAATCGGAATCCTTTGGCAAGCACAAGGCACAGGGAGAAATCTCGAAAGTCCATAAGCAGTCCAGCAGGGGTATTCACTAACTCTCGCGAGAGTGAAAATGATATAGACTTTCGTAAAAGAACTGTCAAAACGCAAATTTCGTATTCACTATCGTCTGTGTCCAACGAACATGACGTCATCATGTGACGGTGTATTTGAAGGCAACTGTAAACCATTTTGACAGTCGTTTTTGTATCGATAATATCAATATTGCGATTCCGTAAGCCTAACTGCTTTCATTTGACATTTAAAATCCTGACTACTAGACACATAACTGCATTCGCGAAAGCAACCACTCAAGGGTAAACATTAAAGTATCGAATAAAAGACACTGAAGCAATTTTTTTGCTAAAGTGACTAAAAGATTCATATTTCGTTGATTTTTATTGTTTTTCGTATTTGTCTAGAAGATTAGAACGTTTAATATTAAAAAGAATTGTTTGAGAAATGCATATATCTTTTGCCATTTTTTCATCATTCTCTTTCACACGAAAAAATGCTCAGTAAATCATTAATGTTTCCTTCGATATTCTATAAACAAATACCAATTTAAATTTGATTTAAACGAAACGAAAAATTTCGGACATTTGAGTAGGTAGGTACCTACCTAAATGGATAAATATGACCTCGAATTTGGTTTCGATTAACAAAACTTCAGCACTCTCGTCAGAGAGTATTATGTTCCTTGCTTCAGCATATTTATTGGGAATACATACATAGCAGCTGTTTAAAGTCCGCCCATTTAAAGAAAGAGAATGTGCATGCTATTTGGGCTTGGAAAAGAAAAGGATAGCAATAGACTCGTAGATACTATGCATCATTTTGGCATGCACATTCCCAAATAGCATGCACATTCTCTTTCTTTAAATGGGCGGACTTTAAACAGCTGCTATGCTGTGTCCTCTTCTATCGCATGGGATGGTTGGTTGGGACCTCTCAGTCGCACACATTCACTCGGAGCAATATTTTACTTTTTAAAATTTGACAACCATAATTCTGGACTGATTTTTCGCAGGCAACCCTATACCACCGTGTTCAGAATAAAATAATCTTTAATTTCATTTAATTTTCATTCAATAAACAGACCGTTGCAAAATGCTAGTATAGATTTACCTGTTTATACCTGGCAACCCGATAGATGTGACCGGAAAAGAATAGGCAACCTAACGTTTGCTTATTCTATGTGCTTCATACTTTCGATTGGTATAGAATTTATCTAATAATCATACCGGTGAAGTGTTTGAAAAAATATTTTTTTTTAATTATTAATTAAATATACTCTGGACTGAAATTTGCTAGGCAACCCATATGCATTATATTTATTGACATATTAAATTAAATATAAAATACGTTTCATTAAATAAGCATCTCGGTGAAGGTCGGTCTTAACGGGATCTTAGACTAAAAATAATTAGTTTTTCATTTTGCCCTAAGACAATATTGTAAACTATGTGAATGAAATAAATGAATAGGTATATAATAATTGTTTTAATCTTTTCAAACCTATAGGTAAGGTACATTTTTAGAGACAATAATTCATTGTATTAGAATTGCACATAACACTATGACAAATGTTAAGGATTATATAATTATGTACTGCATCGCCAGAATAAGCAGGGGTGGGCTGGCATGTAGATCCTGATGAAGTGGTGGTACATACGTAGATCTCTGTAAAATGTAACAAACAAAAAACATCATGACATTGCGTATATTATTATATTATACCTTTAACAAAACTTAATAAAGAATCAATAAAGCGGGGAAAATATACGTACTGAAAGTTTTATTCACATAAAAATAAGCAAGAGAAATATATTTTATTTGCACCCCCAAAAATCAATTAATGTAAATGCATATGAAATTAACATAGGTATAGGTATGTAGGTACTCTAGAGGTTCAAGTATGCAAAACAAGAATTAGGACAAATATTGAAGCAGGCTTACCTTCAACTTTATTAAAATCATCGCCATCGTCTTTTCACTCTGCTGCTGCGTTTTAAGGTTTTACATTGATTAAAGTCCAAAGCCCAGCGCGGCATGCAGGGTGAAATGGTTACAACCCTCGAGCCTTGCCGAGGATCTTTTCAAAGGGTAGAATAAACGAAACTTTGGTACCTTGAAACACATTTTAACTCGAGCATATTATACTGATATTCGGAGTTAAGTTTGGTTATTCATTATTTTATGACACGGATAACACTACATCGCTGCACTCCAGTTGCAAAATCTTCTCTAAGCAATAGTCAGAACCAATAATATTATGAAATACATAAGAGATTTAAACGTAACGATTGTTTGGATTGTTTGTTTTGACATGTAACGTAGTAAAAACCCTCTTAAATAAAATGTTGTCTTATCAAGAGTATTACAAAGCTCAAAACGTGACACAGAATTAAGCCGTATAATAGTCGATAAAAAATAGAGCCGCCTCGAAAGCAGTCGAACCCGAAGGAAAGCAACCGGAAATAGATACAGAGAAAACGAGTTAGTGAATACCAAAATTTTGACAACTACCCGCGGCAACGAATCTCGGTCGCCTTCGATTGAGCGAAAGCAACTATTGTCTATGAAGTTAGTGAATACGGCTGCAGGTCCCAGGTCAAAAAGAAAATAATAGAAATAACACATGTAAACACACAAGTAACAAACGTTTGAATTGACAGATCACAGACAATGTTAATTGTCATGACGCAAAATGTCACAATGATTGTATCCGGTGTTGTTGCCATGCTTGATTGAAGTTTACATAATATTATTTTGATGTCATTTATTTATTTCGGTAATGTTGTAAAGAAATAATATGTCCTTAGACTATTCATGTTCATAAATCTTCGATTTACTCTAAAAACAAGCTTTTATAGTTTACTAGCCAAAGATATTCGTATGACTTAGTTTAGATTTAACGTTTACATGGCAACACCCAAAGTACAATTCAATCAATTGTATTTCCAATTTAATATATTTTTTTCATAGACTTAGACGCTATTTAAATAAAACTTGAAAAAACGTAACATATTATTTCAAGTAAATCTGTAATGAAGACGTTTATAGACGCATAAGAATTATATCAACAATTATTTCGCCATTGTCCTTTGGCACATTCAAAAATATACATACTAGGCAAAGTTAAAAGTTTTAATTTTTTGAATAGGGGTTTACACGATTCCCACGGAGGTATACCGACGATCGCCCTCACACATTTTTTCTGTGCCAGGAATGCTCTATTTACGTCTGCTGAATTACCCTACAAAACAATTCCATACAAAAGCGACGAAGAAGAAGGTGCACAGGCTAATAATAGGGTTAGAAGAAGATTTTGGGTTGATAATTTCGTACCCCCAGTGGAAAAAAAGCATAAGTGATTTTACGTTGAATTGCCGATTTTAACATATATTTGAAAAGTACGTTTAAAGATGCATATTGCAGATTTTTTTCATATTTTTTTTGAAGAATTTGACGAATTTATGCAAGAAAATTTGTTTTATGAATTTTGAATACAGTATCTTTTTTCTTAGGGATAAATAGAATAAACGTTTTAACGCAAAAAATGTGTCGAATAATATTACGTATTACATTTTATGACGTTTATCGTTAAATTAAAATGATCAAAATAAACAGCAACAAATATTATGCTTCTAATCCGTTTCTTTTTTTTACATCGCTGGTCTTGTTTACACGAAAACGTTTTTTTTTGGTTTTATTTATCAGGTAAAATTATATTATAAATGCACATACAAACTTAAAAATAATAATTGATAACAATGTAGCAGCGATATGAGTGTTTACTTCCTATTAACTTAAAATAATATGAAATGAGAACAATAACTGCTTTGTTATCTGAGACCTTTCTTAACACCCAAGCATAAGACTGCATACTTCTGCGGGGGATTAAAAAAGGACTATTAACTGCCAAGATATTATATGTATTTTCTATGAAGATTACTAATATTTTTTGGATGAATTTCTAAACATACAGCTTTAACTTGTAAAAATTATTAAAATAACTTTATGAGCAATTTGAATCACAACTCCATTTATAACAAATATTAGACTCTAATAAAAGCAAATGCAAGAAACATTAACAAGTCAATAAAAAAAAAAAACACTTTTTGTATCTCTTTGAATCAAAATACTGTTAGGCTAGTTTTTATTAAAAGGTACTTAGTTGTATATTTATTGTTGATTGGTGATATGTTAACAAAATAGGGCCTTTGACACATGGCCTGTACCTTTTGTTTTAAAATAATGATAAAAATACTTATAATTAAATATAAATCAAATATGTCATAATGATATCAATAATATTAAAAGAACGAAAAAGTTATTCTTCAGATGAATCAAATACCTCCAAATTTGTAGACTCAGTTTGGGGATGCGGTTTATAGAAAAAGAGCGGGAAAATAAAAGGAGCGGTTGAAGTACGACGCGTTCACACCCGACTAAAATAAAGGCAAGCCAGCCAAGAAAGCACATCCACTTACCCGTAAGCCGACCGACTCGTTCACAGTCTCATCACATGCATAGCAGCCAGCTCCAGGTGAAGAAAATGAAGCGTACGGGTGCACAAGGTCACAAACACAAATCACAAGCGTGGGAACAGCGTGTTACCCAAAGCAGTTCGTTAGTTGTTATAGTTTATAGAAATGTTCGAAAGGAGTATTAGTAATTCACAGATCTGATGATAGCGCATCAACCAAGACCAAGCGGGAGAGACACGAGGAGCACCAGCGCAGCGCTCTCGAGGAGTATCAGAGCAACACTAGAACGTTCTTTTCACTCGCGGCTCCCGTCGCCGCGTCGCGTCGGTGCGCTCGAGAGCAGGCGATACCAACGTCACGCAACGACCGTAGCGATCGAACCGACCTAACGGTTCGTGGATACGCCCACTAGATGGCGCCTTATTCAATCAGGTGTAAACGGCGTGAACATCCTCCCCGGCTTGGAAATCCGTAGGATTTTCAAAAGGAACAAAGGGAAATCATATGGGAAGGACGCAAGGTTAATCCAAACTAATATTACTAAAAAAAAAAAATTACTAAGAAAGTAACTCTGTCTGTCTGTCTGTCTGTCTTTGCTTCACGCCTAAACTACTGAACCGATTTGTGTGAAATTTGGTACAGACATAGTTTGGAACTTGAGAAAGGACATAGGATAGTTTTTATTACAAAAAAAATAAAAAATAAAATAAAAAATAAAATTTATTCCGGACATACAGCGCCATCTATTGGTCAAGCGTCGGCATCAATTCAGTACTAAAAATTCATCGGAAAAATGTAAATAAATAGTAAAAAGGTATGAAAATATAATATAATACAACTTTTAGTACTTGAAAGAAAATGCTCTAACGGAGTATAGATAATTTTATTAGTACTATATGTGTAAGCCCTTTTTGGATATAAATAATTTAAATTTGATCATGTTGGCGAGGTTAATAGAGGTTAATAGTTGTTTTTAAAATTCATAGATGGAGTTGCGCATTTTCTTCTATACATCTAATAAAACAGTAAATTACAACATTCTTTTGCCGGGGGTCAGATTTCATGTTACAGTATCAATTATGAACTACTGAATTGATAGCAGTAAAAAATTGAGAGAATGTTTTTGGTAAATCGTAGACGGTCGTTAGCTATTTTTAAACACGCTACTATATCTAGGTAATACGGGGTGGAGCTTTAAATTTCCAAATTCATTTTTTCATCTGCACACGTAAATTGGCATTATTGACATATAAACAAGAGGTAACTATGGCAGGCTACGGTAGCCATAGCGACCATTCTTCATTGTGATTGAAGTATACTTTTTGGAAAACTAGCTGTCGTAGTAAACAGCTTGGTGGTTGTAGGATTGGAAATGGATGTCCATGCTGCAGGTTCAAATCCAGTTGTTAATGATTGTATTTTTGTTCTTGAGTCCTTTTTGTTACATACGTTTGAATGTTTTGTTACTCAAGTTCAAGTCTCAGTCGAGCTAACACTTTTTGTGTTCTATTAGGTTAACTTTTATTAGTTTAAATCTTTGTATCATTTTGTTGTTTCTTTCGCAATGAGCAACAACTTTATGTCGTGCATTTTTTACTAGACCGATGCATAAGCTCAAAATTATTATGTTTGTATTTTAAATTTTAAGTGTGTTGCTCATTGCAGATCAAGCATGTCATATGCTGTAAAGAACGTCTGGCGTAAATGCCCTGACCATAGATATAAATCTATGGCACCGACATTTACTCCTGAATTGAAAAATAAGATTCCTCATAGATTACAACTATAAAATGATCTATGAGGAATCTTATTTTTCAATTCAGGAGTAACTTTTTTAAATTATTTCATCAAAGTAATGTGTAATGTTTTCTGTTGGTCATCTATAGAATTCCATGGACAAGTTTTTTTTGTATTTGTAAATTTTTATTGTTTTAACTCAAAACCCAATGATCTTTTATGATATAATTTTTTAGTAAGTACTTACTCTTTAATATTCATTTTAAGGTAGCTTGCTACACGGGTTTTAATGCGTTGATCCAGATAAATCTTCTATTTTTTCGTTTACAAATTTCATTTAGTTTGTGTACCTATTTACTGGAAGTTTGGCCCAAAAACTAAAATAAAATAAACTTTCTATCGCATTCTCTACATTTTAAAATTAATATTGCATCATTTGAGCTCAGCACCTTATGCTGGGCAGTATCATCATCATCCACAGAACTTTTCCTCCCACTGTTGGGCATAGTTCTCCCCTTTTTCGTGCCATTTTCTACGGTCCTGTGCCAGCCTCATTCAGACTCGACCCGAGACTTTAACTATGTCATCGACCCATCTTGCTCCCGGACGACCGACGCTTCTTTTGCCATGCCTTGGCCACCATTCTGTCACCGTCTTAGTCCACCTGCCGTCATTTCGTCTGGGCAGCATAAAGCGACTTTATTGTAAAGGATACAGCCCCAGTCCAAGGCTTTGATCAGGGTAGAATGCGGTTGTCCTTGGTCTATTACTTAGTTTCCAGTCATAAATAATTTTAACCACAGTTTTGGTAGTTCTGATCCTGCGCCTCTCTCTATTGTCAACGTTTTCTTTCAGTTTCACGGGTCTCAGGTAAATACCTTATTAAAATGGAGCCTGCTTATCTCAGTCGTTCATCCCTTTAAAAACAACACACTCGCACACTCTTTTGCCTTTCATTAGCAGCCACCATTACCAGACCACATAGTTCCTAGCTGCTAAGTTCCTTAACTTCCACATATACTCTAGGCTTAGGCACCGCACTGACATCTGGTAGCTATTAACTAAGATGAGAACACTACCTTAGTCTTAAAACCGGACTTCACCAAAGCAGAGATGAGAAGAGCGGAGCGTAAATAATATTGATATCTACTTTCAATTTTACTGCGTAGTTCAGTATTTCGAATTTCGGGGTTTCGAACCAAAACCCCGATCCCGGTAGTCTTACTAGGGACTGCTGTACCAACGAAATACTATTGCAAAAGAAAAAAAGTGGTAAATCGTTTTTTTTGGCACGTGTCAAGCAATATTTGTGACAAAACTCTAGGTTCCACATCTGATACATTTTGCGTATAGCAGACTACTTAGAAACATTCATCTAGCGAAACAAGATAATATTGAAGTGTACATGTGTTTTGTAAATTTTTAAATATATAAAAAGAACATTCTGAAGCCGGTGTCTAGGTAGTTCGTGATGGTGACCCTCTATACCACAGTCTAATTTATATTTATTCGCACAGATGACTGATATGAACGCGAACATCGTCGCGGGTACAGCTAGTGCGGAATAAAGTTATATTTATTGGAAATTACCAGTGCGATAAAATTAAATGCGATAAACCTAAGACTAGGTATGAATTGAAATAAAAAAGAGGTATGATAAATATAGTATAAATATATATATAGGTGTATATAAATGCGTAAATAACTGTGCTAGAATTTAAATTATTGTGACGGTAGCGTATTAGGTAGATTAGATTATAGCGTTTGAAAGTGCCAGTTGTAGTTCGCACTAACGCGACGCGAGCGACTCCATCCTTACCAGGAAATACTTGTTCAATAATGCCTGTAGGCCAGCGGAGAGGCGGAGAAGCATCCTGATGAATGAGAACAAGTGTACCTGGTTCAACAGGTACATCCGGAGTATTCCATTTTTGTCTCAATTGAAGTGTGTGTAAATAATCTACATGCAACTTCTTCCAATAACTTTGAACTAAACTATCTAATAATTTCTTTCGGTTATGGAGGCTCATAGTTTCATTAATTTCATACGTAGGTAATGACTGCAAAGGTAAGGTATTAAGAAAATGCGCGGGAGTTAAAATAGTGTGCGGCTGATCGGACAGCAAGCACAGTGGACGCGAATTTAACAGACATTCAATTTGGGTAAGTACCGTCAGTAATTCTTCATAGCACAGTAATTGTTGCCCAATGCAACGAAATAAATGCGTTTTTACGCTTTTAATATTGCTTTCCCAAAGTCCTCCCCAATGGGGAGCGCGAGCTGGTATATTACGCCACGTTATTTTATGATTATTAAATTCATTCTGAAAAGCAGAAGATGTAGATTTAGAGGACAAGAAAGTGTATAACTCATCCAACTGTCGTTTTGCACCGATGAAATTGGTGCCGTTATCGGAATAAATAACAGAAACAGGTCCTCGCCTAGCCAGGAAACGCTTGAAGGCGTCTAGAAATGTTTCGGAACTCAAGTCTGAAGCGATTTCAATATGTATGGCTTTGGTCGTTAAACACACGAAAAGACATAGGTAAGCCTTTTGACTTTTGACTCCCCTCTTACGTGCGAGTGTAATATTTAAAGGTCCAGCGTAATCGACGCCGGTGTGAGTGAAAGCTTTAGCCTCTTGTACGCGCCCAGGGGGTAGGCTAGCCATCAGAGGAGTAGGATGAGATGGCGCAATTTTAAAACAAAAATTACACTGGCGAATGCGTTGTCGAATAACGTTTCGAGCAGATATAATCCAATAGCGCTGTCTTAGTAAAGACATGAGAAGATGCGAACCAGTGTGACAGTTGGAGCGATGACAGTCATCTATTATAAGGTCGACTATATGATGGCGACGGGGAAGCAATATTGGATGGCGATTTTCATAAGGTAGGTTAGCGTTTGTCAATCGACCACCAACGCGGAGCAATCCGTTTTCATCAACAAACGGATCGAGTTTTCTCAATGAAGGCGAAGATAAGTTACCTTTAGTTATATTTTTAATTTCAACAGCGAAAAAGGTGCGCTGTAATTCGCGAAGAATAACTATTTCAGCGGCTTCAATATCCAAAACCTGAATTCTAGGCGAGCGAGGCAATTTCCTAGTAAAGCGTAAAACGTAAACAACTACACGTAATAATTTTTTCCAGGTATACCCGGAGGGCGAGCTCAAGAAGAGGCGATGAATCCATATCAAGGATTGTAGTAAGAGTAACTGTATTTTTTGTTTCAGGTATAGTACCTTCAACGCGGGATGAATCAAATGGCACGATAGGCCATTCAAAAACGGGACAACGGATCCCAGTTGGACCGTGCCACCAAAGCGGGTGATTAATAATTTGTGAGGGTAATAAACCTCGCGATAAACAATCACTGGGATTTTCGGTCCCTTTAATGTGAAAGAAGCGGTCCGGCGCTAAATTTTCCTGTATCTTTGTTACGCGATTGGCATTGAATATTTGCCAACGGTGTGGCGAAGAGTGAATCCATGACAAAGCGATAGTGGAATCACTAAATGCGAATATTTCCTTTATCGGATATCGATTATGAAGAATAGTATGTACTTGTTTAACAAGTTTAGCAAAAAGCAGCGCGGCGCACAATTCAAGCCGTGCTAGCGATACAGTTTTGAGTGGAGCCACCTTAGACTTAGCCCCTACTAAATAAATATCTATATTACCGTTGGGGTGAGTCACATGCAGATAGAGAACGCAGCCGTAAGCTTTCATGCTAGCGTCTCCGAAACCGATCAGATTTACCACACAACCTGCAGCGACACCTAAGTGGCGAGGTATTTTTAAACCAGATAAAAGCGACAATTCATTTTTGAATTTAATGAAACATTCAGCGATCTGTTTAGGAGGTTCTTCGTCCCAACCTACTTTTGCAAGCCAGAGATCCTGTATTAGCAACTTAGCGTAAAGGATAACAGGAGCAACGAACCCCAGTACGTCAAACAAGCGAGCGATTGTTGAAAGTATAACACGTTTAGTGATACCGACAGAGGGAATGGAAGTAGTAAAAGAGAATACATCAGCGGTAGGTAGCCATTTTAGGCCTAAGACTTTAAGTGAGTCACTATCGTCAGTAAATTCGATAGCTGTACGATATGACTCGGGTAGGTGAGCGAGAAAATCAGCAGAGTTGCTAGACCATTTGACGAGATCAAATCCACCGCCTTTGAATAAAGCGAGTAATTCGTCTGACAACTGAATTCCATCATCGACGGAATGGACTGACGTTGTTAAATCGTCCATATAAAGCTCTTTAATGGCAACTTCTGCCGCGAGCGGAAAGCTATCGCGATAGTCCTCAGCTAACTGGCGGACAGTACGCATAGCCAAGAACGGACTGGAACGCAGGCCGAATGCTACTGAGTTAAATTGAAAAATACGTATAGATTCGGTATCATTAAAACGATACAATATTTTTTGATATTTACGATCGTTCTCTGCTAGTAAAATTCTAAGGTACATTTGACGTACATCTGCAGTTACAGCTATTTTAAAATATCTAAAATTTAAAAGAAGCGAAAATAAATCTGCCTGTAAATTAGGCCCAATATGTAATAAGTCGTTGAGCGATGTACCGCTATCAGTTTTAGCACTTGCGTCTAAAACGATGCGTGTTTTTGTTGTTGACTTATCAGGTCGAACAACAGCGTGATGCGGTATAAAATAACCTTCAGTTATAGCAGCTGAAGAATAAGGTATTTCGGATAGGTAACCATTATTAATATAATCTGTGATGACGTCATTATAAGCTTGACGTAGTGCGGGGAGAGCATTAAACTTACGTTCTAGCGCAGTCAATCTACGTTGAGCGTGCGTAAAAGAGTTACCTAATAATTGAGGATCGCCTTTAAAAGGCAGCGAAACAATATATCGGACACGGACACACGGACTTCTTTTAACTGAAGATTTATAAAATTGTTCACAATCTTGATTTTCCGGAGTTAAAGTATTTATAGAAGGCACCTCCTCGAGTTCCCAAAATTTTAAAATATTGTTATTTAAAGTATCCACTAAAGGGCCGAAGGACCAGACTATACCTTCACGGTTGAAAGTCGGAATCTCACCCATGACAATATAGCCAAGCGTAGTCTCGAGCGCGTGAGGTACGTGGCGAGCGGTGTCCGAAAAATCAGCTGATTGCTCTAGCGGTGGTGGTATCACTTTACCTCCTAGAATAATAAACGCGAATACTTGAGCGCCAAGAATCGCATCTTTATCCCCGGGTGAGTTCCAACAGTCATCTGCGAGCGGTAAATCTTTAAAATGTTCTACAACAGATGAATGAATTTCGTGAGTAGGCAACTGATCAGTGATATGATCAATCACTAACAATGACAAATTATATTCAGCGTCAGAAACCCGAGATTGAATGGTAAGTGATACGTAACCTCTAATAGGTGTCGACAACGACCCTACAGACTTCAAAGATGAGTTAACAAGCGGTAGAATATTTAATTTGAATTTTTTACAACAAGCGAGAGTAATAAGATTGTTTTGAGAAGCACTATCTATTAAACATCTTATAACAAAACGATTTCCATTATTAGGAACATATACTTGCGCAGTAGGTAACACAATTGAGCTCTGTAGTTGACTACGAGATACAACCTTTTTATTACATGAACGTAAAGCGAACGAATTCGTGGAATTAGTACATTCCTTCAACTTATTATTATTATCGATACGCGGGGCGGTCTCGGCCGGCGTAGCTGTTTGCGTATGCATACACACAGACTGTGAAGATGCCGGGAGCGCATGATTCGCGTCAGCCGGAGCGGCGGCGGCGCTAGAAGAAGCGGGTACAGGGCGATTATAATTATTGTGAACACCTACGTTCTGTTGCGATTGATTTGGATCGTTATTAAAATGTAATAGCGAATGATGTTTCTTGTGACACTGTTTACAAGTGCTCCGAGAACCACAGTTGAAAGAAGTATGTTTACTACTTGATGATGATTTTGAATTAAACAGCACTTTTATGATGAAACAAGTTATATATTTTATCAACGTGTACAGCCAGTTACAGTATAAACGAAGCAGTGAGCGGAAGTTATACAAAAATACAGTAATGCCAACATTGACAACTGAATGACATTTCATTCTTTTCATATTAGCCAACTTAAATATTATGCATATAAACATTGCCATACTAATAACACCCCTTCTTAATGTTTATCCATTTTAAACAGAAATTAATCTAAATTATAACAACATAATATGACTGAAAACATTACCAGTTAAACAACTCTACCTTCGCTTACAATTTTACATTACACTGTGTTAAAAGCTTAATTAATAACTCCTTACTTAGTGACTTTGTTAGCATGTCTGCCGATTGTTCACAAGTACTTATGTACTGAATATCAATTTTATTATTTTGAATTAAATCTTTGATAAAGTGATATCTAATATCAATATGTTTAAGACGTTTGACTGAGTCTGTACTTGCATTTAAAATAGCTGACTGATTGTCACAATACAACTTAACTGGGCTATCATTTTGAACATCAAAATCATTTAATAAATTAACAAGAAGGCATGCTTCACTTGCTGCCATACTCATAGAAACATATTCAGCTTCAGTAGAAGACAAGCTTACAGAAGATTGCTTCTTTGAACACCACATAATTAAACAGTTTGCAAAAGTGAACAAATAGCCAGATGTGGACTTTCTGTCCCTCTGGTCACCTCCCCAATCAGCATCACAGTAGCCTTGCAATGCACTATCATTACATTTATAAACAATTTTATAATCTAGAGTATGCTTCACATAGCGCAATACTCTCTTAAGTGCACTAAGTAATGCACTATTCGCACATTTTTGATACCTACTTAGTAATGAAACTGCAAAACACAGATCAGGCCTAGTGCCTGAGACAGCATACATGAGGCATCCAATAATTTGCCTACAGATTCCTTCAATGTCCTTATCACAATTATTAGTATTTATATCAAATATTTTAGTATTAAAGTTTATATCCAAGGGTGTCAACATGGGTTTGCAATTTTCCATATGAAATCTTTTTAGTACATTTTCTAAATAATTCCTTTGTGATAATGTAGTTATACCTTTTTCTAAATCTTGTTTTACATTTATTCCAAAAAAATCTGAAATTAACCCTAAATCTTTTATTTTAAATTCTTTGTTTAATATTGTTTTTAGGTTAGTGACCTCATTGTTATTAGTTCCAAAAATTAGCAAATCATCGACATATATTAATACAAAATATGTTTTATCTTTACCACTATACTTTTTATACAAGCATGGATCACATTTAGATCTTATAAAGCCTTCTCGGGTTAATACAGAATTAACTTTAATATTCCATGATTTAGGAGAACTTTTCAATCCGTACAATGACTTATTTAACTTTACAATATTATTATCTCCTGAGTAGGCCCCTTCTGGTAACCTTACATTTATATACATTTTCTTTAATATCACCATATAGAAAAGCTCCCGTGACATCCATTTGGTATATAGGCAAGTTATATTTTGTTGCAATTATTACACATAACCTAAAAGTTGTTAACTTAGCAACTGGGGCATAAATGTCACTTAAGTTTATTATATCTTGTTGCTCAAACCCCCTAGCAACAAGCCTAGCCTTATACTTTTTGACATTATTTACATTTTTTATTTTAAAGACCCATTTGCTACTTATAGGCTTTACACTTACAGGTAATTCACAAAATTCCCATGTGTTATTGTCACTTAGAGTCTCAAGTTCCCTAGCAATAGCTGCACTCCACTTACCGGCATCACTCCGGCTCATGGCATCACCATATGTGATGGGATCACACTCACTTTGGTCCAGCTGCACAGGATTACACTTGTAGAACACTGTTTGTTTACGCTCACGCGTAGACCTTTCCCTTTCTATGGGTGAACCAATTTCTTCTAATTGTTGTTCTTCTTCACTGCATGGCAAGTAGTCGCTGTCATTTTCCGAGTTATCTTCTAATATACTACTTGTGTGGGTTGTCTCGTTGTGGTCAAGGATTGGTATCTCACTAATATCTGTCTCGGGACTATTCTCTTGCACTGTCTCCTCTTCAAGGTTTAAGGACACTACAGTTTCCCCTTCACCTTTCTTTACTTGATGTTTTTCCTTCTCTTCTAGTTGTAAGAATACAATATCCCTTTTTGTTTCCACCACATTCTTCTCAGGATAGTAGATACGGTAACCTTTCACATCCTCCTCATATCCGACCATCAATCCCTTCTCTCCTTTCGGATCCCACTTAAGTCTCTTTTCCTTTGGAATGTGTACATATACTTCTGTACCAAAGGCTTTTAACTCATGGATATTATATGTTTTCCCAGTCCATACCTCAAATGGAGATCGCCCATCCTCATGGCTCTTCCCAGTCCTGTTCAACACGTACACTGCTGTATTTATAGCTTCGGCCCATAATTTCTTTGGTAAATTTCTCTCATGTATCATTGTCCTGGCCGCTTCCACCAATGTTCTATTTTCTCTCTCCGCCTTTCCATTTTGTTCTGGTGTGTATGGTACTGTGGTTTGGTGTGTTATTCCACGTCTTGTAAACATTTCCTTCACGTACCTGTTCACAAACTCCAGGCCGTTATCACTTCTGAATGTCTTCACCTTGTTTCCAGTATTATTCTCAGCCTTATTTATAAAATCCTCAATTATATACTTGATCTTATCTTTTGTTTCCACAAAATACACACTTCTGAAGTTCGAATAGTCATCTTTCAGCACAACGAAATACCTTGACCCACCAACTGACGGTTCCTCCATAGGACCGCAGGTATCAACATGAATTAATTCACATGTCCTGGTACTCTTGTGTTCGCTTCTATTGAATGGCAATCTGTGTATTTTCCCAACCAAGCAACTCTCACACACCGGGTTGGATGTTTGTCTAACCTCAATGTTGTTTTTCCGCAAGATGTCTTTTACATAGGAGAAGTTTTGATGCGCCAATCTTTTGTGCCACTCGTTTAGATCGTTCGACACTAATTCTGCAGTACTCGCAATTTCACCATTATTATTGAAGCGTAGATCCAAATAAAATGAATTTCCAATTCTTTCCGCAACCGCACAAATTTTGTTTGACTTGAAAAATTTGCATGAACTGTCATCTGTCACCATGACATAACCTTTGTCTGTGGCGCGATTTACCGAGAACAAGTTCGTTTTAAGTTCGGGGACATACAATACGTTGTCTATTACTGTATCAATCCATTCACTTCCGTTTGATACTTGCACTGCCATCTGTCCGTAACCAAGCGCATTTATCACTGCTCCATTTCCGATGATTACAGGCTTCGGCGAAGTATTTGAAAATGATTTAAATAATGCACGATCCCTGCACATGTGTTCGCTAGCACCAGAATCCACTAGCCACCTTGATTTTTGTAGTTGATGCGACAGATTTGACACGACAAAGGCGTTACGAATACTATTAGTTTTATTTTCACTAGACATTCTTTGTTTTCGAAAACGACACTGTGCTTTATAATGTCCGAACTTCCCGCAATAGAAACAGTTATTATTATTACTCACGTTCACTTCACTATTAGATTTATTGTTATTGTTACTTTTACTGCCGGTTTGATAATGTCCACTTTTACTAAATTTGAAACCTTTTGTTTGTCCTTTATTTTTCACAAAGAATGCAGAAGTTGTAGCTTGCTGTGCTCCTTCGTTCTTCTCTTTTACTCGCTCTTCTTCAATCAGTAGTCTGGCTACTAGATTATCAAATGTTTGTTTTTCTTCAGGCGCCGACTCCCATGCAGAAACGAAATGTTTATATTCGTCTGATAACGACATTAATACTTTCGTGATTACGAATTTATTTGAAATTTCTTCACCCATCTGTTTCAATTGGTTTTGTAGTTCTTGTATCTTAGATAGGAAAATAGACATGTCGGTACCTCTTTCAAATTTATATTGAAAGAATCTTTGCTGTATGATGTGCACACTAGTCTCAGTTTTCTGTTCATATACGCTGTGAAGTTTTCGCCACATCTCGGCAGAACTCGTACATGTAATAATATGTAGCATCACCTCTTCAGACATTCGCGTTACCAGTAACGTTTGCGCTTTGGCATCTTTAGATTCCCATGCAGGTATCTCACTGGCTTCTTCAGGCTTCACCTGTTTTCCCTCCACGATGTTTAACCACCCAAGGCCCCTCAACTGTACTGTGGTCTGGAATTTCCATATATTCCAATTTCTGGCTCCTTCTAACTTGATCACATTGACGTTGTTATTATTTGCCTCCATCCTGACCTTGTCCTCTTCCAACTATGAACAAGTATTACTTCTCGACGATGTTTCGCAGTACCCGAGCCCGAGCACCACGCCGCGTGAATAACCTCACTTTTTCCTTCTCGACGATTTTGACTTTGGATTTTTACTAACGTCAATCTATGTGCTGTTATATGTGCCTGGGCATGAACTGGGCCCATAACCTGATGATGATTTTGAATTAAACAGCACTTTTATGATGAAACAAGTTATATATTTTATCAACGTGTACAGCCAGTTACAGTATAAACGAAGCAGTGAGCGGAAGTTATACAAAAATACAGTAATGCCAACATTGACAACTGAATGACATTTCATTATTTTCATATTAGTCAACTTAAATATTATGCATAGAAACATTGCCATACTAATAACACTACTAAAACAGTTTATACATAATCTATTATTTTTTATAAAACTAAAGCGATCTTTGACAGATAATTTCTTAAATTCCACACATTCATATAAATGTATATGTTGCGGTTTTTTACAAAACATGCACGCGGATCTACTATCAACTTTATCTTCTGTAATAGCAAAACTATGAGACACTTTCGGTGCGAAAGAACGCGACCGAGTATGCATATTGGATGAATTGGAACCCTGATTATTATTATTATGCGAGGTATACTGACGAACAACATTTGTTCTTTCGAGAACTTTTATATGATGTCGTATAAAATTAACTAATTGATCACTAGTAGGTATGTCTTTATCGCGTACAGATAATTCAAATTCTTTAACCCTTTATAAGGCAGAGAAAACTAGAGGTGGTAGCAACCTGCACGCCAGTAGGAGTTGTTAATAATATGCTAAGGAATACAAATTGAGGGTATTTTGATTTTTTGCGTTTTCGGTTTTTTTTTTAAATGCGGTGGCAACATAGTTGCCACTGCCTGGAAATGAAATGCAAAATTTTCTGAAAATTACTTATTTATTCATAGAAAAAATCAAACTATCAATCAAGAATAGTACAAGAAATCACGTGTAAGATCAATTTAGATACTATCATTTATGTATTATTTATTCATATAAAAATATATGTAAATTTTAAATTTATATCTAATTGGAAGAATGAAATAAATCAAAGCAAGGTACCACACAAAGTGGCACCTTGCATGTGGAGCACTGTATCTTGGACCTCTTATTGTGAGTTTTTGTGCTACACTGCCGACAGCGACGCCATTTTTCAATTTTTTCATGCTTGTGGATACCAACATTGGATAGTCGAATTTCTTGATCCACTCCGACTACCTTTTGGTTACTGGTGGAAAGTTTCGGCTTCTTTTTCAGGTATTGAGGTTCGCTTTGCAAGCTTCTCCTTCTCGACGTATAATTGTTTATAAGGCCTCGGGCTACACTCAGTCGAAAATGGAGTTGCGTAAGTCGATTGTGCAACCTCGTGTTGGTCTTGTGCAACAAATACGAGTTTACAATGCATAGGTCCACGCAAAAATAAAACAACCGTAGCCACCACTTCCTGCTTCGTCTGCCAACTTCGTATGAACTTCTGAGATGATCAAACCGATCCACCCCTCCCATTCTTTCAGTATATTGCAGGACCGTCAAAGGACATGGAAACGCTTGTTTTGTACCGTCTTTTTGCTTTCTATCACAATATGTCTTGTCCATTTTCGGATGAAATGCTGTAGTCAAAAATGAAACGAGTTTAGTATCTTGCCATGAAACAAAAGCAACATTTTTCTTCGTACGCCACTTCATTTCTCCCCTTTCGAGCTTCAAGCTTTTGCCTCTGTTGTTGTTTTTATAAAGCTTAGGGAGATCTTTCCTGTTTACAACTGTGGCAGTGGCATAAATGTTGTTATCGTATAAGTATTGCATTATTTCATATGATGAGAAAAAGTTATCAAATGCAACATGTCCCTGAAAACCCTCATCCACCAGTTTTTGTGTAAGTTGTTTCACAACACTTCCTCCGAGACCAACTTCTGTTGTTTTATCATCTCTTTTCCCGGTGTAAACATCAAATTCAAAGACGTAACCCGTCGCACTATCCGCTCTGGTCCACAGTTTGTACCCTCTTTTTACGGGTTTGAGAGGCATGTATTGTTTTAGCGAGGAAACACCTTTAAATTTTACCATTGCCTCGTCTATTGATTGGGAATTTGTATTTTTTGCAGCATTTTGACAAGCTTTGTTAATTAGTTTTAAAAATGGCCGTATCTTATATAGTTTATCATAATTAGGTGCTCCTCTCTGCGGCATTTCTTCGTTGTTATTCAAATGAAAATTTTCTAAAATTTTCTTAAATCTTTTTACAGGCATTACTGATGCTATCTCATTATTCCTAAAAAATGGATCACTAGACCAATACAAATCTATGGACGGTAGTGGGTTGATACCCATCAATATTATCATGCCAATAAAGGCGTTTATTTCGGAGGAAGTCACGGGATTCCAGCCACGGCTTTGTTTTTGTTCTGCGTACATATTAGTTTGAGTTACAAGTAGCTCAATTATCTCTTCGTGGAAAAATATAGAGAAAAAACTAATAGGCCTAGATCTGCTTGGAAAATACTGTCTGGATTGAAGAGGCACGCTATCGAAACTATCTATATCAGGCTTCTGGGGAAATATCACCTTTTTCCATGTTCCTTGTCCATGTCCTTCTTCTGTGTCAGATGAATCTGTATCAGACGGCACATCTACTTGTGAAACCTCTGGCGTAGGAATTTCAGCACAATTTAAAGTATCTGAAGTGTTTTGAGCGTCATTTGTTGGTTGAGGCGAAGGAGTTCGAACATAATTAGAAGTTGTTTGCTCAGTTTCATGATTCCCGTCGTATGATAACTCTATTTCTTTGGAATAGGACGGCACGTCAGGGTCTAAACAATTATCGGTAAGGATTGACCTGAGATCGAAGTCGGTTAAGTTTTCGATTTCTGGTTCGTATTCGTCTTCCGACTCCTCGGGATTATCCATACCAAATAGATTGTTTAGCTCCTCCTCAATATCTTCATCACACAATTTCCTCTTCCATTTAGACATTCTTACCTTTAAAAAAAACACGGTGCAAACTTAGCAAACAAGCAAATTTAGGCATTATACACTACATATTATAAGGAAAAAACCCAAAAACCTTGCATGAATCCCGAAAATATAATACACCCATGCTGAGGCAGTGGCAACTATATTGCCACCTAAACAAAACACATTTTACAAAAATATTTCCATGAGACTGCTGTAAATATAGCCTAATATGGCTCCAGAGATCCCAAATTATCAAAATAATACAAAAAACTTACCACTGTAGTAGCAGAATTCCGAGATGAAGTTAGATTTATAAAAAAATGCGTTTTAGCCCAAATTTTTGAATTCCGCGTATTCCCAAATGTCACTAATGACATCTGTCACCGAAACGAATTTTTTTTCCAAATCTATGACTTATAATGCTGCCATTTCTCAAAAAAAAAACACCTCAAACACTTCACGTACTGCGAAATTAAAAAAAAATGCTGGTGGCAACATAGTTGCCACTGCCCTACAAAGGGTTAATTAATTGAGAGTCTAATTTTTTCATAGCGAGATGAGTAAATATAAAATCTGATAAATCGTTAATTTCTAATTGATTTAGTGCTGACCAAGATGAATGCACTCGTTCAATATAGTTATTTAGTTGAGTATGTGAATTATTAGAAAGTTTTGAATCGAGTATGTTATTTATGTACAAAGACCCAAGCAACCTTTTATCTTGGTACTTTGTAACTAAAGCGTTCCAAATAGTAGAATAGTTAGACTCGTTAGGTATAATTCCCGCGAAAACATTGAGAGCGTTTCCACTTAATTTACCTACTAAATATTGTACGCGTTGACCATCTGTTAACCTTTTGTTATCATGAACATTAGTCTTAAAACTTTGATAGAATAGTGGCCAGGTTTCTGGTTGCCCAGAAAAACCTACTAACTCAAGCGGCGGTAAACGACAAGTATAATTATTATTATCACGAGTATCCGTTTTCTCGGAACTCGCGCTACGAGATTCCAATAAAACTGTACGTGTATATTGAACCGTAGAAAATAATGATTCAAATGAGCTCCAGTCACTATAATTGAGTTTACAATCAGGGTCTTCTTCTAGTAACAAAGTGTTATATTGATCACAAAGATCGTTAAAATTCGTATATAATTTATCGATATTCGAAGAAGCGGCTAGAAATTCTTGTTTTCTTCTAGTATCAATATTAGAAATAACTATTTTCTTTGAGGAGTTATATAAATTATTAATACGCTCGAATACAGATTCTTTTTTAGCGATAATAATTTTCAACTTGGCTTCGGACGCCATTTTTAAATGCTACCTATAACCTACTGCGTAATTACAATGTAATGCGAAAATAAAGTATTATTGAACAAGTATTCAATAAACTGCTATGTATGTATTAATATAATATTAATAGGTACTGTAAAATAAGCGTAGGTAAGTAAATCGATTAAACGATATAGAATAATAAGTAACTAGGTCATGTATGTATACCTACGCGAACCACGCGGGCGGCGCGTGGGTCACTTAAATAAGTTCGTAATTTAACAAACAGCACAGTTATTTAAATGCAAATATTATATATAATTAATACTTATAATAACACTGGTTTAATCCGGCTCGAAGGACCAAAAATGTGGGGATGCGGTTTATAGAAAAAGAGCGGGAAAATAAAAGGAGCGGTTGAAGTACGACGCGTTCACACCCGACTAAAATAAAGGCAAGCCAGCCAAGAAAGCACATCCACTTACCCGTAAGCCGACCGACTCGTTCACAGTCTCATCACATGCATAGCAGCCAGCTCCAGGTGAAGAAAATGAAGCGTACGGGTGCACAAGGTCACAAACACAAATCACAAGCGTGGGAACAGCGTGTTACCCAAAGCAGTTCGTTAGTTGTTATAGTTTATAGAAATGTTCGAAAGGAGTATTAGTAATTCACAGATCTGATGATAGCGCATCAACCAAGACCAAGCGGGAGAGACACGAGGAGCACCAGCGCAGCGCTCTCGAGGAGTATCAGAGCAACACTAGAACGTTCTTTTCACTCGCGGGTCCCGTCGCCGCGTCGCGTCGGTGCGCTCGAGAGCAGGCGATACCAACGTCACGCAACGACCGTAGCGATCGAACCGACCTAACGGTTCGTGGATACGCCCACTAGATGGCGCCTTATTCAATCAGGTGTAAACGGCGTGAACACAGTTGCTGGTAACAAACTGCAGAATGTTTGGTAATGTGGGGGTATAGAATTCGTATCACATAGGTTAATTAAATCTTTAAACAATGCGTTAGAAATAGTTAACAATTGAGTATATGCATGTCGAAGTTCATCAGAATCCACGATATTGACATATTCGTTTTACGTGTGCGCGTTGAAGTACGATTTATCGTATCTAATCCAAAATATTCATTGCTTTCGAAATCATATTTAAATAATAATTTATTTGGTGCACTGGGACTTGTTTTCATTTCTTTAATTTGTAAAATAAAAACTTTATTCCCGTTTGTATCATGCGACCAATTTAGTTTGTAAAAATCTGTGATTCACTTCTACGTTAAATACACGCGACACATAATAATATATATGTCGGAGTTGGTTGTCAATTACAATTGTGGGTAGTCACCTTTTGTTATGCTTTGATTTTCTTATTATTAATTTAAGTGATTTTTAGTATCAATTACTGTCTAATAAATCGAAACATAATTTATTAAGTCCTACTAACGATTTTTGGCAACTTATTTCGATAAGTGTGACCGATATTTTTGTTCAAAACAATTAATGACAATATGTTGCTTTAATGATTTACTTTGTGAATTCACCATTGTTTATTTACGACATTTAGACAATTATTCTTGTATTATTTGATTAGTTTATAATGTAAGTAAGCGTATAATGTAAATCTTATCCCACCAAAAACATTCAATGTAAAAAAAAGCCAAGTCTCTCTATGCAATTCTTCCATCGTAAAAAGTTTTGAGATCGCATAGGAGCCAAGTCCTGTTCAACTTAATTTGTAATAATAAATCAATATTTTGTGATGATATCAATAGTTTTGTTTACATTACAATAACAGTGACTTGGCCATGAGCACAAGTTAAAGGTCGTTTGCTCCTTGTAATTACGTGCAAATACCGTTGTATTTATATATTATATATATATTATGGACATGATTTTGTAACTGATTGGAATTTGAGATCACTATGGACTAAACATGCGCCATGGTGCATGTGCAGTTCACTGATCTTGGATGATACCGACTGTCGGTTAAGGTGTCCTGATATTATTTATTATTTACTTTCAACTCCTCCAAATATGCCGTTTTATATTTGTATCTTATTGTGCTCATGGCCAAGTCACTATTATTGTAATGTAAACAAAACTATTGATATAATCACAAAATATTGATTTATTATTACAAATTAAGTTGAACAGGACTTGGCTCCTATGCGATCTCAAAACTTTTTACGATGGAAGAATTGCATAGAGAGACTTGGCTTTTTTTTACATTGAATGTTTTTGGTGGGATCTCATTTATTTTTTGTAGGTCTCTTTCTTTTCTTTTTATAAATAAACAAAATTGCTATAAAAAATATTTGCTTTTTGTACATAAACAAAGAACAAAGTTAACAATGCAGTCAAAATTCATATACCATGTTCTTGTAAAACCGCAAATATATATTTTTTTCATATTTACTAAGGTATATAATTTATTACCGTTTTTATAATTTTCCCTTTACATGTAGCTAAAAACCTATCTTGGTGCCAAATTTGAAGGTTCTAAGTTTGCTAGAAGTACCTTAGATTTTTGATGATCGGTCAGTGAGTGAGTCAGTGAGTGACAAAATGGTGTAACTTTGATCGCTCATAACTCGTAAACTATTGGTTCAAATGTCATGTAATTTTGAGGCTGAGCTTGTTTTAATACTAACTCTAGGTCTTCGAAAACCTAAACCCCTAGCTTTGTCCGTATCGATGATACAGGGGGGGGTGAAATAGCCGCGAAACGCTTCGAGAAAAGAATGGTACGGCCGTGCCCGTTTTGCTCGAGACTTGGCTGGGGCACTGCCGTGCCCCCAGATTAGATCTTGTACATTTTGTATCAAGTAAACACGTGACGTACTTCCGTGCGTCATCGGACAGAGTTGTCGTGGAGGGATCGCAAAGTGGGGGCATCGTCTTATAAAAGAGCGTGCACTCGGTAAGCTAGTGAGTCGGTCTTCGGATTCGACTTGATTAAGAGCTCTCCTGCTCCCGACAAAACTGTCGGTTTACTGGTACAGCGCTGCTGTATATTTTTACATAGCTGTATTTCACTTGTACACTTTGTAAGGGTGGCTTGGCCACTGTACGAACTGTGACCATTAAAGTCTGTTCGCCTGTTTACCTACTTTATGTTTTTAATAATTATTATTTTGTATTGTGTTTATTGTCCAGCCGTGTGGTATCCGGCTTAGAATTGACCACCCCCATTCCTCCCGTGGGTGTCGTAAGAGGCGACTAAGGGAAAAATCTAGAAGATGGGCAGCAGCGTCTTCTGTAACTTGACCACCAATACTGCGATCCCCAAGCCGCCTGCCAAGCGTGGGGATTATGGCAACCCCCCCCCCCCATAATGACAGACACAACGGCGCGACGGCCCCCAGTACCCGGCAGCTCCTCTATCCCTGGCTATGGTAGCGGGCCAGGTAACGGAGGAGCAGGGGGTGCTAAGAATCCCCGGTGGATTTCGCGCTACCACTCCCACCGGACTTTGGCCCTGGCAACGCACAACGTCCGCACGCTCCGGACTGACGAGAAGATTGTCGAGCTGGAGGAAGAATTGAGCAGGTTGCGTTGGGACATCATGGGATTATCTGAAATCCGACGAGAGGGGCAGGATACGATAATCCTAGATTCCGGCAACATGCTCTTCTTCCGGGAAGGAGACCGAAAATCCCAGGGTGGTGTTGGGTTCCTCGTCCGTAAGTCTCTCATTAACAACGTGATAAAAGTCGATAGTGTGTCAAGCAGGGTAGCGTACCTGATACTCAGAATCACCGATCGGTATTCGTTGAAGGTCATCCAGGTATATGCGCCGACCTCGACACACCCTGACGATGAAGTAGAGGCTATGTATGAGGAGATCTCCGAAGCCATACATACCTCCGAATCTTACTTCACCGTTGTTATGGGAGACTTCAACGCTAAGGTGGGCACTCGGAATGGCGATGAGTTGAGAGTAGGGTCGTTTGGATATGGGCAGCGGAACCAGAGGGGCCAGCGGCTGGTCGACTTTATGGAGAGGGAGGAACTCTATTTGATGAACTCCTTCTTCCAGAAGCGACCATCCAGGAAGTGGACGTGGATAAGCCCCGATGGTTCAACCAAAAATGAGATCGACTTCGTCATGACAACCAAGAAGCGTATATTCAGTGATGTCTCTGTGATCGGGAAGGTGAAAACCGGTAGCGATCATCGCATTGTCAGAGGCACACTGAATATCAATGTTAAGCTTGAACGATCTCGTCTGATGAAGTCCACGCTCCGTCCAGGTCCTGCCCAAATCCAGAATCCCGAAACCTTTCAACTCGAACTGCGTAATCGTTTCCAGTGCCTAGCCGAATGCGAAACAGCGGACGAGATAAACAGCGGGTTGGTGGAAGCTGTCCAAGCAGTGGGGTCCCAGTTCTTTAGGACCCCACGCCGAATAAAGCCTCAGAAGCTCTCCAATAAAACCATTAAACTAATGGAAGCCCGGAATGAGATGAGACTGCAATCTTCAGCTGATATGTCGGAATACGGCCATCTCAATAGGCAAATTTCTAACTCCACGCGTCACGACCTGCGTTCCTTTAATACTGCCCGTATAAAGGACGCAATTGAGCGGAACCAGGGCTCCAAAGTGTTCGCGAGAAATTTCTCTATTGGGAAAAGCCAAATGACGAAGCTGAAGATCGACGATGGCAGTATCATCTCATCGAAACCGGAGATATTGAGAGAGCTCGAGAGGTTTTACGGACAGCTGTACACTTCGACACGGAAACCCGTTGTCAGTGTGGCTCAGGACTCTAGAGCCAAACTGACCCGGCACTATACTGAGGACATCCCAGACATCAGCCTGTACGAGATTAGAGTGGCTCTGAAACAGCTTAAAAACAACAAGGCGCCGGGTGATGACGGAATTACAACGGAGCTTCTGAGAGCGGGTGGAAAACCGGTACTGTTAGTCCTCCAGAGGCTATTCAATTCCGTCATACTCAAGGGTACTACGCCAGAAGCATGGCACAGGAGTGTGGTGGTGCTCTTCTTCAAAAAAGGCGACAATACCTTGTTGAAGAATTATAGACCCATCTCGCTCCTGAGCCATGTGTATAAGTTGTTTTCGAGGGTCATGACTTCCAGCCTCCCGAACAAGCTGGCTTCCGAAAAGGCTTTAGCACCATAGACCACATTCACACGCTCCGCCAGATTATACAGAAGACCGAGGAGTATAATCGGCCACTGTGTCTAGCGTTTGTGGACTATGAAAAAGCCTTCGATTCAATCGAAACCTGGGCTGTATTGCAGTCCCTCCAGCGATGTCATATCGACTATAGGTATATCGAGGTGTTGAAGTGTTTGTATAGTAACGCCACCATGTCGATCCGGTTACGGGACGAGAGCACGAAACCAATCCAACTGCAGCGTGGTGTGAGACAGGGAGACGTTATTTCTCCGAAACTGTTCACAAATGCGTTGGAGGACGTCTTCAAGCTCTTGGACTGGAACGGGTTCGGCATCAATGTCAATGGCGAATACATCACTCACCTTCGTTTTGCCGATGATATAGTGATCATGGCGGAGTCGCTGGAGGGGCTCAATACTATGCTCAGCGACCTCAGTATCGTTTCCCAACAGGTGGGTCTTAAAATGAACATGGACAAGACGAAGATCATGTCCAATGTCCATGTCGCACCCCTACCGGTTGTTGTTGGGAATGATACTCTCGAAGTTGTTGACCACTACGTCTATCTTGGACAAATAGTTCAATTAGGCCGGTCCAACTTCGACAAAGAGGTCGCCCGAAGAATCCAACTCGGATGGGCAGCGTTCGGGAAACTACGCGACATCTTTTCGTCCAAAATTCCGCAGTGTCTGAAGACGCAGGTCTTTGACCAGTGTGTGTTGCCAGTGATGACATATGGCTCTGAGACGTGGTCGCTAACGGTTGGCCTTTTGGAGAGGCTCAGAGTCACTCAACGAGCTATGGAGAGAGCTATGCTCGGGGTTTCCTTGCTTGATAGGATCCGGAATACGGAAATTCGCCAAAGAACTAGAGTTACCGACATAGCTCGAAGAATATGCAAGTTGAAGTGGCAATGGGCAGGCCATATCGCTCGAAGAACCGATAACCGCTGGGGAAGAAAGGTTCTCGAGTGGCGACCACGAACCGGAAGACGCAGCGGTGGCAGGCCTCCCACCAGGTGGACCGACGATATCGTCAAAGTTGCGGGCACCCGGTGGATGCAATTGGCGAGTTGTCGTTCATTGTGGCGTTCTAGGCGGGAGGCCTTTGTTCAGCAGTGGACGTCTTCCGGCTGATGATGATGATGATGATTGTGTTTATTTTCTAGTGTAATAAAACTCTCTCATTGTTTATACAGTCTTGTTTATCCCAATAAAATGGGAACTCCAAACCCTGACGATATACCTCTCGGCACTCCTGATCCTACATCAGAAGTGGGATTAGGTTTAGCCCAGGAATCAGAAGGTGTTGGTGATCCATGGCGAGTAATGTTTGATCTTCAGAATCATAATATGACTCAGTTAATCGAATCGATTAAGACGCAATCAGCTTCGTCTACTGTAATTTTTTTGCCCACTTTTGACCCAGACCTACCCGATTCCAATGCTCAATCTTGGAGCACAACAGTTGATATTTGCCTGTCGGAAAAGCCTCTTCAAGGTGGCCCTCTTATTATTGCCCTCACTAAAGCCCTGAAGGGCAGTGCTAACGTATGGCTTTCCCAAGTATCATATGTAGGTATGACCTGGACAGACTTTAAGAGTCTCTTCCTCTCTCGTTATGCCGTTTCGGAAACTGTCGCCGCTACCCTCATTAACCTTCATAATAGTCAACCAAAAGAAGGAGAATCTTTAGCCGCATATGCCAGTCGACAGATCACTTCATTGACCTCTAAATGGAATAGCCTTAGTGTCGAACACATTGCTGTTTCTACTGTACTGGCCCATGTCTCCAAATTTGATTCCCGTGCTCAACGTATAGCATTTACTACCGAAGTACATACTAGGCATAAACTTCATCAAGAACTGAGTGTCTTGTCCCACCTTAAGAGAAAATCTCAGATTTCCTTTGACCAGCAAGATTCTTCTCAACCTAAGAAGTTCAAACCAGGCCCAATAGTATGTTACTTTTGTGGTATAGTAGGGCATAAATCTACAAACTGTCGCAAGAAGGCCGAGAAAACTAACAAACAATCTGGACCAGCCAGCTCGTCACATAAGGCGACTCCAAAGAAGATAGTCTGTTACCGCTGTGGGGAAACGGGACACGTCGCTCCTCGCTGCCCAAAGGCGACCGGAAGGCGGCCGGGAGGTTCGAGTGAAGATACCGGGAGTCGGCCTTCGAACAGCCAACCATCCGTGAAGCGAGTTGAAGCTTGTGATGTACGACCTATCACTGGTGTTCTACAGCAATCTGGTGAGTCGCTTGCATTTTGTTATGACTCTGGGGCTGAATGTTCTCTTATTACTGAATCATGTTCCAAAAAGTTGTCTGGCAAACGTATTTCTTGTATGGTCAATGTAGTGGGAATAGGAAATTCTAACATAATATGTACCGTACCGAACAAATTCTGAGTGAAGTAGAAATAGATGGTTACCATTTAGAGATACTGTTTCATGTGATACCGGATGCCTATATAAGCCATGATATCATGATAGGGCGTGAGATATTAAAATTAGGTTTCGCGGTTAACATGACCGAAACAAGTCTTACTATTACAAAAGTTAAGTTTATTGATCAATGCTCTATTCCTGATACTTCGAATTTTCATGATATTAACACAGATATTCCATCCGAATTTAAACCACAGTTGATTAAACTCCTTCAAAAATATTCTCATGCTTTTGCAAAAGGACTACCACGTACACGAGTCACATCGGGTGAACTTAAAATACGCCTTATTGATCCACATAAGACGGTCCATCGCCGACCGTACAGACTTACTCCTGAAGAAAGGCAGATAGTTCGTTCCAAAATTAATGATCTGATTGACGCTCAAATAGTTAGACCTAGTTGCTCTCCATTTGCAAGTCCTATTTTATTGATAAAAAAGCGCGACGGATCTGATCGAATGTGCGTAGACTACCGTGAGCTCAACAGTAATACTATAGCAGATAGTTTTCCACTGCCCCTTATTACTGATCAAATCGCAAGGTTATGCGGTGCTAACTTTTACACTTGCCTTGACTGTACTTCTGGGTTTCATCAGATACCTATTCATCCTGATAGTATTGAAGCCACTGCCTTTGTAACACCTGATGGCCAATTTGAATATTTGGCTATGCCATTCGGTTTACGTAATGCTCCTAGTGTTTTCCAACGTGCTGTAACTAATGCATTAGGCAAGTTAGTCTATTCTTACGTGATTATTTACATCGATGACATCATGGTGCCCAGTAGAGACCCCTGTGAAGGTTTACATCGACTAGAAGAAGTCCTTGAATCATTGACCAGAGCAGGGTTTTCTTTAAATCTTAGCAAATGCTCTTTTCTAAAGCGGAGAGTAGAATATCTTGGGTACGAAATCACTTCTGGGGAACTTCGCCCAAATCCTCGAAAAATAGAAGCATTGATTAATTTAAGGTCTCCTAAAACAATTCACCAATTAAGACAGTTCATTGGTCTTGCATCGTATTTTAGAAAATTTGTAAAGAACTTTTCACAGATTATGAAACCTTTGTTCATCTTAACTACTAGTAAACAGACTTTCAAGTGGACTGATGAGCATGAGAAAATTAGACAAAGAGTAATTTCAATTCTTACTAATGAGCCCGTTTTAATGATTTATAACCCTGAATATCCCATCGAATTACATACTGACGCTAGTGCTGATGGTTACGGTGCCATTCTTTTTCAAAAAGTTGATAAAGAAATGCATGTTGTAGAATACTATAGTAAAAGAACGACTGCAACTGAAAGTAAATATCATTCTTATGAATTGGAAACTTTGGCCGTTGTTAACGCAGTTAAGCATTTTCACCATTATCTGCAAGGACATAAATTTACTGTTGTAACTGACTGTAATTCCCTTAAAGCCTCTCGCAGCAAGGCTGATTTAACTCCCCGAGTACATAGGTGGTAGGCTTTTCTACAGGCTTACGATTTTGACATTATGTATAGAGCAGGCAGATATATGAACCACGTAGACTTTTTTTCTAGAAACCCCCTTCCACAATCAATCGATAAAATAGAACAGAAACGTGTTGATATTACAACTCTGTCTGATAGTTGGCTTTTAGCTGAACAACAGCGTGATTCTGAGATTTTAGCAATCGTTTCTAATCTGAAAAGTAGCTCGCTACCCCCTGATATTGCCCAAAGTTATGAATTACGATCAGGAACCTTGTACCGTAAAATACAGCGCAATGGACAAACTCGTTGTTTACCTATTGTCCCTAAAGCTTTTAGATGGTCTGTTATTAACCACATCCATGAAGCAATCATGCATTTAGGTTGGGATAAAACACTTGAAAAGGTCTATGAACATTACTGGTTTGATAAAATGGCTAGATATGTTAGAAAATTCGTAGATAACTGTATCACGTGTAAGATCTCAAAATCTAACTCAGGTAAAATTCAAGCAGAGTTACACCCCATACCTAAAGTCAGTATACCTTGGCACACTGTGCATATAGATGTTACAGGAAAACTTAGTGGAAAGAGTGATCTCAAGGAATACATCATTGTTATGATTGATTCTTTTACAAAGTATGTTTTACTGTACCATACTACCCAGATTGACGCATCAAATTGCATTAAAGCCCTTAAGTCCAGTGTCTCTTTATTTGGAGCACCTTCTCGAGTTATAGCTGACCAGGGTCGTTGTTTTGCTAGCAAAAACTTTAAAGAATTTTGTAATTCCCATAATATTGCTTTGCATTTAATAGCTACCGGTGCATGTAGGGCTAATGGGCAATTTGAACGTCTTCTATGGCATCTTGCCATGAGCGCTCACTGGTCTCAACGGCGGTGAGCATACTATTAATGTTTTCATTATGCGTTCAACTTGCCCATTAGCCCTACATGCACCGGTAGCTATTAAATG
Source organism: Autographa pulchrina (assembly GCA_905475315.1). NCBI lineage: Eukaryota > Metazoa > Arthropoda > Insecta > Lepidoptera > Noctuidae > Autographa > Autographa pulchrina. Next base: position 28,800,783 of record FR997761.1, on the reverse strand, counting down.
CAAAGCAATATTATGGGAATTACAAAATTCTTTAAAGTTTTTGCTAGCAAAACAACGACCCTGGTCAGCTATAACTCGAGAAGGTGCTCCAAATAAAGAGACACTGGACTTAAGGGCTTTAATGCAATTTGATGCGTCAATCTGGGTAGTATGGTACAGTAAAACATACTTTGTAAAAGAATCAATCATAACAATGATGTATTCCTTGAGATCACTCTTTCCACTAAGTTTTCCTGTAACATCTATATGCACAGTGTGCCAAGGTATACTGACTTTAGGTATGGGGTGTAACTCTGCTTGAATTTTACCTGAGTTAGATTTTGAGATCTTACACGTGATACAGTTATCTACGAATTTTCTAACATATCTAGCCATTTTATCAAACCAGTAATGTTCATAGACCTTTTCAAGTGTTTTATCCCAACCTAAATGCATGATTGCTTCATGGATGTGGTTAATAACAGACCATCTAAAAGCTTTAGGGACAATAGGTAAACAACGAGTTTGTCCATCGCGCTGTATTTTACGGTACAAGGTTCCTGATCGTAATTCATAACTTTGGGCAATATCAGGGGGTAGCGAGCTACTTTTCAGATTAGAAACGATTGCTAAAATCTCAGAATCACGCTGTTGTTCAGCTAAAAGCCAACTATCAGACAGAGTTGTAATATCAACACGTTTCTGTTCTATTTTATCGATTGATTGTGGAAGGGGGTTTCTAGAAAGAAAGTCTACGTGGTTCATATATCTGCCTGCTCTATACATAATGTCAAAATCGTAAGCCTGTAGAAAAGCCTACCACCTATGTACTCGGGGAGTTAAATCAGCCTTACTGCGAGAGGCTTTAAGGGAATTACAGTCAGTTACAACAGTAAATTTATGTCCTTGCAGATAATGGTGAAAATGCTTAACTGCGTTAACAACGGCCAAAGTTTCCAATTCATAAGAATGATATTTACTTTCAGTTGCAGTCGTTCTTTTACTATAGTATTCTACAACATGCATTTCTTTATCAACTTTTTGAAAAAGAATGGCACCGTAACCATCAGCACTAGCGTCAGTATGTAATTCGATGGGATATTCAGGGTTATAAATCATTAAAACGGGCTCATTAGTAAGAATTGAAATTACTCTTTGTCTAATTTTCTCATGCTCATCAGTCCACTTGAAAGTCTGTTTACTAGTAGTTAAGATGAACAAAGGTTTCATAATCTGTGAAAAGTTCTTTACAAATTTTCTAAAATACGATGCAAGACCAATGAACTGTCTTAATTGGTGAATTGTTTTAGGAGACCTTAAATTAATCAATGCTTCTATTTTTCGAGGATTTGGGCGAAGTTCCCCAGAAGTGATTTCGTACCCAAGATATTCTACTCTCCGCTTTAGAAAAGAGCATTTGCTAAGATTTAAAGAAAACCCTGCTCTGGTCAATGATTCAAGGACTTCTTCTAGTCGATGTAAACCTTCACAGGGGTCTCTACTGGGCACCATGATGTCATCGATGTAAATAATCACGTAAGAATAGACTAACTTGCCTAATGCATTAGTTACAGCACGTTGGAAAACACTAGGAGCATTACGTAAACCGAATGGCATAGCCAAATATTCAAATTGGCCATCAGGTGTTACAAAGGCAGTGGCTTCAATACTATCAGGATGAATAGGTATCTGATGAAACCCAGAAGTACAGTCAAGGCAAGTGTAAAAGTTAGCACCGCATAACCTTGCGATTTGATCTGAGGGGATATGTGTTATTAAAACAACTGTTCACGATCGCATCTGATTTATTACTAGTCCTTAATAGTACTGAAATATGTTTATAATAGATCTTACATACTCTACTACACCTCACCACGGGGGTTAGTGAGAAAAAAAAAAAAAAAACTTATTAGTTACATTTTTTTTTTCTTTTTTTTTTTTTTCAATATTACATGATTATTACTAACATTTATGTTATAAATGGTTTTGTTCTATTTTTATGGATTACATAATTTTTATTCTTTTTCAATATTTTGACATTAACACCTAAATCTTCCACAACGACATATGGACCTTCCCACTGGGTTTCTAGCTTATTAGCTGTTTCATTTTTCACTAGTACTGATTGACCGTTATTATACGTTACACTATTTATGTATTTATCATAAGAACACTTACGTTTTTGTTTACTTAAAATTAAATTATTGCGAGCATCTTGGTGTGCTACTTGTAACCTATACTTAAGATCTAAAGGATAACTTTCTGGATTATACAAAGGCTCGATACATTGACTTACTCTACATGGTATTACACTAGCTCTACCAAATACCAGTTCAAACGGTGTGTACTTTGTCTCTGTATGAACAGTATTGTTAAAACTATAACACCAAAAAGGTAGCCATTGACTCCATGTCTCTTTTTGACCATCACACTGTATTCGTAAATATGCATTTAAATTATTATGAGAATTCTCAAGTGCGCCGATAGACTGGTGGTGATAGGCTGTAGACGTTAATTTTTTAATACATAATAATTTACATACCTGTTCCATCACTGAAGAGACAAATTCTGTTCCACGATCCGTCGCCACGGCTTTTGGTATACCAAATCTTAAAATGAAATTATTGACTAATGCTTTCGCCACACTTACCGTATCCTTATTCTTCAGTGGATATGCCTCTACAAATTTTGTAAGCTCGCACTGAAGGGTTAAAATGTAACAATTGCCTTCAAGATCTTTCTCTAAAGGTCCTACTATATCGAGGTATATTTTTTCAAAAGCATGTGAAGCTGTTGTAGTTATCTCCATGGGCGCCTTGACATACCTACAATGCTTCATCTTCTGACATTTAATACATTTACTCACAAATTCTTTTACATCCTTGTCTAAACCTGGCCAGTAAAATTTTCTTTTTATATTATTGGTCATCCTTCGAACACCTGCATGACCTGCGGTGGGTAAGAGATGAAAATCGTGTAAAATATAATTCCTTTCCTCCTCACTATCAATTCTTCTAACTCCTCTTAATACATAAATTCGTGGACCGGTCCAATTTTTATTATCTTTTATTTCACTTAATACATCTTTAATAAATTGTTCGTATTCTTTTTTCTTTACTATGCATAGTTCCTTTACTTTTATATTTTTACAAAAACCTTCTAACTTAGTCACAAATTCGTCTCGCGTAAATTGTGCCCTAAAGTTAAGATTAATATATAATATTTTTCTACGACGACTATACGAAAAACATTCCTTCTCTTCATCTATGATATTTTGTCTCTTTAATTTATCTAACTCATCATTTCCTACAAAAGTCATTTCTACAGAATCACTCGGTATTTTTAGTACCTCGACTACTAGTGGTTGATCAGGCCACGTTTCGTAAGGTTCACTAAAAACAGGTGTACTCGCTTGGTTGTCTAAATTCCGTTTCTGTGCTCTAGTCATAACTAGCATAATTTCTTCATTCATTTGTTTTAAAGTATCTGATGTTATATTTATCCTAGACAAAGCATCTGCAACGCTGTTTTCTTTCCCTTTCACATACAAAATATTGAAATCATATTCTTCCAATGCTAATCTAAATTTAAGCAGCCTACTGGATGGATCTTTCATTGAAAATAAATAAATTAATGGCCTATGGTCAGTCATAATTGTGAATGATTTATAGTACACGTAAGGTCTGAAATACTTCACAGCCCACACAATAGCAACTAACTCTTTTTGAATAGTTGGGTAGTTAAGTTCAGCCTTATTAAGGGGTCTGCTAGCATACGCAACTGGTTTCATATTTTTGTTACATAAAACTGCTCCAATAGCTGTACCTGAAGCATCTGTTTGTATGACAAAATTATTATTTTCTGAAAAATCTGGAAATTCTAACACTGGCGGACTTGTTAAAGCATGTTTTAATGTTTCAAATGCACTTTGGCACTCAGCAGTCCATATAAATGGTTCATATTTTCTGGTTAATTTATTTAAAGGGCTAGTTAATTCAGCAAAATTTTTAATAAACTTCCTATAGTAATTACAAAATGCCACAAATCTTTTCACTTCATCTGTATTACTTGGTATGGGATACTTTTGTAATATTTCAATTTTTGCTGGGTCCGGTAACACCCCATCTTTTGACACTAAATGTCCTAAATAAAGAATATCTTTTTTTAAAAAGTTACATTTTTCTGGATTTAATTTTAAGTTAATTTTTCTAAGTCTTTCCAAAACGTCTATCAAATTCTTGTTATGTGTATCTAAATTTCTACCAAATACTATCAAATCATCTAAATAAATAAAACATCTGTCATAAGTTAATCCAGACATAGCTACTGACATGACTCTACTAAAAGCACTCGGACTTGTCTTGAGACCCATTGGCAATCTTTTCATCTGATACTGCCCAGTGTTTGTAGTAAACGCAGTATACTCTCTACTCGGTTTATCCAGCGCTACTTGATAGTACCCTTGATTAAGATCTAAATGTGAGAAATAGACAGAACCAGAAAGTGAGTCCAATATTTCGGTAATATTCGGTAAAGGGAATTTATCATCTATAATACACTCATTGAGTTTTCTATAGTCAACTACTAGTCTCCATTTTTTATCACTCCCTACGCTTTTCTTAGGTACCAATAAAATTGGGCTAGACCACTCACTTCTTGCTTCCTCTATAATATCATCGTCAATCATTTTTTGGACCTGTTTATTAACTTCATTTTTTAAAGAATGAGGCAATCTATATTGCTTTACATAAACTGGACTTGTATTGGGCTTTAAAGTTATCGATTGTTGATAAAGGTTAGTAGTAGATAATTTGTCGCCGGGTAAAAAGAAAACATCCGAATACTTGGCACATAATTCCTGAATAGATTTCCGTTCTTCAAGATTTAGATGCTCTAAATTTAAAGTTTTTAATAAGTTTTTTGCCCGCTCTAAGCTGTTACAGTTAGGTTGAAAATCGCATAAATCAAAATCTTGTATCGAATAAATTTCAGGTTGAAACATTGGTAAAGTAATATTATGTTCATTGGTGTTTAAAATTTTTACAGGTAACCTATTATTTTTTATTTTTCCTATACATCCCGCAAGGAAAACATTTTCCGCTAATTGTTTACTAAAAATAACACAATCATCTTCAAAGTCAACATATAAAAGTAAAAAATGAACCGATTCACTTCGCGCCGGAATAAATAACACTTCGTTTGAATAATTTATAGTGTCATGAAGTGCTAAGGAATATTCTAGTCCAGAGTTAAATAAGGTGATGATATCAGTTTCTAGGTTGATATTTGAAGCATAACGACACAGAAAATCTAAACCTAAAATTCCATCTGCCTTTAATGTTATGTTATCGAAAACATGAAGCTTGGTCTCAAATTCGACACAATGATCGTCATCACGGTGAGTCAAGTTAAGACGAATAAAGCCGTATGATTGAATTTGACCTCCAATACCATTTATGACTGTCTCATCTTTAATTACGCTACTGTTATTAGGCAACGCATCTCTTTTTATAATGGATAACGATGCTCCTGTATCTACTAACCAAAAGTATTTTTTATTACCAACGTAAAAAGTTAAAAATTTTGCCTTACCATGTAACGCTAAAATATTATGTTTCAGATCGAAAAAACTGCATTTCGTTTGTATTTGAATTCACGGATTCGTCCCTATCAGATTGATCTGTATAAAACACGCGATGTTTATTTCCACTACCATGAGACTCGTAACTCGATCGATTCTCGTTCGGAACTTGAAAACCTCGCCTTCTATTTGTGTTGTTATATGTATTACGAGAATTACCACGGGAATTGTAGAATGATATACCACGAGTGTTGTTAAAATGTCCTCTGCCGAAATTATTTGAATAATTGCCAAAATTACCCCTTACGAATCGATTAGGATAGCTAAAATTACCTCTTCCGGAATTATGCCAATTCTGGTTATAATAACCTCGTTGACCACGTAACTGCTGCTTGTAAAATTGTCCTTGGAATGGATTATTAGGATGTGGTCGGGACTTACCTCTACCACGGTGTGAAAGTTGCATGACATTTTCACCTGTTGAAGTCGATGCCGCTGTCATCTCCTCGTCTTTTGCGGCTTGTATTGCGTCTTTCAGACTATCGTAATTACGCGCAGCAATAATTGTACTGAGCCGGGAGTCACTCAAACCATCTGCAAATCGTTTAATCGCCAATTTTTCATTTAAAGGTTTTAGTACAGCATAATTTTGGGAATTTCCATCTGCCTGCGATATTGTCAGATTAGTAAATAACTTTTCAATTTCCGTACCGTACTGATCGATTGTACGCCAACCTTGTACAGCGTTCTGTAACTGCGATTGCACTGCAGTAAATGATTTTTTAGGTAAAAGGATGTCTCTTAAATCTCTGACAAGATCGTTAGCTGATGTATAATCCTTGGTCATACGCAGTTTTGCATTTTCAGATAGCCTACTTTTCAAGACAAATGTTATAAGTAATTTTTTACCTGGTTCTGATAACATTCCTGCATACATTTCCACTGAGTCAATAATACCTTTGATGTTAGTCCCGTTACTGTTCATTACAGGGATCAAGCTACACGCCGTTTTCAAATCAAAATCCATGATTACTTCTGGATATTGACTTGCTTCGGAAAAATCACTTTCACTATCGCTATTTTGTTTGTTCTCTGAACATAAATTAATAATTTGTGTGTAACAACATTTTAATTCATCTTTCAGCAAATCTAAAGATGATAAACTTTCAGTTTTCAATCCTTTCTTTGAAGATAATAATTGTATTAATTCAAATGATTTTTCATAAATTATTTCAGTTTCTGCTAATTTATTTTTTATAACGTTACCTTTAAACCTAGATTTTCCTTTCTTAATTAAATATTTTCTTATTAATTTAAGTTCGGCTAAACATTCAAGTAAATCATTTTCCATACCTTGACTCAAAATATCAATTAAATACATACCACACTTTTATCGTGAGTTACCGTAGTAGGGACCACCGGGCGTAAGTTGATACATTGCAATGCGATCACTCTTATCTTTAAACTAACACTAAGGCACGAACAATTAGATAATAACTAAATATTAATACGAACTTATTGTCTGTACTTTTAGAGTTCAAGTTCACAATATTTTTTTTTTTTTTAGAATATTTTATTTATTTTTGAAGACGCACCAAAAAGGGATATTAAAACCACATAATTAATTAACACATATGATCACAACACATATTATTAATAACAAAAGAAATACACTCCGTTATCTCCACTATTTCGTTGGGCTACGAACATCTTGTTCATCTTCACGATTGGCTCTGGAGCGGTTGAATGATCTTCGAAAATTATTCTGAATAATCTGCTCTCTGATCCAAGAATGGTGACATTTTTTATATTGTTTCCATGCAAAATATAAAACGCCAAGACCCAAAATGACGCAAATGACCAACAGTAAAATACTGATACTTGACATGTGCATTTTCAGTTCCTCGACATGGGCGTTGTTTGCTCCTGCAGAGTTCTGGTTAACGAAAACTGTCTCCTTTTCTACGTTTGATCGGCACATCTTCTTGAAAATATTTTTGCAATTTAGATGAATAGTTTAAATAGGGTTTTAGGGCTAATCACGTCCAATGTTTTTTGTCGACTGCACCGGTAAAATTATTTAAATAGTCCAATTCATTTACTTTGGAGCCGTAACACTATACCGAAATCGAAGTCGCGTCACGCGCCCCAAGTATGGCAGGGTCGCCATGAGGGGATATGTGTTATTAAAACAACTGTTCACGATCGCATCTGATTTATTACTAGTCCTTAATAGTACTGAAATATGTTTATAATAGATCTTACATACTCTACTACACCTCAATCAGTAATAAGGGGCAGTGGAAACCTATCTGCTATAGTATTACTGTTGAGCTCACGGTAGTCTACGCACATTCGATCAGATCCGTCGCGCTTTTTTATCAATAAAATAGGACTTGCAAATGGAGAGCAACTAGGTCTAACTATTTGAGCGTCAATCAGATCATTAATTTTGGAACGAACTATCTGCCTTTCTTCAGGAGTAAGTCTGTACGGTCGGCGATGGACCGTCTTATGTGGATCAATAAGGCGTATTTTAAGTTCACCCGATGTGACTCGTGTACGTGGTAGTCCTTTTGCAAAAGCATGAGAATATTTTTGAAGGAGTTTAATCAACTGTGGTTTAAATTCGGATGGAATATCTGTGTTAATATCATGAAAATTCGAAGTATCAGGAATAGAGCATTGATCAATAAACTTAACTTTTGTAATAGTAAGACTTGTTTCGGTCATGTTAACCGCGAAACCTAATTTTAATATCTCACGCCCTATCATGATATCATGGCTTATATAGGCATCCGGTATCACATGAAACAGTATCTCTAAATGGTAACCATCTATTTCTACTTCACTCAGAATTTGTTCGGTACGGTACATATTATGTTAGAATTTCCTATTCCCACTACATTGACCATACAAGAAATACGTTTGCCAGACAACTTTTTGGAACATGATTCAGTAATAAGAGAACATTCAGCCCCAGAGTCATAACAAAATGCAAGCGACTCACCAGATTGCTGTAGAACACCAGTGATAGGTCGTACATCACAAGCTTCAACTCGCTTCACGGATGGTTGGCTGTTCGAAGGCCGACTCCCGGTATCTTCACTCGAACCTCCCGGCCGCCTTCCGGTCGCCTTTGGGCAGCGAGGAGCGACGTGTCCCGTTTCCCCACAGCGGTAACAGACTATCTTCTTTGGAGTCGCCTTATGTGACGAGCTGGCTGGTCCAGATTGTTTGTTAGTTTTCTCGGCCTTCTTGCGACAGTTTGTAGATTTATGCCCTACTATACCACAAAAGTAACATACTATTGGGCCTGGTTTGAACTTCTTAGGTTGAGAAGAATCTTGCTGGTCAAAGGAAATCTGAGATTTTCTCTTAAGGTGGGACAAGACACTCAGTTCTTGATGAAGTTTATGCCTAGTATGTACTTCGGTAGTAAATGCTATACGTTGAGCACGGGAATCAAATTTGGAGACATGGGCCAGTACAGTAGAAACAGCAATGTGTTCGACACTAAGGCTATTCCATTTAGAGGTCAATGAAGTGATCTGTCGACTGGCATATGCGGCTAAAGATTCTCCTTCTTTTGGTTGACTATTATGAAGGTTAATGAGGGTAGCGGCGACAGTTTCCGAAACGGCATAACGAGAGAGGAAGAGACTCTTAAAGTCTGTCCAGGTCATACCTACATATGATACTTGGGAAAGCCATACGTTAGCACTGCCCTTCAGGGCTTTAGTGAGGGCAATAATAAGAGGGCCACCTTGAAGAGGCTTTTCCGACAGGCAAATATCAACTGTTGTGCTCCAAGATTGAGCATTGGAATCGGGTAGGTCTGGGTCAAAAGTGGGCAAAAAAATTACAGTAGACGAAGCTGATTGCGTCTTAATCGATTCGATTAACTGAGTCATATTATGATTCTGAAGATCAAACATTACTCGCCATGGATCACCAACACCTTCTGATTCCTGGGCTAAACCTAATCCCACTTCTGATGTAGGATCAGGAGTGCCGAGAGGTATATCGTCAGGGTTTGGAGTTCCCATTTTATTGGGATAAACAAGACTGTATAAACAATGAGAGAGTTTTATTACACTAGAAAATAAACACAATCATCATCATCATCATCAGCCGGAAGACGTCCACTGCTGAACAAAGGCCTCCCGCCTAGAACGCCACAATGAACGACAACTCGCCAATTGCATCCACCGGGTGCCCGCAACTTTGACGATATCGTCGGTCCACCTGGTGGGAGGCCTGCCACCGCTGCGTCTTCCGGTTCGTGGTCGCCACTCGAGAACCTTTCTTCCCCAGCGGTTATCGGTTCTTCGAGCGATATGGCCTGCCCATTGCCACTTCAACTTGCATATTCTTCGAGCTATGTCGGTAACTCTAGTTCTTTGGCGAATTTCCGTATTCCGGATCCTATCAAGCAAGGAAACCCCGAGCATAGCTCTCTCCATAGCTCGTTGAGTGACTCTGAGCCTCTCCAAAAGGCCAACCGTTAGCGACCACGTCTCAGAGCCATATGTCATCACTGGCAACACACACTGGTCAAAGACCTGCGTCTTCAGACACTGCGGAATTTTGGACGAAAAGATGTCGCGTAGTTTCCCGAACGCTGCCCATCCGAGTTGGATTCTTCGGGCGACCTCTTTGTCGAAGTTGGACCGGCCTAATTGAACTATTTGTCCAAGATAGACGTAGTGGTCAACAACTTCGAGAGTATCATTCCCAACAACAACCGGTAGGGGTGCGACATGGACATTGGACATGATCTTCGTCTTGTCCATGTTCATTTTAAGACCCACCTGTTGGGAAACGATACTGAGGTCGCTGAGCATAGTATTGAGCCCCTCCAGCGACTCCGCCATGATCACTATATCATCGGCAAAACGAAGGTGAGTGATGTATTCGCCATTGACATTGATGCCGAACCCGTTCCAGTCCAAGAGCTTGAAGACGTCCTCCAACGCATTTGTGAACAGTTTCGGAGAAATAACGTCTCCCTGTCTCACACCACGCTGCAGTTGGATTGGTTTCGTGCTCTCGTCCCGTAACCGGATCGACATGGTGGCGTTACTATACAAACACTTCAACACCTCGATATACCTATAGTCGATATGACATCGCTGGAGGGACTGCAATACAGCCCAGGTTTCGATTGAATCGAAGGCTTTTTCATAGTCCACAAACGCTAGACACAGTGGCCGATTATACTCCTCGGTCTTCTGTATAATCTGGCGGAGCGTGTGAATGTGGTCTATGGTGCTAAAGCCTTTTCGGAAGCCAGCTTGTTCGGGAGGCTGGAAGTCATGACCCTCGAAAACAACTTATACACATGGCTCAGGAGCGAGATGGGTCTATAATTCTTCAACAAGGTATTGTCGCCTTTTTTGAAGAAGAGCACCACCACACTCCTGTGCCATGCTTCTGGCGTAGTACCCTTGAGTATGACGGAATTGAATAGCCTCTGGAGGACTAACAGTACCGGTTTTCCACCCGCTCTCAGAAGCTCCGTTGTAATTCCGTCATCACCCGGCGCCTTGTTGTTTTTAAGCTGTTTCAGAGCCACTCTAATCTCGTACAGGCTGATGTCTGGGATGTCCTCAGTATAGTGCCGGGTCAGTTTGGCTCTAGAGTCCTGAGCCACACTGACAACGGGTTTCCGTGTCGAAGTGTACAGCTGTCCGTAAAACCTCTCGAGCTCTCTCAATATCTCCGGTTTCGATGAGATGATACTGCCATCGTCGATCTTCAGCTTCGTCATTTGGCTTTTCCCAATAGAGAAATTTCTCGCGAACACTTTGGAGCCCTGGTTCCGCTCAATTGCGTCCTTTATACGGGCAGTATTAAAGGAACGCAGGTCGTGACGCGTGGAGTTAGAAATTTGCCTATTGAGATGGCCGTATTCCGACATATCAGCTGAAGATTGCAGTCTCATCTCATTCCGGGCTTCCATTAGTTTAATGGTTTTATTGGAGAGCTTCTGAGGCTTTATTCGGCGTGGGGTCCTAAAGAACTGGGACCCCACTGCTTGGACAGCTTCCACCAACCCGCTGTTTATCTCGTCCGCTGTTTCGCATTCGGCTAGGCACTGGAAACGATTACGCAGTTCGAGTTGAAAGGTTTCGGGATTCTGGATTTGGGCAGGACCTGGACGGAGCGTGGACTTCATCAGACGAGATCGTTCAAGCTTAACATTGATATTCAGTGTGCCTCTGACAATGCGATGATCGCTACCGGTTTTCACCTTCCCGATCACAGAGACATCACTGAATATACGCTTCTTGGTTGTCATGACGAAGTCGATCTCATTTTTGGTTGAACCATCGGGGCTTATCCACGTCCACTTCCTGGATGGTCGCTTCTGGAAGAAGGAGTTCATCAAATAGAGTTCCTCCCTCTCCATAAAGTCGACCAGCCGCTGGCCCCTCTGGTTCCGCTGCCCATATCCAAACGACCCTACTCTCAACTCATCGCCATTCCGAGTGCCCACCTTAGCGTTGAAGTCTCCCATAACAACGGTGAAGTAAGATTCGGAGGTATGTATGGCTTCGGAGATCTCCTCATACATAGCCTCTACTTCATCGTCAGGGTGTGTCGAGGTCGGCGCATATACCTGGATGACCTTCAACGAATACCGATCGGTGATTCTGAGTATCAGGTACGCTACCCTGCTTGACACACTATCGACTTTTATCACGTTGTTAATGAGAGACTTACGGACGAGGAACCCAACACCACCCTGGGATTTTCGGTCTCCTTCCCGGAAGAAGAGCATGTTGCCGGAATCTAGGATTATCGTATCCTGCCCCTCTCGTCGGATTTCAGATAATCCCATGATGTCCCAACGCAACCTGCTCAATTCTTCCTCCAGCTCGACAATCTTCTCGTCAGTCCGGAGCGTGCGGACGTTGTGCGTTGCCAGGGCCAAAGTCCGGTGGGAGTGGTAGCGCGAAATCCACCGGGGATTCTTAGCACCCCCTGCTCCTCCGTTACCTGGCCCGCTACCATAGCCAGGGATAGAGGAGCTGCCGGGTACTGGGGGCCGTCGCGCCGTTGTGTCTGTCATTATGGGGGGGGGGGGTTGCCATAATCCCCACGCTTGGCAGGCGGCTTGGGGATCGCAGTATTGGTGGTCAAGTTACAGAAGACGCTGCTGCCCATCTTCTAGATTTTTCCCTTAGTCGCCTCTTACGACACCCACGGGAGGAATGGGGGTGGTCAATTCTAAGCCGGATACCACACGGCTGGACAATAAACACAATACAAAATAATAATTATTAAAAACATAAAGTAGGTAAACAGGCGAACAGACTTTAATGGTCACAGTTCGTACAGTGGCCAAGCCACCCTTACAAAGTGTACAAGTGAAATACAGCTATGTAAAAATATACAGCAGCGCTGTACCAGTAAACCGACAGTTTTGTCGGGAGCAGGAGAGCTCTTAATCAAGTCGAATCCGAAGACCGACTCACTAGCTTACCGAGTGCACGCTCTTTTATAAGACGATGCCCCCACTTTGCGATCCCTCCACGACAACTCTGTCCGATGACGCACGGAAGTACGTCACGTGTTTACTTGATACAAAATGTACAAGATCTAATCTGGGGGCACGGCAGTGCCCCAGCCAAGTCTCGAGCAAAACGGGCACGGCCGTACCATTCTTTTCTCGAAGCGTTTCGCGGCTATTTCACCCCCCCCTGTATCATCGATACGGACAAAGCTAGGGGTTTAGGTTTTCGAAGACCTAGAGTTAGTATTAAAACAAGCTCAGCCTCAAAATTACATGACATTTGAACCAATAGTTTACGAGTTATGAGCGATCAAAGTTACACCATTTTGTCACTCACTGACTCACTCACTGACCGATCATCAAAAATCTAAGGTACTTCTAGCAAACTTAGAACCTTCAAATTTGGCACCAAGATAGGTTTTTAGCTACATGTAAAGGGAAAATTATAAAAACGGTAATAAATTATATACCTTAGTAAATATGAAAAAAATATATATTTGCGGTTTTACAAGAACATGGTATATGAATTTTGACTGCATTGTTAACTTTGTTCTTTGTTTATGTACAAAAAGCAAATATTTTTTATAGCAATTTTGTTTATTTATAAAAAGAAAAGAAAGAGACCTACAAAAAATAAATGAGATCCCACCAAAAACATTCAATGTAAAAAAAAGCCAAGTCTCTCTATGCAATTCTTCCATCGTAAAAAGTTTTGAGATCGCATAGGAGCCAAGTCCTGTTCAACTTAATTTGTAATAATAAATCAATATTTTGTGATTATATCAATAGTTTTGTTTACATTACAATAATAGTGACTTGGCCATGAGCACAATAAGATACAAATATAAAACGGCATATTTGGAGGAGTTGAAAGTAAATAATAAATAATATCAGGACACCTTAACCGACAGTCGGTATCATCCAAGATCAGTGAACTGCACATGCACCATGGCGCATGTTTAGTCCATAGTGATCTCAAATTCCAATCAGTTACAAAATCATGTCCATAATATATATATAATATATAAATACAACGGTATTTGCACGTAATTACAAGGAGCAAACGACCTTTAACTTGTGCTCATGGCCAAGTCACTGTTATTGTAATGTAAACAAAACTATTGATATCATCACAAAATATTGATTTATTATTACAAATTAAGTTGAACAGGACTTGGCTCCTATGCGATCTCAAAACTTTTTACGATGGAAGAATTGCATAGAGAGACTTGGCTTTTTTTTACATTGAATGTTTTTGGTGGGATAAGATTTACATTATACGCTTACTTACATTATAAACTAATCAAATAATACAAGAATAATTGTCTAAATGTCGTAAATAAACAATGGTGAATTCACAAAGTAAATCATTAAAGCAACATATTGTCATTAATTGTTTTGAACAAAAATATCGGTCACACTTATCGAAATAAGTTGCCAAAAATCGTTAGTAGGACTTAATAAATTATGTTTCGATTTATTAGACAGTAATTGATACTAAAAATCACTTAAATTAATAATAAGAAAATCAAAGCATAACAAAAGGTGACTACCCACAATTGTAATTGACAACCAACTCCGACATATATATTATTATGTGTCGCGTGTATTTAACGTAGAAGTGAATCACAGATTTTTACAAACTAAATTGGTCGCATGATACAAACGGGAATAAAGTTTTTATTTTACAAATTAAAGAAATGAAAACAAGTCCCAGTGCACCAAATAAATTATTATTTAAATATGATTTCGAAAGCAATGAATATTTTGGATTAGATACGATAAATCGTACTTCAACGCGCACACGTAAAACGAATATGTCAATATCGTGGATTCTGATGAACTTCGACATGCATATACTCAATTGTTAACTATTTCTAACGCATTGTTTAAAGATTTAATTAACCTATGTGATACGAATTCTATACCCCCACATTACCAAACATTCTGCAGTTTGTTACCAGCAACTGTGTTCACGCCGTTTACACCTGATTGAATAAGGCGCCATCTAGTGGGCGTATCCACGAACCGTTAGGTCGGTTCGATCGCTACGGTCGTTGCGTGACGTTGGTATCGCCTGCTCTCGAGCGCACCGACGCGACGCGGCGACGGGACCCGCGAGTGAAAAGAACGTTCTAGTGTTGCTCTGATACTCCTCGAGAGCGCTGCGCTGGTGCTCCTCGTGTCTCTCCCGCTTGGTCTTGGTTGATGCGCTATCATCAGATCTGTGAATTACTAATACTCTAAATTGCACAATTAATCGGGTAACTAAATCTAGTCCTTTAGAGTTATTGATTGGTCGAGTTGCTAGACCTTTGGGGTTGATGACTGTTGATACTGAGGAGGCAGAAGTAAATCTGTCCTGTGTAAGAGAACAAGCAGCCCTGGGTATAACTAAAAATGCCGAATACGATAAAGTCCGTTTTGATAAGACTAAAGCTATTTTAAAAAAGTTTCAAGTTGGAGACTTAGTACTTATTGCTAATGAGGAACGAAACCAAACTAAATTAGATCCTAAATTTAAAGGTCCTTATAGAATTTTGGAACTATTAGATGGTGATAGATATTTGTTAAAAGCTTTAAATACCAATAGAATTTACAAATATGCCCATGATCGTGTACGAAAAATGCCTGAATGTCCAGTTAATGTTAGTGATGATGTCAATGCTGACACTGATGATGATTCGTCTGCTGCTGACATACCATAGCTATATTGAGAAGATGTCTATGATGACTCTTGTTTAACCAGACGCTTGAACGGATGTCTATGTTGACTCCTGGATTTGGACGTTGGACTTGACGCTTATGCGGGTTGTCTATGTTGACGCCTATGCGGGTTGTCTATTCGACTCCAAATTACTTGTCGAATCCCATGGTGTGATTTCGGCTGGGAGACTATGTCTCTACTTTAGTTGAGCTATGTATTGTCAGTAACAGTATGATGATTTTGAATGGTTGCGATACAACTGCTATTGATAATAATTGTATTTGACTAACTCAGGATTTTTATTTTCAACATACTCCTTGTTAAGGCTTTTGTTTGTCAGAAAGGCCGATCGATATTCACAAGAGATTTTCTTTTGCAGAAACACACGAGGTCGTGTAGAACGTCAGTTCTGGCCGTGTCGGAGTTGGTTGTCAATTACAATTGTGGGTAGTCACCTTTTGTTATGCTTTGATTTTCTTATTATTAATTTAAGTGATTTTTAGTATCAATTACTGTCTAATAAATCGAAACATAATTTATTAAGTCCTACTAACGATTTTTGGCGACTTATTTCGATAAGTGTGACCGATATTTTTGTTCAAAACAATTAATGACAATATGTTGCTTTAATGATTTACTTTGTGCATTCACCATTGTTTATTTACGACATTTAGACAATTATTCTTGTATTATTTGATTAGTTTATAATGTAAGTAAGCGTGTAATGTAAATCTTATTAGATCTTGTACATTTTGTTTTAAGTAAACACGTGACGTACTTCCGTGCGTCATCGGACAGAGTTGTCGTGGAGGGATCGCAAAGTGGGGGCATCGTCTTATAAAAGAGCGTGCACTCGGTAAGCTAGTGAGTCGGTCTTCGGATTCGACTTGATTAAGAGCTCTCCTGCTCCCGACAAAACTGTCGGTTTACTGGTACAGCGCTGCTGTATATTTTTACATAGCTGTATTTCACTTGTACACTTTGTAAGGGTGGCTTGGCCACTGTACGAACTGTGACCATTAAAGTCTGTTCGCCTGTTTACCTACTTTATGTTTTTAATAATTATTATTTTGTATTGTGTTTATTTTCTAGTGTAATAAAACTCTCTCATTGTTTATACAGTCTTGTTTATCCCAATAAAATGGGAACTCCAAACCCTGACGATATACCTCTCGGCACTCCTGATCCTACATATACATCGAGAATATGAACCAGTTTCTGTTTTGCCTTGAACAATTATCTGGAAATAGTGAAACAGGCTTTATATCCTTGTTAACTTTTGACTCAATGAAATGGTATAAACAACTAGCGATCTCATTGGCACCCCTTTTAGCAATTTGTGCATGCCAAAGATAACAAAAACCTTGTCGAGATACTAAATCACAGTAAAATTATATGCAGGGTATTTCCTTTTATAGTAAAAAACAACCACATTAGATTGCGGTAGACTAAGAACCTTTTCTTTGAAATTTTCTAAGAAAGTTTGTATAAGAGAGTATGGAAGACCATGTTCCAAATATTTAATACAAATTGTTACATACATATGTGTCGCGTGTATTTAACGTAGAAGTGAATCACAGATTTTTCAGACATCTTGGACGGCCTGTTGGTCTAGTGGTTAGTGACCCTGACTGCTATACCGGAGGTCGTGGGTTCGATTCCCACCCAGGACAAATGTTTGTGTGATGAGCACGATCATTTGTTCTGTGTCTGGGTGTAATTTATCTATAATATGTATGTATTTAGAAATATATAAGTATGTTTATCAGTTGTCTGGTTACCATAACACAAGCTCTGCTTAGCTTGCCGTGTGCTCAGATAGCCGTGTGTGAGTTGTCCCGGAATATTATTATTATTATTATTATCTGAAGAATAACTTTTTAGTTTATTTAATATTAAATTAATGATCTCATTATGACATATTTGATTTATATTTAATTATAAGTATCTTTATCATTATTTTAAAACAAAAGGTACAGGCCATGTCTCAAAGGCCCTATTTTGTTAACATATCACTAGTCAACAATAAATATACAACCAACTACCTTTTAATAAAAACTATCCTAACAGTATTTTGATTCAAAGAGATACAAAAGTGTTTTTTTTTTGTTGACTTGTTAATGTTTCTTGCATTCAATTTTATTAGAGTCTAAATATATGTTATAAATGGAGTTGTGAAAATTGCTCAGATTGTTATTTTAATAATTTTTACAAGTTAAACCTGAATATTAAAAAAAATATCCAAAAAATATTAATAACGGTAATCTTCACTGTAAATACATAATATCTTGGCAGTTATTATTCAATACTGTTTTTTATGTTACAAACTTTAATTGTATCCAAAGCTATGCTGATTATTTTGGATATAACAAAAATTATTTGATACAAAATGTGAATGTCATTTTTTTCCTTTTGTCGTAAATATTTAGGCTCCGGTAATATCTGTCAATATGCATGTAAAATTTCTATAACACATAATGGAATAAATAATTATTATTGTTTACTTAAGGTCTCTCAACAAGCCTTTAAATTGAAAATAGGCATGAGTGTTAGATACTTAACATAAACAACAAATTCTACAAAAGAAAAAACGCAGTAATCTTACTTATACTAGAAATAATTGACAGTGATACAAGTTCATAATAGCTTTAATTGAACTTACTTTTAAAAATATATTTAATTTCACGGGAAAGTTTGGCTTAAGTATAGATGCTTAAAAAAACATGTTTTTTTTCAATTACGAAAAATAGCATAATAACTTATTTGTACGATTCCTAATAAACTGGAAACATTAGCACTAATTTAAAAACAACACGCAGTGTAATGTTTTTTTTCCTTTTTTTTGATATAAGAATCTTTCTTCTACGACCAAAGACGAAGTAAATATTTCCATAAAACCAGTTTTTTGGCCGTACTGAAAAATTGACATTTCTGGCTTATGACTTTTTTCCACTGAGGGTGCGATTTATGGAAAGAAAGAGAATCAAAGGGTGAATTCAATAATTTATTTAATGACTTAAAATACGACGTGCAAAAATTTTATGACTATCATAGAATGGATTATGAGAAATTTCAAGCACTGTTGAATATATGTCGACCATGTATCGAAAAACAGAGGACCAATTTTCGCAACCCCATTGAAGCCGATCAAAGATTATCCTTGTGTTTGAGGTGGGTAGTTAAATGATTGTATAATTTTTATATTTTCTTCTTTTATTAAATTAAAAAAATAATATTTTTTGACAAGTACGATCATGTATTGTAGACACATAGTAACGATTTTCAAGTTTTTGCACTGATAAATCTTGTCACTGATAATCCCTGGATCTTCATTTGTTTTTACTTAATTTAGAGTACCTACTAGTTTAGATTAGTTTCGTATTCAGAAACTGCAGTTTTGTAGCCAGACCCTGAAGCAGCTTCATAGCCAGGGCCAGAGGCGGTACCATAGCAAACTGATTCAAATCGAATCGTAACCAGGCCGTGAAGCAGCTTCATACGACGTGTGTAGGTTCGACGACCCCCAAACGAGCCTACGCAGCAATTGTAGTCGCCGCTAAAAAGCCTGTTGAGCCACAAAACTCGCAGGTTAAACTAGCGGACAAAGCTATAGGGGGTAAAAGGAGCCTGTCAAAACAGGTTCTGAAAAGGCAGGGTCCAGAGAAGGACACGGGCGACAGCGATGGTTTCATCAAGGTGGAGAAGAGGAAGAAGAAGAAACCTCCTTGTCGGAACCAGTGCGGTACTGCGTTGGCAGGACCCAACATGTTGCTGCGTCCAGCCGTACCGACAACGCTGCTGTACGTGTCCAGACTGCATCACTCCACGAAGGTTGAGGAGGTCGTGGAATACATGCGCGTGAGGACCAACTGGACTTTGAGGGTCGAGCTGTTGGAGCCGCGTCACAAAACGAACTTCAACTCGTTCGTGGTGCGTGTTCCGACACATCACCTCGAGAAGTTCCTCAAAGAAGAGTTTTGGCCGAAAGGAGTTATTTACCGCCGGTTTCGTGGCCAGCTACGTGACTCCAGTCAGCGAAACACGACGCCGACACTTCGTGTACATTAGTATTAGTTAATGTTATATACAGGGTGGGGAGGACAATATGATCATAAATTAAACTTCGTATAAGTCATGATATTCCCAACCGTCACACAAAAAATCAAATGAATTTATTCAGTAGTTTAGCCACAGGAAATTATTTTTCAGTTTAAGTATTTTCTACATGATGTATTTGTAAACAGCTGAGCGCGCTACAAGTTAACGACACACGTTGCCAGCTCGCTACTTTAAAAACCTATTTTCTCAAAATAAGAGTCATAAAGCGTGTCGTCACAGCTAAATAATAAAAAATGCATGCGAAAGTTATTACTATCCTGTTACGCACTCATGTCAATCACAAAATATGTATGTGCGAAAGAGATAGGTAAATTGCTTGTTTCTACTTTGCTTACACTTTGTCGACGTGTCTAGGTTATAGGTTACGCGGTCAGTGTGTCACCGGACCTCCTTCCTGCTGTGACGCGTTTTGTTTTCCTCTGGAATTTCGGATGCGCCCGCGCCCGTTTGAAGTCGCCGCGCGAGTGTTATCGTATCTTTGTTGTTGTGTTGTGTTGTGCGAAATTTGACGCTTTGTTTTAATAGTGACAGGACACATCAACGTATTATAGGTACTTAGTTAAATAGTGAAGTAAACTTTGCGAAATTAGACGCTTAATACTTGGTGTTTCAAGGTTTTATTATTAAATAATCATGCCTCGTTACAATTATACCGCTTCGGAATACACCGATATGATTTTAATTTATGGGGAGTGTCACGGTAATGCCGCTTTAGCTGTACGGACATACCGTGAGAGGTATGAGAACACGCGTATGTGTCCGACCCACGGGCGTACTATTGTACAAGCTGTCCAGAGGATACGGGAAAATCAATCCTTGATCCCGCACGTAGATGGTGCTCCTCCACGTGCAAATGTGATTTCAGACGAAAGAGTTATTAATTATTATGATCGCAATCCGACGTCCAGTCTGCGTAATGCAGGTCGACATTTTCATGTAAATCACAAAACCATTCAAAAAGTTTTGAAACGTAACAAACGCAGACCTTACAAGAAAGTACAAGCATTGTTACCGAGAGATAAACCAATAAGAGAAACTTTCTGTCGCTGGTTGGAAACCAAACATCTCGAGAATACATTTACAAGGAATGGTTTATGGAACCGACAGAACCTTCGGTACTGAAGCCGCGTGAATCCGCATCTAGTTACTAGTAGTAAGCTAGAATAATAATATCTTTTAATAAATTGAAAGAAATGGCTGCTAATGGTGACCTATTATCAAGAGTGAGAAATAACATTATACGTCGTTGTAGTTTATGTATTCAAGAAAATGGCGGACATATTGAAAATAAAAAAAATTAATGACTGGCGACATAATTATGTGATCGAAAAGTGATTATGAATAATAAATTGATTAGTGAATAACTCGCGCGTGAATGATGCCTGACTATTTGGTTAATATTCTGTGATTTGATTTGTGTAATTGAAAAAATAAGAATAATGGCGCCAAACATTACGTCGCTGCGTCGCCGCCGGCCACAGCTTTATCATGAATGAAACCAAGCTGCGTTGCCGTTCTTATCGCCGCGCCGGTAAGTGTACCAATTTTATACATGATGTTTTAATTTGTTTGCAGTTTTAAGCTATTTAGTTTGTTAGAAAAAAATGGTTTTTTTAATTTCGATGTTCGGATTTATTTGATAGTTGACAAATGTTTCTATAAACCAGTACTGCCAGTGTTTTCATTTAAAGTCATATTGTCATCTCCACACTGTATATGTAATATGTTGTTTATTGAAACAAAAACTAAAGTTGTTGCTCTGTAAAGAGAAATTTATTTTTTTATGAACATCACAAACCATATATAATTATTTGCAAATAAGACTTATTTTTACATAATACAATATAACTTATATAACTGTTATTTACTAACCTGTAAAGAGAAACAACATTAAAAGCTATTGCTTCAAATATTAATTCTTTCACAATAGTAGTTGAAATTATTTCTAATAAAAACCTCGTCGCTGTAATTGTACAAAACCAGCGAGAATCTCCTCAGAGATAGATTTCCATAGTAAACATCGAGTAAAAAGTGCTGCCACCACAGATAATACTTTACAGTATGTTTTGATAGTTATGCGCGGGAAATTCAAATTAAATGATGTGTTAAAGGGCTTCATTTACATCTCCCTCCCCCAGGTATACAAAACTCTTCTGGTACTGGTATCAGTTTTGTAATGTGAAACAAGTTTGATTCTAACTTTCTGTATCCTGTATCAATTTTATAAATTGAGTTAGATATTTTTTTCTAATATTTTATAAGGTCCAATTTTTAATTCATCTAGTTTTTTTCTATTTAATCGGTTACCATTTTCCACATATACAAAGTCTCCTACATTTAATTGCTTATTTATTCTGTTTATATCAAATTGTTGTTTATTATAATTGTGTGAATTTATAGTTCTTTCCAAAGCTATTTTTCTATCTCTTAATAATTCATTTTGTGTTTTATGTTCTTTCAACTCATCTGGTAAGATATCAATAACTTTTCCTTCCATTAAATAAGTTGGGGAAAATCCTGTCACTGAGTGTTCGGTTTCATTATATCTTTGGGTGCATTTATGAGCGATAGTTGTCCAAGATATTTTATCATTTTTTTATTAATTGTACATCTTATCTTATTTACTAATGTCTGATTTAGCCGTTCATTTAATCCATTCGAGAAAGGTGCATTTACTGCAGTGAAGATAATAGGTATGTTTTCTTTTCTTAAAAAGCTTTTAAATTCTTTAGAATTTATGCCCGGGTATTGGTCTGATAAAACCATTCCAATGTTATTTTCAGGAATAACTTTTTTTATGAGCTTAATAAAATCATCTGCGTTTTGGGTTTTTGATGTCAATATGTAGGCATATCTGGTGAAATGGTCTACCAGAAGATGTAGATATGTTTTAGTAGAGCGGGAGCCACCAAACCCACCGATGGTATCTATAGAGACGATTTCAAACGGGTAAGTAGCGGGACCCAGATGAGACATCAAGCCATATTTAAATTTAGTTCTAGATTTATTTTTTATGCATATTTCACAATGTTCACATATTTTTTTTATATTAATTGTTAAATTCTTTGCTACAAAGAATGGTTTGATTTTATTTTCTGTTTGTGTTACTCCTATATGGCAGTAAGTATCATGTACATTTTTTATTAATTTTTTACTAAATTCCTCAGTAAGTATAATTTTGTTTTTCTTTCCTATCCTTTTGAAGTATATTTTATTTTTTAATATTAGTTTTATGGGAGTCATGAGCATAACGCACAACGTGCCCGCGCAGCGGCGCACGGGCTACTGGCGCGCGGAGCGCGCCAGCGGATATTTATACCGTCGCGGCCGAGGCGGTCGTCTCATGCTTTGTTCAACACAGCGCGCCCACGCGCAAACCTACCGGCTGCCGGAGCACCACTGAAGCTCGATCGTAAAACGACGCATATTTACGTGGATGTTGGAGCGAGACAGATGTCCTGTTGCCATCCGTGTCCAACACTAGTATAAATATCGGCCGTTCGGCAAAATAAACACATTAGATCTTGTCAGCTGTTTTAGTCAACAACTCCTTCTTATATAACCCCCTACAGTTGGTGACCCCGACGTGATCTACGGAACACTGTGAAGGAGACCTTTTGGAGCGGAACATCTACCATGGCTGAAGAGCAACAAGCGAAGATCCAGACCGAGATAAATTACGACGTGAGTGCAGTATCCGTGCAGTCCCGGCTCTTGCCTTTTTGGAGAGAAATTCCCCTACAGTTTATTTTTATACAGTTTTATTTCTTCATTTTTCTCTTGATCGTTTTGAATGTCTTCTAGTTTAATAAAATTTACAACTTTTAAAATTTCTTCCTGATTTACATGTGGTTCTAATACTGGGTTTCTACTTAGACTGTCTGCTTCTAAATTGTCCTTTCCTGGTGAATATATTACCTCAAAATTAAATTGTGATAAATAGTATGTGAGTTCTCCTAGTTCCTCATCTGTTCTAGCCTTAATATTCAGTTTTTCTAGGGGTTTATGGTCTGAAAACACTTTAAACTTTTTTCCTATGAGCCAATGTTGCCAGTATTTTACGGCCTCTTTTATTGCTAAGCATTCTAAATAAATAGCTTTTTTTCTTTTCTGACTGTCATTTAATTTCCTCGAAAAATATGCACATGGCCTTTCTTCTCCATTTTCCTGTGGTTGTTTCAAAATAGCCCCCAAACCCTGTATACTAGCGTCTGTATAAATATGTATAGAAAGATTCGGATCAAATATTTCTAAAATAGGTTTTAAACACATTAGTTTTTTTATTGTATCAAAAGATTTTTGACATTCTCCTGTCCATATAAATTTTTGGTCTTTTCTTAACAAATTGTGTAGAGGATCTAATATGATTGATATGTTTTGTATATATTTTCCATAGAAGTTTATTTTTCCTAAAAACTGTCTAACATTTTTCTTTGTTTTTGGAACAGGAAATTCTTTTATGGCTATTAAATTATCCTTTAGTGGAGTAATGGTATTATTTTTTATAATGTGGCCCAGGTATTTTACAGAGTCCTGTGCAAACTTACATTTAGAAAATTTCAATCTGAAACCTTCTTTTGATATAGCTTCCAATAGCAAAGATAAGTGGTTAATGTGCTCCGTGAATGTCTGGGAAAAAACTAAAATGTCATCGATGAAATTTACTGTAAAATTGGATAGTTTGTGTTTTTTAATAATGCTACTTAGTATTCTTTGAAATATTGCAGGTGAAGTTTTTAAACCAAATGGTAAACAAGTCCACTGAAAATGATTTTCTTGAGTAACAAAGGCTGTTTTCTTTCTATCTTCCACTTTTAAAGGTATAGACCAGAAAGCGGAATTTATGTCCAACGTTGAAAAAAATTTGCAATTTCTTGTTTTTATCATTAAATCCTCTATAAGTGGAAATGGTTGAGACTGAGGAACCACTATTTTATTCAAATCGCGGAAGTCTATGCATAATCTACATTTTTTCCTTCTTCTTTTTTATAGGCTAAAGTTACAGGAGCTGCAAAAGGACTATAAGATTCTTCAATTAATTTATTTTGTAATAATTTTGAAACTTGCTCTTCTATTTCTTTTTTATCTTCAAAATTGCATCTATAGGGTCTTTTGCTACAATACGTATCTACTAATAAATCAATATGTGCCTCATAGCCTTTCACTAAGCCTACATCATATTTATCTTTTGCAAATAGTGAGTTATATTTGTTTATTAATTCATTTATTTTTTGTTGATGTTGACCGTCTAAATGATTTACTGTAATGTTGAAGTTTGTAACTTCTATGTGTTCATTAAAGTTAACTTTACACTTATTGCTCATATAGAAATTATCTTTCACTGTTACTTCCTTAACATTATTTTCATCAATGAAACAGTGTTTGTTTTCAGTTTTGTCACCTGTAAAGCCAGGAATATTGACATTCTTTTTCAATTCTTTGTTTAGTTTTTGTGTGATTTCTAAGTTTTCATTTTGAATTAGTTGAAAAGATTTTATGCAATCCAATCCAATTAAAAAATCATAGTCAAAATTTTGTTCGTCTATGACAAAAATATTCATTTCTTTTTCTATTTCAAAAATCTTTATTTTTAACATTACTATTCCCATAGACTTTTTTACACCATTAATCGTTTTTAAATTTGTTTGATTATTGTTATTGTTGTTTGGGTTGTTTTTTAATGATAATAATTTTGAATTAATTATGCTTACATTTGATCCTGAATCATAAATCCCGAACGTTTCTATGGAATCATTTATTATTAACTTGGTTTTGATTAATGGTGGAATAATTAGTTTTTTGGATCTATTTGATTTAAGCTCATTTCTAATTCAGAATTATTAACACTTCTAATTGGCTGTTTTTTAGAGCGATCATCATCTTTATTTTTAAACCAACATACAGATTCCGAATGATACCGACTTCCTTTCTTTTCTTTTTCACAGATCCTGCATGGTCTACCTTTTAATTTTTTTTCTTTTGTCTTACTTTCCCAATCTACTATTTTTTTCCCCATTGTCTTATTATCCATTAAATGTTCTAGGCCCCGGATACTACTAAATAAATCCTCAGTATCTTTCAATGTATTTCTGTCAATTTCATCTGCTATAAAATTAGGTAACCCAATTACAATTAAATCAATTAAAGTACGTTTATCAAGTACTTTATTTACCTCTAACAAAAGCCTTTCTTTCTTTAAAGCATATTCCAATAATGTACCCTGCCTGTATTTAAATAAAAAAGCATACCTTATTGGTGACCAGCCTTTGTCCACATATGTTTCACAATTTTTTTTTTTCCAATAACCCCATTCTGAATTGATTGTGTATTTTATAAGCATAGAACTATACCAATCTTGACAAGAATCCTATATAAATAACCGAAACACTTGTATCTTTTCAATATCATCATTTATACCTATACGTTTACATTCAGCTTCGAAGATATCCATCCACTGTGTTACACTTGATGTTTTCTTTGTGAATTTTTCTATTACAAATTTTTCAGACAACTTCTTTAAATTAGACTGCTTCGATTCTTTCTTCGATTCAGCGAAACTTTCTAAGATTTTTGTAAGAGTTTCTGTTGACATTTCATTCGTTAAAACCTGTTGTGTTTTAGATGTTCTTTCCTCCAGTAAATATCCCTTGAACTGCATATTTCCATCTTCATCCGTATATGTATCACGCAATTCTGATGTTAATGAAATCCATACTCGTCTTTCTTCGTGTCTTGTTTGCAGTGTAGCCCTTACTTTTTGAAAAGTTTGAGTTTTAATTAACTCAGTATGCAGTTTTATTGGTTGTAATTGTTCCGGAATCAAAAACACATTTCCATCGGCGTCCATAATTGAGGTTATGCAGATCACATTTAATTTTGTCTTCGGATCTTCAGCCGATTTCACAACAAATTCGAATTTAAGCTTTTCCATAGTTTACAACAGCTATAAATAATGTTGTTTTGTAATATGTTGTTTATTGAAACAAAAACTAAAGTTGTTGCTCTGTAAAGAGAAATTTATTTTTTTATGAACATCACAAACCATATATAATTATTTGCAAATATCTGCATCAGCACAGAACCGCAGTGGCAACTCGCTGCATCTGCAGCGATATAATTGCTACACTGGGGAGACCAGGTTGTGGTCTTACGATAAAAGGAAGATTAATATCGTTGTTCAGGTACTAGGCAGGTAACCGCAGTAAAGATACAATGCACGCACATACCTCGGACTGCGACCCGCACCAGCCGTTGAGCTTCCACTTCTCGCGATGATGATTGTCTTCGTTGCTGATTTGCACGGAATAGACACAGTTTTGGTAACAAGATGATTAAACGATTTATAAACGAGGTACTTTGTGCGATGCGCGCGCGCGGTGCGATCGGTTTTTAAACTCGTCACGTTCTAGCGCTGTCACTCCGTCGGTCCCTTACGTTTATGAACGTGCATGACAGCCAATCAAAATTGGCGTTTCGATACTGCGCTGGAGCGGAATACCGGAACAACGTTTTGTTATTTTATGAAAATGAAACATCCCGCCCACCAAAATGCCTATGGTATTTTCTGGTTAAAAAGAAAAAAAAAGAAGACTAAAACGATATTTAAGTAAATTTAAGTTAAACGGTCAAAATTTAGTAAACTACGATTATTACTTAAGACTAACGGTTTGATTAGTTTAATAGATATCGGTAAAATAACTAAACTGAGTCCTCTATAGGGAGAGGACACAGTTTTACTAAAGGTCGGTTTATAATTTGTTTGTTAGCATTTCGAACCAATGCACTCCGAGCTATTCCATCAGCACCAACTTGGAGATCTACAACTCGAGCAAGTGTCCAGTGCAAAGGTGCACGATTATCGTCCTTAATAATCACCATGGAACCTACTTGTAACGGTTTAGAGTGTTTCGTCCATTTGGCGCGTTGCGTTAAATAGTTGAGGTATTCAGTTTTCCATCTGGACCAAAAACTCTGTTGAAAAGATTGTATGAGTTGCCACCGATGAAGCCGATTTAGATTAACGTTAGAAAAATCTTCATCAGGAACAGACGTTAAAGGTTCTAAGGTGAGAAAGTGACCTGGCGTTAAACAAGTGAGATCATTTGGATCGGAGCTAATAGGGTAAAGCGGTCTCGAATTTAAGATGGCTTCGATTTGAACGAATAGAGTCGTTAATTCTTCAAAGGTCAGAACCTGATCACCCACAACTCGATACAAGTGTGATTTGGCTGATTTTATTTGAATTTCCCAGACGCCACCAAAATGCGGTGCGCCGGGAGGATTGAATTTGAATTCGATTTTTTCTGTGTTCGAAGCCCGTTCCATTAATGTTGAGAGTTGGTTCTGAGCACCAACGAAGTTTGTGCCACAGTCCGCGTGAATTACGTTACATCGACCGCGCCTTCCCACAAAACGTCGTAACGCAGCGATAAATCCCTCAGTTGTCAACGTCGACACCACTTCCAAATGAAGAGCTTTGGTCGCTAGACAAATGAATAAGCACAAATACGCCTTGTCCATTTTAGCGCCTCTATGTGAACCTAGTTTAATACGGAACGGCCCGCCGAAATCGACCCCGACCACTGAAAATGGCTTCACTTGATTGACGCGATATGAGGGAAGATCGCTCATGAAGGGCTGTAAAGGCTGAGGATTAGTTCGAAAGCAGCGAACACATTTGGACAAGCGCCGACGAATAACGCGTTTTGCAGCAATAATCCAGAATCGTTGAAGGAGTAAAAAATGTGTAGTATTTATACCCGGGTGTAAATAACTGCGATGGATAAAGTCAATGACTAAGTAGGTAAAGGGATGGTCGGAAGGTAAGAAGGCAGGATGCTTATGTTCATATTCGAGGCCTGATCGAGAAATCCTACCGCCCACCCTGAGCACACCCTTGTCATCAAGGAACGGATTTAGCTTACGAAGAGGTTTAGGTAACGCCCGTTTAGATTGCAACTGAGAGATTTCTTCTGGAAAAGAGCGATGTTGCACGTGTTTTACTATCTGTATCAATGCGTTATGACGTTCAACGTTATTAAGAAACTTTTGCCGATTTACCTGGGTTGGATGTCTGGTATTATTAATAAAGCGAGACACATACGTGAGAACATTAACCAATTTTGATAATGACGAGAAGCGATTTAATAATATTTCGATAATGGATGATTCATCCGTTATGGTTTTATCGCGGTGACTTGTTGCTAATACTACAGATTTGCGTTTTTCAGATTCAACGAGCACCTCATCATCGCAAGATATAGTGTCAAAGCTCGAAGGCCAGGAACCATGATCCCTACAGAGCCAATCAGGGCCCGCCCACCATAAGGAATTGTTAACGATTTCACTGGGTAATTGTCCACGAGAGCAAATGTCCGCAGGATTATCTCCAGAAGGTACATGGCGCCAGCACGCGGTTGAGGTAAGATCTTGAATTTGACTAACGCGATTTGCGACAAATGTTACCCAGCGAGACGAATGGGCTCGCAACCATGAAAGAACTACTGTCGAGTCTGACCACAAATAGACGTCATCGATTCTGATGCGATCGAGGCAAGTGTCACGAACAAATTTAAAAAGATCTGATAGAAGAACTGCTGCGCACAGCTCCAATCGAGGCAATGAAGTTCGTTTAAGCGGCGCTACACGGGCCTTAGAGCAGACCAGATAGGTTTTGACCTGGTTGTTTATGTCAGTAACTCGTAAATAAATTACAGCACCATACGCTACCTCCGAACTGTCGCAAAACCCATGAAGCTCGCACGACTTTAGATCAGAACAGATTAACCTGCGTGGAATTCGAATTTTAGATAATTGTGGTAACTGTACCTTATAAGTGTTCCATGTAATGATAACCTCATTAGGCGGTGTTTGATCCCACCCAATACCGAGGATCCAAAGTTTTTGGATATATGCTTTGATTTGAATTGTAATGGGAGACAAGAATCCTAAAGGGTCGAACACTCTAGCGAGTTCGCTGAGAATGGAGCGTTTGGTACATGGCCGATCAGAAGGCTTGATTTCGAAAAGGAATGCGTCCGTGTAAGGGTCCCACTTGAGGCCGAGAACCTTTAAAATCGCAGATTCAGAATTATCGAGAGAGACCGAACCAGTAAGGCAATCTTCACTAGGAAGTTCAGACAAAAGTTGCGCGTTGTTAGATACCCATTTCCTAAGATGAAAGCCGCCGAGTTTGAACAAAGCCATTAGTTGGGTTTTTGCTTGTTGAGCGTTTTCTAGCGTGTCAGAACCACTGGCTACGTCATCAATATACACGTCAGACAGAATAATCCTCCTCGCAACCGGATACGCATTGCCTTCGTCGTCAGCTAGCTGTCGCAGTGTGCGACACGCGAGAAAAGGAGATGATGATACGCCATACGTTACAGTATTCAGACGGTATTCTTGAAGATGCTCTGCAGGAGAGGCTCTCCAAAAAATGCGCTGATAATCGCGATCGGCCGAGGAAATTAGAATTTGACGGTACATTTGTCGAACGTCAGCCATGAAAACTATATTGTGTACTCTAAAACGCAAAAGGATTTCTAAAATGTTCGGCTGCAGCTTTGGACCGATTAGTTGAGTGTCGTTTAAAGACGAAAACAACGCGGAGACGGGTAGTGGCTGAGTCAGGACGTAAAACACAATGGTGGGGAATATAGTACCTTCCTTTACCAAGTTCATTTACGGGAACCAAGGACATGTGACCGGTTTCAATGTAATCTGACATAAAGTCCGCATATTGCTTCTGTAACTCTGGGTCACGAGACAACCTACGCTCGATTGCATGAAAGCGTCGAAGCGCAACGTCACGAGAACCCTCGAAAATGGGTTCGGTATTATCCCGAAATGGTAACCGCACTGTGTATCGGCCAACCGCATCGCGACAATGATCTGATAAGAACTTTTGTTCGCAAAGTGCTTCATCTGGAGTGAAGACGGAGGCTTTGGGCACGGAGTCCAACTCCCAAAACTGTTGAACTAACGAGTTCAGGTGGATATCATTATTTACCGGCGCGTGCACCAAGGTGCTCGAAGCTAAACGAGTTTTGCCTAAGAGAAGCCAACCAAAAACGGAGTTAAGAGCGGTGGGTTGATTTGCATTGCCCTTGACGTGTTGATTGAGGAGCGAGTCAGCGAACACATCCGCACCGAGCAATATATCAATTGGTCCTGGAATGTCAAATCCAGGGTCGGCTAAGGATATCGATCTAATGTGTGTCCACCCAGACGTGTTAAGTTTTGCGATGGGTTGATCGCCACATATTGTTGAAATAACGTGCAAATTTAATTTAAATAAAATTCTTTCCCTAGTGCCCACCAAACAAGTGACGTCACCAAGAATCGGCGTTGCAGATTCTCCAATTCCGCTGACGTTGTCGTTAGCCGGAGTAAGTGGTAAGGTCAAACGTTTTACTGCCGTTTCCGTGATAAAATTGCTTTGACTTCCAGTATCGAAAAGAGCCCGGAACGACTGCATTGAGCCCGAAGCATCCCTGACTTGAACTAATGCCGTAGCCAGTAAGACGGTGGTATGTGTCAATGACCTTGACACCAAAGCCGATGTAGGTTGAGTTGACTCACTAGACTTATCGCGATGGAGTAAGGTGTGGTGCTTCCTTTTGCATGTTCGACACGAAAATAGTGACTTACAATCTTTTAATTGATGAGATGGATTCAGACAGTTAAAACACCACCTTTTCTCGGTAGCCGTATGCAAACGTTCGTCAAATGATTTTTTAAGAAACTCGGGACATGTGGCGATTGAATGGGAATCAGAACAAAATGTACACCTTTTAATGTATGGGACCCTAATCGCTCCACCTTCACTATGGTTCTGATCAGAAACGGGCGTTGAGGCAACAAGTGTATGTGAAATAGAACTACGCGATTTATGCTGTGAGTGAGCAGGTTCAGACCCCGGTTGAAGTTTGTTCGATTCGACGAAATGAGTATCACGCAACAAAGCCGCACACTTAGATTGTAGGAAATCTTGCAGTTGTTTATACGTAGGTAGTTCCACGTCGGAATGTTTCTCCTCAAAATCACGACGAAGTTTTTGGTCAATCTTAGATAAAATATGATACACTAAAATGAAATCCCAATGGCTAACGGGCAAGTTAATTGTCTTTAAAATGCTTAAGTTCTCTTCGAATAAATCAAGTGATTTTCTGAATGCATGTGCGTTGTTTACCTTAAAGTCAACTTTTAAAATATTCCGCCAACATGTAAATGCAAGATCTCGTTTATCCTTATAGCGTAAGGTAAGTGCTTCGTACGCGTCGCGATAGTGTTCGTGTGTCATAGGGAACGGTTTGATAACTAGCAACGCATCCCCGCTCAGTGACGATACGAGATAATGAAACTTTTCCGTGTCGGTTAACGATGTTGAGTTATGTATTAATGCGTTAAACGTATCATAGTATTCAGGCCATTTTTTTATGTCACCGCTAAAGTTAGGAAGCACGATTTTTGGTAAACGAACATTCGACGAAGACGTACCGCAAGACCGGGTCGATTCACCTTGAGACAAACTTCGATGAATTGAGAACACCCTGTAGTACATTTCGTCGAACCTTTCTTGAATATCATTGTCTTCGTTTTCAGGATCATCGAGAATCTCCTGAATCGTAAAATGTGCATCCTCAAAATTAGCAGCATGTTGCTTTATTTCTTGGAAATGTGAAAGAAACAAATCTAGTTGGTTAGAATCGGTTTTGGCTAAAATACCTACCTCCAACGCTTTATTTAAACGGTTATAAAAAATGGTTCGTTTTCTACGTAACGACGGTAAGTCCTGAATCGAATATTCGATATCGCTCGATTTGGATTTAGACTTTTTCAAAGTAGTTTTACGAGTAGTTCTTCCGAGAAGCGACATGTTAGTAAAATGGTTGTTTACAAACACAAAGCTACGTAAATGTTTACTGTTGGTGGGTGTAATACGATATTAAAATTTACGGATAATAACTAGATAAATAATAATGTGTAACTAACCGGTACTAATGACCTACCTATGTGTAGATATTATATTCGTGAGTGATTATCACGTAAACAATGTAAGTAAGTACCTACCCAAACGTATAGGTACCAACTTCGGAGCTTAAGTACGTTAAAACCCGCGCGTAAGTATCTAGGTAGGTATGTATTATCGCTACGAACAGATGAGTGAATGAAACACCCACCTAACTATGTATAACACCGGTAAGTATATACCTAAGTGTCCGGTCACTAGCGTTGTATACTATGTATAGTAGGTATGTATAAAGAATTGGATAAAGAAAATGAACTTATATGGTTTATAAATCCGATAGTTGCTACATACGTAGGTAATTAACTTTGTGTTCGCAGGGACAACAAAATAACCACGTAACCATATAGAATATTCACTCGTAGGTAAGTAATCAAAACGTCCTGTCGATAGAAGCGGTTAAAGATATTTCGATCCACCTACAGTGAGTAATAATACTCGTAAGTACTGTGATGATGGTTTTTTAAGTAAGTATATTAATAATTATATATTATTATTATATATTATATAATAATAATATAATAATTTAACTTAAGTTACCTATTGTGAATTATAAAAGTATGCACCGATAATTTTAGGTAATAGTGATTGCACCTTTATGCCACGATAGGTACAACGTTAAGAAGCTAGTAAGTATATGCAGTACGATTATTTTGTGGTAAGATCTGCATACCTACAGGCAAACTGGTCGGAAATATCCAATGGTTGGAAATCCTTGTTCGATGGTGATAGAAAGGTCGAGAAACGTGACGTAGGAAAGTAGGTATAATGAAATATTGAGAATACAGGTAATTTTTGATGCACTGGAATAACTTAGAATGCGATAATTTACGATATGTTTTGTTAAAACAGTAGATTTCGATTCGATTATTCTAAGCTACGATTGATAACCAGAAAATACCAGATAAATCAATATGGCGGTAAGAATGAAATGAAAGCTCCCGGGTTTCGGCACCAAAAAGATGTGGCAACTCGCTGCATCTGCAGCGATATAATTGCTACACTGGGGAGACCAGGTTGTGGTCTTACGATAAAAGGAAGATTAATATCGTTGTTCAGGTACTAGGCAGGTAACCGCAGTAAAGATACAATGCACGCACATACCTCGGACTGCGACCCGCACCAGCCGTTGAGCTTCCACTTCTCGCGATGATGATTGTCTTCGTTGCTGATTTGCACGGAATAGACACAGTTTTGGTAACAAGATGATTAAACGATTTATAAACGAGGTACTTTGTGCGATGCGCGCGCGCGGTGCGATCGGTTTTTAAACTCGTCACGTTCTAGCGCTGTCACTCCGTCGGTCCCTTACGTTTATGAACGTGCATGACAGCCAATCAAAATTGGCGTTTCGATACTGCGCTGGAGCGGAATACCGGAACAACGTTTTGTTATTTTATGAAAATGAAACAAGACTTATTTTTACATAATACAAATAACTGTTATTCACTAACCTGTAAAGAGAAACAACATTAAAAGCTATTGCTTCAAATATTAATTCTTTCACAATAGTAGTTGAAATTATTTCTAATAAAAACCTCGTCGCTGTAATTGTACAAAACCAGCGAGAATCTCCTCATAGATAGATTTCCATAGTAAACATCGAGTAAAAAGTGCTGCCACCACAGATAATACTTTACAGTATGTTTTGATAGTTATGCGCGGGAAATTCAAATTAAATGAAGTGTTAAAGGGCTTCATTTACATATATTTATAGTATTTTTTAAGTTGTATTGTAGTATAGTATTGTATATATTTATATGGGCCTTGATGCCTGAAATAAATGGATTATTATTATTATTATTATTATAATAACCAGAGCCTGAGGCGGTTCCATAGCCAGACCCCGAAGCAGCTTCATAACCAGATCTTGAGGCGGTTTCATAGCCAGACCCTGATATAGCTTCATAGCCCAAGCCTGCCGCGGTTCCACAGCCAGATCTTGAAGTAGAAGCGGTACGGCATGGTCGTTGATGTTGCAAATTGGTAGAGACATCTTCAGATGTTGGAGCTGGAGTTCCCTCTATGTAGTTTATTCGGCGTCAGTTACCATATTAAATATTTGTCTCTTCATTTGGATCTGCGCTCTTTCTGGTAGTTTTTTTACTGTGGCAGCCATTGTTTGAAAGAATGAATCAATGGGATCCACCTCCTTTTTCGATTCAATGTATTTATTTAGTATTTCAGCAGTTGTTGTAGGTTCTGGTCTGAATCATTGGTCATTCGCAAAACCTCCCTCACCCTCTCAAACACACACACACACACACACACACCCTCACACCCTCACGCACACACCCTCACTCACACACACACCCTCACACACACCCTCACACACACTCTCACACACGCACACACATACCTACTTACATATACCTCACATAATCGTACTCTAAAAAATTGGAGCTGCGTATGGACCTAAATAGTAATTCATCATTTAGCCAATCATAGTCCACTGCTGGACATAGGCCTCTCCCAATTTGCGCCACAACACCCGGTCCTCCGCCCTCCGCATCCAGTCCCCTCCAGCGACCTTTTTCAGGTCGTCAGTCCACCTGGCGGGGGGGCGTCCTACCTTACGCTTGCCGAGTCGCGGTCTCCATTCTAGGACTCGTCTGCTCCAACGGCTATCGGTCCTTCGACAGACATGGCCAGCCCATTGCCACTTCAGCGAGCTAATTTTACGAGCTATGTCGGTTACCTTGGTTCTTTGTCGGATGACCTCATTACGAATTTTATCCTTCAAAGAGACTCCGAGCATAGCTCGCTCCATAGCCCGCTGCGCGACTTTAAATTTGTGGACTAGTCCAACCGTTAATGTCCACGTTTCGGCACCGTAAGTCATAACAGGTAGGACGCACTGGTTGTAAACTTTCGTCTTCAGGCATTGCGGTATAGGCGAAGAGAAGACTCGACGTAGTTTGCTAAACGCTGCCCAGCCTAACTGAATTCTCCGATCGACTTCCCGCTCGAAGTTGTTTCTACCAAGCTTGATGACCTGCCTTAGGTAGATATACTCTTGAACAACTTCGAGCATCGATCCTTCGACATATATCGGTCTCGGCATGACATGTTCATTGAACATGATCTTGGTTTTATCCAAGTTCATGCCAAGACCGACCCGTCGTGAAGCTCCATTCAGGCCATGCAGCATCTCGCTTAGTTGGTCCAGCGACTCTGCCACTATGACGATGTCATCGGCAAATCTAAGGTGCGAGATGTGCTCACCGTTCACATTTATACCCCGTCCAGTCCAGTCCAGAGTCTTGAAGACATCCTCGAGCGCATTGGTGAACAGCTTTGGGGATATAACATCCCCCTGTCTCACCCCCCGACGCAGCTCGATCGGATTGGTCTTATGGTCATGGAGCTGGACAGTCATTGTGGCGGTGTCATATAAGCATCTCAGCGCCTCGATGTATCGCCAGTCAATACGACATCGTTGCAGAGCATCCAGAACCGCCCAAGTTTCGATGGAGTCGAAGGCTTTCTCGTAGTCCACAAAGGCCAAACACAGCGGCTGATTGTACTCTTCGGTTTTCTGCACAATCTGCCGAACAGTATGGATGTGGTCTACGGTGCTAAAGCCTTTTCGAAACCCGGCTTGTTCTGGTGGCTGGAACTCGTCGAGTCTTCTAGCGAGGCGGTTAGTGACTACTCTCGAGAACAACTTGTAAATGTGGCTCAGGAGTGAGATAGGTCTGTAATTCTTCAGCAAGGTTTTGTCGCCTTTCTTGAAGAACAGAACCACCGCACTCCCGCTCCACGCTTGTGGTGTTAAGCCTTGATGAATGACGGAATTAAAGAGACTCGCTAGCTCTTTCAGGACTGTGGTCCCACCGGCCTTAAGGAGCTCGGTTGTAATTCCGTCATCACCCGGCGCCTTGTTGTTCTTTAGTTGTCTGAGAGCTGCCTCAACCTCGCCCGGGTCGACATCCGGGATGTCCTCGGTGTAATGGCGCGTGAGTGGGGCTCTGTGGTCATCTTCGCCTTGTCTCGATGGTTTAGTCACCCGTGATGCATATAGGTGTCTATAAAAACTCTCAATTTCCTCGAGAATCTCGAACTTAGAGGTGACGGTCCTGCCATCCCCGGTCCTCAGTTTCGCCAGATGGGGTCTACCTAATTGCTGAGCGAAGACTTTGGTGCCTCTATTTCGCTCAATCGCAGCCTCGATATTACGAGTGCTGCAGCGTCGGAGGTCACGTCGCGTCAGTTTCCTGATTTTCAGGTTTAAGGACCGCCTATCTGACGAAGACATCTGGGCGTCCGGCGTTTCTCGTCTTTCCTTCATAAGTTCGAGAGTCTCGGGTGAGAGCTTGGACTCCCTATTACCGCGTTTTCCGGGGAACAACCTTCGAGACACATTCTGTAGCGTTTTGACCACTGTGTCGGTTTTTTCGTCAACATTGTCCGTGGTTTCCAGCAGTGCGAAACGATTTTGGAGTTCCAACTGGAACTTATCGGAACCTAAAGCTATTTGGGGCAGCGTGGGTCGGAGAGTAGGTCTCATCATCCTAACTCTTTCAGCCTTAAGGTTGATATTTAGAGAGCCTCGGACGAGTCTATGATCGCTACCGGTATTAAACCTATTGATCACCGAGACGTCTCTAAATATATGCCGTTTGTCCGTGATGATGAAATCTATCTCGTTCCTCGTCACATTATCGGGGCTTCGCCATGTCCACTTTCTGTGGGGCTTCTTCTTAAAGAAGGAATTCATTAAGAAGAGCCCCTGGGACTCTAAAAAGTTGACCAACATTTGGCCTCTGTGATTTCGGCGCCCCACGCCGTTAGGACCGATTTTCGTTTCGCCGCATTCTTGTACTCCCACCTTGGCATTAAAGTCTCCCATAACAACGTTGTAGTGAGCCTTCCTGGTACCATGTAGTGCCTTCGCTATGTCTTCGTACATGGTTTCGGCTATCTCATCAGAGTATGTCGAGGTCGGCGCATATACCTGCACCACCTTCAGGAACTTCCTGTCGGTGATTTTCAATAAGAGGTACGCTACCCTTGTCGACACACTACTGATTTCCACAACGCTGCTTGTGAGACACTTGTTGACCAAGAAACCGACACCGCCCTGGGAGGGCCTATCACCTTCTCGGTAGTAGAACAGGTCACCTGACTCAAGGGTTATCGTGTCCTCCCCCTGTCTTCGGACTTCAGATAACCCCAAAATGTGCCAGTTTATGCGACCCAATTCTACCTCGAGTTCGGTGAGGTGTTGGTCCAGCCGTAGACTTCGTCCGTTATACGTCGCCAGGGTCAGTTTTTTGAGGTAGTGGTAGCCTCCCGTAGCCCGGAGATTCCTAGCACCCCCTGTCCCGCCGTTACCGCGACCGCTACCTTGGCCGGGAATAGCGGGACTACCGGGAACTGGGGGCCGTTTTGTGTGGTGTGGGCTCATACAGAGGTTTTGGCCTACTAATGCCACGCTGGCCAGACGGGTTGGCATAGGGTTTGGTCTCGAGTTTTCCTTCTCTAAGCAGTGGTTTTCGGCTCTGCTCAATTTTCCCTTAGTCGCCTTCTACGACACCCACGGGATGAGATGGGGTGGTGACCTTTGTATTCTTTAGGTCCGTCACCACACGGACAAATAGTAATTGTCAACATTTAATCCAAATTCGTTTTGCTTCATTTTATTTAATTTTGAATTTTATGTTTTTATATTACAAAGCAAACAATTTTATAAGGTCTAACATCGTTTATGTAAAATTAAGGGAAGTTGCGAGGCAAGCCCAATACAAGTATTCCAATAACTTACTGGGGTTGTCTCAATTTTTGTAATGCATGACAATGTATGAGTTATAATAGAAACATTTTTATTTTTTTTATTATTCTTTTTCCAGGTGGAATGTAATTTAACTTTTTTTCTGGATGTCCAGAATAATATCCGATGTGAACCAGATGGGGTATCTTCTAGTTGTCTTTCTGTTTCGGCATTTTTTAGGGATACAGGCGTCAAATAAGCTGTAAATAATACTATAGAAAGCCTGAGTGCTAGTGCGAACGACATTGGATGATATAACTGTATCCCAAGATACCTTAGTAAGAAGATCGTAAAGCAGAATGCGATTATTATTTTTTAAATTCCAGACCCTACCGCTGTCAACATTACTTGGTTCAAGCCTTTCACGTACACCACATGACTGTAGTTTTACCTGGATGTCCAACGGCGGATGGTACGCATCAGGGGGTACCAAACCTTCTACTCAGTGGCGTGCATAGCATATAGGCAAAAAGGCAGTGCCTACCTACAAAATCCCAACCAACTATCTTTAAATATGGTGGCGACAAGAGCCTGCAGGATATAGTCTCCCTGCTGAAGAGGACTGATCCTGACGATGTGCCTGAATTCGTGGCGAAGGACTTGCACAAACTGCCTCCCGTCACGTTCGATCACGTCGACGTCACCAGGCTGCTGAAAGACATTACGTGTCTAAATGCAAGCCTGGAAGATATGAAGTCCAAGATGGAAGCATCACAGGTGACCATCAATGACCTGTGTGGAGAAGTGGCGTTGTTGCGCAACGTTATTTCTGTAAGTGGGTCATCGGACAAAATGAACGTGAATACACGTCGCGGGGCGCAAAATGCGTCCATCATCAGTTTTGAGTCGGCGAATTCGAGTGCGTCACCGGTCGCTGATATCGCTGACGATGCGCCCCGTCCCGCCGCCGCAGCTGTGTCAACACTTGCGGCCGAAGCTAGCGTAGGTACATCGACCCCTAAACGCGCCTACGCAGCAGTTGCAGCCACCAACAAGCCCGCTTTGTTTGTGCAAACAAAGCGGGCTAAAGCGAAAGGGGACAAACAATCTCGTGGCAAACCACAGCCACCGAGTAGTCTTAAGAAGGACACGTGCGACAAGGATGGCTTCATAAAGGTAGAAAAGAAGAAAAAGAAGCCTACTTGTAGGAACCAGTGCGGTACCGCACCAACTGGACCCAACATGCTGCTGCGTCCTGCAGTACCAACGACGCAGCTGTACGTGTCCCGTGTACATCACACCACGACGGTGGAGCAGGTCGTGGAGTATGTCCGGTCAAAGACCAACTGGACCTTGAGGGTGGAGAGGTTGGAGTCGCGCCACAACACAAACTTCAAGTCGTTCATGGTGCGAGTTCCAACTCACCACATCGAGACCTTTTTTTTTTTTTTTTTCGGGGGGGACATCCTCATGGACTTCCTCCGCCTGGGGAGAGGCGGAGGGTCGTGCCGGACTCTTACCGGCTAAAACCACCCCGGTGTCTCCTCCTCGCACGTGCGCGTGGGGCCGCGGGAATCCAAATTCTTCCGCAGTCCCACACTGGTGGCCCGGTCTGTCCGGGCCTCATCTCCTGCACGGGGTAGTGAGGTGTACAACTACCCCGAGCTCCGCCTCATAGGCGCGCGCCGACACCCACGCGCGCCTCCGCCTCGGGTCCATCGAATAGGGGGCGGGGACTTCCCCAACTCCCTCGCCCCTGGACCCATTCATGGGGGGCGGAGAAGGGCGTTGTCCGCCCTTGTTGTGCGCCCGGTGCGCCTTCTGCGGCCGGGGAAGGGAGTCGAGATCTCCTTCTCCCGTTCCGCAGTCTCCTTCTGCGACATCACGTCCTCGCAGAAGGACACCACCGCGTCCCACGACTCTGCGCTACCGACCATACTCCGCACTACGGCCGGCAGCGACAGATCGCCTCCTACTTCATTTGCGAGGACACGGCGCTGCTCCTCCCAAGTTACGCACTCGGCGAGCGTGTGTTGCGCCGTGTCCTCCCCGCACTGGACGCAGTGGTGGCACCGAGCGTCCGGCTCCCTGTCTATGCGACACAGGTACTTGCCGAAGCATCCGTGCCCCGACAGCACCTGCGTCACCCTAAACGACAGGGAGCCGTGCCTTCTCCCGAGCCAGTCGTCGAGTACTGGCCGGATCGCCTCGACGGTAGTGAGGCCGGCGGCAGGGCGCAGAAGCCTTTGCCGCCATTCCGCCACCAAGACCTGACGGAGCTCACCTCGGCGCAGCTCGATCTGCCGCTGCACCGGCATCGAGCCCCGTGCCCGCTCTTCCTCGCGCCATCGGTACAATGACGCGAGTGCTTTCGCCTCCAAGTCCCAGGGCGGGGATCCGGCCAGGACACAAGCCGCCTCGTAGGAAATCGTGCGGTACCCACGGATGACTCTGACGGCCATCGCCCTCTGCGGTTTACGCAGAATGGCGAGAGTGCTGGCCGTCATGTCTAACGCCCACACAGGAGCCCCGTACAGGGCTATGGACCGCACGATTCCCACGTACAACCGCCTACAGGCGGCGCTCGGGCCCCCCAAGTTGGGAAGCAACGTTGAAAGCGCGCCCGCCGCGCCCATCAGCTTGGGCGCTAGCCACCGGAAGTGAGGCCCGAATTCCCATCGGCTGTCGAGCACCAATCCCAGGTACTTCATGGTGGACCCGACAGCTATCCGAGCCCCACCGACCACAATGTGTAATCCCGGCGCCGGCGCCCGTCGGGGGCCATGAAACACTATGGCCTCCGACTTGTTTAGGGCCACCTCCAGGCCCATGCGCCGGATGCGGTTCACCACCTGTGACACCGCAGCCGTGGCCATCAACGTCGCTTCCCTGTGCGAGCTCCCCCGGGCAGTGACAAGCGTGTCGTCCTCATAACACGTCAAGTCTGCGCCCGACGGGAGCTCGCCTCTCAACACCCAGTCGTAGCCGATGTTTCACAGGAGCGGTCCTAAGACCGATCCCTGTGGAACACCGCACGACATGAAGTGCCGACCGGCACCGTCATGTCCCCGATAGGTGACGCATCTGTCCTCCAGATAAACCCCTACTGTACGGCGGAGGTAGGGAGGCACGCGATGGTATTCCAGCGCCTCCCGGAAACAACTCTAGGGTAGGGTGTTGAATGCGTTGGAGATGTCTAAAGACACCGCCAACAGCACCCCACCCCGGGACACCGTCTCCTCCGCCAGGGCCCTCACGCGCATGATCGCATCTATGGTGGAGCGCCCTCGACGAAAACCGAACTGGTTGTCGTCCAGGTCCGGCCCCTCCCTGCACAAGTGGCTGACGAGGCGATCTGCGATAATTTGCTCAAACAGTTTGCCCGCCTCGTCGAGCAGCACTATGGGCCGATACGCGGACGGTGAGTCCGCAGGGCGCCCCTCCTTCCTGAGCAGGACCAGACTCGGGTCCTTCCATACACTGGAAAACTGACTCCGCTCGAGACATGCCGTGAAGAGCCCCCTCAGCTGGGGCTCTAGCTCCTTCAGAGCCAAGACGAGAGCTCGACCAGGAACTCCGTCGGGTCCGGGCGCTGTGTTCTTAGCCCGGAGTCGCGACACGGCCGCTCTCGTCTCTAACTGCGTCACCTCGGGGACATCGGTGCTCTCCTCTTCTGGAGAGTCTGTGGCTGAGGGCGAAGCCATCGCCGGGGGACATGTCCCGCTCGCACAGGGAAGAGGGTCGACACCACCACCTCTAGCAACCGGGGCTGCATGGTCTGCACCAGTGGGGGCGCCCAGGGACGCAACTTGCCCCTTACCCAACGATAGGGGCGCCCCCACGGATCCCGATCCAGGGACCCCAGCAGCTCCTCCCTGGCACGCGACTTTGAGTCGCCGATGGCCAGCCACAGAGTCTCCTTGGACGCGCGGCACACCTCATACAGCGCGTCCTCCTCGGCGGAATCCCGTCGACGCCGTCTCCGGTATCGGGTGTACCGGCGACGGGCCGCAACGCACGCTACGCGCAATTGCGCGATCTCGGCGGTCCACCAGTACA
The DNA here is from genome assembly GCA_905475315.1 of Autographa pulchrina. Lineage (NCBI taxonomy): Eukaryota > Metazoa > Arthropoda > Insecta > Lepidoptera > Noctuidae > Autographa > Autographa pulchrina. Next base: position 28,758,073 of record FR997761.1, on the reverse strand, counting down.
CCTGGCGCCTTGCGGACTGTTGGCGGACACGGGGCATGGACGCGTCGCAGATCTGCGTCATCGAGACCTTCCTCAAGGAAGAGTTTTGGCCGAAAGGTGTCGTCCATCGAAAATTCAGAGGAAGGATACGCGACACCACGCAGCGAAACACGATGCCGACACTTCATGTGCATTAGTTTTTCATCATCAGTTAATATGACGAGTAGGAAATATTGTGCTGTTTTTGGTTGTATGAATTCGTCAATAACGCATTTTTAATTAAGTTTTATATAAGAATGCGGATTTATTATACTTTAAAATTTAACAATAAAGCATTTCGTACGACTCAGTCGAGGCGCAAATATTTTTCGGTCGCAAATTTATAAGCCCGATTTGTTTTTCAAACAAAAACATGTTTTTTTAATTAAATCTACCAATAAAAAAACAACACGCATTTTTATTGAACACTTCCTATACAATATACAAAGTATTGAATTTATTTATATAAATAGGATATTTACAATCACAAAACTAAATAGAAACAGAAAGTAGGCGAATGTAATTAAAATGTTGGAGACGGGCAGCCCTAACGCATGTTTACGTACCGCGCGGCTGTAGGCATTTATTTCTATCATGCGGCCGAGTTACACTACTGTATTATAATATTACCGTGCTATTACGCCTTTCTTCCCGGAAATTTATTGTAACCCCTGCACCGTACTGTCGTGTTACGCTGAACGCCATCCCTTTCACTCCTACGCATAAATAACTACCGCATGCTTTCTAGCAACATGTTTAGGTAAACAATTTATACAAATAATAACTCAATTTGGTGGGTGGTGTCAGTGCAGCGTGTGACGTCTTACGTTAATAATAATAATTAATAATAATTTATTGAAATAAAAAAAAACGTTTACATAAAGTTGTACAATTCAGCTTACAATAATAAGTTTGAAGACAATTATAACTTAACATAAAACTAATACTAAGATGAAAATTTTATTGGTGAAAATATGCTGGTTAGGGATTACGATGTTCGGCAGCGACCCGCCCGAGCTAGGTTAATTTAAACCTGTGTTTCAGGCCATCACTATCTAGTCCAAATAAGTACTTTGGGATAGAAGAGAATAAAGTTAAAAATAAATATGAGAAAAAGCTTAATGGTAAATTATTATCTAAAAGTAAAACTTAAAAATTATACAAAAGTAAACAATTACAGATCAGGTGTCGTCATGCCAAAATTTCTAAAAGTTTTTCAGTGTCTGTGTTATTGAGTTTTGCTAAAAAATCTGATAACATTTTGCTACAATTTTTGTACGTAACACTATAGAAGCTAAGTATCTTGTTAAGCCTATTATATAGAAAAGGTCCTAAAAATACATAACAACGTTTAGCAAACGCATGTTTCGTTTGAGGAGTTATGCAAACTAGGTCCTTTCTTCTCTTATCAGAGGGTATAGGGTCAAAAGGTAGTGCGGTGTGCTGGTGTAGTACTGTGTATAAAATATGTAATTGCCGTACTGTAAGCACACTGCATGCTGTATATAGCTGGTCGGTAGGGAATCTAAAAGGGCGAAAGGTAGCAACCTTTAGAATTGCTCTTTGAGCACGCTCTAGCGGCAGTAAAATGGTTTTTGCCGCACCACCCCAAGAAGTTATGCAGTATGTAAGAATGGATTGACACAAAGCTAAATATACCTGTTTAATTAATTTATAGTCAGCTATGTTTCGTAAATTCTTAAAAACGTAGATTAATTTGCGAACTCTCGTACATAGTAAATCAATATGTTTACGGAAGTTTAAATTTGAGTCAATGGTGACACCTAGATATTTTACATTGTCAGCTGTAGCTAAAGTAGGGCAAGAACATGCAGTGTCAGCATACGTGCAACTATTGTGTGCGTAAATGTTTTGATTAGTAAGCGGTATGTTAGTATTCCTCATTGTGAATAAAATGTAATAAGTTTTATCTGCATTTAATGTTAGGAGATTATTACGGAGCCAGTTAGACACAATGTTAAAACCATTTTGAGCATATTCATAGACCTCAACTCTTGATTTGGCTGAAAACAATAGAGCGGTGTCATCCGCATATGACATTATAACACCATTTTGGAGTGACAAGCTGCATAGTTCATTAATATAGATTAAAAATAAAGTAGGACCCAAAATGCTACCTTGAGGAATACCAAAACTACTATTTTTAAGTTCAGAGCTTGAGTACTGATCAATTTTTACATATTGATGGCGGTCGCTAAGATAATCAGAAAAAACTAAAAGTTGTTGTCCTCTTATCCCGAGTGTTTCAAGCTTGTGCAAAAGCAAAGTGCAAGAAACAGTGTCAAAAGCTTTGGCAAGGTCTAGAAAGATCCCAATTGTGTGCATACCGTTATCTAGGTTGGTTGTAATATAATCAGTCAATTTGTGGACTACTTGGCTAGTTGATCTTTTGGGCCTAAAACCAAACTGACTATCTGATAATAGTCTGTTATCCTCTAGATATTTTACCAATCTACTGTTAATGATTTTTTCTAGAATTTTTGATAGGCCTGTTAATACTGAAATGGGTCTGTAGTTATTCACACAGTGTTTGTCTCCAGATTTAAATACAGGAGTGACCACAGCCTTTTTAAGCAATTTTGGGAAAATTCCTTTAGATAAGCATATTTGGAAGATGTGGGTTAGAGGAGGGGCAAGTAGGTATTTAAATCTTTTAAGTATATTATTAGGAATGTCATCCCACCCGTGGCACATACATCCTTTAACCCGTTTATCATACTGACTACTTCGTTAACGTCGGTATCTAATAAAACAAATGAAGATAGTGTAGAGGGTGTCGGTCAGGTTTTGTTGGGAAATAATACTCGCGTTTAATGACTTTTCAGCTAAGTTTTTACACGACTGCCCAAAAAGGAGTGTTATGTTTTCAGGGTTCATGTATGTATGTATGTATGTATGTATGTATGTATGTTTGTGAGTTTCTTTATTCCACCATAACTTCTAAAAGGCTTCACCGATTTCAATGTTTGTGGTATCATTAGAAGCTTTGAGTTATCCCGAGTGACATAGGCTATGAGGACATTAAAAAATGGTCAAGTGTGAGTCGAAATCGCCTGCAAAGTGTTCCGAGCGATATTCTTTTTTGTGTTGTGTCATGTTTTTTTTTGTTGTTCACTAAAAGGTATTAAATAAAAAAATTATAATTAAAAGAATTAAAAAACACTCCTGCCATGTCAAAAAAAAATTAAAAACAAGTCAAATATTTGCAGTCGGGGTCGGTTACTTGGAACAATTCATTACAGGTCCCCCGACTGCAAATATTTGACTTGTTTTTAATTTTTTTTGACATGGCAGGCGTGTTTTTTAATTCTTTTAATTATAATTTTTTACCAACGTTAACAAAATAGTTGTTTACTTTATTGATTGCTTGGGATGTGTTTATATCGTCTGATAGTAAATCAAGCGGAGGTTCGTGATTTTTTGAAGTGAGTGTATAATTCTTTATAAATTTCCACACAAGTTTGCTATTTTTCCCCGCTTTCTGTAATGAGGAAGATGAGCATGTTTTTTTTATCATCTAGAAAAATCAAACTAAAAATTAGAAAAACAATGGTGAAAAAATTTTAGCGATATCTCAAAAACTCTATTTTTTACGAATTTTTAAAGTCGGGCATTCTTAAATTTAGTTTTGGTTCGCCCGATCAACGCGTGACGTCACAACGCCCGTCCTCCGCTCCCGTACATACGATTTCGTGCAGTATTTTTATGTTACTCGCATATTTTTCTAGATTTTGCTAAATATGGAAAAAAGAGTAGCGTAAAGTTACTGAATAGTCTTCTTTGTACTAATACAACAGTTAGCACGCCAAAAAATATATCTTTACAAGCTTTTATTTAACATTCAATGTATACGTTTGTACCTACAGCTACGAGTGGAATCTTGCAACTTAATTTTGAAACAGATATCTTTAACTGATTGAGCTGAAATTTTGTATATCTGTTAAGTTTGGATGACAATATAATTTTATAGTACTTTCGAGCTGATCTGATGATGGCGCCAGAAGGTGGCCCGAGGAACTCTCTAACTAAATGACGTAATCGCATCGCGTTTGGGCTTGTTTGATAAGTCTACACTATTGCTGTGAGCTTAGTTAAATTTGAAGCTTGTGTTTAAAATTAATTTATATTAGAAACTGAAAACTGATTTGTGCCCGAAATGACAAAAAAAAAAGTATGTGCTCGTGTATTATATTGTCGTAAATTAATGAAAAGGAAGAACAAGTCGTCATTCTTGCAAAGATCGTTTCAATGTGAAAAATAATGCTAAAACTTTATTTCTATCCATAGCGGCCCGTCCCGGCTTCGCACGAGTATTTAACAAACATTTTAAAATATATTAATTTTAATAAACACTCACACAAACACGTTTTTGAATGGGGTACAAAAAAAGAGTAGGTACATTAAATTTCATTATAAAGAAAATTGGATTGTTATTTCTTTTTTTATTTTTTATGAATTTTTCTATTACATTTTATATTTTATTTTAGTTTACTCCCCTCCCGTACTCCAGTGACGTATACATCGCATAGTTAGCCGAGCGGAGAGAGCGGCCACCATTAACCAAGCGACTTTTTTCTAATATTTATACTTTTGAACTCGTGTTATCTTCGAATGTAATGTCCAAATTGAAAAAATCAAGTTATATAATGGTATTATATAACTTGAATTAATATAATTTATTAATATAATAATAATATATAATATAATGTATTATATTACGAGCAGGACAGATAACAATAGCAGAAAAAAGGGGAGGCCTATACCCAGCAGTAGGTGATTCCGGGCTGACATGATGATGATGATATAATGGTATTAAAGCAGTCTTAAATATAAAGCAAATTATTTTGATAAGGATTACTACCAAGGTCAAACACAAGGTCGCCATTTCCAGCGACGTCATTGTATTTTTTTTTTAATGAAAGAGCACTTGTTGCATTATTGGAGTTTTAGTAAGGATCCCTATTATTATTTTAATATAATATCTAATAGGCTACTTCACGCAACGATAGTGTAGCTAATCAACAATGAAAGATTTTTTTAAATAGGTATAATAATTTCGTAGCCTATTCAAAATGCAACCAAAGAAACAATCAATCAAATCTTGCCTCTTTCTTATATTATCATAGATATCTTAATATGAAATTACAAACACACTTTAGGTTAACAGCATTACACTAACTACAAATACGGTACATACTTACGTAAAAAAACATGTTTTAATTTTTTTGTTTGGCTGTCGGCCTGTTCCGGGTAATCTCTGAAACGGCTGGACCGATTTTGACAGAACTTTCAGTCACAGATAGATAATGCAATAGGAAGTTTAAATTTTATTTATTTTAAAAGGGGATTTTGTGAAACATTGGGGCACATATACTACTGAATATTTAGCATTCCGCTGCTTTTCATGATCTCGAACATGAGTAAAATGTTCAACATGAGAAATCTACCTATCTATACTGATATTATAAAGCTAAAGAGTATGTTTGTTTGCTTGAACTTGCTAATCTTAAGAACTACTGATTCAGACTTTATAACACTACGCTGCACCCAATAGGGCGAAGCATCAATGGAAAATGTAACAAAAACGGAAAAATATCCCTATTTGTGAACTTTCGTTGCGTGCGCAGCGTAAACGGTTGAAGTTAGGCAAAAATCATGTATGACGAAATTGTTCCTCTTTAAAAGTTCTAAAAAAAAGTCAGCGACAACATATGGCTATCTTTCAAGATTTAATACTATAACCGCATTTTTATGGAAATCAACTTTGTTTTAAATTATGAATTATTTGCGAAGGCGTTTTGTCAAAATTATACTAATCCTTATCTAAATAAATGTGATATTAATCACAAGTATTTAATTGTAAACAAAATTGTCTTTGACATTACTTGATTTCCATCAACATCTTAGGAGGTACCATAATTTTAAAATAACCACCGGCCGGCCCGAGCGCCCGTCGCCTGCAGTACGGCGGCATGACGTCACGACAGGTTCTCGGCCGGCTCAAAAAGTTATCGGGAGATACGAAATTGAAAAATTTATAAAAAATTAACTACTGGAGATATCGACATAATTTTTTCGCAGTTATTTTTTTATTCACCTAAATTTTTCGATAAGCCAATAAAAATGCGTTTTTTTTTTATTTACATCTTCCTCATTCATTTTTATCGTACAGATTTTTTTGTTTTTTTATTAGATTATTACAAAAATTCCGATATCTTTTATAAGTTACAGAGAGTACTTCATTATCCGGAGCAATTCTTAATTTTTGGTGAAGTTTGTCTCTTTGTCTGATACAACGAACGAAACCGGGTGTGATCCAGGGTTTAATACAACTGTACTTTCTGGGCATTGTCTTAATGTACGTGTTTTTCCTTATTGCATATTGTAGCGAGTCAATAAAATACTTTAAACAGCTATTTGCGTCGTCAGAATGATAAACTGGGTCAAAATTAATAGAATGCATGTCATTTTTTAGATTTGTCATATTGACTTTAGTGTAGCAACGCATGCAGTTATGTCTAGGTGAATTAATTTGTAACGTTAGCAAAACAGCTTGATGATCAGTAAGCGTAGAATTAGTACCTAATGTTTTGGATGGATTTTTTGATTTTAGAATGATATGATCTAAACATGAGCCGCTCTGATGCGTAGGTAGATGGTGAGCTGGTAAAAGTCCATGAAAAGAGCAAATATTCAGATAGTTATGTACATGAGAATCTGTTTTCCCGGAAGCAATGTTAATATTAATATCGCCCAAGAGTATTATGTTTTTAAAAGATGTTATGTATTTTAAGTTTGAGTCTAGTGAGTCTAAAAATCTGTCCATGTTTTGAGAAGGAGGTCTATAAATAGCCATGACTACCGTGTCGGGAAAATTTTTAAGTATTAAACAATTACAATCTAGGAATACAGGTTCTTCTTTTATTGTGCTTAAATTATTTTTGATGTAAACTACTACTCCATCGTTCTGGTTTATATTCTTGTCTGTTCTGTAGGAGTAATAACCGTCAAGAGATGGTAAGTTGACTGTCTGTTTTGACAACCAACATTCAGTTAGGACAATAATATCACAGCTGATGTCTAGATTCTGCATTAACACTTCAAACCCGTCCATGTTTCGATTTATGCTGCGAATATTCTGTGTAAGTACGGTTAACATTTTATCCCCAGAAAGAAGAAGATGTTTACAGTCCTCAACATTACATAATGTAGACTCGGACACCGAAAAATTATCTAGGTCGCAAATTAGCTGATTTGTCATGACAATGGAAAATAAATAAAAACTACCTGTATAACTCCTAATTAAATTAAGTGAAAGTTAGCGCTCTTAGGCGCCTTCATAATCTATGGAGTTAATATAGTTAATTTCTGCATGTTTACGGGCTGGGCAACCTACGTCACCAGTTGGATGGTCAGATTTCCTTTTGAAGCGTTTGCACGTCGCGCATTGAGGGGGCGAAGATTTGATGTTGCATTCTTTAAAGGAGTGTCCATTTTCTCCACAGTGGTTGCAAGTAGGACTAGTTTCCCGACAAAATTTGGCTGCGTGTCCGAATTGCTGGCAATTGAAGCACCTAGTGACTATCGTGAAGTCTCTCACAGGGCATGATGTCCAATCAATAAAAATTCGGTCTTGATTTATCAATATTTTTCTAATGCTAGCAGGTACTTCTAAAATGTAATTACAAGTAAGAAGGTCTTTCTTACCCGATTTATGGCTTAATTTGATGCGCTCAAGGATGGACTCTCGTGTTACATTCGGCAACTTGTCTGATAGGTTCTGCTCGTAAATACAGTCGAATACCTCTTTTTCAGTAAGGGCTACGGGGACACCAATGACAACAACCCTAGGGCGGTGTTTAGAATGTTGAAATGCTAAACATAAATAGTGTTTCTGAACGCTAGATTAGTTCCTAAATTGGACACTGTGGCGCTGTCAATTTCGTTTCCGTTTTTGTATCTGCTGTCATTCTATATAAATGACATATATTCTAACTTCTTTCTGTGTGCTTCCGTTTCTCTTGAACATTAAACCGTGTTAAACTTTATTGGCATCTTTTAATTACTTTCCTCAGGTTATGGGCCGTCTCATGCCTTTGAATATAGTTTGAAATTTAATGTTCATAAGTAAAAGTAAAATCATATATTTCGCGATTATCTTACTGCACGTGCATCGTCCCGACAAAATGGCTATGTCTAACCTACAAATTGAGAAATTAGCCGGGCGAGATAACTATTCCACGTGGAAATTTGCTGTAAAATCTTACCTAGAACACGAAGATTTATGGGATTGTGTCGTTCCCGGCACAAATATTGACAGCAAAAAAGACGTAAAAGCCAAATCTAAGATTATTTTGTTGGTGGAACCGATAAACTTTGTACACATTGAAAACGCTAAGTCGGCGAAAGAAGTATGGTATAACCTACAAAATGCTTTTGAAGACTCCGGGTTGTCGAGAAAAGTGGGTTTACTGCGGGATCTCATCAACACGTCCTTAGATAACTGCGCCAGCGTGGAAGATTACGTGTATAAGATAATGAGTACTGCATACAAGTTACGAAATATCGGTTTTGAAGTTGGAGATGAATGGTTGGGAACGCTTATGCTGGCCGGTTTACCAGACAATTATAAACCAATGATAATGGGTCTGGAAAGTTCAGGCATAAAAATTTCATCAGATTTCATCAAGACAAAGCTTTTACAGGAGGTGAAAGTTTCCGAGTCTTCCGCATTCTTCACAAAGAAACAGAACAGCACTAACAGTACAAAGCCAAAAGGAAAAGGTCCCCGTTGTTACAAGTGCAACAAATATGGTCATTTCAAAAGTCAATGTAAGGTAAAAAAAGGTGACCAAAATAATTTTTCTGCAGTTTTTTCAGCTTACAGTACAGTGAATGAAGACGACTGGTATATCGACTCAGGTGCCACAATGCACATGACTAAACGAGATGCCTGGATGTATGATTGTCAACCACCTCGATATCTACAATAATGGTGGCGAACAAAGATGTTGTTTCTGTTCAAAAGATGGGTAAAGTAAACATACAAGCCTATGCAGGTAAAGATAAACACCAGATCCAGGTGAGAAACGTTTTATTTATTCCTGAATTGAGTGCAAACCTGTTGTCGGTCAGTCAATTGATAAAAAATGGATGTAAAGTTGAATTCACTGATGCTGGCTGTAATATATTTAATGCCAATAAGATTCTGGTAGCAACTGCAAGACTGACCAATAGCATGTATAAACTGAACACTGTTACTGGCATTGCTTATGTTGTTTCATCTGAAAATAAAACAGATATTGTGACATGGCACAAAAGATTGGGACATTTAAATATGGCAGATGTAAAAAGGTTAGAGTTATGTGCTGAAGGTGTAATTATCACCAATAAAGATGTTGATAACATTTGCAAAATATGTTGTGAAGCAAAACAAACAAGGTCACCGTTTCCACAGTCTGGTTCGAGGGCAACTGCATTACTAGAAATAGTTCACACTGATCTATGTGGTCCGATGGAAACACCTTCTATTGGAGGTGCAAAATATTTCATAACCTTTATAGATGACTATTCCCGTAAAGTATATGTATATCCTCTGAAGAACAAGATGGATATTAAATCAGTTTTTGTAAGATTTAAACAAGAAGTGGAAAATGAATTGGATAGAAAAATAATAAGAAGCGACAATGGCAAAGAATATTGTAATAAAGTGTTCTCTGATTTTTTAGCAGCTTCCGGCATCAAACACCAAACCAGCACTCCCTACACACCAGAACAGAATGGGCTAGCGGAGCGTATGAATAGAACGCTGGTCGAACGAGCAAAATGTATGCTATTTGAAGCAAAGCTGCATAAACATTTTTGGGCGGAGGCAGTTGTCACAGCAGCATATATCATAAACAGGTCTCCATCATGAGCCTTGAATGAGGTAACTCCCTATGAAAAGTGGACGGGTAAGAAACCAAACATTTCACATTTAAAGATATTTGGATCGAAGGCTATGGTACATATTCCAAAGCAGAACCGTTTCAAATGGGATCAAAAGTCTCGAGAATTGATGTTTATGGGTTATTGTGATAACACAAAAGGCTACAGATTGTATGATTCAGTAACTAAAAAGACAGTAACTAGCAGGGATGTGATATTTATTGAGAAAAGTACCCATGATGATAGCATTATAACATCACCATCACCACACAATATACCACATCTAATTAGTATTCCTATTGATAATACACAGGGTACTGAAACGACATCTGCTGATGCCAGCCCACCGAATGAGACACTTGATGCCACATTGTCATCCTCGAGTGCTGACACATCTTTTGATAGTTATGTGACTACTACAAGGACCGATGATGAGACATATTATCCCAGTACAAATGAAGACAGCGATAGTGATAATAGTGTTACTAGGAATATCACTTTAAGGTCTCATCAAGGACAGGGAAATAATTTTATGTCAACTCAACTAATTACAGATCCTGTAACTGTCAAAGAAGCTTTATCAAGCACTGATGCTGAACATTGGAAGGCCGCAATGGATGAGGAGTATCAATCCTTATTAGAAAACAATACATGGGAACTGACTTCTCTTCCAGCCAATAAACGTCCAATACCATGCAAATGGGTTTTTAAGAAGAAAACAAATGAAAATGGAGAAATAGTGAGGTATAAAGCAAGACTGGTAATTAAAGGTTGTTCTCAAAAACCTGGAATTGATTACACAGAAGTATTTTCGCCAGTTGTGAGGTATGCTTCTCTAAGATATTTGTTTGCGTTATCAGTCAAGTATGATTTCGAAATATGTCAGTTAGATGCTGTTTCAGCTTTTCTACAAGGTGACATAGAAGAAGAAATTTATATGATGCAGCCACCTCAGTATAGCAATGGTGACCAAGTATGTCGACTAAAAAAATCCTTGTATGGGTTGAAGCAAGCAAGCCGACAATGGAACAGAAAATTGAGTTCGAAATTGAGAGGACTAGGTCTAATACAGAACAAATTAGATCCTTGTGTCTATAGCAAAGTGGTTAGTTATAATGATATGGTTTTTTTGACTATATATGTCGATGATATGATTATATTTTCTAATAATAAAACCTCTACAGATTATATCAAAGGAGAGTTGCAAAAACAATTTAAGATAAAGGATCTGGGAGAAATAAAGTACTGTATTGGCATACATGTAGAAAGAAACAGGAAGGAGGGAATTTTATATCTAGACCAGAATAAGTATATACAAGAAGTTTTACATAAATATGGCATGTCTGATTGCAAAGGTGTTAAAACTCCAATGGATACAAATACTAAGTTTATAAATTCTGAGGAAGAAATAATTTTACATGATATTCCGTATCAAGAGATAATTGGGTGTTTATTGTATATTTCACAAATTACTCGACCAGACATAAGTTTTGCTATAAATATGTTGAGCAAGTACAATAATAAACCTCAAATGTCGCATTGGTTAGCTCTGAAGAGAGTAATGCGTTATCTAAAGGGCACAGAAAGCTATAGAATGAGATATAAACAGAATGTAGAGGAGAGTATGACTCATGGTTACTGTGACGCAGATTGGGCAAGCTCAGATGACGACCGGCGTTCCTGCACTGGATACACATTCTTGTTTCAGGGAGGATCTATCAGCTGGAACTCTAGACGTCAGCCAACTATTGCACTGTCAACGACTGAAGCAGAGTATATGTCGTTGTCATCGTGTGTACAAGAAGCTATGTGGCTAAAACAATTACAAGAAAGTTTTTGGCCTCAACTGAAGGATGAAGCAATGATAATTTACAGCGATAATCAAAGTTCTATAAAACTTTCAGGTACTGATGGCTATCATTCTAGGACCAAGCACATTGATGTAAGGCACCACTTCGTGCGTGATAAAGTTGCTGAAGGGCTCATTGATGTGAAGTACATGCAGACCAACATGATGGTAGCCGATTCACTCACCAAAGCGACGCCACAATCAAAGTTGGACTACTGCTCATCCAAGATGGGGTTAATTTATGTTTAAGGGAGGATGTTGAAATGCTAAACATAAATAGTGTTTCTGAACGCTAGATTAGTTCCTAAATTGGACACTGTGGCGCTGTCAATTTCGTTTCCGTTTTTGTATCTGCTGTCATTCTATATAAATCCAAACTTTAATATTATAAATGCGAAAGTAACTCTGTCTGTCTGTCTGTCTGTCTTTGCTTCACGCCTAAACTACTGAACCGATTTGTGTGAAATTTGGTACAGACATAGTTTGGAACTTGAGAAAGGACATAGGATAGTTTTTATTACAAAAAAAAATAAAAAATAAAATAAAATTTATTCCGGACATACAGCGCCATCTATTGGTCAGGCGTCGGCATCAATTCAGTACTGAAAATTCATCGGAAAAATGTAAATAAATAGTAAAAAGGTATGAAAATATAATATAATACAACTTTTAGTACAAAGAAAATGCTCTAACGGAGTATAGATAATTTTATTAGTACTATATGTGTAAGCCCTTTTTGGATATAAATAATTTAAATTTGATCATGTTGGCGAGGTTAATAGAGGTTAATAGTTGTTTTTAAAATTCATAGATGGAGTTGCGCATTTTCTTCTATACATCTAATAAAACAGTAAATTACAACATTCTTTTGCCGGGGGTCAGATTTCATGTTACAGTATCAATTATGAACTACTGAATTGATAGCAGTAAAAAATTGAGAGAATGTTTTTGGTAAATCGTAGACGGTTGTTAGCTATTTTTAAACACGCTACTATATCTAGGTAATACGGGGTGGAGCTTTAAATTTCCAAATTCATTTTTTCATCTGCACACGTAAATTGGCATTATTGACATATAAACAAGAGGTAACTATGGCAGGCTACGGTAGCCATAGCGACCATTCTTCATTGTGATTGAAGTATACTTTTTGGAAAACTAGCTGTCGTAGTAAACAGCTTGGTGGTTGTAGGATTGGAAATGGATGTCCATGCTGCAGGTTCAAATCCAGTTGTTAATGATTGTATTTTTGTTCTTGAGTCCTTTTTGTTACATACGTTTGAATGTTTTGTTACTCAAGTTCAAGTCTCAGTCGAGCTAACACTTTTTGTGTTCTATTAGGTTAACTTTTATTAGTTTAAATCTTTGTATCATTTTGTTGTTTCTTTCGCAATGAGCAACAACTTTATGTCGTGCATTTTTTACTAGACCGATGCATAAGCTCAAAATTATTATGTTTGTATTTTAAATTTTAAGTGTGTTGCTCATTGCAGATCAAGCATGTCATATGCTGTAAAGAACGTCTGGCGTAAATGCCCTGACCATAGATATAAATCTATGGCACCGAAATTTACTCCTGAATTGAAAAATAAGATTCCTCATAGATTACAACTATAAAATGATCTATGAGGAATCTTATTTTTCAATTCAGGAGTAACTTTTTTAAATTATTTCATCAAAGTAATGTGTAATGTTTTCTGTTGGTCATCTATAGAATTCCATGGACAAGTTTTTTTTGTATTTGTAAATTTTTATTGTTTTAACTCAAAACCCAATGATTTTTTATGATATAATTTTTTAGTAAGTACTTACTCTTTAATATTCATTTTAAGGTAGCTTGCTACACGGGTTTTAATGCGTTGATCCAGATAAATCTTCTATTTTTTCGTTTACAAATTTCATTTAGTTTGTGTACCTATTTACTGGAAGTTTGGCCCAAAAACTAAAATAAAATAAACTTTCTATCGCATTCTCTACATTTTAAAATTAATATTGCATCATTTGAGCTCAGCACCTTATGCTGGGCAGTATCATCATCATCCACAGAACTTTTCCTCCCACTGTTGGGCATAGTTCTCCCCTTTTTCGTGCCATTTTCTACGGTCCTGTGCCAGCCTCATTCAGACTCGACCCGAGACTTTAACTATGTCATCGACCCATCTTGCTCCCGGACGACCGACGCTTCTTTTGCCATGCCTTGGCCACCATTCTGTCACCGTCTTAGTCCACCTGCCGTCATTTCGTCTGGGCAGCATAAAGCGACTTTATTGTAAAGGATACAGCCCCAGTCCAAGGCTTTGATCAGGGTAGAATGCGGTTGTCCTTGGTCTATTACTTAGTTTCCAGTCATAAATAATTTTAACCACAGTTTTGGTAGTTCTGATCCTGCGCCTCTCTCTATTGTCAACGTTTTCTTTCAGTTTCACGGGTCTCAGGTAAATACCTTATTAAAATGGAGCCTGCTTATCTCAGTCGTTCATCCCTTTAAAAACAACACACTCGCACACTCTTTTGCCTTTCATTAGCAGCCACCATTACCAGACCACATAGTTCCTAGCTGCTAAGTTCCTTAACTTCCACATATACTCTAGGCTTAGGCACCGCACTGACATCTGGTAGCTATTAACTAAGATGAGAACACTACCTTAGTCTTAAAACCGGACTTCACCAAAGCAGAGATGAGAAGAGCGGAGCGTAAATAATATTGATATCTACTTTCAATTTTACTGCGTAGTTCAGTATTTCGAATTTCGGGGTTTCGAACCAAAACCCCGATCCCGGTAGTCTTACTAGGGACTGCTGTACCAACGAAATACTATTGCAAAAGAAAAAAAGTGGTAAATCGTTTTTTTTGGCACGTGTCAAGCAATATTTGTGACAAAACTCTAGGTTCCACATCTGATACATTTTGCGTATAGCAGACTACTTAGAAACATTCATCTAGCGAAACAAGATAATATTGAAGTGTACATGTGTTTTGTAAATTTTTAAATATATAAAAAGAACATTCTGAAGCCGGTGTCTAGGTAGTTCGTGATGGTGACCCTCTATACCACAGTCTAATTTATATTTATTCGCACAGATGACTGATATGAACGCGAACATCGTCGCGGGTACAGCTAGTGACATATATTCTAACTTCTTTCTGTGTGCTTCCGTTTCTCTTGAACATTAAACCGTGTTAAACTTTATTGGCTATTAATTACTTTCTTCATAGAAGGTTCTTCAACTGTAAGGCCCGACGATACAAGTTTTTCCGAACTCTTGAGCTTATCAATATCGCCTATATTGTCGGTGCTAATTAGGACGCCTCCATTTTTCACTTTTTTCAGGCCACGGACATGAAGCTTAAGTTGTTCCGGAGAGATGATCTTTTGGACAAGTGACTTGGTGTCGTCACTTGTTTGGGTCTTGTCTCTGGGGTAAATGGCAACTGACCTCAAATTTGCGGGACGGACGAAGTTATCGGTACCTTTTTTTACCATGCTAGCATAAGAAGTAGAGCTTGATGAATTTAATTTAGTCTCTACGACCTCTCTGAACTGCTGGAGGGAGTTCACAACATTCTGGTGTGCCTGAAGGTGCTGGATTGTGGTATGGGCCTGGATCGTTTTTGACTTCAAGGATTTGTATAGAACAGCCATCTGCGAAGTCCCACTAGAGACTTTCCGGCAAAGAGTGGAGACACGAAGCTTCTGGTCCGAGTTCATTTTCCCCTCACTGAAAATAGTGCAAACTTCGTTCAGAATGGTATCTATAGAACCTATCCACTTCTGAATCTCCGCCGTGCTGATAACTTCAACGGGCAGTTCATTCTCGGCGGATGCTGGAATTGGGTCCCTCGGCGTAACTGGTTCGGTAGGCGTTGGTGGAGGACTTCGCCGTAGTAGTTGGCTACGACCAAACGGGCTCAATCCTGGGTTGGACATTCTACCAGAAACACTTTATTTATTGTTTTGAAAATTATTTAGTTCATCTTGCTTACTTAGTGTAAACCTGCAAGACACATGCGACACACTTTAATTTTTAACTGACGTAGCAATATTTATTTATTTATTTATTTATTAGTACATGGAGGACTTACAGCTAACAAAATCACAACAAAAAAGGAGGTAATAGTGACAAGACAGACAATCCTCGCATCCACATTACAAGTCCTCGCGTTTAGAATTATAATATAAATATAAAGCATGTTGCGAGCACAGCTAGCAGCACACGACTTAATTGGAGTTACTGAAACAAAACTATAAACTACAGATAATTGCTTACAAGTAAAAAAGAAATAAAAACTTTAAAAGACAAAGGTAGAAATAAAGATAAAACTGTTTAACATAATAGCTGTCATTTGAAAAATTGGAGGCTCAAGCACCTTCTAGCTGAGTTCACAGTAGTTGCAAAAGGATCCAGATCATGTCGCTTACATATCTCATTAAAATGTCTGCTTGCACGTACTATATAGCTGTTCTGCCTATAATTTGATGACGAATGAGGAACACAAATGGGAGGATTAGAACGTAATATTTTACGGGGCACATTAAAATAAAATTTGGATAATAGTTCAGGACTATCAATATCGTTGTGGAGGATTTTGAACAAGAACAGACAGTCTGCAATTTTGCGTCGATCTACTAGTGGCAATAGGTGGAATTTCTTACAGAGTCGAAGATATTCTGCTGAGTCATATGGAACCTTTTGGTGAAAACAAAGATATTTAATGAAGCGTTTTTGTATATTTTCTATGCGGTCTATATATTTATGATACCGTGGTTTCCATATCTGCGATGCATACTCGAGCTGACTCCTTACATAAGTACAATACAATATTTTGAGCGTTTTAGCCTCCGTGAAACACTTTGAAAGTCGCATTATAAAACCAAGTAGTTTAGATGCTTTTTTAACAATAGCATCAATGTGTGAGTCAAAAACTAATTTACTATCTTGATAAACGCCCAAGTCACGGATAGTATTGCACCTTGGCAAGTTTTCACCCGCTAAAGTATAGGTAGTGACCAGGGCCGTAGGTTTCCTAGTGTAGGTAATAACGGAACACTTAGATGGGTTGAGATCTAGTTTATTAGCCCGACAATACTCTTCCAACCGACATAAATCAGCCTGTAGTTCACGCATGTCATCAAGCGATGAGATAGTGGTAAATATTTTCATGTCATCGGCAAAGCATAACAGTTTGGAGGAATGGAGGCACTGATCGATGTCGTTCACATAAACCACAAATAGGAAAGGTCCGAGCAGCGAACCTTGAGGCACACCACTGGGTACGTTTACCCAGCTAGACACATAGTTATTGATTACTACTGCTTGCGACCTGTTATCAATGTAAGAAGAGAACCACCTTAGCAGGTCTCCACGGATGCCTATGTGTCTTAACTTATTTATTAGGGTTTCGTGCTCGATCCTATCAAATGCCTTACTGTAGTCAGTGTAAACCACATCGACCTGCTTACCATTATCCATAGCTTCCGTAATGAAGTCATTAAATAAAATCAGGTTAGAAGTGGTAGACCGTCCTTTTAAAAACCCATGCTGAAAAGAGCTCAACGAGTTAGCAAGGGCAGGATATAATTGGTTATAGATAATCCTCTCAAATATTTTAGCAACTATGCAAAGTTTAGATATAGGCCTGTAATTAGTAATCTCAGTCTTTGCACCCTTCTTATGCACAGGTGTAATAAACGCAGATTTCCATACGCTAGGGACGACACCTTGCGTCAAAGACTGGGTGAACAAAATTGTGATAGGAAGAGCAATGGAAGGTGCGCATTTAACAAGGAATTTAGAAGATATATTGTCCGGGCACCTTTAGATGGATCCAAGTTACTAAGTAGACCAGTCACAACATCGACATTTACTTCTATGCGACAAATATCGGACGACGTTGCAGAGACTGTTGATATACACAAGGAATAGTGTAGGCCCTAAAATACTGCCCTGTGGTACCCCGTACTGAATAGGTAGCTCTTCACTCTTGTGATTGTCTATTACGACTGATTGAGACCGGTCTGAGAGGTAGCTTCTAAAAAAGTCAAGTGGGGAACCTCTTACACCGATGCTCTCAAGCTTGATTAAAAGCGTGGAAACAGGAACAGTATCGAAGGCTTTCGCCAGATCTAGAAAGACGGTAAGGACTTTTTTATTATTATTTAAGTTTTCTGTAACATTATTAATAAGACTGTGAACTGCATCTGAGGTGGATTTGTTTTTGCGAAACCCAAATTGATTAGGGGATAGAAGTTTAAAGCGTTCAAGGTAGTGGATAATTTGTTTGTTAACAATGCGTTCCAGCACTTTAGATAGGGCACTAAGTACAGCGATAGGTCGATAGTTGTTCGGTAAGTTCCTGTCACCACCCTTAAAGATAGGGTGGATGACAGCTCTTTTTAAGGAAGTGGGGAAGATTGCAGTTAGAAAGCATGTATTGAAGATGTGGCAGAGAACGGGCGCAAGAATCTTAGCATATCGTTTCAGGAAATACGAGGAGATACCGTCCCATCCAGAGGCAGCATTGGTTCTTAACTTGTTGATAGTGGTATGGATCTCCTCTACATCAGTGTGTAGCATAACAAACGAGTTGGTGCAGTATATGGGGTTCGATGGAGACAAAGATGAGTGAGCTACATTGAGGTTATCTGCAAGTTTTTTTCCAATGTTAGCGAAGAATTCATTTATCTCGTTGCAAGACTGGGTGGGTGAGGTTGAATAATTCAGCAAAGGATTTGAGTTAGTTCTTGTAGAATGTGTGTTAGTTATTGTTTTAATGGTGTCCCAAAGTTTTTTAGGGTTCTGACTAGCCTTATTTAATTCGTTTGAATCGTATTGCCTTTTGACTTTTTTCAACAGAGAAGTACAAAAATTTCTGTATCTTTTATAAGTTATAAGGAGAGTTAAGTTACCTGGTGTCAGTTTGACTTTTTTGTGTAAAGAATCACGATTCCGGATACACCTTAACAACCCAGGTGTAATCCAGGGTTTCAGAATTCTTTTCCGAGCTGAAATTTTAGCAGTTTTGGTGCATTCGTTTATTGCAGGTTTTATTATTGATATGAGATTATCTATGGCAATGTTAGGATCCGATACAAGGTAAAGGGGATTAAAGTCAAGTTTTTCCATGTAGGCGTCAAGTGCCTCGTAATCTATTTTAGAATAAGTTTTTTGAGCTGTATGTTTTAATTTATATTTATTTAGTGAGAAAAGGGAAGAGCAGTGATCAGTCACTGTCGTGTTATAGACTAGTGTCATAGCTTTTGTCTTGGTTCGTATTATAAGATGGTCTAAACAGTTGTTGCCTCTCGTAGGTAAAGTGTGCGCGGGTAAAAAACCATGATATGCTACGGTGCTAAGGTACTCGTGAGACCTCGTGTCAAGGGTATCGGGTTTAATGTCGACATTAATGTCTCCGGTAATAATTACAGAGTTAAAGTTAGCGAGGGCTGGGAGTACGGTATTTAGAGCAGTGAGAAATGTCTGAATATTATCATTTGACGGCGAGCGGTAGATACAGAGAATAGCAATGTCAGTTTCAAGCTTTATAAGTAAACCTGAGGCTACTCCAAGAAGGTCAGGTTCTTCACAGGAGGCTAACAAGGATGTTTTTGCGTAGACAACAACTCCATCACTGTGATTCATATGATTAGTTGTACTGTACGTAGTGTAGTTAGGTAGTGCGGGTATTCGACAGTTGTTGGTACATGACAACCAACATTCAGTAAGAACCAGAAAATCGCTGTCGAAGTCTATACGGTGGACAAGAGTTTCTAGGTTTAAGAAGTTACAGTTGATGGAACGAATATTTTGTGTTAAAATTGTATAGCACGCACTTGGATTACTCATAAATAACTTGGTTTGCTCGGGAGCACAGACACGAGCATCTGATACAGAAAAATCGTCTACGTCTCTAATATATGACTCTACTACTCTCTAATATTGGACTTAGTGGTTGTAAAAAATTGGGCTGCCAGGTTTGGGGTGGCAGTCAACCCTGGTAAATGCCAAGCCATAGTTATTGGCAGCTCGAGAAATATAAGGAAAGTTGATACTTTCGGCTTGCCACCTATAGTTTTCAATGGCATGGTAGTACCTTATAGTGACAACGTGAAGAACTTTGGCTTACATATGGACTCCACATTTAACTGGCAAGCACAAGTCGCAGCTGTCAGCCAAAAAGTTACGAACATGCTACGGTTCCTCTACCGCCTGAAAAATTTGCTTCCGTCCAATGTGAAAGCGATGCTTATGCGAACCTTAATCTTCCCCATAATTGACTATGGTGATGTTTGCTACTATGACCTGAATGCAGATCTGCTCAACAAACTTGACCGGCTTCTCAATAATTGCATTCGATTCGTTTTTAATCTTCGCAAGTACGATCATGTTTCAGTGTATCGAACGCAACTCAGATGGCTACCTATAAGGCAGCGTCGTGAGATGAGGGCGTTGACCACTCTTTTTTCTATTCTTCACACACCTACTTCACCTTCCTACTTAACTTCTCACTTCGAAAATCTTGGTTCACATCATGACAAAAGTCTACGCTCTTCTAAAAATCGTCTTCTACTCTGCCCTGCACATCGTTCTGATATTATTCATTCTTCCTTCTTTGTTAAATCTATTCTTCTCTGGAATGAGTTACCTCAAGAGATCAGGATGTTAAACAGCCGTCACACCTTCAAAGTAAAATTACGTAACCACATTCTTGGGAAATTAGCAGAATCATAACAGTATTTCGTTTTCTATTTATTTTTCTTGATATGTTAGTATAAGTAGTATATGTAGTGTACATATTTATATAGTTATATATATGTATATATACATTTATTTATATATATTAATAATAATGTATGTTGTAATATATGTACGTTTATATGTAACGTTTTTCGTCTAAATTTCTCTAAATTCGTGTTTCGTCTAAATTTCTTGGCACCTACCTATGCTTTCTCTCCACCACCCAAAGGTAGACTGGTAGAGAACGCCTAAGGCGTTAAGTCCGCCATTGTACATTGTGTGCAAAAAGTATTTAATAAATAAATAAATAATATATTCTATAATATCATTAGACATTGTAGAAAGGAAATTAAGTAAAAGGGTACAAAAGTGGCAGTCAGAATGTGGAGATGAGAGTTTGTGTTTTGGGTGCATGAAAATATTATGTGATGATGAAAGGTTGTGTATCTAGAGTGTGTGTTGAAGATGAATAATTGTAGTGTGTGTGCTTTGTGTTTATATATTGTGTGTGAAAAGTGAACACTTTCATTATTGTAGCTAAAAGTTATGATATAAGTACTAGAAAAAATAAACCAACAACAAGAAACTAATAAGAGTAAGCTTTGATGTGATTTATGTAAGTGGAATTTGTATGAAGAGTGTGTGTTTGACATGTGTAGTAAATAGTTGATTACATTGATTAAATTAACTTTAGTAATAGAAGAAGTAGTAACAATATTATCTAAATTAAATCTAGACGTAAGAGGAAAAAATGATCTTTCTAAACAGTGATCTAGTCATACGGTATTCGATGCAGACATTTTTTGTATTTGTGATTCAGTTTTTATAACTATAGAAGGGGTTTCTGGGTTTTTCTTCAGCAAAATGCGCGCATCTACAGTCCAGCAGTACAGGTATTGGTTCATCTTAGCAAAGTTACGAGCCAGATAAAAAAGTCGTTTATAGTGGGTAGTCAACTGTTCTGCAGCGTATGTTGGCGTTATTGGAGCTTCTATACCAAGATGGGTCGAATTCAACTTGTTATTAGGATTTACTTTGTTGTGGTTCTTAACGGCTGCCAGAAAATTGGTTTTGACTAACGTATTCGTAAATTCTACTGTTATTGTTGAATTTGGATTATCTTTCTTGGAAGGCTGTCGTACTATATCGCGAATATCAGTCAATTGCATTTTAATTTGAAGTCTACCAGTAGAGTAATCACAGCTCTTCTTTACCTCGGTCAACTCATCCTTGATGGATTTTATGTCGTTGACTAGTGTTGGCAAACTTAGCAGCTGCTGTTTCAGTTCACGAATTTCACTCAGCACAATATCCAGTGACGCGGGAGGTTGCGGTGAAAGCAAAGTCGGCGCCGATTTACACGCAGAGCATTTCCATTGTGCTCTTCGATCAGCGCCCAGTTTCCTCCAACCCGCTTCAGACACATTTGCACAGGAAAAATCCAGGAGTTTTTTGCAACTTGCACATTGCACCCCATCGTTAAATTGATTATTGCAATTTGCACACGACTTCATTGCAAACAGAATAATTTATTACAGTTTACTTTTATTTCTATACACAACTGAATAGAATCGTAAAAAAAAGGTTGACAATCTATTTATTGAGCGAAATGCGTACTGTGCTAGTGCGTGCTCATACGGAAACTGATATGCTCGACTATGCCACGGTAATATTATAATACAGTACTCCAACTTCATACAAATGGACGAAACGCGAGCTATACCTACGCGCTCGATCTCGGGGTGCGCTCGGGGAGTAGACAGTCACGGCTGTACCGCAGTGTCGAACGGACGGTGTTGTTTTTTTAACAATAACCGCGCGATTTTTTCTCTAAAAATCAGTTAATATGAAGAGTAGGAAATATTGTGCTGTTCTTGGTTGTATGAATTCGTCAATAAAGCATTTTTAATTAAGCTTTATATAAGAATGCGGATTTATTATACTTTAAAATTTAACAATAAAGTATTTCGTACGACTCAGTCGAGGCGCAAATATTTTTCGGTCGCAAATTTATAAGCCCGATTTGTTTTTCAAACTAATAACATGTTTTTTAATGAAATCTACCAATCAAAAAACAACACGCATTTTTATTGAACACTTTCTATTCAATATACAAAGTATTTCATTTATTTATATAAAAAGGATATTTACAATCACAAAACTAAATAGAAACAGAAAGTAGGCAAATGCTGGAGACGGGCAGCCCTAACGCATGTTTACGTACCGCGCGGCTGTAGGCATTTATTTCTATCATGCGGCCGAGTTACACTACTGTATTATAATATTACCGTGACTATGCGGTGGACTTGCTTATATTTATTTGTTGTAATTGTTTTACATTATAATCAAAAACTAAACACACGTCCGCTTCTCGTCTCACGCCACGTAAGAAAAAAAACCTTAAATAAATAAATAATGTTGTTTTATTGCGATTAAGTGGTTTTGAATATTACGAGTTCTTAAGTATAGCAAACTTAATAATCCTTAGATCTATAAATTGTGTTTTTTTTAAATGGCTAAACAATTACCAGCAAAATCTTGAGCAAGAAGAATGTTATCAATGGTTGACGGTAAGGGATTAATCAGTAAGATGATTAGGTATGATATTCATTCGTGCCTCGTTCTCGATATATGTTATTTAACCATGCAGCTTCCTCGCGTTCATGTAGTGCATGCATGCAGTGTTCATGTACTGGACAAGCCTCTGTCTGATAAGCCTATGAATATGGTATAAGACAATAAATGTTAACCTCATTGGTTAAACTGAGCAATAGAAATCATTGGTTTCACGACAATAGATAAACTTGGTGGAACAAGCAATTACTGAAAACTGTTCATTATAATAAACTCAAGCTCAAACAGGATATATCAGCCTCAGTTCAAGACAACATAGTCAACGGAGACAAAATAAAAACAATAACTGACTGGGCATCATATTATTACAAGTAATGTGTAATCATTATTATTATAAAATGTATCTGTGGACCAAGTGACATTGATCTCACTACTAACAAGTAAAATCCTAATGGAGATGTTTAAATCTGAATACTAATATGTATATGGAACTACCATAAAAACACAATTAAAGTGTTGAAGACATGCCAACAAAGTGGCCAATCCATAAAGAAACTTACAATCAAATGGAAAGTCACAAGGTCACCTTCACTAGAAGAAGATCTGGTCCTCAAGGCTTAAGTCCAGTGCTAAGAAAACCAAGGCCTTGCAGGAGATATCTGGTGTTCCCACATAGGGGTAAGTCACGCCGGAAGGCTAGCAAGATACTAGATTGGACATCATACACATATGGGGTACGAGATGCTCTGACGTGATCATTGGACTTTTATCACCTACGAGATAGGTGGAAGAGATCCTTTACTCTAGTATGTGGTCCGTGAGGCTACGATGAGGAGTTTTGCCATTAATCACTTAATTATGTATTTATTTACTTTGGTAAAGTAATACAACCAAAATTTTGTGTCATCATCAAATTCAGTTAAATCAGCTGAATAAGATTCTGATATATGCATTCAGCATTCAGAAATTTATTAATATTGAGGTTTATTATGTCCTGACAAAGACCAAATCATCACTACCATGTATTAGTGGTCAAAACCATGATGCAAACAGGATTACTTAAAAATAAATAAATAAATAATGTATACATATAAATAAATAAGGTTGTAGATACAGCTTATTTCAAGATGATGGACTATATCAATGGTCAATGACAGCAGTAGTACATTGATTAATTTGTATGATTGGTTAATAAGAATCATATGCATTCTAGTAAAAGTTAATCCACACTGTGGAAAGTACCTATTTTATCAGTATGATAAATAAATACCCTATGGTATAGGGTTTGTAATATACACCAAATAATTGGGTAAAGTTATGCAAATGTGGTGGCATGTCTAAGATAAGAAAGGTTACTAGTCAGTTCAGTATCTAGACTTTTTTGTAATAATTTTTGACGTTTGATAAGTGCTACTTTGTAGCCTAAGTTAAATAAATAATTTTTGATTTTGAAGCCTCCAGAAGTGCTCGATTTATGTTTACAAGAACAACTGAGTTCAAGGACATTAGAGTGTATTTGATTAATATTCAAATACACTAGATAGAGATAACATCCAATATTACAAAATTAAAATAGCTTATAATATTCCTAGCAATAAAAGGTTTCCAAGAGATAAGCAATACCTTGACATTCTGTTACAAGAAGTTCAAAAGGAACGAAAGTATAATATCCTGTATTAAGGGAATGTGTGGCACCCAGCACCCATATTTAATCTATCATCTATTATCATCAATTTATTCTCAAACTTCTTTCGAACATTCCACATTTGATCAAAATACCTGGATTCCGCCACAATCATATAATGAAAATTCCATTCTTATTAATAATTTACATTTTACTTCTGATAAAATCTTAAAAAGTCTAAAATCGCTAGATACCACTAAAGGTCCTGGGCCAGATGGAATACCAGCGTATTATTTAAAAAAAACCGCTGACGCTATATGTTTACCTCTACAAATAATTTTCAACAAATGTAATACAGAAGGTTCATTCCCAGAGATTTGGAAATGTGCCAACATAACGCCTGTACATAAGTCTGGGTCTAAGCATGTTATAGAAAACTATCGGCCTATCTCTATTTTGTCTACCTTGCCCAAGCTTTTCGAGAGACTTGTACATGACGAGATCTATCCTATACTACATAATATTATATTAAAACAACAACACGGTTTTGTCAAAAAAAGGTCTACTGCCACAAATTTAATGGTTTTCACTGACTTCTTATTTAATAGTATGGATAATCAACTACAAGTAGATGCTGTATATACAGACTTCCGGAAGGCTTTTGATAAGGTGGACCATGAGTTGCTGTTATCAAAACTTGCTTTTAACGGCATACGTGGGGACTTACTTCGCTGGTTCACTTCATATGTAACAAATAGGACGCAAAGGGTTGTCATAAAAGGCTTTGAATCTGATAATATCCATGTTACTTCCGGTGTATCCCAAGGCTTCATATTAGGTCCTCTTTTATTCATTTTGTTCATAAATGACGTTGACAGGTGTTTTAAACACTCACATTTTTTACTTTATGCCGATGATCTAAAAATTTATAGAAAAATTGAAAATATTAATGACTGCTACTTATTACAGGAAGATTTAAACAGATTTACAGCCTATTGCGTTAGTAATAAGATTCAATTGAGTACTGAAAAATGTTCTTTTATAACATTTACTAAAAAGAAAAATACTATTTCCTACAGATTTAATTTAAATAACAGCGATTTGCACAAAGTTAATTCAGTAAAGGACCTTGGCGTACTACTGGATAGTTCGCTGCATCTTGACACTCATATTGATAAAATTATAAATAATGCTTTCCGTATGTACGGGTTTGTGATGCGATCTATGACTGAATTTAAAAGCACGCGAACATACATTTATCTTTACAAGTCTTTAGTTAGATCTCAGTTAGAGTATTGTGCAATGATATGGAACCCCTATTTTAAAAAATATGTTGATAATCTGGAGAATGTATCAAGCAATCAATCATGTTAACATTGTTCATAAAAATAATTTTACATCCCAGTGACATAACACTTAGTCCACCTTTTCTCAAATTTATTAATGTTATATGCATTCCAGTCTCAATACCACTGATATTATGTACCATCTCAATGATTTGCAAACAATATCTTTTGATACTAGACCATTTCTGTAAACTCAAACGTTTCTGAAACAAGTTTAACTTTGACTATGCCTAACTATTGCTTGATCACCAGTTTTAACATCACTTATATGTTTTGAAAACATTTGTTCACAACATTTTTAGATCCTGAAACATTCCTGTAAACTCAACTCGACAATATCAGAAACAAGTGTTAGAGAACAATTTTTCGACCAGCATTAATATCACAAATATTTTTATACTCTTGAAATCATTTATTTCAATATCTTTCTGAAACAAGTTAAATTTCATCCACCAACTTTAATACAATTAATAATACATAAATGCACTGAATATTTGGTCTATAATACCCAACACACAACAAGTCAATCCACACTCCATAAAATACATGAGATACTACAAATTAAAACATAATCTCTACAGCCCCTTTTGAGCACAGCACAACCCTAATTTCAAAGGTTACATGTGGAAACCGCTAAGAGTAAGATCCAATTTAACTCCAACTAACACTATACCTGTTTATATTATTCTGTACTGTTATGAACATCAAAATATTCCTGTAAACATCACTTAACCATTTTTCCAGGTAAAGAATATTATATAATTCATTTATAATCTGTAAAGTTGTTTATCAATTTTTACTTCTAATAAACATTCAATATTCCATCTTTTATTGGCACATGATACCATAGCCAAAGTGAGTAGACTTCTATGACTATAATTCAGACGAACCATAACATGAGAAATTATTTATCACAGTAAAATCAACATAAAATCAAATGGTAAAATCATACCTGTTATCACCCTACCTTTTATATTGGGGTAGCATAACATAACTCACTAAATGATTGTTATTAATCAATCATCTTGTGTTAAACTTTAGTTATTACACATACAAATTCCATAGAATACATTGAATACTACTTGGAATGTTAACTGCAACAGAAAAAGGCTATAACACATTTTCATAACAATTCCTTCGATGTCATCATTTTATTAGCATTTATTTCATTTCATTTAAATTGCTTCATAGTATTCCTCGAGTGCCAGATATATTGGATCATAACTTCCACTTGTGATCTGGTCTATTAATTATTGTAGTTAATTGCATAATTACTTCATATAACCACAATGTACTTCTGTTTGTCTCTCTACAGAATTTCATCAGGTGGTAACACTCATATTAAATCCTGTAAAACTTGAGATCTATAAACATTTAACAGTTATTATTGAAAGACATTAACCATTTCCATTGTGTCATAATTTTATTTGTTTTATTGAAACAAATAATGCATTGTGTGCAGTACAATTTGTACAAAAAATACAATAAATATACTATAATTTTTCAATTTATCTATTCATTGTTATGACAGATTATTTTCTTTAATTATATTAATGTATGATTATTGATCGAATATTAAGTTTAAAGTTGTTGTAAATTGTTAAGTCACAACACATACATGTTAACTGAATTTTGGATGACTTTGTTTCATTATGATTTATTGGACTTTAATATGTTTTATTAAGATGTATAAATTATGTATCATTAGCTCCATTATGTATAAATTTAAATGATTGGTTATGTTTATCTACTTTGTTATCTGATGACAATGTTTGACAACATTGTTTACCTATATATTTTATTGTATAAAACAAATGAAGAACATCATGCAGATAGTTGATAGGGTAAAATTGAACCCGTACATTTGATCTGAGTTGTTCATTAAACTTTATTAAAGTTATCTTGTAAGACTTAACAACACAATAATAATAAGTTTAAGTCGATACATTACCGAATGTCCTTTGTTAGGATCATAAAAGTCTTACCACATGCATTCACATGTTTATTCGATTCCAATAAGTATTTTTACCCACAAATAATACTTATAACTTCGTATTATCGACCATGTTGTTTCACAACTTAATAAATTATTACTACAACGTACTTATTGATATGTCTAACATTATAGTTTGACCATAATATCTTTAAATTAAATATTAAATAACTTTTTCAACTTTTTAAATTACGAACAATCATTATGGCGGGCAAGTCGGTAGGTACGCGTCGGTCGCTAATCTCACTTCTGAGATGTTAAAAGGAAAACCACTGATGCTTTAAACTTTACAATATATTATCATAAGAATGGATACAACGTTACAATTACAATACTTTTAAAGGCCAGCGACGCCATAATGCTTATTATTAATTTATACAGTGCAAGAGAGTACTACAACGAGAATCGCATGCGCCGCCATTAACCAATGCCCTCTAGAGTTGTTCGTTATTCCGGTAATAGTGACGCGACTTATTAGTCGATTCTAATTTCGGTTATCAGTACGTACAAGAAACTCGTCAACGGACAAGGTACGCATCACTCAATATACTGCGCATGAGCAAGATAGCCGTCTCCTCATTAGTGTGAAACCCCGCCTACTCGCGCGCCATTGGATCGCGTCAAGGACAACCGACCTTCACGCAGTGTGTGGTCTGACGCTGTGTGCGTGCGTTACTTTGCATACCACACATTGTTACAATCACTGCGCAAGACTAAGACTATGCTAAGACGGACCTCCTAAGCACTTATTATCTCCTGGTACCCGGTGCGACTTAACTCATTACCAAGATCGACCCGACTTGACATCGCGCACGTACTTGCTACCTACATCCCGAAACTGATTGCCTTGCTTATATTATCTCCTGGTACTCCAAAATTCAAATGGAAGATACAAGTTGCAAATCACTGTCTGATACAAATCTCTCAGACCATACTGTACAAAATACCCCCCCAAATTTCGTATACCAACGTAATAAAAGGTCAAGAGAGAACGACTTTCGTTCCTTCAAAGAGGAGGTCAAAGCATTGATCTCATCTTTAATGACGCAACAACAGGATGAAATTAAAAAAATATACCCGACACTTATGGAAATTAAATCTACCAATAACAGCATAGAATCCTCCATGGCCTCTCTAACAACCCAAAATGAAGAACTAAAACATAAAATTGATATGCTTGAAGTACAAGCCAAGAAAGACAGAGACTACATCATAGTCTTAGAGGATAAAATAGTAGATCTACAAAGGAGTGGTCGGAAGACTAACTTTGAAATAAAAAATGTTCCTAAGATGGCTAATGAAACACAGGATGACTTAATAAAAATGACGTTGTGCTTATCCAATGAAGTCGGCGGCAGCATCGTAAAAACGGATATTAGTGACATTTTTCGAACACAAAGTAAGCACGGTAAAAATGGCCCGATTATAGTGGAGCTGACTTCCGCGATTCGGAAAGTTGATATCCTGAAGAAATCTAAGAAGTTCAATAGAAACAATAATGAAAAGCTATGTGCGAAACACCTTGGGCTAAAGTCAGAAGAGTACACACCGATATTTGTCTCCGATCAACTTACTACGAGGGGCGCTCGACTTCACTTCCTTGCGCGCGACCTGGCAAAGTCCAATGAATATAAATATTGCTGGACGGCCTACGGAAAAGTACATGTTAAGAAAGACGACAACTGCCCTACTATCACTATAAAAAGTGAGTCTCAGGTACATAGTCTTTTGCAGATTAAGTGACTAGTAGCCAGTTTACAATTCCCACATGTATCTCTTTGTTTTAGTAATATGTTTTCTCTCTGCTTCACCCGTTTGTTATGGATTGATCACACTCCTGGATACTAGATAGAAATATACTGTTAAAGGCTAAATTATATACTAAGTCCCATACCAACATTAATAATAACTTAGTCGTTAGGTTAAGTAATAATTTGTATTATGTTAATCAATCGCGCACTACTACAAATTAATTCACTACAAATTAATTCACAATATTACAACCACTCTAGCATTCACTTACTTATGTTTCCAACTCACATATAGCACCTTACACTCACAGAAACACTCACACCTAAACACTCACATATTAAATATTTACGTAGTAATATTCTTCTGCCCACATATAACTATTAATGAATAACACCCTAGAAACTCTCAATAATATATATAACTCTGAAATAGCTCAAGTATATGACTGGGATATTCGTGACTTTACTAGGCATATAATTCCTAACACTCCTGGATTTTTCATTGTTTCGCAAAATATTAGATCGGTTTACTCTAACTTCACAGGCACTAAACATATCTTAGCCAGAAAGGACTCGATGTTCATGGCCCCAAGTCTTGCATCCGATGTATTAAAAAATTATCGCCGGCTTAAAAAACACAAACAGTGTAGGATACGACGGCATATGTACAAAAATCGTAAAGGCTGTAGCATTAGAAATCTGTAGCCCCATAAGCTACATTATTAATTTAAGCATCAGTGAAGGTATATATCCGACTTCGTTAAAAAAGTCTATCGTAAAACCACTATTTAAGAAACAGGATAGGGAACTAATGGAATTTTACAAACCAATATCATTAATACCAGTAATTTCAAAAATTATTGAAAAGTATATTTATAGAGAACTTAACATCTATTTAGAAAAAAATAATATTCTCTGTGATGAACAGAAAGGGTTTAGGGAAAAAAAACAATAAACTTGGCCATATATGACTTCTTGCATACTGTCATGACGAACATGGATAAAAATACACCAGTCTGTGCCATTTTCTGCGACATGACCCAGGCATTTGATTATGTCCAACATCGTCTATTATTAAATAAACTTTATGCATATGGTATAAGAGGAAACATATTTAATTTAATACAATCATACCTCGATGATAGAAAACAAGTTACGCAAATTAGTAGAATAAATACAAGCTCCAAACGTGAAGAGATTTTCACATCCCTCGAGCGTGGGATATATGGAGCGTGGGAGATACAAGGCAGTGTACTCGGGCCGCCCTTGTTTACACTCTACATTAATGACTTCCCTAAATCAGTTAAACATCCCATGACACTGTTTGCGGATGACAGTACGATAACGATACCATGTCAAAATAAAACTACATATGAAACGGACATAAAAAATACATTAATTGATGCGGTAAAGTGGCTAAATGATAATAATTTAAAAATTAACATTAATAAAACTTTGATTATGCACTTTAGCCAACGATCATCATTATTTTCTAATCTCGCCATCGAATATAATAATAATAAAATACAGGCAGCAAATACTACAAAATTTTTGGGCCTAACAATCGATAGAAACCTAAATTGGAAAGCGCATATTGAGGCTCTAGCCAAAATAATAAGCAGTGGTGCATATGCATTATATAAACTATCACGAACTTTAAATATAGAAGCGCAGTAGTATATGATTGGGCATTCTGGACCACTTTTCGCTCGGCGAAACAAGTTCGCCATCGCGGTGGTCCAGAATGCCCAATCATAAACGGTCGACTCGATCAATGATATTAACGCTAATGAGAACCTAACAATGAAACTCGGTTTTAGCTATAGATATGCGATGCATTTTTGTCATCGATCAGATTGGGTCGTATATCGATATTTAAACACGTTACCGTCACTTGTTCGCTCATGCTTGCGCATTCGCGACGTGGGACAGAATGCCCAATAATATTTCTGGTAATTAGGTCTTGGGCATTCTTTCCCACTCTTGTATTGCGCGCTTACAACTGATACCACCGTCTGTGATACAGATTCATGTACGCAATATGCTTTTTCATCGCAATAACGATAGGAACCAACAGACAATGATTGTATTAATTTGTAATGTGTTTGTTATTGCGCGCTCACAACTGATATAATCGTTTGTGATATAGATTGGTGTACGCAGTATGCTTTTTTATCGCAAAGCAAATAATAAAAAACAAACAAAAGGTATTAAGATTTATATATTCAATTGTATTAAAAATATAACAATTCATTGAGTTTATGTATTAAGACTAGAAAGAACTAAACATTGGAGGCTTCACAAACAGTTCATCTGCGGACTGCACGAACGCTTGGAGTTTACGCCACTGGCTGGTGTCACCCTCAGTCTGAAATTTTATTCGAAGTAGCGCTTTCCTCCATAGCTCTTGAGAGTCTGTTTCACGAGCGTCATTTGTTTGATACACCTTGAGGTCAATGTAGTACTCGCCGGAGGTGTTTGCGGTCCGGCGTTCGCTACCGTTTGCTATTCTTGTAACGAAGAACGTGGACAACACAGGCGTCGATGTACCATCACATTCATCGTCTCGTTCATGTCGGAGCCCGAATATATCAAGCTTATTTTTTTTGCTGGAGCAAGGAGTAAATAATAATGTTACAAAGTACACGTTTACTAACAATTATTTTAGGAAGACGTTTGAATTTAGGTACATTGTTTTGTTAAGATTTTGGGATACACAAAAGTTAAAATATCGTATTCGTTACCTTATAGTAGCGGATTTTGTAGTTAGAGTAGCCTTGCGTTTGCCTGTAGATGTTGTCCGTTTTTGAGAGGTTTCTGTTTTGCGGTCATTGTTGAAGGAAATGATGTCACTCTCGCAGTCAGACCTGAAAGTTTAACAAATCAATTTGTTATAATTATTTATTGAACGTAATATCAGTAACATAATAATTTTATATGAAATAAAATGTTTGTGTACATTGTATTCGAAGGCTCGACCACATTAAACACTCGACAATCTAGATATAAATTAATCAAGTAATAAAGACAATACTTACATTTTAACTGGTGTGAATTCTAGCACATTGAGCAGCGGTGATGTATGAGTATAGTTTATTTACACAAAAGATACTCCGAATTGAAACTGTTGTGTTGATGCACGGTTTACTATCTAGATTTTAGCTGAAAACCAGTAGCTGGGGTATGGTATTGTACCAAATATTATATCAGCACTAGAAAGTAAACTAATGATCGCTAACAAACATGCCTTTGCTTATAAGCAAATGTGATGTGATTCCTTGGATAATTTAAAATGTTAGTAATCAAAGCAAACATACTAAGCGACGCTACCATTTCTCGGGTTCGTATTATATTCGTGTAAACGCAAAAAGTACCGACTAAGGGATTAATTTGTTTGTCAGTAATGACTTCATATATTGCTTTACGTGATCAAGTTACATCGTACGATTTTATACTTGTTGCTAATTTAGCATAATTCATAAGGGCTATCATTTTTATAGATATAAAATTGGATTAAAATAAATAGTCTGATAGGTTTTTTAAAGTAAAAAAAAAAAAAAATACTTGAAAACATGATACCTACTCTAGGATTTTTTATTAAAGTGAGAATGTTTTAATATTTAACCAAACAAAAGAATGATTATAATACACCACCAATAGATAACTTTAATTTGTATTAGTAGTGAACTTTAGTAATTCACTCTTTATTCGTTTGAACAAATAAGACATCTTGTTATTTCTGTAATGATAATATTATTACTAATATTCAATGAGTGACAACCCTACATAAAATATTTGAATCAACAATACAAGCAATTTGAAACTTAGTTACATTCATAATTTCGCAATTACTGCAGTATGGTGGACCTATGTAATAATAAATAATTTTTATTCGCAGTTTACTTACTAAACTAAACTTAAATTAATAAATATTATAATGTACGTGTAAATCGAAAAACTCTGTTCTCAACATTGTAAGGTAAGTCCATAACTATTTAACTATTATTTCATGACCGTTTCCTACTGATACTTAAGCACATGTGTATTTTATTTTTCAGCAATCTCAAACGATATAAATTACGTTGATGCCTTCACGGAAACAGTGATCGTCGCACAGTAAAGAAGATTGTGAAATTTATGATTTAGAAATATCTACAACGATCATCTGAGATTATCCTATTAAAAGGTAATGGTCATTATCATTCGGTTTTAGAGGTTTAAATTTACTCAAGTAATAATATTATAATCATGTATTTTTTAAGATAATGATCTTATGTATAGTTTTCTAAAGTAAGGAGATAAAAAGGTTCTTGTAACCGCGAGCGTAAGTAAGAATTACATTTTCTGTACGTATTCTAATCAAAGTTTCATGTTTTTTTCAGAAGCAGAACAGAGCTGTTACTGTGGTGAATGTGATGAAAATAAAACAAAGTCTAATCGCAGCAGGCAACAGATCCAGTAGTTAAGTTTTAGCTTTTAAAATTAGTACCTATATACCTTGTAAGTAACGATTACTTTATATTTTTGTAAGTTTCAATTTGTTTTTTGATAAAAAATGCCTTTCTGTTCGGTATGCAAAATTGATGTTAATTCTCGCACTTGGTTTACGCATTTACGTACTAATAAACATAAAAATAATAGCATTGTACCCCTCGATGACAAAATTGAAATTATAGATACTTGTTTTAAAGGACGTATTGTAAGTTATCGTATTAAAGCGTGCGAAAATAATATTAATTACTATCCAGAATCTTTTTTAAATAGTATCAAAAAATAAGTAAATTCTTTAATAGACAATTCACTTCAAAAACATACATCGGTCAAGGTTAACTTTGATTATTACGGTATTTTTTTGATGTACAAAAATGATGTTCAAGAACTAAAATCTTTTGCAACAAAAAACATCATTGTTCATTGTAATTACAATTTTGATTTGTTGTATCAAAACTTTTCAGTTCAGCTTTTAAAAAAAATTGAGGAATTTCAAGAAAGAGATAGTGGATGGTCATTTTTACATAATTCCCATTTAGAAATTAACATTAATAAATATCAACCACTTAGCGGATCAAAATTTTTAGATTTACCTAAATTCATAAAGAGCAAAAAAGCTTGTTTGAATATTCAGAACAATGATGATTATTGTTTTTTATGGTGCATTGTTGCTGCCCTATACCCTGCTACGCATCATTCGGAGAGAGTAACTTCTTATCCACATTTTCGCGACGTCTTAAACATTGATGGCATTGCTTTTCCAATCTCTTTTTCAGACATCAATATTTTTGAAAGACACAATCCCATGATACAAATTTACGTTTATGGTCTAAGAAATGGTAAAACTATAACAGGGCCACTGTATAGACCAACGAAGTTAATCGAAGGGGCCAAAATTATTCATTTGCTGTATATAGAAAATGATAATTCATCTCATTATTGTCTCATAAAAGATTTACCTCGTCTTGTAAAAAGTCAAATCACAAAACACCACAGTAAGTTGTATTTTTGTGAAACCTGTTTATTGTTTTTTCCTGATCAAGAAAAAATTAATAAACACCAATGTGGAGGAGTCGTAACTGTTTTACCAAATAAGGGGTCGGTTATACAATTTAAAAACTATCAAAGAAAACAAAATGTTCCATTTGCTATATATGCTGATTTTGAAACATTACTTGAACAGATTTGTAACCATGAACATGACACCGCGAATACGCTCCGCTTACAACGACACGTTCCTACTGCATTTGCATATAACATTGTTTCTTCGATGGATGATAATTTTAATGAATTTAAATCGTATCGTGGTATTGACTGTGTTTCAAAATTCATTGATTTTCTTACTGAAGACGTTAAGAGGATTCATAAGATATTAACCGAAAATGTTAGGATTAAATTTTCACAAAAAGATGAGATCGATTACATTCAAGCATGGCAGTGCCACATATGTGATCTTCCCTTGTGGAATAACAAAGTTAGAGATCATTGTCATATCACAGGTCGTTATCGTGGCGCCGCACATAAACATTGTAATTTACAGTATAAAGTACCTGTATTTGTACCAATTTTTTTTCACAATTTATCAGGTTACGACTGTCATTTATTCATTAAAAAATTAGGGGAAATTCCAGGCAAGTTAACCATAATTCCAAAAAGTAAAGAAAAATACATGTCGTTTTCCAAATTCATATTAATCAACGATAGTGAATACGTTCATGTTAGATTTTTAGATTCATTTCATTTTTTAGGTACTAGTTTAGTCAAACTTGCAAAAAATATGGCTATTGAAGATTTTAAAAATATGCGTTACCATTTTCCAAGTTATGATCACTTTCGATTGCTTACACGAAAAGGTGTATATCCTTATGATTACATCAGGGACTGGAAATGCTATGAGGAAACTGTCTTGCCATCACAGCGTTTCTTTTTTAATTCTTTAACCAATGAAAGTATTTCCTCGGAGGACTATGAACACGCTAAGTTAGTGTGGAATGCATTTAACATAAAACATTTAGGTGAATATACTGACTTATACTTAAAAACAGATGTACTTCTACTTACCGATATATTTCAAAAGTTCCGGAAAACTTGCAAGTTACATTATAAGCTCGATCCCGCATTTTATATTACCGCACCGAGTTTATCTTTTGATGCAATGCTTTTAAAAACTGGGGTTCGATTAGAACTCATAGATGATCTGGCTATTGTGCGAATGATTCAAAATGGTATAAGAGGAGGGTTATGTGTGTGCTCACACCGTTATGCTAAAGCTAATCATAAGTATATGTCTTCTTATGATTCAACAAAACCACCGTGCTTTATAGTTTATTTGGATTGCAATAACCTTTATGGTTTTAGTATGTGTCAATATTTACCCCACTCGGATTTTAGATTTTTGAATGCAACAGAAATAGTGCAATTACATAATAATATTAACACTATAAAGGATGAAGCAGAATGGGGTTTCATATTAGAAGTAGATCTGTTGTACCCGGAATCCTTACATACTTTGCATAATGATTTACCATTTTGTCCTGAAAAATGCATTCCACCGGGTGGTAAAACGAAAAAACTTATTTCCAACCTTTATAATAAGTATAACTATGTAATTCATTATGTTCACTTAAAAAAGTGTTTGGAACATGGATTAATATTACGTAAGATTCATAAAGTTATTACATTTAGGCAAAGTGCATACTTGAAAGAGTATATTGAATTAAACACACAACTACGACAAAAGGCAAATAATGTATTCGAACAAGATTTTTTCAAGCTTTTAAATAACAGCGTGTTTGGGAAAACACTGGAAAACACAGAGAATAGAGTGAATGTTCATTTAGTTAATACTTGGAATGATTCTAATAATGTTACTAAAAAGTGTCACACCGCTGAAAAACTAATTAGCAATCCTTATTTTCATAGTGCTTCAGTTTTCTCAGAAAATTTAGTAGCGATACAAATGAAACCTGATCAAATAATTTTAGACAAACCTATTTATATTGGCTTTACCGTTTTAGAATTATCTAAATCGCATATGTATAATTTTCATTACAATATCA
Organism: Autographa pulchrina; assembly: GCA_905475315.1. Taxonomy (NCBI): domain Eukaryota; kingdom Metazoa; phylum Arthropoda; class Insecta; order Lepidoptera; family Noctuidae; genus Autographa; species Autographa pulchrina. Next base: position 28,720,687 of record FR997761.1, on the reverse strand, counting down.
TCAAACCCTTTTATAAAAATAAAGTAAAGTTATGTTATACGGATACAGATTCCTTAGTGTATGAGATATTTACATCAAACTTTTATCAAGATTTGAATTTTAAGCTTTTAGATTATTTTGACACTAGTAATTACTGTATCGATAACGAATTTAAAATACCTCAAATTAATAAAAAAATCCCTGGATTATTCAAAGATGAGATGGGAGGAAAAATCATCACAGAATTCGTTGGTTTAAGGTCAAAATTGTATTCTATTAAAACTCCTGATTATGTAATTAAGAAAGCGAAAGGGATACAATCTAGTGTAGTACGTGATTTAACAATTAACGATTATGAGAATGTTTTGTATAATAAAGGAGTCATTCGAAGGAAAAATATATTGTTCAAATCAATTAAGCACGAGATATTCACGCAAAGTGTAAATAAAATTGCACTCTCTGGAAATGATGATAAACGAGTATTATCTTCAGATAACATTTCAACGCGTGCATGGGGTCACTCTGCTATTTTAAAAGAAATGTATTAATGAATAAGATTTTACCACGTAAACCAGATTATATTTAAATTAGAGTTAGTTGAAAGTGTATTTATGTGAATGTCGTAAGTTATTTTATAAGTTATTTTAGTTTTATTGTGTAAGAATAAAATGATATTATTATAATAGAAATAAATGTGATATTGTGAGAAACCATAATTGTTTTATTTATTCAGCTTTACATTTTTTGTTGATCATGAATACAATAACCCTTCTTTTTTTGCTTCACCGCAGTCGGGTAAAAATCAAGTTGCGACATGTAGCAGGAATATTATTACTAACAATGTTTATGCCGCTGTAATATGAGCGTATATGTATTTCATCACTCGGATACATGTAATGCTTAGTTAACAACTTTCGGTAGTCAAAGAACATAAACAAAAATACAATCATTTGAAACTAACCACTGTAAATTGCTTTTTACTGTGTTTACATTACGATTGATTGTCTTGTGCACCAATATGTATTTATTACATAAAGGTTAGAAGATATTGCATTCGATACTTATTGCACTGCATAATAAATTCATTTTATTTAATCATTTACTAAATATAGTTCGCTTGAAGTACTTGTACCTGCACATTATATTCAACATGACTTCGGTAAGTAATTATTTTATATTTTCATACAAATGTTGGTGTTTTATGCAATGTAAATATTTAACGACTTGTTATAATATTGTTTCAGCGATCGGGATCAGACATCGTTTTTAGTCAGTATGCTCAAGATCCTTACGAAGAATTCAATGAGATGCTACGATGCGATCGTGAAAACGCCAATCGAATGGCGAAAGAAAAAAAGACGAAACCACGTCGTAAAGACACCGTGAACAAACCCAACTCCACTCAGTCTTTCGTGATGAGCAGACACCAGCGGCGAGGCATTAAACTGATCAAAATATCAGTAATTGACCTGTGTAATAACTCGCTAGGCAGCGACAATGACAATGAAACTGAAAATGTGATTATAAGTGCGCAGTACATAGTTAAAGAGGTGGTGGACCCTATAGTGGATGAAACTGAATCATTAGTTAGGAAAATATCTAAATCGTTAATAGAATATAGTGATTGAAAATATTTGTATTAAGTATTTGTAAGTTTTAGTATGTGGGATAATAAAGGTACGTAAAAGGGTGACTATATTGTTTGTGGTAGAATAGTATATAGTTTTGTGTTTTTATATTTAGAATAGGAATAAACATAACTGTAAATAGTATAGGGTTATTATAAAATAAACGCATTATTGTCATTTAAAAATGTTTTATTTTTATATCTTAAAACTAATAAACAGTTACATATACACCTTTAGTTATTCCTCTAAATACTTTTTTATACATAATACGTTTTTAAGAGCACACTGTTTGGAATGTTTATTACAACACAAGTTAACTTTTCCATCGCAGGAGTATTTTTTGTGCAACTTGGATAAATTAGGACACAATTTCTCATCAAGTTCCGATACATTACAATTGGTACATAGATCCTTAACCCATTTTACCTTCTCAGAACCTTTAACTATAATATTCTTATCTTTTAAATATGGTACGATTATACGATGGAATTCTCTGTAGTCGATGTGTCCTTCACTCCAATAAATGCCTCGGTTTTTTTCTATCCATTTAACTTGAATCTTTTCTTCGCTTGTTAGATGTCTAAATAAGTATGGAGGTTTTATTAAAAAAGATTGCGTATAGTTTTGAGTCGCAAATGCCAATTCTTTTATTATAAAATTGTTGTAAAGATCCTTGAATCCTTGTACATCCAATATGAGAGTATCCGATTTCATGATATTTTCTTAACAGTGCTGCTAAGCGGTTTGTACTCAATTATGCAGTCGTTTAATATAAGACAATATGCCGATGTTTGATCAGGTATGTCTGAATCACTTTCGATTTCCACTCTAACGTCCACAACAGGTCCTCCTTTTAGATTATCGGCTTGTCTGGAGCAATCGATAACGAATAGTGGCGCTAAGTCTTTGAATTGTTTTTCACTTAATAAGGGTTCCGCGCGACGTCCGTAGTACGACTGTTGAAATCGAGTATACTGTTCATATAATAAAGCTGTGTTGTTGTTTGCAAAATTAACGTTTAAATTTTCGTATGGAAAGTATGTTGAATTGAGGTATACTTTAACATCTCGTATATGACAGTGATCAAACTGAGACATGTCAGAACTGGCACTATTTTTTCTGTTTGTTTGTAAACCAATAATAATATATCTGGGTTTTTCTATTTGCGATGATGTTTTGATAGACCAGGTATGTTTAGTAGTCCTAGGTAACGCAGGATACTCGTAAAGATCCCAATTTCGGAATACCATCTGCAGTGGACGATCTTTTTCTAACAATTTAATTAAACTTAGTTTTTCCTTATCAGATACTTTAACGTGCGGTACGCGCCATATGATTTTATTTATAATAACGTCTTCTAAAATTTCACCAGTATTTAATTTCACAGCGTTCAAGTTTGTATTGCTACGTAACAATATCAACTCGTGCCTACTATTTATTACAATCTTTTTAAAATCCTCCGCAAAACCGAGTATGTTGCAAAGTGGTATGGATACAGAAAATTTACCACCGTTTATATTTTTAATGCCTTCGATATTCCAGCCCCAAGAATTAGATATTTTTGATTCGGTCTCATTCATTGAAATTAATGACTTCATCGTGGTAGTTACACCAGCATTTTTTATTTTATCAATTTCGACTCCATTTAGCTCGTACCTTATATCTTGGAATAGATAGAGTAGAGCATTATTGGTAAAATGAACACTGCTCGCGGTTTCTTTTGCATCCTTTTTCTTAACAACTATGGTTCCTTCCAAGTACAAGGTGCTTGCTGACGGTAGTACATACAAGTCCTGTTGGTTGATAGGTATGCGTATCTCGTCATTCCTGTTAAAACTGGTCACATACGGTTTATATGAATGGTATTCGATGCCTTCAACAGTATTGTCGTAGGTTGGTGCGGATAAAACATCTAAGATATTCATTTTAGGAGACCGATAGCTTTAAGAAATGCTTTATTTTCTCTCGTTAATTTTATTCTTTTCTTTGAGCTAGTTCTTATATGACTGGGAGCTTTATATAAACTGATGGTTTTTTTTGGTTGATGCGTATATTTATTATAGTCAATCATTTTTTCTTCTTAGATGTAAATAAAGCTGTACTTCTTCACCGCGTAAATTTATCAGTTGATTGTTTATGTCCAATAACCGTATATGTATGCAGCTTATGTTGTTTTGATTAATCGGAAAGTATATTGCGTTTTTAGGAATTTCTATGATTCTATATCCTGGTGGCACGTTGAGTGCAAATTCGTGGATAATGTGACTGGGCTCTCCGTTTACGTACGAACCACTGACAATATCACATTCAATCCTGATCACGGTCGTTGGCAAAATGTTAACTGGAAACTGTGAGACATGCAATTTATTAGCTTTTAAGATCTGCTTATCATATCCTAATAGGTTTCGAAAAGTGTCTTCCTTATCGAAGTTTATATTTTTAGAACAGAGTATAGTAGTTTTTAGAGTATTGTTATTGCACAGTAGTTTTATCGAAGCGTTTTGTATTTTGGACTTTATATAATCGCTGATATCTTGAAGTTCATAAGTTCCTTCGGGTATTTCAATTACTTCCTCCGATCCATAGTAGAACTTATTGTTCTTTTTATCAATATTTGGAATAGAATTAAACGTGGAGAAATGCAATAATGCGCACTCGTACTGACCGTTTAATTGTAATGTGTTAGGATAGTAAGTAGACAAATCTGATGACTTTCCAGTTATTGACAAAGTGAGGGACATCTTGAGAATGATAAAAATGAAAGAATAACATATTAATTTATACATTTTTATTTTTCCAAAAATTCCTTAGATATTCTAAGCATAAGTGTCCACAATTCACAGTATTGAATTTTTGGTACCTTGTATAGTTGTAAAAAATATTACAGTTTTTTAAGTATCGTATCAATTCGAGAGGCGGTTTCAAATCACCGAAGCTGTCAAAATATTCACAATAATTATTAAATTTAATATAAGCCACCCAATGAGTTCCTTCATTTTTTGAATTGTCCAAATTCGCGATAGCACATTCAATCTGTTTTGGTTTTCTCGGTAACCGATCTTTCATGTAAACTCCTCGAAAGTATGGCAAGTCGCGAGCGTGCTTTTTGATGTCAACATCAGTTAATGGACGATTAGGTAGCTTACTTAACAGTTTTTTGACGAATTTATAAACAAACCTTTACCATTTTTATGCGGTTTAATGTACAACCCCTTTCCTATAGCTAATGCTTCCATAGTTTTATTGTGCCGTTCAGTTTCTTGTAATTTTTTTTGAGCTGTTTTGTAGTCGTTAACTGTTTTTGCGATACCCGCAGCACCACCCGCTAAAGATCCTAATGCCGATAAACCAGCGAAAATTGGGATCAAAGGCAGAACTCCACCAGTCTTCGGTATGGGTATGACACGAGGAACTCGTACTTTCTGTACGCAAGGAAATATCTTTCTAGCAGCCAAGTAAGCGGCGTTTATAAGAGCCTTACTGTCCATGTGTTTGAGTTTCCTAATTTTTGATCTTATTTTCGATACAAAACTGTTAAACGTTTTAATCCCTGCACCAGACTTTATTTTGGCTTTCATGACTTTGCTCACCAGCCACGAACTTAGTTTTTCCCCTTTTCCTGCGTCCTTGGATCTAAGTCTTTGTTTAGCCATGTTTAACAGTTGTAAATCAGCTTTGTGACGATTAGGTAAATCTGTATGGTTCTGATATGCAATATCGTGATGCATACAAGCTTCGTCTAACTTGTTTACGCCTCGATCTCCACGTAGTAACCGTTTTTGTAGTTTAGTACCCGGTCCGCAATAATTGTAACCAGGCAAATGAAGTTCAAAGGGTAAATTATTAATCACACTATTGACTAGTCCACCACCTTGCATTGTTCAAAGTAAAATGAAATACATGTAAGAAATAATAATGTTTATATGAATAATATGATATCTACTTTTATCAATTCACTATCGCAGCTCTGTTGATCCAACTATTTTCTGCGTTACTTAAACCTAACCATTTCACAAACAATTTATTTCCTTTTCTTTTTAAAACTTTTTCTATCAAATAAACGTTTGGGAAATATGTTTTTTGAAGTTCCGGTTCATAAAAGGTTCCCAAAATAGCTTGTTTGCGTTGGTCCTCTATATGATACGTTTTTGGAATGGTATTGTTTACTTTTTTTATGGTAAATATTTCAGTTGACCAATTAGGAGTATAGCCCTTTTTAAAAACATGCTTGTATTTACTAATGCGAACACTGTCACCAACTTTGAACTTAGGTACGCAACGAAAAGAAACTTGCTTATGTGATTTTTTTATATTTTCTTTTATGTTTAACTCATTGCATTTATTTACTTCAACAGGTTTACATTGAATAGTACGATGCTTTGTGTTGTTATACATTTTCAATGTATCTTGTAACACCGTTTCATACCACTTGTAGTTTCCATTCATACTAAAACACTTATATAATTTATTTTTAATAGTTTTTATCAATCGCTCAACAATTGAAGCCTTCTTTGTAGAAAAGGTTGAGTAATGGTTAATATTAAACCTTCTCATGAGCGTCTGGAATGAAGTATTATAAAACTCTGTTCCTGAATCTGTTTGTAAATTAACCGGTTTGCGTTGACTTTTACTGAGTATGTTCCCAAATGCATTAGTAACATCAATTTTATTTTTCGATTTTAGCGGTTCCGCCCAGGCGTATTTTGAGAAACAATCTATCACCAATAAAATATAATTGTAACCATTGTTGTATTTTCTTAAATTTTGCATGTCCATCAGATCAGCTTGCCACAAATCATCAATCCCTTTCAAAATTACAGAACGACGATCAAATTTTTTTCTTGCCGCTTTGTGAATTTCATTTACAATTTGTTGTTTGGACATTATGAAGGCTTTTTAGATGCTAATAAGTTATCTACAACTGTTTTTGTGTAAAACTTATCTTCTAAATGAATGGAAACTTCAGATATCTTTGCTTTTAAAGTATTTTGTACATCATTCATAATTTGAGTTCGCATTAACAGCATGGATTTATATAAATCTTTCGTTATGTTTGTCATAAATTGATCTACATAATCCTTATTTACAGCATCATCTGGTTCTACAGGAGTTCTGATACCTCTCAACGTCGTAGCTTTTAAATCAAATTCACCATTTTCTGTTTTCGTTAATGCATTATCATTACTCTCGAATAATTCTGACAATCGCATTCTTTTATGAATATAATGTCCAAATTTGTCTATATTCATGTTGAATGTGCTTTGTATTGAAGGGTTAACAGTAAAATGAAACGTATGCAGAGAAAGAAAGAAAGAAAGAAAGAAAGAAACATTTATTTGCACAGAAGACAGGTAGTACCAGATTTAACAATGATGCACAGTTCGAGCCATATTCTGCCTGTATTAGGCATGCAAATATTTACAAATTTTACATAAAGGAAATAACACACTATTCTTTTACATATCAAAATGTCAAATTATTTTAACATATTTATGATTATTAGATTAATTATTAAATTACATTATGTAGGTATATTATTTATTTTTATAGATAATCAAATACATTAGTTTTATATTGCATGAACTCTTCTATCGTATAAAAACACTTATCTAATAGCCATTCTCTTAATTTTATTTTAAAATATCTAAATGGAAGCTCCCTTAGACTCCTGGGTAGCTTATTAAACACTGATATGCACATGTGATACACATTCTTTTTATTTAAAGTTGTTCTACAAAATGGAATAATTATTTTTGTGGGATCTCGTGGTTTATATTTAGTAGTGTGATCCCCCTTAAAATTAAAGAAATCGTTGAACTTCCTTACAAACACTGATACTTCAAGAACATACATGCAGGTCAATGTCAGTACTTTAAGTTTTTTAAATAAGGGTTTACAAGAATCAAGTGGACTCACTCCGCAAATAGCTCTTAAACATTTCTTTTGAGCAATGAATGCCTGACTAACATCAGTGGAATTCCCCCACATTATTAACCCATATCTAAGGATTGACTCTACATAGCCTTTATATGCTATACCTGCAGTTTTTTCGTCTGACACAGCACGAAGCTTTCTAAGGGCGTAGACAAATCTGCTTAGTTTGAGACAAACGTCGTTTATATGTTGTTTCCAGTTACAATATCTATCCAGAGTGATACCTAAAAATTTTACACTGTCTGCTTCTTCTATATTCTCATTCTCTATCCTTATGTTTATATTATTACCCGATTGTTTACTTTTATAAGTACCAAATTTAATAAATTTTGTTTTTGATAGATTTACCTTCAACTTGTTTGCTTTTAACCATCTTAATACTGATTGTACTTCTTTACTTATTTTAATTTCATGAGATGTATCTTTATCCTTATATGGCACTATTATAGATATGTCGTCTGCGAATAGAACACTTTGACAATTTATTGAATCTGGTAGGTCATTAACGTACAATAAGAATAACAAAGGGCCTAAAACGCTCCCTTGTGGAACACCATACTTATTGACCCTGGAGGGAGATTTGTATACACTGCACTCATGACAATTATTTAAACTAGTAATTTCAACACATTGGTTACGATTGGTTAGAAAACTTTTTATCCAGTCTAAAGCTACACCTCTAATGCCATATTTTTCACATTTGTTGAGCAAAATCTCATGATCTACAAAATCAAAAGCCTTACTCATATCAAAGAATATGGTTACCACCGGAATTTTCGCATCAATGTATTCGGTTATATTTTTAATGAGAGAAAATGCTGCTAAAGAAGTTGATTTATTGTGTTGAAAACCATTCTGTTCTTTTTTAATAATATCATGTTTATTCAGGAATTCGATTAATCTGTTGTAGAAGATTCTTTCAAAAACTTTTGATATTATAGGTACAAGAGTAATAGGACGATAATTATTAGGTTCCTTTCTGTCACCCTTCTTATACAATGGTTTAACAATAGAATGCTTTAATTTATCTGGAAATATTCCTTGAACCAACGAATTTGTAATTAAATGATCAAGAATAGGGGCAATGACGTGAGAACTTGCTTTAATTATTTCTGTAGTAATATTGTCATACCCGACGGCTTTAGTGTTACTTAATGATTTAATGGTATTTATGATTTCCGGTTCCGAAGTGGGTCTCAAAAATATTGATTTATCATTAACATCTATTGTTATTTTTTGATATTCTTTGTTTTGTGAATGTAAATTATTTCCATTGCTAACAGCTATAAAAAAATCATTAAATAATGTTGCAATTTGTGTTGGATTATGAATGACATTTCCGTCCTTTAGTATTGAAGTTACACTGTTGATCGACTTTATACTATTATTTTTATCTTTTATTATATTCCAAGTAGCTTTTCCTTTATTTTTAGCTCGAACTAATTGTTTTTTATTAATATTTTTTTTAGACCATATGATGCATTTCTTCAATATCTTTCCATACGTATAACATTTTTTAAGTGTGTCTTGCTTCTTATATTTATAATATGTAAACCTTAATTGTCTTTTAATAGCACTGGACTTTCTCAGGCCTTTAGTTATCCATGCAGGAGATTGACTGTTTGAAGTCATTTTAGATTTATAGTAGGGAAAACATAACTCGTAATACAATGTAAGTTCCTGATGAAATATATTAAATGATTTGTTTACGTCTGATTCCGCGTAGACATCGTGCCAAGATAATTGTGACGTGTAATACAGAAACTTTTCTATATTTTCATCACAAAAATCTCGTTTTTTAACAAACCAATATTGTGTGATTTTTTCACATTTTCCTGGAAATTCTAACATTTGTGCGGTGTCGTGATCAGATAGAAATAGTCGGTGTACTGTACCATATGCCTCTTCATGATTACTTGCTATTAGATCTATACAACTATTTTGTCGCGTTGGCTCTTTTATATGTAAGTTTAAATTATAATTTGAAAGGATATTATGCAAAGTAATCGAATTTTTATTTTTTACTAGAATGTTAATGTTTAAATCACCTGTCAGTATGAATTTTTTACTTATAATTTTGTATCTTAATTTATGTAGCAGTAATTCTAATTTATTAAAAAACGAATTAATGTCAGATGTAGGTATTCTATATAAACATATTATTACTGTATTGATACTAGGGATTTCAATACCGCAACATTCAAATATATTATCACAAGAGCATTCTTTACATATTTCTATTGGCTTGCAGTCAATTCCGCTATATGTAAGGATGCACGTGCCACCACGTTTTTGTTTTTTTCTAGAATAGTAACTGGCGACTGAGTATCCCTTAATAGTTATATTAGACTCATCCCCTCTTTTTATAAAAGTCTCACTAAAGCATAAAATCTGTATTGGATAGTGAGTTTTGGCAAGTTCAGATAAGCTTAATTCTATGGTGTCAATCTTATTTACAATACCTGCGATGTTTTGATGAAGTAGTCTTATTTTGTGCGGTTTTAAGTCTTCTGGCTTACGCATAAAAAACTCTCATCGTTAATTATTTTAGAAGCTTTATAGGAATTACGTTTAATAATAGGAAAATAATATGGGATAGTCCCTATTATTTTCCTATTAGAATAAAAGATATTTATTAATTAATAACTTTACTTTCACGTAACTCTTCGATGATGGATATTATTTCATTGTCCAGCCCAGTGTTGCCAGCGTCTCGTGAAGCAATCAATAGTTTTAATCTATCCACTAGTTCATTTGGATTATCCCAATAGACATAATCTACGTTTTTTCTCCACACTTTTTTCAACGGTAGTCCATTCCCCTTCGGTTGATTGTAGGTCTGATTTGTACTTTGTAATTTAAAAAGAGGTTTAATGACTTGCAAATATTTTTGCCCTTTGCTACTTTTGATGGGTTTGCTTGGTTCAAAATCTCGACGGTGTGCATTTGTATCGATCAGCATTGACTTATAATGTTGCATATCATTATCTGTCACTAAACTTAAGTCTACATCTTTTTTTAGCAACAACTGTTTCAAACCCGGTGTATTTCGATATTTGCGACCCGTTACTGTGATAAAATCATCACCAATCGTAATGCTAGCTGAACCTAACATAAGTTTTCCACGCTCTATCCGAACACCAAATGGTACATCATGTAGTGCTTCAGGAGATAGAGACCAAGATGATGTATCGCATTCTTCGTTCTTATCACCCAACGATTGAAATGAAGATTCACTGTCGATTTCATTTTCATCACTGCTTTCCACGTACTCTTTGCTAGTAGGACCTTCCTTGTATAATGTTTGATTGCTTTCCAGGATTTTTTCATTTTCATCAGAAGTAGTTCCATTACTGGTGTTGGTTAGTAAATTAAGAGATTTGGTTATAGGTTTAAAAACCGTTTCTAATGCTTCCTTATTCCCAATCTCAAGTTCTCTCATGGTACGTACTTTTTTCTTTACAGCGGCTGAGGCATCTATGATTTGTTTTTTCAATGATTTTTCCATAGTCGTTAAATATATAGTTATCGCTTAAGAGTTGTTATAAGAATAATAACGTAACGATGTCAACTGTCTTAAATATAGTATCATTTTCTTATTCAAAGACAACAAATGTGTCAAATTTATTTCTGTAACATCCATTATTTTTAGAGCAATCTTTATTTATTACCACAAAGTTGTAAGGTTCGCTCCAAATTTTTGAACACATTTCACGAAACTGGATCCAAGTCATATCTGTATTGACATGTTCTTCATAAATATGTTTTAGATTAATATCATCCTGCTTAAAAAGTACGATAAGGTTAGCGTTGTCTCGTACTAACTGCTTTGGCACTTTACTATACGTTTGGTTGAGATAAAAACAATCGATATTTTTGTGTCTGCCCATTGCAAAGTAATCTCGCATGTTACTTTGATTTTCACATGCAACGTCATCAAATATTATTACAGAGTTGGGTTTAGCATCCTGAACACTCAAAACGTCTTCATTACCATTATATTTCTGAAATGAAATACCTGGAACTCGTTGTAAAACTCTTTCCAGAAATCTATACTTAGGCTGGTGCAAAGTTTTTGAATAAACATAAACATTTTGAAATTTTAAGCCGTTTTCATGTATAAGAAGACCAATGAGCAAATTTGTTTTTCCACAATTTGACGGACCACAAATAATACAACGTACTATGTTAGGTAATAATTCACCATGACGAACCCGAGTCTTAGGAACATCATCACAGATAGTGTTTACATTCAACGATTGGGGCTGTTTAATAAACTTCATGATAAGTATGTTATAGAGTTGATCTAAGAATGACAAAATATGTTCATAGCGTTCACATTTAAACTTTTCTGATCAACAAATGATACATGGTACCAGATTTGGTAATAGTTCGTTATCGCTTGAGTGACTTTCTGAAAATTCATTGCATATCGTGCACGTACATCGGATTGAGTCGATGAAACAGAGGGTTTGGTGTTGTTTAGACCATTCTCATTTTTATTATAATAAATTACCAGAAATATTATTGGGTATTCTACCCCACGGCGCGAATGCGCATGCATGAGCGAAGTATTGTATAACCCGGTACTCGTTGCAAAACTTTTTCTAAAAATATGTACTTGGGTTGGTACAGGGTTTTTGAATAAATATAAACATTTCGAAATCTTAAACCATTTTCGTGTATAAGAAGACTAATGAGTAAATTTGTTTTTCCGCAATTTGACGGTCCGCAAATTATACAGCGTACTGAATTAGGTAATAATTCACTATGACGAAAATCAGTTTTACTAAATTCATCACATATTATGTTAACATTCAACGATTGTGGTTGTTTTACAAATTTCATGATAATTGTGTGAAACAGTTCGATTAACAATGACGAATATTATTTTAGATTAATATTTATAAACCATACCACTACCACTGTATATTAACTAACATTAACCGAGTTAACCGTTTATGATTGGGTATTCTGGACCACCGCGATGGCGAACTTGTTTCGCCGAGCGAAAAGTGGTCCAGAATGCCCAATCATATACTACTAAGCGCTACTAACCGCCTACTATGGCTTAGTTGAATCTGTCATTAGGTATGGTGTTATCTTCTGGGGTAACTCAACCGATAGGGATATCATCTTCAAAAGACAAAAGTGTTGCTTGAGATCTTCCCTCTTTCGTCCAAACCATTTACGAGGATAGACGTGTTACACTTTTGCTCCGCAAACATCGACTGACGGTACCACACCATAACAGTACATATTCCTGCGTGTGAGACGCGAGTGTTGCGTGTACTCAACTGCCTATCGGAGGTGCGCCCCCGGCCGCCCGCACGACGAGAGGGAAAAAGACAGCCTACATAATTGCCGTCCTGCTCCCGCGACGCTGCCATCGTGACCTTCAACACGGAGACCGAAGACAAGATAAGGTGATCCTTACTATATTGCTATCTCAGTCCCGTTCCGCTGTCCGCAGACTTAACGCAGAGTGCCTGTGTGAAGAGTGCGGGCGCGATAATTGCTATCTCGTTTGCGCTCAGCATTGTAACATCCGCGAGAGCTACGGTCCGTTTAAGCCGCTGTAAGCGCTGCGTTAGTCATCATACGTCACTGGATAGAAGCTACTAAGTTGCTACACTTTCTTGACTGGCGCGCGATTTACCGTTCTATTACCATAACAAACATTAAATCAAATATGGACAAATCGCTCTCGGAAACTGACATCAACCAGGCAGATCTGAATACACCCCCCAACTATGTATTCCAACGAATTAAGCGAAGTAGAGAAGATATGGAAGGCTCAATTGTCAAGGAATTTGCTGAGTTCAAGGAGGAAGTAAGAATAATGCTGAGTGGCTTCGCTGAAAAGCAAGGGCAAGAAATTCAGCGGATAATTGATTCGTCTTTGAAAGAAATTCAGCAAAGTAATATCAAGCTCGTGGGTTCAATCGAGTTTCTCACTGGCCAATATGATGATCTAAAAAAGAAACATGATGCTTTGGAGAACCAGGTTAAAGAGGACAGGTCCTATATAAAAATTTTAGAGGATAAGATAGAATCCTTTCAAACCAGCAATCAAAAGACCAATTTTGTTATAAAGAATGTGCCTAGAAAGCCAAGGGAAGCAAAGGAGGATCTTGTTGACATGGTTATGTGTCTTACCAAACAGCTAGACTGTGCCATAACCAAGCATGATATAAAAGACATATATAGAGTACGTGGGAAAAAAGGTGAGAACCTTAATACACCTATAATAGTGGAGACCGGCTCAACCTTGCTAAAAACGGACATCATGAAAATGGGTAAGGCTTTGGCTATAAAAACAAATTCCAAGTTATGTTGTAAACATCTAGGCCTCAAGTCAGATGAAGATATTCCCATATTTCTATCTGACCACCTAACTCCGAAGAGTTCCCGTCTTCACTTTTTGGCGCGCGACCTCGTCAAGTCTGGAGAGTTTAAATTCTGTTGGACTGCATATGGCAAGGTTTTAATTAAAAAAGACGATCAGTCCCCAACCATACATGTCACGAGCGAACAGCAGGTACATCAACTTAAACTAAACAAATGACTAGTTACTTCTTCTCATATTATATTACGTATCAGTAACATTGGGAAGTCAAACGTAGCTATGTTATCGGGATTTCTTGTTACCTCTTGTTATTTTATTGTGTTCTCTTTAAAAGTATATTTATTTGTGATTATTTTGTACGCCAACACTACAATGCTACACATAGCCAACCAGTACTCACCTACACATAACACACTAACTTATTTTTCACTAAATTCACACAGAAATTACTCACACACAGTCAATTATACTAACCATTCATTTATTCTGATATATTCCGTAAATGCCCTTTCATTCCACACCTGTATAACAAAACTAAATATTAAAATTATAATTCGCTTCTGCAAAAACCTCCACCAAATATCACGTCATTTCTATTATTTCCAATTTATATATAATGAATAATCAACTACAAACCCTAGAAGATATTGATGATCTTCAAATTGCGCGTAGTATTAAATGTGATTGCATGGATTTCAATAGGCTGATGAACATCAAAAGAACTGATTTTACTGTCATCTCTCAAAACATAAGAAGCATTTCGTGCAACTTTGACAACTTTATAATTACTCTATCGACTTTTAATTTTGAAACTGATGTCATTATTTTAACGGAATGCAGATTGAGTTCTGAAAAACCAATACCACATCTATATAATTATTCCTCCTACGTTACCACACACCACCAAAACCAGAATGACGGCGTTGTGGTATACATAAAAAATAATTTAAAATCTAAAGTTACGGAAATTAAACTAACGCATGCGTCTTGCCTTCAACTTGAAATATTTAATAACACTGTTTTGTGCATCTATCGATCGCCAGCAAACGCGAACTCGGAGAGTTTTATAAATTCTCTAAGTACTCATCTCGATACTATAAACCCCCAGAAAAATATAATTATAGCGGGTGATATAAATATTAATATTAAACAAAAGGATACTGCATCGACTCACGACCAAAAAACCAGACTTAATTACCTCAATACACTATCCCAGTATGGTATACTGCCTGGTCATACATTACCTACTAGAAATGAAAACTGTTTGGACCATTTTATGCTAAAGTTAAACAAACGTAAGATATCCGCCTGCATTGCCATTCTGCAAACAAGCATTACAGATCACTTTACCACCTTTCTGTCCCTTTCAAAAATAAAAGATTCTCCAATCGTGAACAAAACCAAATCCTCAATTGACTTTGAGAAAGCATATAAGTATCTACTCGAAAATAAATTAGCTGATTTACTTTTTTGCAACGATCCGGAATCCCTGACAAACCTTCTTATATTTAAACTATCAGAATCGATTAATAAAAATACTACCCTTGTAAAAATTCCAAATAGTAAGCGCATTATCAAGCCATGGATTACCCCAGGCATTTTAAGATGTATCAGGAACCGCAACAAATTGCAAAAAGATAGTAAAAAAGAACCTTACAATGAAATATTAAAAATAACGTTTATAAGATACAGGAACTATATCAATAACTTAATAAAAAAAGTAAAAAGAAAGTACGAAAGAGAATTAATAACTAAATCAACTAATAATAATAAATTACTTTGGAAGAATATAAAAACTATTACCTACTCTAATAAATGTAAAAGTGACAACACAGAATTATTAAATATTAAATCATCTCCATTAGAATCAGTTAACTATATAAATAATTATTTTGCCAATATTGGTAAAAACCTTGCACTAAAAATCCAAACACGTATAAGACGTAATCAACAGGATCGACATCACTCTCCAACCCGCCAACCTAACTCATTTGTACTGCTGGACACGGATATAAGTGAAGTTAACCGTATCCTCGTGAGTCTTAAGACCAGCAGTGCACCTGGATGGGACAACGTTTCAACTTGTTTTTTGAAGCACATACGCAAGGATGTTGTTCCCATTATTACTCATCTCGCCAACCTTTGCTTTAGTCAAGGAATCTTTCCAACTGCATTAAAACAGGCTATCATTACGCCAGTTTATAAGTCTGGAGACAGAGACGATGTCGGCAACTATAGGCCTATATCTGTCCTACCTGCAATTTCCAAATTAATTGAAAAACTTATTAACATAAGGTTACTTAAATATCTAAAAGATTTTGATATATTATCGGACTCTCAATTTGGCTTCCGGCAAGGTATGTCTACCGAGAATGCAGTTGCGGCGCTTAGTGCGCTAATTACCGAACAACTTGATAGCGGCAAAAAATGTGTAACTGCTTTCCTAGATTTAAAAAAGGCCTTCGACACCGTTTCTGTCCCACTCTTAGCAAATAAGTTGGAAGCTATTGGGGTTCGTGGGCTGATGTTAAATCTTCTCAAAGATTATCTCAGCAATCGAAAGCAAAGGGTTAGAGTGGGTCAGTATATTAGTGGGGACACGGCAGTGTCTTACGGAGTCCCCCAAGGGAGTGTATTGGGGCCCACTTTGTTCCTTATTTATGTGAACGAACTCTGCAACATGCGTATTACAAACGCAAGAATTTTTTCGTACGCTGACGACACTGCAGTAGTGTTCACGGGTAACTCTTGGCGAGACGTTCAGCTTAGCGCAGAATTGGGATTATCTGAGATTGCTGGATGGCTGGGACGAAATTTGCTCACACTGAACATATCTAAAACTAACTACATATGTTTTAGTGTGTGCAATCGTACACAACCCGATACTGACTTTAATCTTAAAGTTCACCTATGCGATGCTGGAAGTCACTCACACTGCAGCTGCTCAACTATAAACAGAGTACCTCATATCAAATATTTGGGTATTATCGTCGACCAGAGACTATCTTGGCATCCCCACATTGATCAAGTTGCAAACAGAATCAGAAAACTAAGTTGGATTTTCAGGACACTCAGACATGTAATACCTAGAAATGTATGTACTCCCTCAGGCAGAAACAAAAACTTCCTAAATATTATATATTTAGCACTTGCACAATCAGTATTGCTATACTGCATCCCTATTTGGGGGGGGGCCTCTAAAACAAAATTTTTAGAATTAGAGCGAGCACAACGGTCTCTCATCAAGTGCATGTATTTTAAAAAACGGAGATATTGTACTGAAAAACTTTACCAAATCAGTAACCTTTTAACGGTCAGAAAGCTTTACATTACTCAAGTTGTTCTCACAACTCATAAAGCACTAACCTATGATCACCGAATATTGGCTAGAAGAAGAAAAGACATTATATTAAAAATACCACAAACAAAAACACTATTTGCTAGTATTCAACTTTATAAACGATCTGCTCAGCTTTATAATACTATTAATAAACACATTTACATCTACCCTAAGAATTGTTATGAATGCAAAAAAACACTAACGGAATGGATAGGAAACCTAACCTATAGTGAGACTGAATTACTTCTACAACAGACACACTAACACTATACTAACACAATACTCCACCCAAACACAAACACCCTCACAGTCACACACACACACACACCCCCACACACACACACACACACACACCCCCACACACACACACACACACACGCACACACACCCTCACCCTCATTACACACACACATCCTCATTCACTCAAATCACCTTGTTTTTTTTTATTGTGTACTCGTATTGTATAGTTTACACTTCTTGTTTTTGAAAGAGCGGAGTCTCCTAATACAGGCATCTTTTGCTTAAAAGGAGGCTCCAATCTCAAATTTGTTGTACGTTTAAGGTTATCAAATAAACTTTTTATTATTATTATTATTATTATTATCTATGTTTCATCTTAAAACTACCGACAGCTGTAAGGATTATTTCACTAAATATAATATATTAACATTACCTTCACTGTATTGTATATTGGAAATAGCAATGTTCGTAA
Source organism: Autographa pulchrina (assembly GCA_905475315.1). Taxonomy (NCBI): domain Eukaryota; kingdom Metazoa; phylum Arthropoda; class Insecta; order Lepidoptera; family Noctuidae; genus Autographa; species Autographa pulchrina. Next base: position 28,702,745 of record FR997761.1, on the reverse strand, counting down.
AAACAAACCCACATTTGTTTACTCGTATGGCAGACAAATTTCCAAGAAATAGACGTGATGACAGCAAACTATGTGCACATATGTCGAAAACTGCACTTATGAGCAAGAGTGTTTTTTGCATGGCACCAATCATCTACAATAAATTGCCCAAAAGTTGGAAAGAGCATACAATACCTCAATTTAAACAAACATTGAAATCTTTTTTGGTGCAAAAAACATATTATAGTATTCAAGAATTTTTAAACGACTCCTGGTGACTGTTTTAAATAAATTAAAAGAACTTGTAATAATTAAGTGTAGAAATTGTGATTGAATATAATATAGTTGTATAAATAATAATATAATAATAATAATATTCCGGGACAACTCACACACGGTTATCTGGTCCCAAGCTAAGCAGAGCTTGTGTTATGGTAACCAGGCAACTGATAAACATACTTATATATTTCTAAATACATACATATTATAGATAAATTACACCCAGACAACCAGAACAAATGATCGTGCTCATCACACAAACATTTGTCCTGGGTGGGAATCGAACCCACGACCTCAGGTATAGCAGTCAGGGTCACTAACCACTAGACCAACAGGCCCGTCAAAATATAAATGAATGATATAATTTAATGTACTAATTAAAAAAAATTGATTATAAATAATTGTATATTATATTTGCACGCCTTAACAAAGGCAGACATGTCGTGAGCCACACTTTCATTTTAAGATCTTACATGCATGTATATTTTTTTGTTCCTGTATGTGTACACATGTTTATGCAAATAAAATTTCTATTCTATTCTATTCGATGATACCATAACTGGCCTGTTGGTCTAGTGGTTAGTGACCCTGACTGCTATACCGGAGGTCGTGGGTTCGATTCCCACCCAGGACAAATGATTGTGTGATGAGCACGATCATTTGTTCTGTGTCTGGGTTTAATTTATCTATAATATTATGTATTCATTTAGAAATATATAAGTATGTTTATCAGTTGTCTGGTTACCATAACACAAGCTCTGCTTAGCTTGGGATCAGATAACCGTGTGTGAGTTGTCCCGCAAAATTATTATTATTATTATAACACATTAACACCAAATAAAAATATTATAATTATTGGAGACATAAATATTAATATACTATATAACCAAAACGAGCAATCACATGAGCGTACAAACAGACTTAATTACCTCAATATGCTAGCAACGCACGGTCTACTACCGGGACACTCGCTGCCCACGAGAGGCAACAATTGTCTAGACCATTTTATTTTATATATAATATATATAACACTGATGGCGCTAGTCGTCGTATAAACATCGGCTCCGTATTCTTTAAGTGTTTAAAAATAGATAATTTACGTTTTAACTTCTATATACATAAATTTCTAATTCCCTATTGCCTGATAGTGATTGGCAAGTGTTGGTGAATAAAAAGAAACAGTATAAGATGAGTTATAAGTGTGAAACTATTTCGAACAAAAGTGTAGTGTAAATAACTGTAAAGTCATTAAATATTACATAAATATCATAAATATTTGCAATATAGACGTTTATCAAGTTAATCTACCAAGAAAACGTGACAACAATTGTCAAATTTACTCAAAAACTGTTGGTGAAGTGCTGTCCTAGAAGTGAAGTCGTTAATTTTATTTAAACGTGTGAACTGATATTTTTCGACCAATCAAAACACTTCATTTAAATTTCGTCATCTTAAGCACTAACCGAACACTAATTTTGTCAACGTCGTTAACACAGCTGGTGGCTTAGGGGATACCGAACCGGCCACACAATCTACGGTGACCGAGTTCAAAACTCAGTGCATCGCTGGTGGTCTTTTTGTGAATTTGTTAATATTGTTCACACATATTGGGTTATATACAGAAATATTTTACGGCAAACATTTAAAATGTCTTTCGAGAATATCACACAACGAAAGAAAAGAAACAAATCTACCTGTTTGTTTGACGACCTGCATGATAGTCGACTATCTCTAAATGAAAGCGTGAATAGAAGTTTACCAGATCTGTCGACATTGGACTATGACGAAATAATATCTCGTCAAAAAGAAACAATAATTTCACTTCAATGTCGATTAGAGAGGAGTGTACTACGTGAGCTCGACAAATGGATGTGCGACTAACGCTTATGCGACAAAACTGTACTGCGACTCACCGTAGTTCGAATGCACGCTAGTGCGACACACTGAAGATCGACATCTCGCTAGTGCGAGAAACGATTGCGCGACAGTAGTTCGACACTACGGTAGTGCGACACTACGGTAGTGCAGTACGTTGATGCAGTATTACAGTAGTTTGTTAATAAAGATAAATTTTGAATTACATATGTCGTCGACATTATATAATCAAAGGTCGTCGCTCGCTTCGCTCGCTCTGTTGCAAGGTCACAATATCTAACCTAACCTAACCTATTGATCTCTGTCACAAAGTCGAACCTAACCAAGCAATGGATTTCTGGGCCTATGTCGGTTCTATATTATTATGTTCTATGTCTTCATGTCGCACTAGCGAGATGTCGATCTTCAGTGTGTCGCACTAGCGTGCATTCGAACTACGGTGAGTCGCAGTACAGTTTTGTCGCATAAGCGTTAGTCGCACATCCATTTGTCGAACTCACGTAGTACACCCATTAGAGAGTGCGGACAATGAAGTACAAAATCTGCTTTTAGAAAACGCCAAACTTCAAAAAATGCTAGCAGAACAACAAAATAAAATTCAAAATTTAACGACTGTCTGTTCGTCTAATAAAAAAGCAGCACTAAAGATATGCAAGAAAAGCAGTATCACCAGACGGCGTATTGATTTTACGGAAACTATAGAATCCCCGCTTATGAAGTCAACGTTAACTTCACCTACACCTATTTCACAAAGTGAGTCTACTACAGAATTAATACGCACAGAAAACCGGCCGAATATCAACGATAAAAGTGTTACTTCTGTCACTTTATCACAGAATACTCCATCGCAAGAAAAAGCGAACAAAAAACGTATCCTAGTTTTCGGTAGTCAGCAATACGCTGGACTTGCGTCACGCCTACTTCAATCAAGAAATAACAGCAGATATGAGTCGTATTCAGTCTTCGCACACACTAAACCGTTTGCGTCCACGTCAGAAATATTGAGGTGTTGTGATAATATAGAACTAAACAAAAACGATAAATTAGTATTAAGTATAGCTGAAAATGATTGTAACCCCACGAATATACAAATTGAAATATCCGCGACTCTTAAAAAGTTTTCTAATAACACAGTTGTAATTTTAAATGTTTGTAACAATAAGTACCTAAACGAAAAACCTGTAAATAACATGTTAAAATTTATTTCAAGCAATTTCCCTAACTGTCATTTTCTTAACGTATTTCGTAAAAACAACAACAATATATTTCACACATGCAGAAAATTGAATCTACTTATAGATACCTTAGATTATAAGGAACGTTTCTTACCAACCCAAAACACTCGTAAGCTTATCATTAATGAAAACCTATATAATTGTAAATCTTTTGATGTCAAGAATTTTCGCAAGTATTTTAAGCTGAGGCAAACTACTATTGATGACTACTTTTCTGTCAATCCTAAAAATAATTCCAGAGTAAATCATAACAATTCGAAACATTTTTTTCGTTCACAATACCAAAAATAACACTAATAATTATACAGTAACATTAGTACACCAAAATATAGCGGGATTATTAAACAAACAAGATATGTTAGAAATATGTGTTAATGATCTAAAAGAAAATAATAAAAATGTCACAATATTATGTCTAAGTGAAACCTTTGTCAGAGATGGAGAACAGTCTAATATAAAAATAAAAAAAATACAAATTAGCATCTACCTACTGCAGGCCCAAAGAACGGCGCGGTGGGGTGTGTATACAAATAGATAAGTCATTAGAATTTAAGGACATTAAACTCTGTAAGGAAATGAGCGTAGAAAAACATTTTGAATGCTGTGGTATCGATATCCCTTCCTATAAGTGCATGATTGTTTGCTTATATAGGGTACCTAATGCACCTGTAACAGTATTTTTAAACAACCTTAACGTACTTCTTTATAAACTTTCAATAAAAAATGATAAAAAAAAATATTATTTGCGGTGACTTCAACATAGACACACTGAAAAATAATAATATTACAGATGATTTTATAAATATAATGCATAACTATAACCTAAAGCTACACATTGATAAACCAACTCGCCTACGAAGCTGCATAGACCATATAGCTAGCAATATTGAAAATGTGACTAGTGACGTACATGAGTATTTTCTTTCGGATCATAATACCTGTCAAACAATTAGTTTTCCTATAGTAAAAGTACACAGTCATAAAACAATTCAGTTTTTATTCAGACGTAATTATAGTGTAGAATACATCGATAAGTTTAGAAAAGCACTACAGTCGCTCTCTTGGAATGATGTCACCAATATCTCAGATCTGAATTTAGCTTTTAACAACTTTCATGAAATGTTCTGTTTACTCTACAATCTGTGTTTTCCAATTCACAAACTTAAAATCAGATCAAATAATAATACTCCTAAATGGTTAACCAAAGGGATTAAGATATCAAGCAAAAGTAAAATAACACTCAGATACACTTATTATATTAACAAAAATTATACAAAAAAACGTTAATATACAAAGTACTCGAAATTACTAAAATTGTGTATACATCTTTCAAAAAGAAATATAAACAGCAATCTCATAAAAAAATCAAAAATGTATGCAAAACTACATGGGATATAATTAAAAATAAGGAATATAATATCAAAAAATCAAAATCAAAATCAAAAATCATTTATTTAACTTAGGCTACAAAGTAGCACTTATTAAACGTCAAAAATACAAAAAGGACAGCACCCTAGGGGTCGGTTCATATCCGGCAGAAGAGGCAGTAAGGCGCAATACCGGCCGCGCAACGCCAGAACGAACGAACACACGATAAAACATCCGACCTCCCACACCAGACGCACCCACGCATCAGCTCAGTGTGAAAGGTCGAACGCTCCACCACGCGCCCGCCCGCCCCAGCGCAGCGCGACCGACAACACGCGCCGCCACCTCCGCCAGACATGAACCAACCCCAATTCGCCCACTCTACACCGCTTCCTAAGTGCTCTGGCTGAGGAGAAGAAACGGCGCAACAAACTCCCCAGTAGCACGCTGTCTTTACAATAATAATATCAATAAGGGATCGTGCAAAATGAACAAGTATTTTAGGTAAAATGGGTACCATACTATTGTAGTGACCTACCCTTATTAATATTTTCTAATTTAATATTGTTTAATTAGTTAACTTCATTTTAGCATTTACATTATTATAATATTGTATACATTTACTTAAAACTAAACCTAATAATATTTATAATATTTACAATGGACAAACATATTTTGTTTATTAGTAGTTATTCTCGTTAGCCGCAAGCACGGTCGTACTGGTACGTCATCGGCTGCGCGTGAGCGGGACGGCGATAGCTCGTCGTCGCGCTCGCGCACGCCGGCCGTGTGACGTAGCATCGTGACAGTTTAGTTTTTGCATTCGCTCGCGCCTTGCAACTACCACCGCGTGTAGGCATACAATATATTAGTTTTGGTCTAGTTTACATCGTACGTAAAACCTGTGCTTCAGTATATCTACCTATCTGTGCTGTGTTACTCTCACTCCTTCTGTACTTTCTGTGTGTGTTTACTGTGTCGTGTACAATAAACTTTCTTTTATTATTGTGCACCCTGGACTTTCCTTCCTCGCCTCTTACACATACCTACGCACCTACATTGGTGACCCCAAGAAGAACACAATGGCTACGAGCAACAAAGCCAACGACGGCGACGGCGCGCCGTCGCCGTGCGACGTGGCGGAATCATGCCGCGTAAGCGTGCGGGTCCCGCCGTTCTACCCGGAGAAGCCAGCGCTGTGGTTCGCGCAAATGGACGCCCAGTTTGAGCTGGCGGGCATCAAGACGGACCAAACCAAATACTTTTACGTCACGGGACACCTAGACCCGAAGTACGCGGATGTTGTCGAGGACGTAATTACCGACCCTCCAGCCACCGGCAAGTACGAGATGCTCAAAGGCGAGCTCATAAAGAGACTGTCTGTGTCACGAGAGGAGAAGGTGAAGCAACTTCTCATGCACGAGGAGCTCGGAGACAGGAAGCCGTCGCAGTTTTACCGGCACCTCCTCAACCTCGCTGGCCCAGGTGTGCCAGAGGAGTTCCTGCGGACGATCTGGACGAGCCGCCTACCTGAAAATACCCAGACAGTGGTGGCATCCCAGTCCAAGCTTAACTTGACCGAGCTGGCCGAACTGGCGGACCGGATCCACGTCATCACCGCCCGCGCCCCCTCGCAGGTGGCATCAACATCTGCCGCCGCACCAGCATCGTCGAGTCTACACGCCGAGATCGCCGCGCTAAACCGGCAGATGGAGGCCATGGCGCTCAAGATTGAGCGATTGTCCCGCGACAGAGGACGTTCCCGCGGTCGCACGCGTCGCCGATCCAGCTCGAGCAGGTCGCACTCCAGCTATAAGAATTCCCCGCAGTGCTGGTACCACCGAAGATTCGGGGATGGTGCCAAGAAGTGCATAAAGCCGTGTGACTACTCTACCTCGGGAAATGTGCGGGGCAATCAGTGATGGCGGCCGATGATTGTCCGAGTGCTGGTCGCCTATTTGTCACCGATCAAAGGTCAAAGGTGCAGTTTTTGGTCGACACTGGCAGCGACCTCTGTGTCTACCCCCGATCGGCTATTGCGCGACGCCTCGAAACAACAAATTATGAACTAAGTGCAGCAAACGGTTCTGTGATAAAAACATACGGGTACATTAAATTAACTTTGAACTTAGGGTTGCGCCGCGACTTCGCCTGGCGATTTATTATTGCAGACGTTACAAGGGCGATAATAGGTGTGGATTTTTTATCTTATTATAATTTGGTTGTGGATTGCAGGAACCAACGCCTAGTCGACAACCATACAACGCTCTCCACCCCGGCGTCGCCTGTTCGTCGTTCTGATGACGTGTCTTCGGTGAGGGTGAGTCTCGGTGATTCCGCATATACACACATACTACGCGAATATCCCGACATCACTCGACCTCACGGTATACACCACACGTCAAAACACAATACTGTACATCATATCCGGACTACACCAGGGCCACCAGTATCGTGTTCTCCGCGCAGATTGGCCCCGGATAAATTAAAAATTGCGAAGGCCGAGTTTGACGACATGTTGCGGTCCGGAATCTGCCGTTTATCCGAGTCGCCGTGGTCATCACCTCTTCACCTCGTGCCTAAAAAAGGTGATGGATGGCGCCCCTGTGGCGATTACAGGATGCTGAACGCTCGCACTGTCCCGGATCAATACCCTATCCGGCACATCCAGGACTTCGCGCACAGCCTGTCTGACTGTGTCATCTTCTCGCAGATTGACCTTGTGAAAGCGTACAACCAGATTCCTGTGCATCCGGACGACATCCCGAAAACTGCTATCACGACGCCGTTCGGTCTGTTCGAATTCCCGTTCATGACGTTCGGGCTTCGGAATGCCGCGCAGTCGTTCCAGCGCTTCGTGGACGAAATGCTCAGGGGTCTGGACTTCACGTACGCCTATCTGGACGATTTTTTGGTCTTCTCAAAAGACAAGGCGACGCACGAGCTTCACTTGCGTCAGCTTTTCACCAGACTGCGAGAATATGGTATGGTCATCAACAGCGCTAAGTGCGCATTTGGTGTGTCGGAGGTCAACTTTTTAGGTTACCATATCTCTTCTAAAGGGACGAGACCGTTGCCCTCAAAAGTTGAGGCCGTCCAGAATTTCCCGGAGCCAAAAACGGTCAGGGAGCTGCGCAGATTCCTCGGAATGCTAAATTTCTACCGCAGGTTTATCCCGAAAGCAGCTGCCTATCAAGCGCCTCTCAACAGCCTTCTTTCAGATTCCGTGAAAGGCTCACACCCTGTCAGATTCACAGCGGACCAGCGCGAGGCGTTCCAGAGCTGCAAAGACAGCCTTTGTCAGGCAGCGATGTTGGCTCATCCTGACTGCAGCGCCAAGATGGCATTGGTCACGGATGCGTCAGACAAGGCGATAGGTGCAGTCCTGCAGCAACTCAACGCAGGAGCTTGGGAGCCTCTTGCTTTCTTTTCCAGGAAGCTGAGCGACGCGCAGGTTAAGTACTCCCCGTACGACCGCGAACTGCTCGCCATTTACGAGAGTGTGAAGTATTTCAGGCATATGCTGGAGGCACGTGACTTTGTGATTTACACAGACCACAAGCCTCTCACATTCGCCTTCCACTCTCGTAAAGAGAACTGCTCCCCACGACAGTTCCGTCACCTGGACCTGATTGCGCAGTTCACCACTGACATCAGGCACATCTCCGGGAAGGACAATGTCGTGGCGGATACCCTTTCGCGGATTGAGGAGATTACTCAACCTGTGCCCGTCGAAAAGATCGCCGCAGCTCAAGAAGACGACCAGGAGCTGAAGCAACTGCTTGCAGGTGACAACTCACTGCGCCTGCAATTAATCAGTGTACCAGGCTCGCAGCAGCAAATATACTGCGACGTCAGCGCCAACACGCCTAGACCTTATGTACCCAAGGAGCTGCGCAGGTCAATTTTCCTCAGCCTGCACTCTTTGAGTCACCCAGGTACTAAGGCGTCTGCAAGGTTGGTTGCTGACCGCTATGTGTGGCCTGGTATAAGAAAAGACTGTCGTGAGTGGGCTCAGAGCTGCCTGGCTTGCCAGCGCTCTAAGATCACTCGACATGTCTCAGCGCCTCTGCAATCCTTCAAGTTGCCTCAGGCGAGGTTTGCCTTCGTCCATATAGACCTCATAGGACCTTTGCCATTGTGTCAAGGTTTTCGGTATTGTCTCACCGCCGTCGATCGCTTTACGCGATGGCCTGAGGCAATACCACTCGCAGACATAACTGCGGAAACCGTGGCAAGGGCCCTACTATGTGGATGGATTGCCCGATTCGGCTGCCCATCGGATATCGTAACTGATAGAGGTAGGCAGTTCGAATCGGCACTCTTCAAGTACCTATCTGGCATCGCTGGTTTTCATCATCGCAAGACAACTGCGTACCATCCAGCTTGCAACGGACTGGTGGAGAGATTCCACCGTCAACTTAAGGCTGCTATCACCTGCCATGCAAGCGACAGTTGGGTGGAATCTCTTCCACTTGTACTGTTAGGCGTGCGTAGTGCCTATAAAGAGGACGCGCAGGCTTCAGCTGCCGAATTAGTGTTCGGCCAGCCACTGCGCCTTCCAGGCGAATTTTTCGACCCGCAGGTCAACGAGACGGTCGACATGACAGACTACCTGTCGAGGCTTCGGAGTATTGTCCGGAGTCTGCAACCGGCACCAGCAGCCAGGCACAACAGCCATTTTAAAACCTTCATTTTTAAGGAATTACCAACCTCCACGCATGTGTTCCTTAGGGACTGTGCTGCTGGTGGTGGTCTGAAACCGGCATACTCCGGTCCTCACAGGGTACTGGAACGAGGTGACAAGGTGTTCAGACTACTGGTGAACGGTAAGCAGGCATCGGTATCGATAGACCGCATCAAGCCGGCCTTCATACTGCGTGACCCTGACACCACATCACATACACCACAGAACACTATAACACATAACACACCACAGTCACCACTCCACAACAACACTCGTCACTACTCCTCACCTAACGCGGATAACCGAGGCTTACCTTCGGCTGACGATAATGTCGTCAGGACGTCGCGGTCAGGTCGTCGCGTTAAATTCCCAGCCTATTATCGCCCTTGACGGTCTCTGGAAGGGGGTGATGTAGTGACCTACCCTTATTAATATTTTCTAATTTAATATTGTTTAATTAGTTAACTTCATTTTAGCATTTACATTATTATAATATTGTATACATTTACTTAAAACTAAACCTAATAATATTTATAATATTTACAATGGACAAACATATTTTGTTTATTAGTAGTTATTCTCGTTAGCCGCAAGCACGGTCGTACTGGTACGTCATCGGCTGCGCGTGAGCGGGACGGCGATAGCTCGTCGTCGCGCTCGCGCACGCCGGCCGTGTGACGTAGCATCGTGACAGTTTAGTTTTTGCATTCGCTCGCGCCTTGCAACTACCACCGCGTGTAGGCATACAATATATTAGTTTTGGTCTAGTTTACATCGTACGTAAAACCTGTGCTTCAGTATATCTACCTATCTGTGCTGTGTTACTCTCACTCCTTCTGTACTTTCTGTGTGTGTTTACTGTGTCGTGTACAATAAACTTTCTTTTATTATTGTGCACCCTGGACTTTCCTTCCTCGCCTCTTACACATACCTACGCACCTACATTATATATAGAATGAAAGGAAAAATATCTACAGAGACCAAGGTCAGCAGAACGACCAGTCACCGCAAGCAGCACCCGTTCACGAGTATGACGCAGGGATCAGCCATCTCCTCCCTCGCCATATTAGAGGGAAGGAGGAGACCCGACCCAAGACGCCACCGCAAGCAATGACAAACTAAGGGAGCATGACGAAACTGCTGCCGGCATTAAAAAAAAAAAAAAAAGTATAAATTAGAAGACAAAAAAATCCCAAGCACTTATTCACTGCACAGTCCCTTAACAAAATTAGGCATTATAATAATACACTAATTTACATACGCATAATTGCATAGATAATAAAAAAGGCAACATATTGTTACATACTGAGTGTATGACTCTCAAATTTAATAAATTAGATTGTAAAAATAATATTTAGTTAATTTTATATAAAATTAAACAATAATTCAAATCTACCAATTATTAAAATATCATGTCAGCAAGTAATAATAAAAAAAAGTAATTATACAATAGTATAATTGAGTCAAAAATATTGTAACATACTATCTGTATGGCAATCAAAAACTAAATAAATAAATAAACAAAAAATAATAATAAGTAGGAGAACAGTAATTCCATACAGAACCGTCTTGTGTCTATCAAGGCGACCAACTGTTTTTATCGTTTAAATAATCATTTAATGTATAATAGGCTTTCTTACACAGCCTTGTTTTAAGGACAGATTTAAATGAATTAAAAGGTAAATCTAACAGGCTAGGGGGTATCTTATTATAAATCCTTGTACCAAGCCCTACAAACGAGTTGTGTACCTTGTGTAGCCGGTATGATGAATTGCATAGTTTATGCTTATTTCTAGTGTTTATACTGTGCATGTCACTATTTTTAGCATATGAGTGAATGTTTTGTCGGATGTACAATATATTGGCCAGAATAAATTGTGAAGCAACAGTCAAAATGCCAATTTCCTTAAAACGCTCTCTAAGAGAAACCCTTGAGCCTAACTGGTATATAGACCTAATAGCCCGTTTTTGCAGAACAAATATAGTTTCGATATCTGCAGCTTTACCCCACAACAGTACGCCATACGACATGACGCTGTGAAAGTAACTAAAATAAACAAGGCGAGCTGTATCCACGTCAGTCAGCTGCCTAACCTTCCTAACAGCATAGGCAGCTGAGCTAAGCTTACTAGCGAGATATGAAATGTGAGCTGCCCATTTAAGTTTGCTGTCAATTGCAATTCCAAGGAAAACGGTAGATTCAACAGTCTCCAGCATTTCATTACTGACAATAATGTTGGGGCCAAGATTTCTTACATTTGGTAGCGCGAATTTAATACACTTGGTTTTTTTGGCGTTTAGGACTAAATTGTTAACCGTAAACCAATTAGTAGCTTGTAAAAGCGCATTATTAACATCATCAAAATTTGTCCTATTTCTGTCCACTTTAAATATGAGAGAGGTGTCATCTGCAAAAAGTACAGTATCACAGATGCCTTTTAAATAGAATGGCAAATCATTTATATAAACTAGGAATAAGAAAGGGCCTAGTATTGATCCCTGGGGTACACCTATTGTAACTGGAAGCGGTCCAGATTTAGCGCCATTAATATCTACACATTGAAAGCGTTGTTTTAAATAGGAATCCATTAAATTTAGTCCTAAATTCTGAATACCATAATAACTAAGTTGGGAAAGTAGTGTGCCATGATGAACGCAGTCAAATGCCTTGGAAAGGTCACAGAAAACCCCTATAGCGTTCTGTGAATTCTCCCAGGCACTGTATATGTGTTTAAGTAATGCTACACCTGCATCAGTTGTTGAGCGACCCTTGGTAAAACCATATTGTTCGTTATGAAGTATTTTATTTTCATTAAAATATTTCAACAGCTGCTGAAGAATTAGCTTTTCAAAAATTTTGCTAAATGCGGGAAATATTGAAATGGGTCTAAAATTACTCAGTTCACTTTTGCTACCAGATTTAAACAACGGTATTACTTTGCTGTACTTCATGAGGTCTGGGAAGACACCTGAATCGATACATTTATTAAAAATCACAGATAGATATGGAGCAATAACACCTATAATATTATTCACTAACTTGACAGAAATACCCCAGAAATCGCCAGTATTCTTCTGGTTAAGAGACTTAAAGGCCGTTATTACGTCTTTAGGGTCAATGTGTGTGAAAGTGAATCTAGAATTACAATTCGGGACACTAGTTAGTAAAACGTTTTCAGCAGCAACCAAGGACGAGTTTAAAGAGCAAGTTGTAGCTATGGGAATGTTGGCAAAAAAATCATTAAAAATCTGAGCTACATCTACAGCTTTACTAATTACTTTATCGTTACTGATAATGTCTAACTGATTATCACGTTTTACAGATTTACCTGTTTCGTTATTGATAATTGCCCATGTAGTTTTAATTTTATTATTTGAATGTTTTATTTTGTCACTAATAAATTTGGCCTTAGCTATGTTGCATACTTGCTAAAATGTTTTGGAGTATAGTTTGACATAGTTTAAAAAAGGTACATCAAACTTATATTTTTTCATTCCGTATAATTCATATAGTCTTGCTCTACTTTTATAAATACCAGTAGTGGCCCATTGGTTAAAAGGAGCTAACGTATTTTTAACATTTAATGTCTTTATTTTAAAAGTTGATTGAAATTCGTTTCTAACAATTTCGAAGAGAGCACTATATATATCATTGGGATTCTCAAATTCCAAGATTGATGGCTTAACCTTAGAAACAACATTGCTTTTAAAACGATTACAGCGATTAATAGTATATGGTCTACATTCAATTTTTCGCAAGTTGTTAACAACTAAATGAGGAAAACTACCTAATTGGCCACAGTGATCAGATGTTAAATCACTTAAAATTTGTTTATTAGTAGCATCACAATTGCTAAATATATTATCCAAACAGGTTGAAGATGATGCTGTTATTCTAGTTGGTTCACAAAATAAATTAACCAAACCGTATGACTTAAAAAGATTGAGTAACCTTGTAGTAGTTACTGTAACTTCTAGAATATTAACATTAAAATCCCCACATACTATTATTCTTTTCCTACTAGATTTAATTTTATTAAGCGAGTCCTCCATAACCGATTCGAATAAATTAAAGTCTCCTATGGGGGTCGATAAACACACACTATAACATACCAATCTAGTTCAACACAAGACAGCTCAATAGTGCGCTCGATAGAAAGGTTGACAATATCGGGACGTTCTTTACATTTTAAATTGTTTGAAACTATTATAAGTGACCCTCCTCGAATGGTGGTCTTTCTTACTAACGCACTTTGTATGGAATGATAAACACCATTAAATACTAGTACCTCATGAGCTTTTAACCAGTGCTCGGTTAAACATAACACCTGAACACTGTAATTCTCAATAAATAAACTTAACTCTAATTCCTTGCCGGAGAGACCTTGCATGTTTTGATGAACAACATTCAATTCATGCAGGCTTCCCGTTGTCCTATCTTGTAGTTTAAATTACAAGATGTAAAAGAGCAGTTAGTAATATTACTAACATTATCAAAAACATTCGATACAAAATTAGTACCTTTATCATGTAGATTATATGCTAACAACTTAGCAATTCGTCGCTTACATATAGTTGACATATACATACTGTACTCTGTCAGTTTAAATTTACTAATGAAATTGTTTGTCTCAAAATACAAAATAGTTTCACTATGGCGAATTGTTGTATTATAAATTAACAAATTTAAATTATAAATGTGCCTATTCTGCTCATCAGTTAAATTCCTAGAATAAGGTAGGGCACAGAAGATGAATTTACAATTATTTTTGTGACCTAAATCTAACATTAATTCCACACAGTCAATAATATTTGCTCTACTTACGGTCAGCCCATCACCATATAATAATATGCCAGTAGAACCTGACTTAAGCTCAGACACACTAATTTGGTTTATTAACCTACTAAAGCTAGCACCTGGCAAACAAGTATTAAATAAACACTGCTGGGAAAAGGAACTTATCATACTACTTAAACCTTGACCTATTTTGTCAGAAAATATATAGGTACTTATATTTTTCACTGAATCCAAACATTTAGTTTTAACAGTTTCCAATAGTGGATCAGCAGGTAATGGCAGTGGTTCAACACTCTGGGTATTGGCAGGAGGTGAAGAGCAGGAGCAGGTACAACACCGATTGTTGGTCAGGGACTCATATCTCTCTGCATTGTACCCCACCAAGTCAGCCAACTCACCGGCCTCCACCATGCGTTCATTTAGTTCTATTTGAGACGCTTGATATTTACTAAAAATGTCCCTCAGAGTGTTTTCCCTCGCCTGAAGCTGTTGCTGAAGCAAAACTGTTTCCTGGTCATAACTATACCTACTCTGAATTAATTCATCATTCAAGTCATTTAATTGACTTTTTAAATTTACATATCTAAGCCTAATATTATTTGATTTCCTTTGAATTTGTTGCTGGTGTATGCACTTTTTGTACTTTTTAATGATTTTATTAAGTTTAATATATTTCTTAATCTTATTGTGACTACTAAACAAAGGATATTCAGTAATAGAATCTTCTCCTGTCAAATCAATAGTTAATGTTTTCCTATTGTTAACAAGTGCAGAGCTACCGTCAACTAATTCACTGTAAAGACTGCAGGTTTTAGCAGCCTGTTCCTGAACTTTAATAGATTCTAATTTAGTAATAGTCCTAAGGGCCTTACTTAATTCTAATTCAAGTTCAGAAATGCGATTAAGAGCCTGCTCATGTGAACCCATACACTGTTGAAATTCTAAAACTATTTGACGGAGGTTTTGATGTTCGTCAGGGATTTCTGTGTGACAAATGTGCAAATCTGACAATTCGTTTTTCAAACTTGTGTTCTTATCTATAATCTTCTTAACCTCAACTTCACTTTCGTCCCTTTCCCTCAGCAGGTCATCACATAATTTCTTGGCTGACTCTAACTCCTTCAGCGTGGCTCTAAGTTTCTCTTCCATGGATGCAGCTCTGCGGGTCTGCATATTTACAAGCAGTCCTCAGCTGTTCCTGTAAGGTGTTGAGAGGGCGTTAAGTGTATGAAAAGAACTAAAGAGAAAAGGGAGTGACAATTAATAGAATTAGGAGGAAAGAGAATAAAAAAAAAAAAAAAAATTAAAAGGAATAATTAGTTACTATTGGATTGAGTAAGAAAAAAAAAAAAAAAAACAAACTGAAAATAATGTATACTAGAAATATTACACTCAACTAATAAAAATCAAAATTTAGAGGGTAACTTTATAGTTAATGTACTAAGATTTAATCTTCTGATAAAACTTTAATTTACAAGGAATTAATTTCCTTTGCCTAGGCTACCATGAGGAGCAGCAATAAAACACAATCAAATTAAATGAATATGTGATATTAGCTTGGCTGTTACATGTAACATAAAATTATTTGTGGAATTTTGTACTTTGAACTGTCAAAAACGGACCCTAGATATTTAAATATTATGGTATCTGAGTGCAATAGGCGCTAAAGTAACCTATTTTAAGTTATTATTATCCTAATATTATAGAAATAAAACAAGATACTCATCTGGTTTAAATGCGATGGTTTAAAATCCGATCCGTTGCGATGACAGCCGGTCGAACTCGCCGGTTTTACAGGTATTTCGTAGAAACAAATGATTCACTAGCACTGGTCACTTAAGTAGTATATGTAACTATTAAATCTAAATTTAACTTAATATTATATTATTAATTTTAAATTATTAAAATAACTAGACACGGCTTTTGACACAACCGGTCGTCAGTGTTGCCAAGTTGCCATATAATCAGTGTTAGTATTATCAATAATATTGATAATACTATGCAAATGCTAATGCAAATAATTCTAAAATCACAGATCCAATTCAAATTGCCAATCAGTTTAACCAGTTCTTCGTAAATACAGCAACTAATACAGGAAAACCTAAAATTGACTGTTCTATAAATACAAATATAAGTCAGACGACTTCTACTATATTCATAATTCCTTGTACAGTCAACGAAATTCTTAAAACTATTATCTCGTTAAATACCACAAATTCAGTTGGAATCGATTCAGTCTCTACAAATATTATAAAGAACTGCGCAGACATAATCGCACCTATCCTAACTTATCTAATAAATCTGTCTTTTACACAAGGTACATTTCAAGAAAGATTGAAAACATCTATCGTCAAACCGCTCTTTAAAAAAGATGACCATCACGAACTTACAAATTACAGGCCAATTACACTAATACCGATCTTTTCAAAAATCTTTGAAAAGGTCATGTACTCTAGAATATACAACTTCTTATCAAAATACAAAATTCTGCGACAAGAACAAAACGGCTTTCAGAAAGAAAAATCAACTACACTTGCAGTCTTTTCTCTGATACATAAAGTAACGCAGTACATTAATAAGAAAACCCCAGTAGTTACTATATTTTTTGACATGTCAAAAGCCTTTGACTGTGTAGATCACAGCATACTGTTAGATAAATGCGAAAGGTACGGAATTCGAGGTCCAGCACTAGAATGGATTAGAAGCTACTTGAGTGACCGTCAGCAGTATGTAGAAATGTCACGAGTTGACGAGAACGCAATCTTGACTCCATTTAGATCGCAGCTTCTAAAAAACAAATATGGGGTGCCCCAGGGCAGTATTCTCGGGCCTCTCCTATTCATTATTTATATAAATAAACGATCTCCCAATGGTTACACCGTATCCTTCGATATTATTTGCAGATGACATCTCAATAATAATACCTAAAAATAACTTATCCAGCGATTTCAATCTAACAGTTAACAATGCAATCAAACCAATAATGACATGGATGGAATCAAATAACCTTTGCGCAAATATTTCAAAAACGAAATACATTCAATTTTCCAATTATAAAACCATACACGAAAAATTAAGCATAATTTATGATAGCGAAAACTTAAATAAAGTAGCAGATATAAAGTTCTTGGGGATACACGTAGATCAATTCTGCAACTGGAAAGTACATGTCAAAAATGTGTCCACTAAACTAAATAAATTTGTGTATGCTCTTCGTAACTTACAACGTGTTACCGGTAAGTCTGCTGCGCTAACTGCTTACTATGGTTATGTCGAATCTATACTTAGATATGGGTTATTACTCTGGGGCAATTCGACTGATGTAGGTAAAGCTTTTATCAGTCAGAAAAAATGTGTACGGGCTTTGTGCAATGTCGGACCACTGGAGTCATGTAGACCCCTTTTTAAACAAAACCGATTACTCACACTCGTAGAATTGTATATTTTCGAAATCTGTGTCCATGTAAAAAGTTTTCATATCAGTTTATAAATGCTCGTGACAATTCCATTATTGGCAAAAGAGATCCCACTAGATTACTCATGCCTACCTGTAAGTCGTCATTATTCCAAAATAATTGTTATGTGATGTGTATTAAAGTGTTTAATAAAGTGCCTAAATCTATCCGAGAGTTACCTCTACGTAAAATGAAAAGAGTACTAAAATTATGGCTAACAGAACACACGTTATTAGAGAATTTTTTGAATTGTAATCCTTTAGAACGCCCTGTTTTGTTTATATTTATCTGTTTTTGCCATGTATAAATTAGGCATAGTATTTAAGTTACTGCATGTGTACGTATTAGTTTTATTATCATTTATTGTATTTTGCATACCGGAATGGTGAAATGTGCTGCTCTAAAACCATACTTGTAACACCTTATTTTATCCACATTTCTCGCAAATAAACGTTTCTTTCTTTCTTTCTTTTAAAACTCAAACCTGTCAATAAAACTGCAACTGTTGTAATTTTACACACAACCATCACTGATCACTTCATGATTTTTTAAAAACTTACAGAACTTAAAAACTCTTCAAAATGCACCAAAACAAAAACAATATTTAATCTCGAACAAGGACTTGAGTGCCTAAAAGTTAGTATGGTGCAAAATTTGCTTCAATTAAACAACCCTAATATTCTTGTCAATAATCTCATCGAAATACTACCAAATTGTATAGCTCAAAGTACTATCATCAGGAATATCCTATAAGAAATAGAATGCTAAAACCATGGATGACTATTGGAATATAACGCTGTATTCAAAATAGAAATAGCATGCAAAAAAGACTTAGAAGTGACCCTTTCAATGACGTATTAAGAATTACCTATAAGAGATATCGAAATCACTGTAACTGTATCATTAAAAAACAACAAAGAAAACATGACCGAGATCAGCTGTCTAAGGCACACAGTAATCCAAAGAAAACGTGGGATATCATAAATGACATTACTCAGCGTAAACCCAGAAAATCAAATAATTTGGAACTATTCGAAATATCCACTACCCCACAAGATTCTGTCAACGAAATAAATAGCTACTTTTCTAGCATAGCTAAATTCCTTGCTGCTAACATCACATCATCTCTTCCGTCAGCAGTTACTAACCCTATATCACCATCCACAGGCTGTCCCTCTGTTTCATCCTTTGTCTTGTTGAATGCTGACCCCTGCAAAGTGCGAAGTTCATGCCACACTTATGAATTTAAAAACTGATAGTGCCCCAGGCTGGGATAGGGTACCAGTAAGTTTCTTAAAAGCCGCACACCTGCAAGTTGTACTTATCATAACCCACTTAGTAAACCTATGCTTTGAGCAGGGAATCTTCCCGGAGGCCCTGAAAATTGCCCTTATAACTCCCGTATTCAAGGGTGGAGACAGCGCTGACCTTTCAAACTACAGGCCAATTTCAGTCTTACCATCTATCTCAAAGATCCTTGAAAGGCTCATAAATTCACGCCTAATTAGTTACTTAAATAAATATAAAATACTGTCACCATCTCAGTTTGGTTTTAGGCAAGGAAAATCTACGGAGGACGCAGTCTTATCGTTAACCACTACTTTAGTAGATAAAATAGATAAGAATCGCAAATGTCTAGCTGTTTTCCTTGACATCAAAAAGGCTTTTGACACCGTATCTGTCCCCACACTCTTACATAGGCTTGAAACCATCGGCATTAGGGGTGTCCGATCGTTTAGCATGTTATACCTTACGTCAGTTGCCTCAATACAGAGCTAGCAAATAGTCAACACAATCATAACTACACCTGAGCGCGCGAGCCGCGCTGCCATCGACGCGTCATAGTGGGCGTGGCCTCCCCGCGGCGCTGCCCCACCGTGCGCCGCCGGCCGGCCGGCGCCTATAAAACGCGACCACCGGCGTATGCACAGAGTCAACACTCCCCGCTCCACGCTCGTCGTGAACGGACGTGTCGCTCTGTGGCGCGCTCGCTCTCGTCACTCGTCTTGCTACCTGTTACGATTGCGTAACGCTCTGCGTAGCCCGCCTACGCACATCGATAGATCTAAAGCTGCCTTTTTCAAGGCGGTGGCAGATCAAACACCGTTTCTTGGTTCGCGAATTAAATTCATTTGTCCCTTCAGGATAAAACCGCAGTTTCGCGGTCCTCGGTGGATATCCTAACGGTGCCAACGAAACCGAGGGGGTGTTGTGCCCAATCACACCCGCTGAGCCTCTTTAAGGCAAAGCAGTCAATTGGAAGGGACCTAGTGTATTGGCCTTGGGGGGTCTCCTAGTCAATCCTAGAGATCTGGTTTCCTTTTCAGCTACTCACCTAGTGTCGGTTGGGTGTGTCTACACCCTTCGCGCTAGACTGGTCAGGGCCCCGTTCGCACAATAAGACTGGCGACGGGTACATCACAGCTTAAGGCACACCTTAGGTACTCACCTCCCTGCTTAAACCCAGCAGGGAGGGTTACACATCCCCGGGCGTACCTACCCGGGGAGATAGATTTACTTAGGTTAGTTTGTTGCTAGGCGCGTCCCCTTCGTCATTACCTATGTTAGGTTATTAATTTAACTTGTCTTAATCCTTTACTTCTCGTTTTCTCGAGAAAATGGACGCCCTGTGGCCCCGTTTCATCGAGGAGATGAAGAACTCACAGGTCATCCAAGACCTCTTCCAGGCTTGGACCCGTGAACAAAACCCCTCCTTGCTCTCAGAGCTAGATAGCCCGCGCCCTTTTGTCGGCGCCGACAAAGGGATTAAGGTCCGCCAAAGGCCCATTGTCTCGACTGCTATGTCGAAACCTATTGTTGGGAACGCTATTGTTCCTATTTCTATTATCTCGTCTCCGAGAATTACTTCGCCAAGTTGCACCCCTGCGTGTGACGCATCACCGGCATCCACCTCCCGCCCCCGCTCTGCCTCTCCGTCCCCTGTCGACGCCGAGATGGCCAACGCCTCCGACTACTCCATCGATGCTTTTTCCGCATCCGACTCGTCGTGCTCGACTGATGGCTTTACTGAAGTCATTGGTAAGGGCAAGAAGCGTACCCGAAAGGCTAAGTCCCAACAGGTACCTTCCAAGGCGGCTAAAACCGTCGCCTCTCTTTCCTCTACTGAAGCCTCGGCATCTCAGCCAGTAGCCCTCTCGGCATCACCCTCCTCGCAGTCTGCCCCTCAGGCGACCAATACCTCCCAGTCCGACTCGTCAGCCCCTAAGAAGGGTGGCCCGGTCCCTCCTCCAATCTTCCTTCAGGAGAAAGGAAAGTGGACTGAGGTGTCATCGTGGTGCACACAGCACCACATTAATTTCTCTAGTGCCCGTTCCGTCAAGGACGGCATTAAAATAGTTGTCCCAACAGCGGCCGACTTTCGGTCGCTTACTCGTATGCTGCAGGAGAGAGCCCTGCCATACCATAGTTTTACCCTCCCAGAGGAACGCGTCCTCCGCGTAGTAATTAAATCCGTCCCCGTTGAGTTGTCCTCAGACGACATTCTCAAGGACCTCTGTTCGCAGGGCATTCCAGCCCTCGAGGTACACCGGATGTACCGTTCGCGAGGCAAGTTGCCATATGAGATGGTCCTTGCAGTCACCGAGAGATCGGCTGATGGTAAGTCCATCTTCAACATTAAATCCGTCTGCCAACTTTCCGGGATAAAAGTTGAGACGCCACGTAAAACCGGCACTGTCGGTCAGTGCCACCGCTGCCAGTTGTACGGCCACTCGCAGCGTAACTGTTTCGCGCGCCCTCGTTGTGTGAAGTGCCTCGGTGAGCACGGAACGCCTGATTGTCCCCGGCCCAAGGACCACACCCAGTGCGCTGAGCCCCCTAGCTGCGTTCTCTGCGGCGAAAAGGGTCACCCAGCAAACTACCGAGGCTGTCCAAAGGCCCCCAAAACCGTCGCGAAAAGGCCTGTCGCCCGTGCACTGGCCCCCGCGCAAAAACCCGCGACCGCTCCGCTGCGTCTTAGTCCGCAACGCCCAACCGGGGCTTGCTGGAATAGAGAAACGCATCTCCGTGCGTTCCCGGCCCTCGCCTCTCCTCGGAAGGAGACAAAATCGATCACCGCGCTCCAAGGACCCTCTGTCCCACGCATACCCCTCGCCGCGTTCAAACCCGCGCCTGTACCGAAACCCGCGCACGCATCACCGTCGGCCGCGGCCCTTATGGCCCCGACGTTCTCGGCCGACATCACTGCGTCGGTTAAAAATTATATCGAGGTATACGAGTCGTTTGACTTTAATCGTATCCGCCTTATGGCTGAGGCGATTAGAGCCAACCCCTCGCCTCTACACGCGCCTTTCATTAGGGAGCAGTTCCGCGACGTATTCGCCGCATACAAAGCCGCCGCGTTCTAATGGCTACAACCGCCGGTAAATTCAAACCCCGTTCCCTTAAATTAGGTTTCTTTAACGCGCAAAGCATTAATAATAAACGCGATGAAATCGCAACGTTTCTCCGCGACCACCAACTCGACGTTTTTCTTGTACAGGAGACCTTTCTTAAACCGTCTCATAGAAACCCGCGAATCGCGAATTATAACCTAGTCCGTAACGATCGTACCAGAGCCGCAGGCGGCGGCACGCTCATTTACTTCAAAAGGTCACTGTACTGTGTTCCGATGGACCCACCTACGCTGTCGCACATTGAAGCCTCTGTCTGTAGGCTAGGCATGACCGGTCATAGACCTTTGTTCTTAGTCTCAGTTTATATCCCTCCGTCACCTCAGGGGGTCGACTTACGACCTGACCTGCAAGCTCTTCTTGCTCTCGGCGACTCCGTCCTTCTGGCGGGAGACCTGAATGCAAAACACGAAGCGTGGAATAGCCACACTCGTAACATCCGCGGTAGACACCTAGACCTTCTTAGCTCAGAGTTAAACTTTGACATCATCGCGCCGATGAATCCTACGCACTTTCCCGCTAACGTAAATCACCGCCCCGACATCTTAGATATAGCTTTGCTTAAAAACGTCAACCTAGCGCTTCGGTCCATTGAAGTTATTCAGGAATTAGATTCTGACCATCGACCAGTGATCATGTCTTTCGGTCCGCGTGTAGGTCCCCCAGACGCTGGTCAGCCCATCCCCACCAAGATAGTTACGAACTGGACGAAGCTTAGGACCCGCCTTAAGTCAGTCCAATCCGCGCATCTCGATTCAATCCCAGACCACGTGGAATCCGCGACAGACGCTATAGGCGCGATCGACTCCCTCACTGAGCACGTGCAGTCCCTGGTGAACGAGTGTTCACGGTCGGTACCGGTGACAGAAGACGCTCGCTGGCTCCTTCCGGACGACGCCCGTGCCCTACTGACGGAGAAGAACGCGGCTATACGTGCCTATGACGCTTATCCCTGCGACTCCAATCGCGTCCGCATGCGCTCTCTACAGCGTGCTTTTAGGAAACGCATAAGGAAATTGCGTGAGGAACGCTGGGATAAGTTTCTCGATCAATTAGAGCCCAATCATCACGCGTTTTGGAATCTCCAACGTAAACTACGTAGTTGCACCGAAGTTACTATGCCCCCGCTGAACCGTCCGAATCAGAGCCCTGCCTTCGAAGACGACGAGAAAGCGGAATGCCTAGCCGACAGCTTAGAGGTCCAGTGTACGCCTAGCGACCTTCCGGTCGATCAAGCTCACCTCGCCAGAGTTGACGCTGAAGTCGAACGTAAGGCCTCGCTCCCTCCTTCTGAGGATCCGGAACACCCACTCGCGCCGGTAACAGTAGACGAGGTACGTTCTTTGATCAAGGAACTGCATCCACGTAAAGCCCCAGGTTCAGACGGTCTCACCAATAAGGTGATTAAACTCTTCCCCCCAGCTTTAGTAATTCTCTTAACAGGCATCTTCAATGCAGCATTAGGAAACAATCTCTTCCCACATAAGTGGAAAGAGGCGATAGTCATCGGCATCCACAAACCCGGTAAACCAAAGTCTGAGCCTACTAGTTATCGCCCCATTAGCTTACTCAAGGTTCTTGGGAAGCTATACGAGCGAATTATTTATTCCCGTCTTATGGACTATGCCGAGTCCAGGAGTCTCATACCAGACGAGCAGTTCGGTTTTAGAACCCAACACTCGTGTGTCCAACAAGTCCACCGCATAGTCGAGCATATAAGCGCTGGTTTTCAGCGTGGAAGGCTCACTGGCGTGCTCTTCTTCGATATAGCAAAGGCCTTCGACAAGGTCTGGCACAATGGCTTGATCTTCAAGCTATACCAACTCGAGGTGCCAGATCGTCTCGTGCTTATCATCCGAAACTTTTTGTCGAATCTGTCCTTTCGCTATCGCGTTGAGGGCACACTCTCTTCCCCTCACCCGATCCGCGCCGGAGTCCCTCAAGGCTCCGTACTCTCTCCACTCCTCTTCACGCTATACGCTAGCGACATTCCTCGCGGTGGCAAACCCCAAGTAGCTATGTACGCCGACGATACGGCCATCTATTATTCAGGCACCAGCCCCTTAGCGATAGGTCGAACTCTCCAGACCGCGGTCACGACCCTCGGGAAGTGGTTCACGAAATGGAGAATCGAAGTCAACCCTACCAAGAGCGCAGCCGTGCTCTTTAGCAAGAAACGGCAGCCTCCTGTTCCCCCTCCACCTATAACCCTCTTCGCCAAGCCTATCCCTTGGGAGCAGCAAGCCAAATACCTGGGTGTAATCCTTGATCGGAAACTTACCTTCATAGCTCATATTAAAGCGGCACGCGCGCGAGCCGCCTTCGCTCTCGGCCGACTTCATTGTATGTTGAACAAGCGCAGTAAACTCTCTCTTAATTGTAAGATGAGAATTTACACTGCGTGTGTGAGACCTATCATGACTTACAGCAGCGTCGTATTCTCTCACGTACCCGATTATCGACTCAAACGAATGCAAACTCTGCAAAACCGTTTCATGCGTAGAGCCACAGGCGCTCCAGGTTACGTCCGTAACTTGCAGTTGCACTGTGACTTAAAGCTGCCAACAATCAAGCAGTTCATGAAACGCGCCGCGATCCGATTCTTCGACTCCTCCGAAAGCCACCGTAACCCGCTAATCGTAGCGGCCGCGCGATACGTACCTTCCGTAATATCTAAGATTAAACGCCCCAGACATACTCTCTCCTACCCTGACGATAAAACAACGCTTCTCCAAGGAGCATTCGATTTAGCTAGCAGTAGCATTACACAACACAACCGCCGTATATTACGTTCTCGCCGGCGAGGCCCGTCGCGTATTATAAATAATAGTAACGTAAATGTTATCCTCCCGTCCCTAGACCAAGCTGGCCCGAGCCGGCCAAACTAGCAATAAAAATATGTCCCTAAATAATAAAAAACTTAGATCCAGCCATCCCTTGTTGTTTTCCTTTATTAAGATTGTTAGCAACGCACTAAGTCGAGGTCCGAACCCCGCAGGGGGTGCCCTTAGTGGACGTTGCTGACGTAGTTAGTTTTTCCTATTGCTCTGGCTGGAGGCCTTAAGGCCCTCGCCAAAAGTCCGGTGAAGCAGTCAAAGCCTGCGCTCAGGCTAACTGCAAAGATCTCTACCAAAAAAAAAAATATGCACAGAGAGTGCTGACTGCGCTCTCGGACTGCTCTAACCTCTCTGGTCGGACAGCTCTGAGAGCCGGTCTTACTCTAATACACGCACGGGATCCCGCTTCCTGTACTGTTATGTAGTAGTTCATAGTTTGCTTTGTTTTGTCATCATCTTCGTTTATCTGTGTTTTATCAATAAACCACACGTTCGTCGATACAAACCTGCTTCAGTGTCATTTTACTTAAAATATGACATGACATGACATACCATCACGCCTGTATCCCCGAAGGGTTAGGCAGAGGTGTACCAATGTACACCCACAGTTCGCCGGTATGTTTAAGTCCCATGTAATAGGGGGCGAGCCTATTGCCACTAACCGGGCACGTATCCAAACTCCGACCTGCTACTGAGAATTTCATAGAAAAACCCAATAACACCTTGGTCGAATTGGGAATCGAACCCAAGACCACTAGCGTAGCAGTCGCGCTTAGCGCCACTAGGCCAACGAGGCAGTCCCAAACACTATATTTTAGAAGAAACTGTAACTTATGGCGTCGGTCAGGGGAGTGTCCTTGGACCGACGCTATTTCATATCTATATTAACAGTTTGTGTGACATGAATATCGATGTAGGTCAAGTATTCTCATACGCTGACGACACTGCCATAGTCTTCAGCGGCGGGACCTGGGCTGAGGTTAGAGGGACTGCCGAAAGCGGACTTTCCAGGATAGCTGACTGGCTGAATCATAGTCTCCTCACTCTCAACACTTCTAAATCTAATTACATCTGTTTTACAAAGTACAATCACACACAACCTTTGAACGACTTTCAAATAAAAATTCACACGTGCTCTAACCTTTCAAACCGCAACTGTCAATGCGTAAAAATAGATAGGCTTCAGCACACTAAATATCTAGGATTTATGATCGACCAGCGGCTTTCCTGGCACACACACACTGAACTTAAAATGAAAAGGGTCAGAAAAATGATCTGGACCTTTAAAACTCTCCGTCATGTAGCCTCGAAGTTGTACTGCGACAGGTCTACATAAGCTTGGCTCAATCGATCCTCACTTATTGTATGCCATGTTGGGGGGGGGACTACTAAAATCAAATTTTTAGAGCTGGAGAGAGCCCAGAGGTCTCTGCTTAAGGTAATGTTTTTTAAGCCTTATAGATTCCCTACTCATAGCCTCTATATGACATCTGACGTTCTTTCAGTAAAAAAACTTTGCCTCCTTCAACTCATTCTAAAAAAACATGCTTCTCTCCCATATAATCCTACTAAATCTAGGGGCAGAAGGAATTACACAGTCGCTCCTACTGTCACAGCTAGATCTGCATTCGCTAGAAGACAGTATGCAAGGCAATCTTCTCGTTTGTATAACTTTGTGAACAAAGAAACACATATATTCTCCCTAAAGCTTTGAGACTGTAAAAAGTTGTGACGGAATGGCTAATGACTAAAACCTACGACGAAATTGAGTCATTGGTAGCTTCGAATCAATAGCCATTTAATTGAATAGGTACTAGAAAAATCTCACACACTGTACCACACAACCCACACACCATACACACATACTATACACCATACACACACACAACTAGGTACTCTCACTCATCACACTAAATGCGCGGTTAACACTCTTTCTCTGTTTCTTTTTATTATATCACCCATATTATAGAAAATGTAAAATTGGAAGAGCGGAGTCTCCTAACACAAGCAATTCCTTGCTTAAAAGGGGATCTCCTTCTTTATGTATGTTTTTGTAATATGTGTATGAAATAAATAAAACTTTTTTTTTTTTTTTTTTATTCTTCAGCTGCTATAACTGAAGGTTATTTTATACCGCATCACGCTGTTGGTCGACCTGATAAGTCAACAACAAAAACACGCATCGTTTTAGATGCAAGTGCTAAAACTGATAGCGGTACATCGCTCAACGGTTTATTACATATTGGATTATTCGCTCTTCGCTGGGAACAGACATGTCGAATAATACTCAGTAGTTACGTAAACTATGTCATAAGTTAGGTATAATAGTGTGTAAAGTGAATATGGTGAATGTTTAAAGTTGTTAGGTGACTTTTCCACTATGGAAGGCAGTCCCTTTAACCGAAGTGGCAGGACCGTTCGCACCCCGCCCCCTGTGCCCTCAACACATCCTAACGCGCCGAGCCAGGAGGACAATGTCCTCGAAGTAATTTCAACTCCGGAAATCCAGAACTGGATGACATCAATTGAAACCTGCCTAAATGAGGTGTGTTGTATTTCATCAGAGGGTAAATTGAATTCAGAACAGAAATTGCGAATTAGTTCTTTATGCCGAAAAGTGGGTCACGGTACTTCGCAGATGGCAGTGCAGTACCAGTCCCTCAAACTGAAAGCTGAAAGCAAAGAAAAAGACCAAAAATGGCGGTGTCATTATAAGCACGGACTCGAAAGACGATATCGAGAAAATAAAACATTCGGAGCTAATGAAATCAGGCCTTACGATTGACGAGCCGCCTAAACGGAAGCCTAGAGTAGTAGTTATCGGTGTACCGTCATCAATGCAAGAAAAATAAATTTTTACTTGCATATATAATCAAAATCTAGCCGATAAACTTCAAGATACCAACCTAGAAGCGTTCCTGAATACTATCAGATTAAGCCATAAGTCGGGAAAAAAGGAAGCTGAGACCTGTAGCCTTACTCTCGACACTCGATCCCAATCTGAATTCGAAATTGGGATCGAGATCTTGTCATTTGGCACTCTTGAATGCTACACTAGCTCACGATTGAAATCGGATTGGGTGGTTTTTTTTGGAACTAAATGAAATCGACTTGACTCGAACGCATGCACTTTTTCGGTACTCTTGACGCGATTTTGACGTTGACATATCGAGTTTGAATTCGTGTTTATGATCAAAGTTGAACGATCTCAAAAAGGCTACTTTTTCGGGATCGAGTTTTATATTGTGACTGATTTGTGAAGTTTTTAGCGTGAATAATGGCACATTTAGGAGTTATTTATGATATTTTGGAGAATTCTTATAAGTTAGATATGAGACAAAGGCGGAATTTGAGACGAATGGCGCGGTATGCAGATAGTGCGTTTGCCATGACTGACGACGAATTTAAGAAGAATTATCGAGTAAATAGGGATCTTTTTGGAAGTGATTTATAAGGATTTAGAACCTTTGATGCCCCAGCCTACTCGCCGTAGCGACATACCAAGAAAGTTAGAGGTGGATCGAGGTTCTGCTGCCATTGAGCTGCGCAGGGGTCTCGAGGCCCGTGCACAGCTTGTGCGAGAACTGTGGACAGCTCGACACCTTCACTAATATTATTATTTTATAAATTCAAAGTGTTCACTATATAATTAAAAAACTTGCGTGTATGCATAAACCTATATTTACTACCTACTACAACCGATATTTACAACTATTTTAAGTAACTCTATACAGCATACTATATACTGCATTTATTAATAATTATACAATGAAACTTAAGTCTAAACTGATAGATACTTAAAACTCTAAAGGAAAACTTAAATTAAATACTAATACATAACTTAAATAAATTAGATATCAATTCAATTACAGCCTATTTTGTCTTAGAACATCAGCAATGTTATTAAGGGCATTTGCCACAGTTTGGGAACCTTCTCTTATGGCAGTTGACAGTAACTCCATCTGTTCTACTGCTCGAGATAAGGCCCTCGCTGTGACAATTTCTGCTTCAACCCTCTGCCTCTCTATCTCTGCGAATCTCTCCCGGTCTTGATCCAACATAGTCCTTGATCGAACACGGTGTCGCGGGGGCACGCTGGTCCTTCTAGGACTATGTTCTCTTGGTGTTGTAGCTGACAAATAAAAATATAAAAAATAACATATATGTTATACCTATCAACATGAAAGATGGCAAACGAAGTTTACATTGTAGTTTTGTTTTTTAGTATTATTTAAATTAATTTCATAAAATTTTGCATAGTTCTTGAGTACTTATTTAACTTAATCTAGTTTATAATAATTGTATGTGCATGTATGTGTATTCTATTGTTCTAGTATTAACTGATAACTTGTACATATTATTATGTGTGATGCAAACTGTAAGTATAAATTGGTTATTAATAAATATATAAATACAATAAAAAGAAGTTTGAAAGAAATTACCTCTCACAGTCTCTTCATTCTGGACAGGAGAAGCTGGAGGGTCCAATACATCCGCATCCATAATAATATTAAAATCTTGGGTCGGAACAATTTCAATTTCTGACTGGATATCATTCTGGCTTTGGCTCTGCAATGATTTAACAAATATAAGTACATAATTATGAAAGTAACATAACACCACTCCTGTATTCCCTGCAGGGTTATTTAGACACACATTTCGACAGTATGTTTAAGTCCCATATAAAAGGGGAACCTGGAAATTAAACCTAAATAACTAAACTGACTTACTGTGGATGGAAATAGATTGGCAGCAACATGGCTGTCTCCTGCAGCAAATTGAAGGCCCCCCATCACTGCTACTAGGCGTTGGTCGATATGTGTTAATTCAGGTAAATTATCTGCAGACCCACCACCTGTACACCTCATCGACTGTGCTTGCTGGGCACAAGTCTTCTTTAGGGTACACTTTTTGTCAGCCCAATACTAAAAAGGAAATAAATGTACCTTACCAATTTATTATTGTAATTGTTGTCATAAAATTACTGTGAAAAAAATGAATTAGGGTGTAGACAGTAGGTACCTTAGCCCAGCCTTTGCCATCTTTCTGTGCACCGCCTAGTGCATTTAGGGAAACTGCTATCTCGTCCCATTTTCTCTTTGTCTGCTGCTTAGCATGAGCAGTGCGCAAAAGCCCCTTGGCGATTCCGGTGTTCTGTGTCAGGAAATCCACCAGAGTCTCCAGCTGTTGATGTGTTGGCCTACTCATCCTATAAGAGCAATCAATGTTTGTATTAAGCAAAAGTGAAGAATATTTAAATTTAAAGGATTACAATATTTATAATAAAATTGAGCCATACCTTTAAATTTTCGTCTTCGTCGGTGGAATACTTAAGTTGAACTAACTTAAGCTTGTGCACGAAAACGTAAATTCCAGACTACACACTTGAAACTCTTTAGATAAATCGCTTTGAAACTTTGTTTATCACAGCACAAAATAAATAATATTCACAGTTCGTAGTCAAGGAACCATTAGGATTCAAGTGGATGACAAATGCGCGGGAAGTTTTTTTAGGCAACGAGAACGACATACAAAATGAGCCATTGCTGCCTAAGCAAGTGTTAAAATACATATAAATGCAAGCAAAAAACACTAAAATGATAAATTATGTAAAAATAAAAGAGAAACACAAATTTATTTAATTATTTAGCGAGTAATTCAATATTTTTAAATTTAGTAATTAACGTTTTCATTTATATGGCCACCCCATGACAATCAGTGTAGTCGAACATGCAATCGATTCCAATCTCAATCTCGACTTCGTTCAAGAGTGCCAATTTTCTGAAGATTGGAATTGAAACTGGATCAGATTGGAATACGATCGAGATTGGGATCGAGTATCGAGAGTAAGGCTGCTGTAACCTCGTTATAGAAGTTCCTCCAGCCATTCGGAAAGCCCTGATAACAAAAGAAAGAGTTTTTGTAGATTGGTCATCTTACCCAGTGAGAGATTTTACCTGAGTAACACGGTGTTATAACTGCCAGCAGTATGGTCATGCAGCCAAGTCATGTCGGGAATCAACACACACCTGCGGCCACTGTGGAGGTCAAGGACATTCAATAAAGAAATGTATGAAGAAGGCTGAGGCACCACAATGCGCCACTTGTCTGCATTTCAAGAAGCCGAGCAACCACAAAACCGGTGCTGCTGACTGTCCGGCGAAAACTTTGGCCGAAAAGAGGTACATTAACTCAATTGATTATGGAGGCGCCTAAGAGCGCCGTTAACTAAGGTAGTTTCTGACCTATTTTCTTTTTAAGTTATACTGTTATGATTCATAATATTATTAATGACTTAGATAATTTCTCTGTATCCGAGTGTAAGACTTGTGATGCTGAAAATTGCAAACAATATCTATCCTCTTACAGTAAACCAATAACAATACTAACACAAAATATACGCAGTATTTTTAAGAATTTTGACAATTTTTGTATTTTTCAAAAAAGATTAAGCATAAATTGTGACTTTATTATCTTAACCGAATGTTGGCTTGCCAAACAATACAACGTACCATTAATGCCGGGATATAGTATGTACAAGAGTACTATAAATTACAATCAAAACGATGGTGTGGTAGTATATGCAAGGAACCATTACGATATATCTGTTGAAGAACCAAACATACTCGATTGTAACAGTCTGTTAATTAAAATTGGAACAAATTTTGCGATCCCAGCATTATATAGACCCCCCTCTTTTAGAAATATATACAAGTTTGTGGACTCTCTGAATGATACCTTGCAAGAGTTATCTTCCTATAAAAACATCGTTTTGATTGGAGATATTAATATCAACATTCTTACAGAATGCTTTGATGTAGCTGCACAGGAATACCTTAACCTCTGCTCCTTTCATGGCATGTTCCCAGCGCATACGCTACCTACACATCAAAGTGGTTCCTGCCTAGATCATATCATGCTTAAATCGAATTTCCCCTTACTTGCGCTTATTATTAACTCGACAATAACCGATCACAATGCTGTCCTACTAACCTTAAATTGCAAATTACCCAAACAAGATAATACTCGCACAATTTCTAAATTAAACACAAATAAATTTGAAGAAGATTTATGCAACATTGACTTCGACCCAGTTTACAATAATACTGACCCACAGTTTTGTATGTTATACCTAATCGAAAATGTGCAACAGGCAATTCAGAAAAACACAACCAATATTCGGCTGAATAATAAAAATTATAACATAAAACCTTGGATCACGCCAGGTCTCATTCGGTGTATGAGACATAGGGATAAACTGCATATGAAAGCTAAGCGTCACCCACATAATTCCATATTGCAATTATCGTACAAAAGATATCGAAACTTTTGCAATAATCTTTTAAAAAATGTTAAAACGACCTACGATAAAATTGCAATGGAAAAGGCTGGAACAAATAGTAAGAAAACCTGGAAATATATTAAAAATGTTACATATACGTCGAAACAACATGAGTCATCTTCAAGTTTATTGCAAGTACATTCATCACAGTTGACATCTGCCAACATTGCAAATGATTTCTTTGTTAATGTCGGCAAATGTTTGGCGGAAAAAGTTCAGGGTCAATCGCAATACCTTACAAGTTCTCCTTTTACGAGTAGCAATACATTATCATCATTTACGCTATTAGAAAGTGACGAAACAGAAGTGCAAAGCATAATCATGAGTTTAAAGGACGACTGTGCAGTCGGATGGGATAATATCCCAAATAAAATATTAATTTGTGCCCGGTTAGTGGCAATAGGCTCGCCCCCTATTACATGGGACCTAAACATACCGGCGAACTGTGGGTGTACATTGGTACACCTCTGCCTAACCCTTCGGGGATACAGGCGTGATGGTATGTTATGTTTGTTATGTAAAATAATTAAACAGTTCAAACACATTTTAGGGCCTCCACTTACTTATATTTTTCAAAAATGCCTATCCAAAGGCATTTTTCCCAAGTGTCTCAAAAAAGCTGTTGTTGTTCCTGTTCATAAATCTGGCAGCAAAGACCAAGTGACAAACTATAGACCAATTTCCTTGTTGCCTTCTATGTCAAAAATATTAGAAAAAATTATTAATAATAGATTGGTTAAATATTTGGAGGATAAATTGATTCTTTCTAAAACTCAGTTTGGATTTAGACCTAAATTATCAACTGCCGACGCCGTACATCATCTGACTGACTATCTAGCACAAGAACTCGATAAAGGTAACCATGCTGTAGGAATATTCCTGGACCTCGCAAAAGCGTTCGACACAGTTTTTGTCCCTATTCTATTGCGTAAGCTTGAAGCTATAGGGATAAGAGGTAACCAGCTGAAACTTTTCACTAGCTACCTAGAAGACCGTACTCAATGCGTAAGAATTGGCAATATACACAGTACTTATCAGAAAAACACTTCCTATGGAGTTCCTCAAGGAAGTATTTTAGCATCTACTCTCTTCTTAATTTACATTAATGACCTATGTAAGCTTAACCTAGATCATGGCATAATCAAATCATACGCTGACGATACTGCTCTACTATTTTCGGCTGATTCAGAAAAAAACGTCTACATGCACGCGCAACACGGATTCAATATTGTAAATAAATGGCTTCAGCAGAATTTACTAACATTAAATGCGGATAAAACAAATTATATAAGGTTTAGTATGCGTAAACTAGCGTCAATGCATAACCCAACATTACATGCTCATTACTGTAGGATCCCCACCATTAACCAATGTGTCTGCCCCAAGCTTAAAAGGACTAACACCACAAAATACCTGGGTTGTATAATAGATGAAACTCTTTCCTTTAAACATCATATAGGAGCTCTTAATAATAGAATACGTAAATTGATATTTACCTTCAAAAAGTTACGATGCATTGCAATTGAAAAAATAATTAAACAAGTTTACTTTGCCTTATGTCAATCTATATTAACTTACTGTATTGCCGCATGGGGTGGAGCGGGCAAAACACTACTACTAACCATCGAGCGTGCCCAGAGAGCCATTCTCAAAGTATGTACTTTCCGCCCTTTCCTTTTTCCCACTAACCTCCTCTATGAATCGTGTAAAGTCTTAACAGTCCGACAGTTGTTCATAATGAACATAGTATTAAAACAGCATGCAGCCCTTCCTTTCAGCACTGAATTTACTAATAAAAGACGGAAAGATATAGTTTGCCCCCAAAAAATAAGAACACAGCATGCTTTTACGACTAAATTTTATGTGTTCCTAGGACCGCTTCTTTATAATAGATTAAATGCGATAAAAAGCATATACTCCCTCAATTATCGTAATTGTAAGTTAACCCTCAAGGATACCCTCTAAAGCATGTCCTACGAAGATACAGAGAAGCTATTAATTGTGTTAAGGTAAATATTGTTGATCTGTTATTTAGAATAGTTAATAGTTAGTAAAGGTAATGAATTAAGGTTTTTATGTTATGTAAAGATTTTGTTATTTTGTCTACTTCGCAAAATAATAAACTTACCTGTATCTCTATTATAGATTCATTTATACTATGTATCTAACAATTAGATTGTAATAAAAAAGTTCCTGTTTATTTTAGATTTAGCTAGCACTGAACGCCTGAAACACAGGATTACCTAGTTCAGGCACACATGTAACGTAGGCTGTATGTATTAAGATTTTATGTACCTTAGTATTAATTGTAACATTTTAATTTGAATAAAGATATTATTATTATATTATTATTGGGCCTAATTTACAGGCAGATTCATTTTCGCTTCTTTTAAATTTTAGATATTTTAAAATAGCTGTAACTGCAGATGTACGTCAAATGTACCTTAGAATTTTACTAGCAGAGAACGATCGTAAATATCAAAAAATATTGTATCGTTTTAATGATACCGAATCTATACGTATTTTTCAATTTAACTCAGTAGCATTCGGCCTGCGTTCCAGTCCGTTCTTGGCTATGCGTACTGTCCGCCAGCTAGCTGAGGACTATCGCGATAGCTTTCCGCTCGCGGCAGAAGTTGCCATTAAAGAGTTTTATATGGACGATTTAACAACGTCAGTCCATTCCGTCGATGATGGAATTCAGTTGTTAGACGAATTACTCGCTTTGTTCAAAGCCGGTGGATTTGATCTCGTCAAATGGTCTAGCAACTCTGCTGATTTTCTCGCTCACCTACCCGAGTCATATCTTACAGCTATCGAATTTACTGACGATAGTGATGCACTTAAGGTCTTAGGCCTGAAGTGGCTACCTACCGCTGATGCATTCTCTTTTACTACTTCCATTCCCTCTGTCGGTATCACTAAACGTGTTATACTTTCAACAATCGCTCGCTTGTTTGACGTACAGGGGTTCGTTGCTCCTGTTATCCTTTACGCTAAGTTGCTAATACAGGATCTCTGGCTTGCAAAAGTAGGGTGGGACGAAGAACCTCCTAAACAGATCGCTGAATGTTTCATTAAATTCAAAAATGAATTGTCGCTTTTATCTGGTTTAAAAATACCTCACTACTTAGGTGTCGCTGCAGGTTGTGTGGTAAATCTTATCGGTTTCGGAGACGCTAGCATGAAAGCTTACGGCTGCGCTCTCTATCTGCATGTGACTCACCCTAACGGTAATACAGATATTTCTTTGGTAGATGCTAAGTCTAAGGTGGCTCTACTCAAAACTGTCTCGCTAGCACGGCTTGAATTGTGCGCCGCGCTGCTTCTTGCTAAACTTGTTAAACAAGTACATACTATTTTTCATAATCGATATCCGATAAAGGACATATTCGCATTTAGTGATTCCACTATCGCTTTGTCATGGATTCAATCTTCGCCACACCGTTGGCAAATATTCGTTGCCAATCGCGTAACAAAGATACAGGAAAATTTAGCTCCGGTCCGCTTCTTTCACATTAAAGGGACCGAAAATCCCAGTGATTGTTTATCGCGAGGTTTATTACCCTCACAAATTATTAATCACCCGCTTTGGTGGCACGGTCCAACTTGGATCCGTTGTCCTGTTTTTGAATGGCCTATCGTGCCATTTAATTCATCCCGCGTTGAAGGTACTATACCTGAAACAAAAAATACAGTTACTCTTACTACAATCCTTGATATGGATTCATCGCCTCTTCTTGAGCTCGCCCTCCGGGTATCTACCTGGAAAAAATTATTACGTGTAGTTGTTTACGTTTTACGCTTTACTAGGAAATTGCCTCGTTCGCCTATAATTCAGGTTTCGGATATTGAAGCCGCTGAAATAGTTATTCTTCGCGAATTACAGCGCACCTTTTTCGCTGTTGAAATTAAAAATATAACTAAAGGTAACTTACCTTCGCCTTCATTGAGAAAACTCGATCCGTTTTTCGATGAAAACGGATTGCTCCGCGTTGGTGGTCGATTGACAAACGCTAACCTACCTTATGAAAATCGCCATCCAATATTGCTTCCCCGTCGCCATCATATAGTCGATCTTATAATAGATGACTGTCATCGCTCCAACTGTCACACATGGTTCGCATCTTCTCATGTCTTTACTAAGACAGCGCTATTGGATTATATCTGCTCGAAACGTTATTCGACAACGCATTCGCCAGTGTAATTTTTGTTTTAAAATTGCGCCATCTCATCCTACTCCTCTGATGGCTAGCCTACCCCCTGCGCGCGTACAAGAGGCTAAAGCTTTCACTCACACCGGCGTCGATTACGCTGGACCTTTAAATATTACACTCGCACGTAAGAGGGGAGTCAAAAGTCAAAAGGCTTACATATGTCTTTTCGTGTGTTTAACGACCAAAGCCATACATATTGAAATCGCTTCAGACCTGAGTTCCGAAACATTTCTAGACGCCTTCAAGCGTTTCCTGGCTAGGCGAGGACCTGTTTCTGTTATTTATTCCGATAACGGCACAAACTTCATCGGTGCAAAACGACAGTTGGATGAGTTATACACTTTCTTGTCCTCCAAATCTACATCTTCTGCTTTTCAAAATGAATTTAATAATCATAAAATAACGTGGCGTAATATACCAGCTCGCACTCCTCATTGGGGAGGACTTTGGGAAAGCAATATTAAAAGCGTAAAAACGCATTTATATCGTTGCATTGGGCAACAATTACTTTGTTATGAAGAATTACTGACGGTACTTACCCAAATTGAATGTCTGTAAAATTCGCGTCCACTATGCTTGCTGTCCGATCAGCCGCACACTATTTTAACTTCCGCGCATATTCTTAATACCTTACCTTTGCAGTCGTTACCTACGTATGAAATTAATGAAATTATGAGCCTCCATAACCGAAAGAAATTATTAGATAGTTTAGTTCAAAGTTATTGGAAGAAGTGGCATGTAGATTATTTACACACACTTCAATTGAGACAAAAATGGAATACTCCGGATGTACCTGTTGAACCAGGTACACTTGTTCTCATTCATCAGGATGCTTCTCCGCTGCTTCGCTGGCCTGCAGGCATTATTGAACAAGTATTCCCTGGTAAGGATGGAGTCGCTCGCGTCGCGTTAGTGCGAACAACAACTGGCACTTTCAAACGTCCAGTTGTAAAGTTATGTCCGCTACCGTCACAATAATTTAAATTCTAGCACAGTTATTTACGCATTTATATACACCTATATATATATATACTATATTTATCATATCTCTTTTTATTTCAATTTATACCTAGTCTTAGGTTTATCGCATTTAATTTTATCGCACTGGTAATTTCCAATAAATATAACTTTATTCCGCATTAACCTTGCGTCCTTCCCATATGATTTCCCTTTGTTCCTTTTGAAAATCCTACGGATTTCCAAGCCGGGGAGGATGTTCACGCCGTTTCCACCCGATTAAATAAGGCGCCATCTAGTGGGCGCATCCACGAACCGGTAGGTCGGTTCGATTGCTACGGTCGATTTACGGCGCTGGCATCGCCTGCTCGCGAGCGCACCGACGGGACCCGCGCGTGAAAAGAACGTTCTAGTGTTGCTCTGATACTTCTCGAGAGCGCTGCGCTGGTGCTCCTCGTGTCGCTCCCTCTCTGGTCTCCTCGTGGTATTGGTTGATGCGCTATCACCAGATCGGAGAACTACTAATACTCCTTTCGAACATTTCTGTAAACTATAACCACTAACGAACTGCTTTGGGTAACACGCTGTTCCCACGCTTGTGATTTGTGTTTGTGACCTTGTGCACCCGTACGCTTCATTTTCTTCACCTGGGGCTGGCTGCCATGCATGTGATGAGACTGTGGACGAGTCGGTCGGCTTACGGGTAAGTGGATGTGCTTTCTTGGCTGGCTTGCCTTTATTTTAGTCGGGTGTGAACGCGCCGTATTTCAACCGCTCCTTTTATTTCCCGCTTTTTTTCTATAAACCGCATCCCCAAGGTTAATGTTTATGTCCCCTATAATTAGGATGTTTTTATGTGTTTTAATCGTTTCAAGGTGAAGGTTTAATAAGTTTATAAAGTTATCGGCACATACATTCGATGGCGAGCGATATATTCCTATAATTGTATAATTAGACATGGATATTTGGATAGCTGAGGCATGTGCAAGTTTTATTTCTGTGACCCGGGATACTTGATTATTTTTAATATAGGCCACAACTCCATCGTTTTGGTTTAGTTGATTTGTCGTGAAGTGAGAAGTGTATTGTTTTAGTAGGGGTAGTTGTCTATTGTAGTTAAGTCTACACTCAGTTAAGATTAGCACTTCGACATCATGCTTAATTTGTGACAGGTTTATCTATAAGTCATCAAAATTACTGTAAATACTCCTAATGTTTTGTGTCAGCACTGTCAGGTTTGAATCGTCGCATGTTAAGTAGTTTTGTAGCTGTTGAACGTCAATTACAACTGAGTTAGCAATTTCAGTGTCGTCCAATTCCTGCAATGTGTTCAGTTTTTTTTTTTTTTTTTTATTTATAATTATTAAGTACAGAAAAATATTAGACTTATGTTAATACATTGGTCCACAAAACTGTTTTGAACAGTTAGACTGTGGACTCCTGTTGAGTCTCATATAGTAACGCAAAAATGTTAGTGCAATATAATCTAAGTAATCAGGTTTGTATACATAGGTATTTATGTATTTATATTATCTAAAAGGTAGTTGTTTAATAACTTTTTAAATTTATTTTTATTAGTTTCATTCCTGATGTCCACAGGCAAACTGTTCAATATACAACGTGCTACACAATTAGCGCAAGTTAAGAAAGTAGTCGGTTCAGAATAGGCTTCTTAATCGAATTCCGAAATAAAAAATATATGTAAATTTTTCAGGAAAACTTCCTTTACATGTCTTGAATTAGAACCACCACCTTATAACAAATACATTTAATCTTTATTTTAAAGTGATGTAAACCTTATGTCAAAGGAATAAAGTCCAATTTGTATTTCGTTCTTACGTCGCTAGCTATTCTTACACACACATAAAAAATAAAAACATTTTAAATAATAATATTTAAGTTGTTAGAATACGAATAATAAATATTCAAAGAAATTTGAAACTTACTGCAACGGAACAAAGCTTATCTAAATGTACTTCCAAGTTTGTAGTCGGCATTTTACTTTGTGTCATCTGACGCGAAATTCCGAAAAAAATATTGTATGTCATTTGCTAATGTAAACATAATGCAAAAGAGTGAGACGCAATCATTTCCCGGCCACCCTCTGACCAATGAGCGCCGCACGCGCCGCGGCTGCTCGCGCTGCAGCAGCGCCAAGAGCGGCAAGCGGCAACCGCCCGCCTAACATCAAAGGCGATTAGTCATCCGCCGACAGCGTGCTAGGAATGTCTCGTTATTTATTTATGTTGTGATTTTGTGACCTTGACGTGAAGTAGTGCACCCTGATGGATAGGTCGCTGGGGACTATTGGGGACCCATACAGTGGTATTCTTGATCGGGCGACTTGACGTAAAAGGATTTTTATTTGTGTGTGGGTCTAATAAAGTCACTGGTGTAGGTACACTAATTAGGCAACAAGTGTCCATGACCTCAAAAGTAAAATAGAACTCGCTTTTGAAACCGTGAACAGTGATACTCAAGTAACAAACTAAAAAAAATACCTTGATAAAGTGGGTTATAACTAAAGTGTATCGAAAAAGGCGGCGGACTTTTGAGCCATTGTTGTGAAGGTGACGAATAAACAAAGAAAGTTAGTGTTTCTACATAATGTTCAATTTTGTAAGTACAACTTTGTTCTAATAACTTCTATGCCGCCTTTTATTACCTAAATACCTACGAGTGTAATACGGCGACTCGGGCGAGAACCCCTCCACGTTACCTTATTGACGATAGGTACCTACATCTCAAACGTTTGAAAGTCGCACACCGATTAAAGTAACTACCGTTATTATGTCCTATTTATTAAGTTTGATTTACTATTAAACACAATTACTGTGAAATGAACAAAACGCCAAACACGCCAGTCCGAACAGCCGTGTGATAGAAATACAGAATCTTTAATAGGTACCTATTTTCCTAGTTGGAAAACTATTTTACTATCAATAACTTATACCAAGATAATATCCAGCTAAGTGTGAACAGTAGTTATTAGAAATAATTTGAGTGTAGAATGAAGATAATGAGAATTGAGAATATTCGATCATTGAACTAGTGCCCACCAAAACAGCTGACGAACAATCAAGTTCGCGTACCTACGCACACACGCAGAGCACAGTACGCGTTCTGTGCTCTGCGTGTGTGCGTAGGTAATACGACCATACGTTTAACGTAAAGTTAGGGTACTTATTTCATACAAAATTATTGGGTTTGGTTTGACTAAATTAAATTATAGACCTTATTTTGATATTATAATTTAATAAACTAATTGGGGTGTGTGAGGGCTGAAATTAATCGTTTAACACCTTGTATATGGTAACCGTTTTCTTAGTGTCCTATCCCCATAATAATTAGATATTCTAGGTACATCAAATTTGCTATTAGTTTTCGACCTGGTGCCATGTGGATGGGATACAAGGGATAGTTTATGCACTTGATTGCCATGTTGATTTAATAACAATAAGTATTTATATTTTAAACTAGCAGGCAGAATTTTGCAAATCCAAACTTCCAAACTTCCAAACTAATCCAAACTAATATTATAAATGCGAAAGTAACTCTGTCTGTCTGTCTGTCTGTCTTTGCTTCACGCCTAAACTACTGAACCGATTTGTGTGAAATTTGGTACAGACATAGTTTGGAACTTGAGAAAGGACATAGGATAGTTTTTATTACAAAAAAAATAAAAAATAAAATAAAATAAAAAATAAAATTTATTCCGGACATACAGCGCCATCTATTGGTCAAGCGTCGGCATCAATTCAGTACTGAAAATTCATCGGAAAAATGTAAATAAATAGTAAAAAGGTATGAAAATATAATATAATACAACTTTTAGTACAAAGAAAATGCTCTAACGGAGTATAGATAATTTTATTAGTACTATATGTGTAAGCCCTTTTTGGATATAAATAATTTAAATTTGATCATGTTGGCGAGGTTAATAGAGGTTAATAGTTGTTTTTAAAATTCATAGATGGAGTTGCGCATTTTCTTCTATACATCTAATAAAACAGTAAATTACAACATTCTTTTGCCGGGGGTCAGATTTCATGTTACAGTATCAATTATGAACTACTGAATTGATAGCAGTAAAAAATTGAGAGAATGTTTTTGGTAAATCGTAGACGGTTGTTAGCTATTTTTAAACACGCTACTATATCTAGGTAATACGGGGTGGAGCTTTAAATTTCCAAATTCATTTTTTCATCTGCACACGTAAATTGGCATTATTGACATATAAACAAGAGGTAACTATGGCAGGCTACGGTAGCCATAGCGACCATTCTTCATTGTGATTGAAGTATACTTTTTGGAAAACTAGCTGTCGTAGTAAACAGCTTGGTGGTTGTAGGATTGGAAATGGATGTCCATGCTGCAGGTTCAAATCCAGTTGTTAATGATTGTATTTTTGTTCTTGAGTCCTTTTTGTTACATACGTTTGAATGTTTTGTTACTCAAGTTCAAGTCTCAGTCGAGCTAACACTTTTTGTGTTCTATTAGGTTAACTTTTATAAGTTTAAATCTTTGTATCATTTTGTTGTTTCTTTCGCAATGAGCAACAACTTTATGTCGTGCATTTTTTACTAGACCGATGCATAAGCTCAAAATTATTATGTTTGTATTTTAAATTTTAAGTGTGTTGCTCATTGCAGATCAAGCATGTCATATGCTGTAAAGAACGTCTGGCGTAAATGCCCTGACCATAGATATAAATCTATGGCACCGACATTTACTCCTGAATTGAAAAATAAGATTCCTCATAGATTACAACTATAAAATGATCTATGAGGAATCTTATTTTTCAATTCAGGAGTAACTTTTTTAAATTATTTCATCAAAGTAATGTGTAATGTTTTCTGTTGGTCATCTATAGAATTCCATGGACAAGTTTTTTTTTGTATTTGTAATTTTTTATTGTTTTAACTCAAAACCCAATGATCTTTTATGATATAATTTTTTAGTAAGTACTTACTCTTTAATATTCATTTTAAGGTAGCTTGCTACACGGGTTTTAATGCGTTGATCCAGATAAATCTTCTATTTTTTCGTTTACAAATTTCATTTAGTTTGTGTACCTATTTACTGGAAGTTTGGCCCAAAAACTAAAATAAAATAAACTTTCTATCGCATTCTCTACATTTTAAAATTAATATTGCATCATTTGAGCTCAGCACCTTATGCTGGGCAGTATCATCATCATCCACAGAACTTTTCCTCCCACTGTTGGGCATAGTTCTCCCCTTTTTCGTGCCATTTTCTACGGTCCTGTGCCAGCCTCATTCAGACTCGACCCGAGACTTTAACTATGTCATCGACCCATCTTGCTCCCGGACGACCGACGCTTCTTTTGCCATGCCTTGGCCACCATTCTGTCACCGTCTTAGTCCACCTGCCGTCATTTCGTCTGGGCAGCATAAAGCGACTTTATTGTAAAGGATACAGCCCCAGTCCAAGGCTTTGATCAGGGTAGAATGCGGTTGTCCTTGGTCTATTACTTAGTTTCCAGTCATAAATAATTTTAACCACAGTTTTGGTAGTTCTGATCCTGCGCCTCTCTCTATTGTCAACGTTTTCTTTCAGTTTCACGGGTCTCAGGTAAATACCTTATTAAAATGGAGCCTGCTTATCTCAGTCGTTCATCCCTTTAAAAACAACACACTCGCACACTCTTTTGCCTTTCATTAGCAGCCACCATTACCAGACCACATAGTTCCTAGCTGCTAAGTTCCTTAACTTCCACATATACTCTAGGCTTAGGCACCGCACTGACATCTGGTAGCTATTAACTAAGATGAGAACACTACCTTAGTCTTAAAACCGGACTTCACCAAAGCAGAGATGAGAAGAGCGGAGCGTAAATAATATTGATATCTACTTTCAATTTTACTGCGTAGTTCAGTATTTCGCATTTCGGGGTTTCGAACCAAAACCCCGATCCCGGTAGTCTTACTAGGGACTGCCGTACCAACGAAATACTATTGCAAAAGAAAAAAAGTGGTAAATCGTTTTTTTTGGCACGTGTCAAGCAATATTTGTGACAAAACTCTAGGTTCCACATCTGATACATTTTGCGTATAGCAGACTACTTAGAAACACTCATCTAGCGAAACAAGATAATATTGAAGTGTACATGTGTTTTGTAAATTTTTAAATATATAAAAAGAACATTCTGAAGCCGGTGTCTAGGTAGTTCGTGATGGTGACCCTCTATACCACAGTCTAATTTATATTTATTCGCACAGATGACTGATATGAACGCGAACATCGTCGCGGGTACAGCTAGTTTTGAATAATTCTTAATAATTATTTTTACAGCGGCTTTTAGTGTTATTATTTACTAGGAGTTTTAAAAATCTAATTTATATTATTTCTATTTTTTTAATATATGTTTTAAAAGTGGAGCCATAGCAATCAAGAGCATAAGATATAATAGAATCTATTAAGGAATTGTATAACAATTTCAAAGTGCAAATAGGTACCTTAAGACTAAGGTGGTAAAATTTCCCAAGTAAGATTCTTAATTTGTCACATATATATATAATCCACATGAAGCGTCCAGGAAAAGTTTTCATCAATTTTCATTCCAAGGTAAGTGACACATTTTACTTGTTCTATAGGTTTACAATTGCAATTAATATTATTGTTATGATAGCACGAAAAGCTATGAGTAAATATTGGAGTTAATGAACCTGATGGGCATAAGTAAGGTGAGTGTATAATAATAAGTTTAGTTTTATCAGTATTTAGAACGATTCCATTATCATGGGACCATTTAACCACAGCATCTACATCTCTTTGCACTAAGTTACAGGTTTCAGCGAGGTCAGTGCCGGCGCGAAGTGTGCACAGATCATCGGCGAACATATACGCGGAACAGTGATTTAATACTCCAGGTAAGCTGTTAACATGCATGAGATAGCATATAGGACCACATCCCGATCCCTGCGGCACCCCACAACGGACATCTGTCTCATCGCTGCAACTCGCACCTACTTTAACATGGAAAGAGCGCGCAGTGAGGTAGTCACTGAACCATTTGTTCAGTGGCTCACTCACCCCGCACTCCTCCATTGCATTTAACAGTGTATTAAATTCTAAGGTATCAAATGCCTTTTTAAAATCATAAAAAATAGCAATTATAAACTTTTTCT
The DNA here is from genome assembly GCA_905475315.1 of Autographa pulchrina. Classification (NCBI taxonomy): domain Eukaryota; kingdom Metazoa; phylum Arthropoda; class Insecta; order Lepidoptera; family Noctuidae; genus Autographa; species Autographa pulchrina. The sequence continues at coordinate 28,658,153 of FR997761.1, read as the reverse complement.
CCGACAAGTGAGTATTAATTTCATCAGTGAATCTAGTTAACAGGGTATTTGTACTTTTATTTCTTTGAAAACCGTGTTGACAACTATGTAATATTCTATTATTTTGAAGGTACAATCCAATTTGGTTTACTATACATTTTCTATTATTTTGTCTACACTTGATAGTATAGCTATTGGTCTATAATTAGTATACAATTGACTATTATCTTTTTTATAGATGGGACGAATGATGGTTTTTTTCAGAATACTTGGAAATTTATAATTACTTACAGATAATTTGATTAATTTGGCTATAATTGGGCTTACTCTGTCCCCTACTGATTTAAGGTCAGACATACGTATGCAGTCTATTCCGGGAGATTTCTTGCTACTCATATTTTTAATTACATTCATTACTTTTTTAGCGTCTACCGGCTGCCACCTCATACATACCTCTGCCTCCTTCACATATGTACTTCTATCTAACCATTTCTCGTGACACACGTGTTTGATGAGATCAATGTCATTTGAAAAGGTTGAAGCAAACTTGTTACATATCTTATTAGTATCACCTTCTTTCGCCATATTTTTAATTATGAAATTATCTATAGACTTTCTCTGTTTTCCTAATAACATATTAATTTTATCCCATATTTTTCTTATATTACCATTACACTCTAATATACATTGCTTATCATATTTATTCTTACATTTAAATATTGCTTTGGTGCATTTATTTCTGTATCTAGTATAATCCAATCTTTTTATCATATTTTTAGGGTCCAAACTCCATATAATAAATAAACCATCCCGCTTTTCCAGCATGGTTTTTAGATTCTCATTAATCCAATTATTATTACTACGGTTACTTTCTCGTATATAGACATCCTTATAGCTTTTATTATAGATATTTATAAATATTTGATGAAATTCAGAGTACAATTGCAAAGGACATTCAATAGCTAACAGCTGTTCAAAGTCAATGTTGAGTAACATTTCTCTAACAGAACGATTATCAACAATTCGTCGCATAGCGGGGCGCGTATCATTAGTGAGGGGCTCGAGAGGTGAGGGAGGCGCGGTACGGGCCGCTGGTACAAGCGCGTCGGGCGCGGGTCGCCCGCGCCGGCGAAGCCCCACGGTCGAGTCAGTGAGATCGCGGTCTGGATACCGGGCGCGTGTCCACTCCACCGCGGCTGTTGTGAAATAGTGATCTGATATCTTATGTTTTATGACTGATGAATATATTGTGGGGGAGTTATCTCTAACATAAATATGATCTAAACGCAACGCAACAATTCCATGTTTATGTTACCTAGCACTGGAAGTAATCTCATACACATAATTAAACATTTAAAAAATACAGGAAGTGTTGGTAATGACGGCTTTTCTACTAAAATAATTAAGTATGTCGCAGAAGACATCAGTGATCATTTAAGCCACATTCTAAACTTATGCATCACTCAAGGGATATATCCCACAAATCTTAAAACTGCCATAGTAAAGCCTTTGTTAAAAAAGACAGAAAAAGAAATCTTTGATTCGTATAGACCCATTGCACTTATTCCAATACTTTCAAAAGTGTATGAGAAATACATATACGAACAAATATATACCTACTTGGATAAAAATAATATACTCACTGAACAGCAAAAAGGTTTTCGGAAAAATAAAACGATTAATATGGCAATTTACGATTTCTTAAACAATGTCATTACGAAGGTTGACCAAAATATGCCAGTTTGTTCAATATATTGCGATATGACCGCTGCTTTTGACTATGTGGATCATAATATTTTACTAAATAAATTAGACGCTTATGGTATAAGAGGTAATATATTACAATTAATAGAATCATATTTACAAAATAGGAAACAATGTGTTGAAATAAATAAAATCAATCTTAGTAACAAACGCGAACAGTCTTATAGGTCATGTGAACGAATAATATAATATAATAATAATAATAATATCCTGGGACAACTCACACACGGTTATCTGATCCCAAGCTAAGCAGAGCTTGTGTTATGGTAACCAGACAACTGATAAACATACTTATATATTTCTAAATACATACATATTATAGATAAATTACACCCAGACACCAGAACAAATGATCATGCTCATCACACAACATTTGTCCTGGGCGGGAATCGAACCCACGACCTCCGGTATAGCAGTCAGGGTCACTAACCACTAGACCAACAGGCCCGTCGATATCATACGGTGTTCCGCAAGGCAGCGTACTAGGACCACTTCTGTTTATAATTTACATTAACGATTTACCAAATGTTACTTCGCATCCAATGTCCCTTTTCGCTGATGATAGTACTGTTACCATCAATGGTTCAAACAATGATTTTGATACTGAGATATCTGGTGCAATCAGTTCTATAATTAAGTGGTTAGACAATAATAACCTTAAAATTAACCTCGATAAGACCAAATTAATGGGGTTCAGCCAGCGCGCGAATGTGATCTCAAAAGTATATCATAATAATAAAGTTATATGTCAAGAAGGTACGTCAAAATTTCTTGGTCTGACAATTGACCAAAAGCTAGACTGGAAAGAGCACACGGTTAATCTAACTAAAAGAATTAGCTCATCTGCATATGGCCTTTATAAGCTTTCTCCGGTTATAGACACTAACGCAATTATAACGGCATACCACGGCACTGTAGGCTCAATTTTGAGAAATGGAGTTATTTTCTGGGGGAATTCCACCAATAAAGAACTCGTATTCAAGGCGCAGAAGAGATGTCTAAGGGCAATGTTTGGATTAAAAACCACAGATTTGTGTAAACCATATTTCATCAAACACAAAATATTAACCCTCCCCGCGCTGTATATATTTGAAGTTGCAGTATTTGTCAAATCGAACCCAAATTTGTTCCCTAAGCTTTCAGAGACCAACAACCGTAGTCGAAGGGACGAACATAGATTGTGCGTAAGAAGCTCTAAATCGGCTTTAATGCACAAAAGTGTATTCTGCATGGCGCCAATTATATTTAATCGCATACCGCGCCCCATTATTGATCTCAATCTTGTTTTATTTAAGAAGCACCTCAAATCGTTCTTGATTAATAGAGCAAATCAATCAATCAATCAATCAAAATGTTTTTATCCAAACTAATATTATAAATGCGAAAGTAACTCTGTCTGTCTGTCTGTCTGTCTTTGCTTCACGCCTAAACTACTGAACCGATTTGTGTGAAATTTGGTACAGACATAGTTTGGAACTTGAGAAAGGACATAGGATAGTTTTTATTACAAAAAAAATAAAATTTATTCCGGACATACAGCGCCATCTATTGGTCAAGCGTCGGCATCAATTCAGTACTGAAAATTCATCGGAAAAATGTAAATAAATAGTAAAAAGGTATGAAAATATAATATAATACAACTTTTAGTACAAAGAAAATGCTCTAACGGAGTATAGATAATTTTATTAGTACTATATGTGTAAGCCCTTTTTGGATATAAATAATTTAAATTTGATCATGTTGGCGAGGTTAATAGAGGTTAATAGTTGTTTTTAAAATTCATAGATGGAGTTGCGCATTTTCTTCTATACATCTAATAAAACAGTAAATTACAACATTCTTTTGCCGGGGGTCAGATTTCATGTTACAGTATCAATTATGAACTACTGAATTGATAGCAGTAAAAAATTGAGAGAATGTTTTTGGTAAATCGTAGACGGTTGTTAGCTATTTTTAAACACGCTACTATATCTAGGTAATACGGGGTGGAGCTTTAAATTTCCAAATTCATTTTTTCATCTGCACACGTAAATTGGCATTATTGACATATAAACAAGAGGTAACTATGGCAGGCTACGGTAGCCATAGCGACCATTCTTCATTGTGATTGAAGTATACTTTTTGGAAAACTAGCTGTCGTAGTAAACAGCTTGGTGGTTGTAGGATTGGAAATGGATGTCCATGCTGCAGGTTCAAATCCAGTTGTTAATGATTGTATTTTTGTTCTTGAGTCCTTTTTGTTACATACGTTTGAATGTTTTGTTACTCAAGTTCAAGTCTCAGTCGAGCTAACACTTTTTGTGTTCTATTAGGTTAACTTTTATTAGTTTAAATCTTTGTATCATTTTGTTGTTTCTTTCGCAATGAGCAACAACTTTATGTCGTGCATTTTTTACTAGACCGATGCATAAGCTCAAAATTATTATGTTTGTATTTTAAATTTTAAGTGTGTTGCTCATTGCAGATCAAGCATGTCATATGCTGTAAAGAACGTCTGGCGTAAATGCCCTGACCATAGATATAAATCTATGGCACCGACATTTACTCCTGAATTGAAAAATAAGATTCCTCATAGATTACAACTATAAAATGATCTATGAGGAATCTTATTTTTCAATTCAGGAGTAACTTTTTTAAATTATTTCATCAAAGTAATGTGTAATGTTTTCTGTTGGTCATCTATAGAATTCCATGGACAAGTTTTTTTTTGTATTTGTAAATTTTTATTGTTTTAACTCAAAACCCAATGATCTTTTATGATATAATTTTTTAGTAAGTACTTACTCTTTAATATTCATTTTAAGGTAGCTTGCTACACGGGTTTTAATGCGTTGATCCAGATAAATCTTCTATTTTTTCGTTTACAAATTTCATTTAGTTTGTGTACCTATTTACTGGAAGTTTGGCCCAAAAACTAAAATAAAATAAACTTTCTATCGCATTCTCTACATTTTAAAATGAATATTGCATCATTTGAGCTCAGCACCTTATGCTGGGCAGTATCATCATCATCCACAGAACTTTTCCTCCCACTGTTGGGCATAGTTCTCCCCTTTTTCGTGCCATTTTCTACGGTCCTGTGCCAGCCTCATTCAGACTCGACCCGAGACTTTAACTATGTCATCGACCCATCTTGCTCCCGGACGACCGACGCTTCTTTTGCCATGCCTTGGCCACCATTCTGTCACCGTCTTAGTCCACCTGCCGTCATTTCGTCTGGGCAGCATAAAGCGACTTTATTGTAAAGGATACAGCCCCAGTCCAAGGCTTTGATCAGGGTAGAATGCGGTTGTCCTTGGTCTATTACTTAGTTTCCAGTCATAAATAATTTTAACCACAGTTTTGGTAGTTCTGATCCTGCGCCTCTCTCTATTGTCAACGTTTTCTTTCAGTTTCACGGGTCTCAGGTAAATACCTTATTAAAATGGAGCCTGCTTATCTCAGTCGTTCATCCCTTTAAAAACAACACACTCGCACACTCTTTTGCCTTTCATTAGCAGCCACCATTACCAGACCACATAGTTCCTAGCTGCTAAGTTCCTTAACTTCCACATATACTCTAGGCTTAGGCACCGCACTGACATCTGGTAGCTATTAACTAAGATGAGAACACTACCTTAGTCTTAAAACCGGACTTCACCAAAGCAGAGATGAGAAGAGCGGAGCGTAAATAATATTGATATCTACTTTCAATTTTACTGCGTAGTTCAGTATTTCGAATTTCGGGGTTTCGAACCAAAACCCCGATCCCGGTAGTCTTACTAGGGACTGCTGTACCAACGAAATACTATTGCAAAAGAAAAAAAGTGGTAAATCGTTTTTTTTGGCACGTGTCAAGCAATATTTGTGACAAAACTCTAGGTTCCACATCTGATACATTTTGCGTATAGCAGACTACTTAGAAACATTCATCTAGCGAAACAAGATAATATTGAAGTGTACATGTGTTTTGTAAATTTTTAAATATATAAAAAGAACATTCTGAAGCCGGTGTCTAGGTAGTTCGTGATGGTGACCCTCTATACCACAGTCTAATTTATATTTATTCGCACAGATGACTGATATGAACGCGAACATCGTCGCGGGTACAGCTAGTTTCTTATAAACCAAAAAAAAAGGCACTTAAGAAACGTTACGTTAAAAACTACTGACTCTAGTTGCTCGGTTCCAAAGTGTCCTTCCTATGGAGAAGAGCCGGCAAGAAACTCCATAGGTTACTCTTTTAAAAAAAAGGTTAACATCGAGGTTAAGATTACACTGATTTTAAGGTATGCGACAACAATATAAACAGCATCATGTTTAGATTAATATAAACTAAGACATCCAAAATGGAAGAAAAAATTGAAATCGAATATTCAGCTAAATTTACATTGTCGTCACATTTACAAAGGACGAAAATATAAAGAAAAACAAACTCAAAAAATTATAGAAGATGAAAAATATAACTTTACATACCATCAATATGTAGTCCTACTCAAATCCCTAACAAGAATGTCAAGGAATGTCAAGAGCCTTCTGAAAATAGAGGCTATGGGGGCAGCTAACTGTAGTAATAAGCTAAAACAATATTATTAGCAGACCGCCCCCGCGCCAGGGAGGCCACATATGCAGATGATACTAATTCCACGCGCGCTGATCCTCTACGTAGTCCCTAACCGAATAATACGCCTTCTTTATTAGTTTTGATTTAATACATGTTTTAAACTTTTTATTAGACAAGCTTGTTATCTCTTTCGGTAATTTATTATAAAATCGAATTGAATTTCCTAGAAAAGATTTAGTATTAGTTTTAGTTAGTCTAAATCTTGGAACTACTAGCTTATTTTTATTTCTTGTATTTATATTGTGGTGATCACTATTAACACTAAAACTCTGTATATTTTTGCGAATGTACATTATATTTTCCAAGATATATAGAGCTGGCAACGTTAGGATGTTAATTTCTTTAAATGTATTCCTTAGAGACTCGCGAGGGCTCATGCAGTAGATGGCACGAATTGCTCGTTTTTGCAAAATAAATATAGACTCCACATCCGCCGCAGAGCCCCACAGCAGAATGCCGTATGACATTATGCTGTGAAAATACGCGTAATAAACTAATTTGGCAGTGGGAACGTCAGTTAATTGCCTAATTTTCCGAACTGCAAATGCAGCCGAACTAAGCCTTTTAGATAAAGTTGTTATGTGAGCACCCCACTGTAACTTAGAGTCTATTGTAATACCAAGAAATACAGTATCGTTAATAAAATCGAGTTTATCGCCGTCGAGCATGAGATTTAAATCTGACTGAGACCGCACATTTGGAAGTGTGAATCTAAGACATTTTGTTTTGGACGTGTTTAAGAGCAGGTTATTCGTTGAAAACCAATCAGATAATTTTTGAAGGCCACCATTTAAATAACTAAGATCCCTCGTTTTCCTATCCAATTTGAAAATGAGTGAGGTATCGTCAGCAAATAAAACAATGTCAGTTAAGTCGTCCATCATGTAGGGGAGATCATTAATATATGCTAAAAATAGAAAGGGGCCTAGAATTGAACCCTGAGGCACGCCCATTCTTATTAAGGAACCCGACGAAGTTACTCCGTTTACGCCTACTTTTTGCTGCCTAGTTGAGAGATATGACAATACAAGTTCTGAGGATTGTCCTCGTAATCCATAATGTTTTAGTTTAAGAATTAGAGTATCATGATCAACGCAATCAAAAGCCTTGGAGAGATCACAAAAAATGCCGATGGCATCCTGTGAACCCTCCCAAGCTTCTAGAATGTGAGACACTAATTTGGCCCCGGCGTCGGTGGTGGACCTTCCCCTAGTGAAACCAAATTGACGAGGGTGAAAAATCTTATGTCTACTAAAATGTGACATCATCTGGTCAAGTATCAGTCTTTCAAATATTTTACTTAAAGCAGGAAGTACTGAAACTGGTCTATAATTAGATGGATCATTCTTGCAACCAGATTTAAAAATAGGAATTATTTTACTGTGTTTCATTAAATCAGGAAAGGTGCCACAGTCAACACAGTCATTAAATATCTTTGCAAGAATCGGGGCAATAGTGTCAATTATGGATTCAATTACTTTGACAGATATTCCCCATAAATTTTCTGTGGTCTTTACTTTAATACAATTAAATGATTTCTTAACAGTGGTAGGAGATACATGATTAAAATTAAAATTTGGAATACTTCTATCAACGAATTTCTTAAGTAACAATTCAGCTTTTATGGAAGAAGAAGGAAGAGATTTTGTTACTTCCACAGGTATATTCGAAAAGAAATCTTCAAACGCTTTAGCAACTTCTGTCTTATTTGAAATGATTTTATTATTTATTTTCAAAGACAGGTCAGTATCTCTCTGTTTACTATTCCCAGTTTCAGAATTGATGATCTTCCATACTGTTTTTATTTTGTTATCTGATTTATCTATACGCCTACTAATAAGTTTTGACTTGGCCACTTAACAAACTTTTTTAAATATTTTGGAATATTTTCTAACATAATTTTGAAAATCAGGATTAACGTTAAAAGATTTTTTATCATAAAGACTATAAAGTATTATATGAATATAAAGCATTCTATAATATCTCTGAGTTCATAACAGAAAAAATATAATATGCCTAATTTTAAGTTTGATTTATATTGAGTGTAATGCTATAGGTGTAATTAATAGTAATGTGTAATTGATAATAATATTTAATTAATAATAATGTGAAGTTAATAATCCATAATGTGTGATTAATTATAACATGTAATTTTAAGTTACATTAATAGAACATTTGCACACCATTGCAATGGTCAAATACAGTGTTTCACAATTATTATTTTTTTACCATCTGTGCATTTGCACAAGTACCTGTATTTAGCAAATAAATGAATTTGATTTGATTTGATCTAATGCACGATTCAACTAATTTTCCTGAAATTATTTCTCTGCGTGTTATGTCATTGATACAGTTAACAAATCCATATTCTGATAATAAATTCTCATATGCTAAAACGTTGTTGTCTTGCCTTTTTAATAGATTAATGTTTATATCTCCACATATTAATACTTTTTTATCTAACTGTCTGCGCCTGATCTTATGCTCCGGCAACCTTGAACTTTGCGAGTGTTATGTGTGTGGATATATGTACATAGGCAGCTATTGGCGTACGTCTTTAGTTTAAATGTTTTCATGGAAGGGGACATATGTAGAATTGTATTATATAACTTATGTTCATAGCAATAGAGGCGATTTTCCACTGTAAACCTAACTCGATCAGTTAGCCGTTAACTGTCCCCACCTATTTTTACATTCCGTCGCAGGTCGTCGCCTCATAGACTAGCCTCACCATTTTGTTGTAATTCTTAAAAATAATAAGTCTGTATAAGTAATTAGCATCTTTTATTTGCCCCTTGTTCGTGTATCGAACAAAGTTTTTGGCGACCGTGACAGGACCGTGCGCCGCGATATCGTAACTGTTCGCGAAGTTTTGTTCTCGACTCGACGCGACCGCCGCGCGCCCGTGGTGAAGGGCGACCAGAGGTCATCGCAACACACGCCACGTGCCCACTTTGAGTGTTCCCTGGCGGCCTAGGAAGGGCCCTAGGACCTTCTCCAGCACTGTGGTGGCACTACCAGTGCCGCGCGTGCAGCCCAGCTTCGACCCTCTCCGGAAAAGGTGTGAGGGCGACCACGAGTGCCTATCCAGAGGTGACGACGACTGCATCTCCCAGCGGAATCATAATCATCGGTTTGGTCTTCATCTACGTGAGCTCCACCAGGCTACGTGCTTCGCATCATCTGCCTGCCGATTCGTGAGCCCGTTCCTTTTCCTTACCGTATTTATTCCGTCCTCCTTTATTTGTGATTAACGAGATCTCAGTTCTTTGATAATCAGTGCCTAATCGTGCTACATTCATTATATGTGCCTATCTTTCCGAGCAAGTAGCTTTGCTGATCTGTCTTTGCGCATATACCTATCATAGCATGCCTATTCGCATTATCGAGCTATACATTTCTCGCTATTCACTTAATTTCTTCTCACTGAAGCCAATTTTCATTCAATTTATAATTATAAATGTTAAATACCTACTTGTTATATTGAAAATAAAATTTCAATTACTCCACATTAACAATACTTCCAACAATATATAAATTAGCATTTCATTATTTCATATTGTTCTATTTTGCTGCAATAAGTTAATTATTTAGTCACTTCACTTGCTAAAATTCGTGCATTAAGTAAACACCTAATGAGTTGTTTACTTATCATCCAGTGATCGCCTGACGAGTGAGCGATAACATTGTTTACGAACCTACGTTGCACTACGTTCCAGTGTTCGAGCGCTACTCCGTGCATCTATCGCTAGACGGGGCCGCTTGTCGGCATCGCTGCAGCGCTGCACTCCGGCCAGCATCTTGCGCGCTCAGCTGTTCGGCCTGCAATTAGTCTCCGTGCGTCGTGCTACCAGCAAACGAGGGGCGTATCGTATGCGATTTATATTTATTTTTATTATCTTCTCTAATTAGTTAACTATTTAAAAATGTCTGAGAAAGATGAAGCTTTGAATTCTCAAATGGAATTAAAAAGGCTATGTACAACACGTAGCTCTATTAAAGGCCGTATTACGAAATTTAAAAATTATTTAGAGACTTTAAAATCTTTCGAGACTATTTGCCCCTTTGAAGTGATTACACTTCGTAGCAAGCTTAATAAGTTTGAATTATTGTTTACTGAATTTGAGGAAGTGCAAAGAAAGATCGAAACGATTAATGGAGACTGCCTGGAAACTGAGTTATCTATCAGAGATTTAATAGAACAAGAGTTTCATCACTGTATAGCTTTAGCCCAGCAGACAATCGATAGGAATGCCCCTAGAACTTCTGAGCACAGCAATACATCTTCCCGCAGGTCTAGCTCACATTGCCATCATCATGAGGGTTGTGGTGATCCTGTAGGTTTTAAATTGCCCACAATTAAAATTCCGAATTTTGATGGAACGTATTTTAAGTGGCTTGAGTTTAGGGATACATTCACTTCATTAGTGCACAAAAATCCCAAAATAAAAAATATTCACAAATATTATTATTTAAATTCCTACTTAGAGGGCGAAGCAGCACGGGTGATTTCCAATTTAGAGGTGACAGACGATAATTACACGCAAGCTTGGGAAATATTGTATAACCGTTATAATAATAAACGCCAGTTAATTAACAATCATTTGAAATCTTTACTCAGTGTTGAAACTGTCAGAGAAACTGAAAAATCTCTTCGGTTTATTATAGACCATATCACGAAAAATTTGCGAGCGCTTAAAACATTAGGGCTCCCTACTGACAGTTGGGACGCTCTCATAATTTTTATAATTTGTGAAAGGTTAGATTCCAAAACTTCATTTAAATGGGAAGAGAGTAAGGGTGCCCTAGATGATGTTCCCACACTTAATGAGTTCTTTGAATTTTTGAAAAACCGTGCTGACGTTCTCGAGTCTGTCAATTGTAACAAACAATCACAAAAAAATAGTTCACAAACACATTTAAAATCACAAACACAATCACGAGCTTTGGTTGCTACCAATACTAATAGTGTCAATAACTCCACTAAAGAACCTTCGCCGCCTTCGTCTCTTGGCTGCCTTTTTTGTAAGGGTAAGCATCGCCTTTATGAATGTTCTGCTTTCAAGTCTAAATCGGCGGATGATAGAATGTCATTTGTCTCTTCTATGAAGCTGTGTCATAACTGTTTGCGGACTGGTTGCCGGCTGCCTGGCGGGTGTAGGACATGTAAACATCGGCATAATTCGCTGCTGCATGAGTCGCTGTGCAAGAAAGAAGAAGTCCCTAATACTGAAGCAGTGTCTATGTCTGCCTTATCTTCTTCACAGGTACTACTCTGCACAGCTGAGGTTTATTTATTCAACCCCACAAATAACAAAAATATGACGGTGCGTGCGCTGCTAGATAGCGGGAGTCAATCCTCTTTCATTACAGAACGTGTAATGCAACATCTACAGCTGACTCCTCAGCCTTCCAACACGAAAATAGGTGGTATCGGTGACACGTCGTTGAAGTACAAGCCTGAACGTTGTGCTGTGCGCCTTCAGTCTAAGCGCAGTTCGTTCAGTGCGGTTTTATCTTGTCTTGTGCTGCCCTCTATATCTGGTAAACTACCTAAGGTCTCATTTAATACTGAGCATCTTAAGTTATCAGGCTTTTCCTTGGCGGACCCTAGTTTTAACAAGTCGGATACCGTCGACATGCTTATTGGTGCTGATCTGTTCTGGTCTATTATAGAGTCAGAGCAGCAATCTTTAGGTGACAACAATCCGGTATTGCGTAATTCCAAGTTAGGTTGGCTTGTAGCGGGCCCTATGTTTCCTATTAAATATTTTTCAGACAGGGAACAGGTCCACTGTAATCTCTCACGAAACGAGGACCTCGTCGATCTTCATAACGATTTGGCGAGATTTTGGGAATTGGAGAAGTTTCCTGACAGAGTGGTTTTATCGGAAGAAGAGCTGTTCTGCGAGCAACATTTTCTTGCTAACACTACTCGCACTAGTGAAGGCCGCTTCTGTGTCAAACTCCCACTTCGTGATGATAGAGATTGCCTAGGAGATTCGTTTCGTCTAGCTCGGAAAAGATTTATTAATCTTGAGTCACGGTTTAAAAGACAACCTTTACTAAAGGACCTATATTTCAGTTTCATGAACGAGTATGTTCAGCTAGGGCATTCATCTGAATCGAAATACAAGGAGAGTTCCCCTACTACGGTAAAATATTATTTACCTCATCACCCTGTGCTAAAAGAAAATAGCGAGTCAACTAAACTGCGAGTCGTATTTGACGCGTCTATGCGGACTACATCTGGCTTCTCTATGAATGATTTGCAAATGACAGGGCCTAATATTCAGGATTCTCTTTTCAACATTTTGATCCGTTTTCGTCTACATAGATATGTATTGTCGGGCGATATCGAAAAAATGTATCGCCAAATTTTGGTCGATGAAAATGATCGCGACCTACAGTCAATTCTGTGGCGAGAAGACGAGTCACAGCCGCTGCGCACCCTTACTTTAAACACCGTCACGTACGGGTTTTCAAGTGCTAGCTTTCTTTCCACTCGCTGCCTTTGGCAGCTGGGAGAAGAATGTACCGACTCCCATGTAAAGGAGATAATCCAACGTGATTTTTACGTTGACGATTTGTTGACGGGTGCTCAGTCTGAAGCAGAGCTACGTCACATTCAGCAATCTGTTGCAGAGGCTCTCATCAAGGGTGGCTTTCATCTCAGAAAGTATAGTTGTAATTTGCCTACCTTGCTCAGTCAGAGTAATAGTAATTGCGATGAGCTTGTGATAAGCAATGCTACGAGTACGTTAGGTATAGGTTGGACGCCTACTACAGATGATCTTCATTTCCCAGTGGAGCCTATATCGCCATCTATAGTCACTAAGAGAACTATTCTGTCATCTACTTTCAAGGTCTTTGACCCTTTGGGGCTGTTATCTCTCTGTACTATTAAGCCAAAAATGCTTATACAACAGCTATGGACTGAAGCTAAACTTGGATGGGATGATCCTGCCCCGGATAAAATTATGTCCGAGTGGCTCAAATTCGCCGACGGTTTAAAATATATTTCTCAGTTAAAAATTAATCGTAATATTTTAATTGACAGCCCAGTTAGGGTGGAAATTCACTGTTTTTGTGACGCTTCTGAGAGAGCGTACGGAGCATGTGTCTATATGAAGTCTATGAATGCACAGGGTGATTCAAAGGTTAGTTTACTTTGCGCCAAGTCACGTGTTGCCCCCGTAGCGCCTACGACGATTCCTAGGTTGGAGTTATGCGCTGCCTTATTAGGTGCACAGCTGACATCGGCGGTCACACACGCTCTGCGATTTAAAATTGACCGCCAGATATACTGGACCGATTCCAAAATTGTGTTATGTTGGATACAGTCAGCAAAAACATTAAAAATATTTGTTGCTAATAGGGTTGGTACAATGTGTGAGCTTACCGATAGAGCTGCCTGGCGCTACGTGCCCACATCCCAAAATCCCGCGGACCTCGTATCCCGCGGCGTCGACCCGCCGCTAGTGCCTGAGCTGACACTGTGGTGGGAGGGACCTTCTTTCGTACAGCTAGGAGAATCTTCTTGGCCGCCAATCGAGTCCAACGTCTCACAAGCAGATGACTTACCAGAGGTCAAAGCTCATCCCGCTTTGGTGGGGGAGCCACCTTCCGACCTCTCAAGAATCTCTAGGTTGAATATAGCCCAGCGTGCTTACGCACGTATACTGCGTTGGTTTCATAATTCAAAACAAGAAAATAAAAACAATAAAATCACTGGTCCATTACAAGTCTCGGAACTCAACCAAGCTACACAAATTTTGATTAAGCTCTCGCAACAATATTCATTCCCAGATGAACTTAATTTATTGTCACATAATAAGCCACTTAAAGCAAAGTCAAACATCTCTTCTCTCAGTCCCTTCATTGACCCAGAGGGCATACTCAGGGTCGGTGGACGGATTGACCAATCAGAATATGATTTTGATAAACGTCACCCGATACTTTTGCATGCCAAAAATCATTTTACTTATCTTCTCTTCCAGCATGAGCATAAGCGCCTAATGCATGCTGGTCCCCAGCTGCTTCTGGCTTCTATACGAAATCGGTACTGGCCCGTAGGTGGGCGGAATTTAGCTCGACGCACAGCTCGTAACTGTGTCAGATGTTGCCGATTTAAAGGACGAGCGCTAACTAATATTATGGGAAATTTACCACCAGAGCGGACAAATCCTGATTTTCCATTTACTAATGTAGGGACTGACTTTGCTGGGCCTTTTTACATAACAGATCGTAAGGGGAGGGGTTGTAAAATAACGAAATGTTATCTTTGCATTTTTATTTGCTATAATTTATTATAAATGTATGCATTTGGAAGCGGTGAGCGAGCTCTCAAAGGATGCCTTCTTATTGACGCTTAAGCGCTTCATTGCACGCAGAGGACTTCCTAAAAAGATATTCTGTGACAATGGTACAAACTTTGTTGCCGCGGCTCGTGAGATTAAAGATTTTTTGAATTCCAAAGATAATGTAAATTCTATTTTAGATTTCACAGCTCAGCAAGGCATTGAGTTTTTATTTACACCAGCATACGCCCCAAATTTTGCTGGCTATCACGAAGCGGGAGTTAAGTCGGCCAAGTTTTTTATACGTAGGGTAATGGGAGAGTCGCACTTGACCTTTGAGGAACTGAGTTCTTTGTTTTCGCAAATCGAGGCAATCCTCAACAGCCGACCTTTATGTCCTCTCAGCCCTTCACCCGACGACTTCCAGTCACTCACCCCCGGACACTTTTTAATCGGCAGGCCACTCACCGCGCTACCGACTCCGGCCCTGGTGGACCTCAACTTGCACCGCCTTGACCGCTACCAGCGTATCGAGCAGATGCGCCAACACTTCTGGCATCGATGGTCAAATGAGTACGTTGGCGAGTTGCAGCAACGCACCAAATGGCAAACTAGAAGTAGAGATCTGAGGATCGACGATCTAGTCTTACTGAAGGACGACAACGCCCCTCCTCTCTGCTGGCGTCTTGGCAGAATAGCCAAGCTTTTCCCGGGAGCAGACGGCGTTCCACGCGTCGCAGACGTCTCTACCGCGCGAGGCACTGTGCGTCGCGCCCTAAATCGCATCTGCCTGCTGCCTGCTGAAGTCCAAAAGGAAACTTGAAAGCTATGGTGTAGCTTTCAACGGCCCGGAGGATGTCTGCGCCTGATCTTATGCTCCGGCAACCTTGAACTTTGCGAGTGTTATGTGTGTGGATATATGTACATAGGCAGCTATTGGCGTACGTCTTTAGTTTAAATGTTTTCATGGAAGGGGACATATGTAGAATTGTATTATATAACTTATGTTCATAGCAATAGAGGCGATTTTCCACTGTAAACCTAACTCGATCAATTAGCCGTTAACTGTCCCCACCTATTTTTACATTCCGTCGCAGGTCGTCGCCTCATAGACTAGCCTCACCCTTTTGTTGTAATTCTTAAAAATAATAAGTCTGTATAAGTAATTAGCATCTTTTATTTGCCCCTTGTTCGTGTATCGAACACTAACGGTAAATTATGTAATAAACTTTGTAATTCTGATAGAAACTGTGTTATTTTATCTTTTTTGTTTATTTTAGGTGGCCTGTATAGTGAAATTAGATGTAATTTCACAGTCAGTCAGTCAGTCATTACACACACACACACATCACACACATATAAAATCCTCTTCCCCCCGGACCACTGTAAAGTGCATACGTGCCTAAAACCCATTTTATAAATTATTTTTAAATTAAAATCAAAATTGGAAACATTTAATCACGCATAAAAATAGGAGTGCATAAAGTGTAAGGAGTACTCCTTCAAAGTGACGCTGCGCGCACGACGATCTTCGAGGACAGCTTAACGTCACTGCGGTTGATAGTCTCCTAGTACTTCAACGAGCTTGATCATAACCAGGTACGGCGACTATCGCACTCTTTCATAATATAAGTGCACGCGCGTGAGCGAAACAAACACGCCACCATCCTTATCTAAGCCCCGCCTCCCGTCGAAGGATAATTAGCAAGCTCCGCCTCCTAACTACAACTGTGTGCGTAACTGCACCACCACTGTTACCACTACAACACGTCGTGTCAGCCTCGCGCCTGTATTGTGACAAGCTCCTCCGGCTCATTATTGAGGAAAGTAATTAAAAGATGCCAATAAAGTTTAACACGGTTTAATGTTCAAGAGAAACGGAAGCACACAGAAAGAAGTTAGAATATATGTCATTTATATAGAATGACAGCAGATACAAAAACGGAAACGAAATTGACAGCGCCACAGTGTCCAATTTAGGAACTAATCTAGCGTTCAGAAACACTATTTATGTTTAGCATTTCAACATCCTCCCTTAAACATAAATTAACCCCATCTTGGATGAGCAGTAGTCCAACTTTGATTGTGGCGTCGCTTTGGTGAGTGAATCGGCTACCATCATGTTGGTCTGCATGTACTTCACATCAATGAGCCCTTCAGCAACTTTATCACGCACGAAGTGGTGCCTTACATCAATGTGCTTGGTCCTAGAATGATAGCCATCAGTACCTGAAAGTTTTATAGAACTTTGATTATCGCTGTAAATTATCATTGCTTCATCCTTCAGTTGAGGCCAAAAACTTTCTTGTAATTGTTTTAGCCACATAGCTTCTTGTACACACGATGACAACGACATATACTCTGCTTCAGTCGTTGACAGTGCAATAGTTGGCTGACGTCTAGAGTTCCAGCTGATAGATCCTCCCTGAAACAAGAATGTGTATCCAGTGCAGGAACGCCGGTCGTCATCTGAGCTTGCCCAATCTGCGTCACAGTAACCATGAGTCATACTCTCCTCTACATTCTGTTTATATCTCATTCTATAGCTTTCTGTGCCCTTTAGATAACGCATTACTCTCTTCAGAGCTAACCAATGCGACATTTGAGGTTTATTATTGTACTTGCTCAACATATTTATAGCAAAACTTATGTCTGGTCGAGTAATTTGTGAAATATACAATAAACACCCAATTATCTCTTGATACGGAATATCATGTAAAATTATTTCTTCCTCAGAATTTATAAACTTAGTATTTGTATCCATTGGAGTTTTAACACCTTTGCAATCAGACATGCCATATTTATGTAAAACTTCTTGTATATACTTATTCTGGTCTAGATATAAAATTCCCTCCTTCCTGTTTCTTTCTACATGTATGCCAATACAGTACTTTATTTCTCCCAGATCCTTTATCTTAAATTGTTTTTGCAACTCTCCTTTGATATAATCTGTAGAGGTTTTATTATTAGAAAATATAATCATATCATCGACATATATAGTCAAAAAAACCATATCATTATAACTAACCACTTTGCTATAGACACAAGGATCTAATTTGTTCTGTATTAGACCTAGTCCTCTCAATTTCGAACTCAATTTTCTGTTCCATTGTCGGCTTGCTTGCTTCAACCCATACAAGGATTTTTTTAGTCGACATACTTGGTCACCATTGCTATACTGAGGTGGCTGCATCATATAAATTTCTTCTTCTATGTCACCTTGTAGAAAAGCTGAAACAGCATCTAACTGACATATTTCGAAATCATACTTGACTGATAACGCAAACAAATATCTTAGAGAAGCATACCTCACAACTGGCGAAAATACTTCTGTGTAATCAATTCCAGGTTTTTGAGAACAACCTTTAATTACCAGTCTTGCTTTATACCTCACTATTTCTCCATTTTCATTTGTTTTCTTCTTAAAAACCCATTTGCATGGTATTGGACGTTTATTGGCTGGAAGAGAAGTCAGTTCCCATGTATTGTTTTCTAATAAGGATTGATACTCCTCATCCATTGCGGCCTTCCAATGTTCAGCATCAGTGCTTGATAAAGCTTCTTTGACAGTTACAGGATCTGTAATTAGTTGAGTTGACATAAAATTATTTCCCTGTCCTTGATGAGACCTTAAAGTGATATTCCTAGTAACACTATTATCACTATCGCTGTCTTCATTTGTACTGGGATAATATGTCTCATCATCGGTCCTTGTAGTAGTCACATAACTATCAAAAGATGTGTCAGCACTCGAGGATGACAATGTGGCATCAAGTGTCTCATTCGGTGGGCTGGCATCAGCAGATGTCGTTTCAGTACCCTGTGTATTATCAATAGGAATACTAATTAGATGTGGTATATTGTGTGGTGATGGTGATGTTATAATGCTATCATCATGGGTACTTTTCTCAATAAATATCACATCCCTGCTAGTTACTGTCTTTTTAGTTACTGAATCATACAATCTGTAGCCTTTTGTGTTATCACAATAACCCATAAACATCAATTCTCGAGACTTTTGATCCCATTTGAAACGGTTCTGCTTTGGAATATGTACCATAGCCTTCGATCCAAATATCTTTAAATGTGAAATGTTTGGTTTCTTACCCGTCCACTTTTCATAGGGAGTTACCTCATTCAAGGCTCATGATGGAGACCTGTTTATGATATATGCTGCTGTGACAACTGCCTCCGCCCAAAAATGTTTATGCAGCTTTGCTTCAAATAGCATACATTTTGCTCGTTCGACCAGCGTTCTATTCATACGCTCCGCTAGCCCATTCTGTTCTGGTGTGTAGGGAGTGCTGGTTTGGTGTTTGATGCCGGAAGCTGCTAAAAAATCAGAGAACACTTTATTACAATATTCTTTGCCATTGTCGCTTCTTATTATTTTTCTATCCAATTCATTTTCCACTTCTTGTTTAAATCTTACAAAAACTGATTTAATATCCATCTTGTTCTTCAGAGGATATACATATACTTTACGGGAATAGTCATCTATAAAGGTTATGAAATATTTTGCACCTCCAATAGAAGGTGTTTCCATCGGACCACATAGATCAGTGTGAACTATTTCTAGTAATGCAGTTGCCCTCGAACCAGACTGTGGAAACGGTGACCTTGTTTGTTTTGCTTCACAACATATTTTGCAAATGTTATCAACATCTTTATTGGTGATAATTACACCTTCAGCACATAACTCTAACCTTTTTACATCTGCCATATTTAAATGTCCCAATCTTTTGTGCCATGTCACAATATCTGTTTTATTTTCAGATGAAACAACATAAGCAATGCCAGTAACAGTGTTCAGTTTATACATGCTATTGGTCAGTCTTGCAGTTGCTACCAGAATCTTATTGGCATTAAATATATTACAGCCAGCATCAGTGAATTCAACTTTACATCCATTTTTTATCAATTGACTGACCGACAACAGGTTTGCACTCAATTCAGGAATAAATAAAACGTTTCTCACCTGGATCTGGTGTTTATCTTTACCTGCATAGGCTTGTATGTTTACTTTACCCATCTTTTGAACAGAAACAACATCTTTGTTCGCCACCATTATTGTAGATATCGAGGTGGTTGACAATCATACATCCAGGCATCTCGTTTAGTCATGTGCATTGTGGCACCTGAGTCGATATACCAGTCGTCTTCATTCACTGTACTGTAAGCTGAAAAAACTGCAGAAAAATTATTTTGGTCACCTTTTTTTACCTTACATTGACTTTTGAAATGACCATATTTGTTGCACTTGTAACAACGGGGACCTTTTCCTTTTGGCTTTGTACTGTTAGTGCTGTTCTGTTTCTTTGTGAAGAATGC
The DNA here is from genome assembly GCA_905475315.1 of Autographa pulchrina. NCBI lineage: Eukaryota > Metazoa > Arthropoda > Insecta > Lepidoptera > Noctuidae > Autographa > Autographa pulchrina. The sequence goes on along the minus strand of FR997761.1, from coordinate 28,638,176 downwards.
GGAAGACTCGGAAACTTTCACCTCCTGTAAAAGCTTTGTCTTGATGAAATCTGATGAAATTTTTATGCCTGAACTTTCCAGACCCATTATCATTGGTTTATAATTGTCTGGTAAACCGGCCAGCATAAGCGTTCCCAACCATTCATCTCCAACTTCAAAACCGATATTTCGTAACTTGTATGCAGTACTCATTATCTTATACACGTAATCTTCCACGCTGGCGCAGTTATCTAAGGACGTGTTGATGAGATCCCGCAGTAAACCCACTTTTCTCGACAACCCGGAGTCTTCAAAAGCATTTTGTAGGTTATACCATACTTCTTTCGCCGACTTAGCGTTTTCAATGTGTACAAAGTTTATCGGTTCCACCAACAAAATAATCTTAGATTTGGCTTTTACGTCTTTTTTGCTGTCAATATTTGTGCCGGGAACGACACAATCCCATAAATCTTCGTGTTCTAGGTAAGATTTTACAGCAAATTTCCACGTGGAATAGTTATCTCGCCCGGCTAATTTCTCAATTTGTAGGTTAGACATAGCCATTTTGTCGGGACGATGCACGTGCAGTAAGATAATCGCGAAATATATGATTTTACTTTTACTTATGAACATTAAATTTCAAACTATATTCAAAGGCATGAGACGGCCCATAACCTGAGGAAAGTAATTAAAAGATGCCAATAAAGTTTAACACGGTTTAATGTTCAAGAGAAACGGAAGCACACAGAAAGAAGTTAGAATATATGTCATTTATATAGAATGACAGCAGATACAAAAACGGAAACGAAATTGACAGCGCCACAGTGTCCAATTTAGGAACTAATCTAGCGTTCAGAAACACTATTTATGTTTAGCATTTCAACATTCTAAACACCGCCCTAGGGTTGTTGTCATTGGTGTCCCCGTAGCCCTTACTGAAAAAGAGGTATTCGACTGTATTTACGAGCAGAACCTATCAGACAAGTTGCCGAATGTAACACGAGAGTCCATCCTTGAGCGCATCAAATTAAGCCATAAATCGGGTAAGAAAGACCTTCTTACTTGTAATTACATTTTAGAAGTACCTGCTAGCATTAGAAAAATATTGATAAATCAAGACCGAATTTTTATTGATTGGACATCATGCCCTGTGAGAGACTTCACGATAGTCACTAGGTGCTTCAATTGCCAGCAATTCGGACACGCAGCCAAATTTTGTCGGGAAACTAGTCCTACTTGCAACCACTGTGGAGAAAATGGACACTCCTTTAAAGAATGCAACATCAAATCTTCGCCCCCTCAATGCGCGACGTGCAAACGCTTCAAAAGGAAATCTGACCATCCAACTGGTGACGTAGGTTGCCCAGCCCGTAAACATGCAGAAATTAACTATATTAACTCCATAGATTATGAAGGCGCCTAAGAGCGCTAACTTTCACTTAATTTAATTAGGAGTTATACAGGTAGTTTTTATTTATTTTCCATTGTCATGACAAATCAGCTAATTTGCGACCTAGATAATTTTTCGGTGTCCGAGTCTACATTATGTAATGTTGAGGACTGTAAACATCTTCTTCTTTCTGGGGATAAAATGTTAACCGTACTTACACAGAATATTCGCAGCATAAATCGAAACATGGACGGGTTTGAAGTGTTAATGCAGAATCTAGACATCAGCTGTGATATTATTGTCCTAACTGAATGTTGGTTGTCAAAACAGACAGTCAACTTACCATCTCTTGACGGTTATTACTCCTACAGAACAGACAAGAATATAAACCAGAACGATGGAGTAGTAGTTTACATCAAAAATAATTTAAGCACAATAAAAGAAGAACCTGTATTCCTAGATTGTAATTGTTTAATACTTAAAAATTTTCCCGACACGGTAGTCATGGCTATTTATAGACCTCCTTCTCAAAACATGGACAGATTTTTAGACTCACTAGACTCAAACTTAAAATACATAACATCTTTTAAAAACATAATACTCTTGGGCGATATTAATATTAACATTGCTTCCGGGAAAACAGATTCTCATGTACATAACTATCTGAATATTTGCTCTTTTCATGGACTTTTACCAGCTCACCATCTACCTACGCATCAGAGCGGCTCATGTTTAGATCATATCATTCTAAAATCAAAAAATCCATCCAAAACATTAGGTACTAATTCTACGCTTACTGATCATCAAGCTGTTTTGCTAACGTTACAAATTAATTCACCTAGACATAACTGCATGCGTTGCTACACTAAAGTCAATATGACAAATCTAAAAAATGACATGCATTCTATTAATTTTGACCCAGTTTATCATTCTGACGACGCAAATAGCTGTTTAAAGTATTTTATTGACTCGCTACAATATGCAATAAGGAAAAACACGTACATTAAGACAATGCCCAGAAAGTACAGTTGTATTAAACCCTGGATCACACCCGGTTTCGTTCGTTGTATCAGACAAAGGGACAAACTTCACCAAAAATTAAGAATTGCTCCGGATAATGAAGTACTCTCTGTAACTTATAAAAGATATCGGAATTTTTGTAATAATCTAATAAAAAAACAAAAAAATCTGTACGATAAAAATGAATTACAGAAGGCGGGGAAAAATAGCAAACTTGTGTGGAAATTTATAAAGAATTATACACTCACTTCAAAAAATCACGAACCTCCGCTTGATTTACTATCAGACGATATAAACACATCCCAAGCAATCAATAAAGTAAACAACTATTTTGTTAACGTTGGTAAAAAATTATAATTAAAAGAATTAAAAAACACGCCTGCCATGTCAAAAAAAAATAAAAACAAGTCAAATATTTGCAGTCGGGGGACCTGTAATGAATTGTTCCAAGTAACCGACCCCGACTGCAAATATTTGACTTGTTTTTAATTTTTTTTTGACATGGCAGGCGTGTTTTTTAATTCTTTTAATTATAATTTTTTTATTTAATACCTTTTAGTGAACAACAAAAAAAAACATGACACAACACAAAAAAAAATATCGCTCGGAACACTTTGCAGGCGATTTCGACTCACACTTGACCATTTTTTAATGTCCTCATAGCCTATGTCACTCGGGATAACTCAAAGCTTCTAATGATACCACAAACATTGAAATCGGTGAAGCCTTTTAGAAGTTATGGTGGAATAAAGAAACTCACAAACATACATACATACATACATACATACATACATACATGAACCCTGAAAACATAACACTCCTTTTTGGGCAGTCGTGTAAAAACTTAGCTGAAAAGTCATTAAACGCGAGTATTATTTCCCAACAAAACCTGACCGACACCCTCTACACTATCTTCATTTGTTTTATTAGATACCGACGTTAACGAAGTAGTCAGTATGATAAACGGGTTAAAGGATGTATGTGCCACGGGTGGGATGACATTCCTAATAATATACTTAAAAGATTTAAATACCTACTTGCCCCTCCTCTAACCCACATCTTCCAAATATGCTTATCTAAAGGAATTTTCCCAAAATTGCTTAAAAAGGCTGTGGTCACTCCTGTATTTAAATCTGGAGACAAACACTGTGTGAATAACTACAGACCCATTTCAGTATTAACAGGCCTATCAAAAATTCTAGAAAAAATCATTAACAGTAGATTGGTAAAATATCTAGAGGATAACAGACTATTATCAGATAGTCAGTTTGGTTTTAGGCCCAAAAGATCAACTAGCCAAGTAGTCCACAAATTGACTGATTATATTACAACCAACCTAGATAACGGTATGCACACAATTGGGATCTTTCTAGACCTTGCCAAAGCTTTTGACACTATTTCTTGCACTTTGCTTTTGCACAAGCTTGAAACACTCGGGATAAGAGGACAACAACTTTTAGTTTTTTCTGATTATCTTAGCGACCGCCATCAATATGTAAAAATTGATCAGTACTCAAGCTCTGAACTTAAAAATAGTAGTTTTGGTATTCCTCAAGGTAGCATTTTGGGTCCTACTTTATTTTTAATCTATATTAATGAACTATGCAGCTTGTCACTCCAAAATGGTGTTATAATGTCATATGCGGATGACACCGCTCTATTGTTTTCAGCCAAATCAAGAGTTGAGGTCTATGAATATGCTCAAAATGGTTTTAACATTGTGTCTAACTGGCTCCGTAATAATCTCCTAACATTAAATGCAGATAAAACTTATTACATTTTATTCACAATGAGGAATACTAACATACCGCTTACTAATCAAAACATTTACGCACACAATAGTTGCACGTATGTTGACACTGCATGTTCTTGCCCTACTTTAGCTACAGCTGACAATGTAAAATATCTAGGTGTCACCATTGACTCAAATTTAAACTTCCGTAAACATATTGATTTACTATGTACGAGAGTTCGCAAATTAATCTACGTTTTTAAGAATTTACGAAACATAGCTGACTATAAATTAATTAAACAGGTATATTTAGCTTTGTGTCAATCCATTCTTACATACTGCATAACTTCTTGGGGTGGTGCGGCAAAAACCATTTTACTGCCGCTAGAGCGTGCTCAAAGAGCAGTTCTAAAGGTTGCTACCTTTCGCCCTTTTAGATTCCCTACCGACCAGCTATATACAGCATGCAGTGTGCTTACAGTACGGCAATTACATATTTTATACACAGTACTACACCAGCACACCGCACTACCTTTTGACCCTATACCCTCTGATAAGAGAAGAAAGGACCTAGTTTGCATAACTCCTCAAACGAAACATGCGTTTGCTAAACGTTGTTATGTATTTTTAGGACCTTTTCTATATAATAGGCTTAACAAGATACTTAGCTTCTATAGTGTTACGTACAAAAATTGTAGCAAAATGTTATCAGATTTTTTAGCAAAACTCAATTACACAGACACTGAAAAACTTTTAGAAATTTTGGCATGACGACACCTGATCTGTAATTGTTTACTTTTGTATAATTTTTAAGTTTTACTTTTAGATAATAATTTACCATTAAGCTTTTTCTCATATTTATTTTTAACTTTATTCTCTTCTATCCCAAAGTACTTATTTGGACTAGATAGTGATGGCCTGAAACACAGGTTTAAATTAACCTAGCTCGGGCGGGTCGCTGCCGAACATCGTAATCCCTAACCAGCATATTTTCACCAATAAAATTTTCATCTTAGTATTAGTTTTATGTTAAGTTATAATTGTCTTCAAACTTATTATTGTAAGCTGAATTGTACAACTTTATGTAAACGTTTTTTTTTATTTCAATAAATTATTATTAATTATTATTATTAACGTAAGACGTCACACGCTGCACTGACACCACCCACCAAATTGAGTTATTATTTGTATAAATTGTTTACCTAAACATGTTGCTAGAAAGCATGCGGTAGTTATTTATGCGTAGGAGTGAAAGGGATGGCGTTCAGCGTAACACGACAGTACGGTGCAGGGGTTACAATAAATTTCCGGGAAGAAAGGCGTAATAGCACGGTAATATTATAATACAGTAGTGTAACTCGGCCGCATGATAGAAATAAATGCCTACAGCCGCGCGGTACGTAAACATGCGTTAGGGCTGCCCGTCTCCAACATTTTAATTACATTCGCCTACTTTCTGTTTCTATTTAGTTTTGTGATTGTAAATATCCTATTTATATAAATAAATTCAATACTTTGTATATTGTATAGGAAGTGTTCAATAAAAATGCGTGTTGTTTTTTTATTGGTAGATTTAATTAAAAAAACATGTTTTTGTTTGAAAAACAAATCGGGCTTATAAATTTGCGACCGAAAAATATTTGCGCCTCGACTGAGTCGTACGAAATGCTTTATTGTTAAATTTTAAAGTATAATAAATCCGCATTCTTATATAAAACTTAATTAAAAATGCGTTATTGACGAATTCATACAACCAAAAACAGCACAATATTTCCTACTCGTCATATTAACTGATGATGAAAAACTAATGCACATGAAGTGTCGGCATCGTGTTTCGCTGCGTGGTGTCGCGTATCCTTCCTCTGAATTTTCGATGGACGACACCTTTCGGCCAAAACTCTTCCTTGAGGAAGGTCTCGATGACGCAGATCTGCGACGCGTCCATGCCCCGTGTCCGCCAACAGTCCGCAAGGCGCCAGGTGTACTGGTGGACCGCCGAGATCGCGCAATTGCGCGTAGCGTGCGTTGCGGCCCGTCGCCGGTACACCCGATACCGGAGACGGCGTCGACGGGATTCCGCCGAGGAGGACGCGCTGTATGAGGTGTGCCGCGCGTCCAAGGAGACTCTGTGGCTGGCCATCGGCGACTCAAAGTCGCGTGCCAGGGAGGAGCTGCTGGGGTCCCTGGATCGGGATCCGTGGGGGCGCCCCTATCGTTGGGTAAGGGGCAAGTTGCGTCCCTGGGCGCCCCCACTGGTGCAGACCATGCAGCCCCGGTTGCTAGAGGTGGTGGTGTCGACCCTCTTCCCTGTGCGAGCGGGACATGTCCCCCGGCGATGGCTTCGCCCTCAGCCACAGACTCTCCAGAAGAGGAGAGCACCGATGTCCCCGAGGTGACGCAGTTAGAGACGAGAGCGGCCGTGTCGCGACTCCGGGCTAAGAACACAGCGCCCGGACCCGACGGAGTTCCTGGTCGAGCTCTCGTCTTGGCTCTGAAGGAGCTAGAGCCCCAGCTGAGGGGGCTCTTCACGGCATGTCTCGAGCGGAGTCAGTTTTCCAGTGTATGGAAGGACCCGAGTCTGGTCCTGCTCAGGAAGGAGGGGCGCCCTGCGGACTCACCGTCCGCGTATCGGCCCATAGTGCTGCTCGACGAGGCGGGCAAACTGTTTGAGCAAATTATCGCAGATCGCCTCGTCAGCCACTTGTGCAGGGAGGGGCCGGACCTGGACGACAACCAGTTCGGTTTTCGTCGAGGGCGCTCCACCATAGATGCGATCATGCGCGTGAGGGCCCTGGCGGAGGAGACGGTGTCCCGGGGTGGGGTGCTGTTGGCGGTGTCTTTAGACATCTCCAACGCATTCAACACCCTACCCTAGAGTTGTTTCCGGGAGGCGCTGGAATACCATCGCGTGCCTCCCTACCTCCGCCGTACAGTAGGGGTTTATCTGGAGGACAGATGCGTCACCTATCGGGGACATGACGGTGCCGGTCGGCACTTCATGTCGTGCGGTGTTCCACAGGGATCGGTCTTAGGACCGCTCCTGTGAAACATCGGCTACGACTGGGTGTTGAGAGGCGAGCTCCCGTCGGGCGCAGACTTGACGTGTTATGAGGACGACACGCTTGTCACTGCCCGGGGGAGCTCGCACAGGGAAGCGACGTTGATGGCCACGGCTGCGGTGTCACAGGTGGTGAACCGCATCCGGCGCATGGGCCTGGAGGTGGCCCTAAACAAGTCGGAGGCCATAGTGTTTCATGGCCCCCGACGGGCGCCGGCGCCGGGATTACACATTGTGGTCGGTGGGGCTCGGATAGCTGTCGGGTCCACCATGAAGTACCTGGGATTGGTGCTCGACAGCCGATGGGAATTCGGGCCTCACTTCCGGCGGCTAGCGCCCAAGCTGATGGGCGCGGCGGGCGCGCTTTCAACGTTGCTTCCCAACTTGGGGGGCCCGAGCGCCGCCTGTAGGCGGTTGTACGTGGGAATCGTGCGGTCCATAGCCCTGTACGGGGCTCCTGTGTGGGCGTTAGACATGACGGCCAGCACTCTCGCCATTCTGCGTAAACCGCAGAGGGCGATGGCCGTCAGAGTCATCCGTGGGTACCGCACGATTTCCTACGAGGCGGCTTGTGTCCTGGCCGGATCCCCGCCCTGGGACTTGGTGGCGAAAGCACTCGCGTCATTGTACCGATGGCGCGAGGAAGAGCGGGCACGGGGCTCGATGCCGGTGCAGCGGCAGATCGAGCTGCGCCGAGGTGAGCTCCGTCAGGTCTTGGTGGCGGAATGGCGGCAAAGGCTTCTGCGCCCTGCCGCCGGCCTCACTACCGTCGAGGCGATCCGGCCAGTACTCGACGACTGGCTCGGGAGAAGGCACGGCTCCCTGTCGTTTAGGGTGACGCAGGTGCTGTCGGGGCACGGATGCTTCGGCAAGTACCTGTGTCGCATAGACAGGGAGCCGGACGCTCGGTGCCACCACTGCGTCCAGTGCGGGGAGGAGGCGATCTGTCGCTGCCGGCCGTAGTGCGGAGTATGGTCGGTAGCGCAGAGTCGTGGGACGCGGTGGTGTCCTTTTGCGAGGACGTGATGTCGCAGAAGGAGACTGCGGAACGGGAGAAGGAGATCTCGACTCCCTTCCCCGGCCGCAGAAGGCGCACCGGGCGCACAACAAGGGCGGACAACGCCCTTCTCCGCCCCCCATGAATGGGTCCAGGGGCGAGGGAGTTGGGGAAGTCCCCGCCCCCTATTCGATGGACCCGAGGCGGAGGCGCGCGTGGGTGTCGGCGCGCGCCTATGAGGCGGAGCTCGGGGTAGTTGTACACCTCACTACCCCGTGCAGGAGATGAGGCCCGGACAGACCGGGCCAGCACCAGTGTGGGACTGCGGAAGAATTTGGATTCCCGCGGCCCCACGCGCACGTGCGAGGAGGAGACACCGGGGTGGTTTTAGCCGGTAAGAGTCCGGCACGACCCTCCGCCTCTCCCCAGGCGGAGGAAGTCCATGAGGATGTCCCCCCGAAAAAAAAAAAAAAAGGTCTCGATGTGGTGAGTTGGAACTCGCACCATGAATGACTTGAAGTTTGTGTTGTGGCGCGACTCCAACCTCTCCACCCTCAAGGTCCAGTTGGTCTTTGACCGGACATACTCCACGACCTGCTTCACCGTCGTGGTGTGATGTACACGGGACACGTACAGCTGCGTCGTTGGTACTGCAGGACGCAGCAGGATGTTGGGTCCAGTTGGTGCGGTACCGCACTGGTTCCTACAAGTAGGCTTCTTTTTCTTCTTTTCTACCTTTATGAAGCCATCCTTGTCGCACGTGTCCTTCTTAAGACTACTCGGTGGCTGTGGTTTGCCACGAGATTGTTTGTCCCCTTTCGCTTTAGCCCGCTTTGTTTGCACAAACAAAGCGGGCTTGTTGGTGGCTGCAACTGCTGCGTAGGCGCGTTTAGGGGTCGATGTACCTACGCTAGCTTCAGCCGCAAGTGTTGACACAGCTGCGGCGGCGGGACGGGGCGCATCGTCAGCGATATCAGCGACCGGTGACGCACTCGAATTCGCCGACTCAAAACTGATGATGGACGCATTTTGCGCCCCGCGACGTGTATTCACGTTCATTTTGTCCGATGACCCACTTACAGAAATAACGTTGCGCAACAACGCCACTTCTCCACACAGGTCATTGATGGTCACCTGTGATGCTTCCATCTTGGACTTCATATCTTCCAGGCTTGCCTTTAGACACGTAATGTCTTTCAGCAGCCTGGTGACGTCGACGTGATCGAACGTGACGGGAGGCAGTTTATGCAAGTCCTTCGCCACGAATTCAGGCACATCGTCAGGATCAGTCCTCTTCAGCAGGGAGACTATATCCTGCAGGCTCTTGTCGCCACCATATTTAAAGATAGTTGGTTGGGATTTTGTAGGTAGGCACTGCCTTTTTGCCTATATGCTATGCACGCCACTGAGTAGAAGGTTTGGTACCCCCTGATGCGTACCATCCGCCGTTGGACATCCAGGTAAAACTACAGTCATGTGGTGTACGTGAAAGGCTTGAACCAAGTAATGTTGACAGCGGTAGGGTCTGGAATTTAAAAAATAATAATCGCATTCTGCTTTACGATCTTCTTTCTAAGGTATCTTGGGATACAGTTATATCATCCAATGTCGTTCGCACTAGCACTCAGGCTTTCTATAGTATTATTTACAGCTTATTTGACGCCTGTATCCCTAAAAAATGCCGAAACAGAAAGACAACTAGAAGATACCCCATCTGGTTCACATCGGATATTATTCTGGACATCCAGAAAAAAAGTTAAATTACATTCCACCTGGAAAAAGAATAATAAAAAAAATAAAAATGTTTCTATTATAACTCATACATTGTCATGCATTACAAAAATTGAGACAACCCCAGTAAGTTATTGGAATACTTGTATTGGGCTTGCCTCGCAACTTCCCTTAATTTTACATAAACGATGTTAGACCTTATAAAATTGTTTGCTTTGTAATATAAAAACATAAAATTCAAAATTAAATAAAATGAAGCAAAACGAATTTGGATTAAATGTTGACAATTACTATTTAGGTCCATACGCAGCTCCAATTTTTTAGAGTACGATTATGTGAGGTATATGTAAGTAGGTATGTGTGTGCGTGTGTGAGGGTGTGTGTGAGGGTGTGTGTGTGAGTGAGGGTGTGTGCGTGAGGGTGTGAGGGTGTGTGTGTGTGTGTGTGTGTGTGTTTGAGAGGGTGAGGGTGTGTGTGAGGGTGTGTGCGTGAGGGTGTGAGGGTGTGTGTGTGTGTGTGTGTGTATTTGAGAGGGTGAGGTTGTGTGTGTGCGTGTATGTGCATGTGTATTAAGGTGTGATTATCTGTTTGTGGGTATTTCGTTTACTTTTTAGCTAATTCTTTCAAGGATGGCTTCAGTTTCGTCGTAGCTTAATGTCTTGAGCCATTCTGTTAACGTTTTTTTACATTGATATATTAACATAGGGTAAGTATTTAAGGTTTGATTTAATTTGTTATAAATATATGTTGCCTGTGTTGCATATTGGCGTCTAGCAAACGCAGTACGAACTCTATGAGAGTGAGCCACAATATCTTTTCGTCTCTTATCCATATGAGTTTTATCAAACTTTAGATTTTTATGTAGATTTAATAATAATAATAAAATCCTTTATTGTCAGGCGACTAAGGCCCATAGATATATACCTTATAAACTAACATACATATTTTATAAATAAAAAAACTAAAACCTAATGCACACGAAGTGTCGGCATCGTGTTTCGCTGCGTGGTGTCGCGTATCCTTCCTCTGAATTTTCGATAGACGACACCCTTCGGCCAAAACTCTTCCTTTTTTTTTTTTTTTTTTTTTTTCGGGGGAAATCCTCATGGACTTCGCCTGGGGAGAGGCGGAGGGGCGTGCCGGACTCCTACCGGCTAAAACCACCCCGGTGTCTCCTCGCACGTGCGCGTGGGGCCGCGGGAATCCAAATTCTTCCGCAGCCCCACACTGGTGCTGGCCCGGTCTGTCCGGGCCTCAGCTCCTGCAGCTCCTCAGCTCCTGCAGCTCCTGCCTCCTCCTCTGCTCCTCCGCCTCGGGTCTATCGAATAGGGGGCGGGGACTTCCCCAAGTCCCTCGCCCCTGGACCCATTCATGGGGGGCGGAGAAGGGCGTTGTCCGCCCTTCCCCTGCGCCCGGTGCGCCTTCTGCGGCCGGGGAAGGGAGTCGAGATCTCCCTCTCCCGTTCAGCAGTCTCCTTCTGCGACATCACGTCCTCGCAGAAGGACACCAGCGCGTCCCACGACTCTGCGCTTCCGACCATACTCCGCACTACGGCCGGCAGCGACAGATCGCCTCCTACTTCATTTGCGAGGACACGGCGCTGCTCCTCCCAAGCTACGCACTCGGCGAGCGTATGTTGCGCCGTGTCCTCCCCGCACTGGACGCAGTGGTGGCACCGAGCGTCCGGCTCCCTGTCTATGCGACACAGGTACTTGCCGAAGCATCCGTGCCCCGACAGCACCTGCGTCACCCTAAACGACAGGGAGCCGTGCCTTCTCCCGAGCCAGTCGTCGAGTACTGGCCGGATCGCCTCGACGGTAGCGAGGCCGGCGGTAGGGTGCAGAAGCCTTTGCCGCCTGGCAGAAAACCTCCCCGTGTGCTCAGTGGCTGCTTGTCCGTTTGGTTTCTTGGGGACGAGCAGGTGCTGGGCCGGTGCACCCTGGGTGCGGGCAACAATCTCCTCGCGAGGGGTGGGAAGGAGGGGATTGTTGTCCGTAGCTAATTTCTGCCGGAGCGGAGGAGTCGCTCCCGAGGGCTCCCTATCTGCGCTCTGCAGCTGCAGAGTGCACGACTAGGGAGCGAGATGGGGTAGACGGCGGGCCGGTTTTACAGCCCGAGGTCGAGGGGTTTCCGCGGCGTGTACGTCGCGGTGACCGAGGTGGGGAAGACCGTGGGTTGCTCCTCAACCTGCGGTCTAGGGGCATCCGTGGCGAGGTGTTGGAGCCACGGTGCCGGGTGGTGGGTAGTTTTAGTTAGTTTGTAAGATTGGGAAAAAAAAAAAATTAGACTAATAGTAGTTTGTAGATACCGAGCAGCGGGCGGTTTATCTTGCACCGGAGGCATCCGCGGGCCTCGGGAGGCCTAAATACCCTCCCAAAAAGAGCGGCCGCATCGCCTTGGGGAAGCGATGTGCGTACCACCCAATTGTATAATGAAAATGTCCGATGAAGAGATAACTTTGTCATGCGCCCCGGTTAACGCCCGGCGCTCGCAGGTATCCGGGCCTGCGGGTGTTAAATTGACTACCGATGGATGCGCAGGAGTAGGCGACCAGGCCCCTGTAGCGGATGTGGCTACTGGAAGCAATTTTGCGTCATGCGACCTGGTTGACGCCCGGCGCTCGCAGGTATCCGGGCCTGCGAGTGTTAAGTTGGTTACCGACGGACGCGCGGGGGTAGGCGACCAGCCCCCTGGGGATCGGTCGCGTGGGGCGTCTTCCGTAAGGAAGCGTCCGCTGTGCCGGTCCTCAGACGAGGAAGACCTGCCGGCCCCCAAGTTGCCGACTTCCAGGAGGGGTCGGCAGGCATCGAGAGGGGCGAGTGCTTCACAGCCGCGGAGGGATATGAACGGACGTTTTGTGCGCTCCAATGCCTCGGCGGCTAGTGAAGCAGAGAGTGACGTGGGGGTCACCACAGAGGACCCTGGCGATGGCGGTGACAGCTGTGCCTCGCTGGGGAGCTCGAAGGCGGAGTTCAACGCCGCCAAGAGGGAGCAGCGCAAAGCCGTCGCGGCCGACGAAGTGTCGGAAATGGCCCGACGCGCACGCGAGCGACGAGCTACTCTGGCGGCGGAAGGGGGAGAGCCCAGGGGGAGAGCACAGGGGGAGAGCTAGCTGGCTCAAGCCATGGCCTTGAGCCAGCTAGCTCTGGATGGGGTGGACTTAGTCCTGAAGGTTGCCACCAAGTCTGGCAGCCTGAAGGGCACGTTCACCCGTGGCTTGAAGGAGGCTGCTGCAGACATCAGGGAGGCGGTTGGCATCCTCCTCAACAGGACGGCTCCTCTTTCAGAATCGCCGATAGTCGATCGGTAGGGACGCGTACAACAAACGAGTTGAAGTTAACTGTGTTGCGCGATTCCAATTTCTCGACCACAAACCGGGTCTTCATTCTCATCTCCAAGTACTCCATCACGTCGGAGGCCTTCGTGGTGAAGTGGAGACGGGACACATACACATGCGCCACAGGAACAGCAGGGCGCAGGACATGTTCTGTCGGTGCGGTGCCACACAGGTTGTGATGAGGAGGCCTTTTCTTCTTTCTCTCGACCTTAGTAAAGCCCTCTTCATCCGGCTGACGTGGTAACGCCGCACTAGGAAGGCGTTCGTTGCGGGTGCTCCCGGTAGCCTTCTCGGTCCTCAATAAATTGCTCGCTTTGGGTGTCTGGCGGGCAGCAGCAGCGGCGTAGTGACGTTGAGGCGTTGACGTCACGACGACAGGCGACACCTCCGCGGGGGGAGGCGCGGGGCGGGACGTAGGCGACGGCTGTGTCTCAGGTGTCGCGCTCATGAAACTTGCTGACACAACTTTGCATGCGCCGCGACGCGTGTTGATGTTATTGACCTCCGGTGAACTACTTACGGCCAGCGAATTACGCAATGATGTTACTTCGGCACGTAGCTCACTGATGGTGTCTTGCGAGGCCTCCAACTTCAACACTACCTCCGCCAGGCTGGCTTTCAGGGTTGTGATGTCCTTGAGCAACCTGGTTACATCAACGTGGTCAAATATCACTGGCGGCAACCTGTTTAGGTTTTTCGCAACAAACGACGGCACGTCATCAGGATCCATTGTCTTCAGGAGATTGATGATGTCCTGAAGACTCTTCTCACCCTTGTCGTCCTTACGGCGGGATGGCATTCTGTCGATCTGTCCGACCGACTTTTACAGCAGAGTTTTCGCCGATGTTATTTCCTCTGCATTAAAATTGGACTTGCAGATCTGGATGATGCTGATCTCGTCCATGGTGTCGATGGCGTGTTGTAAGAACGCCAACACTTCATTAGCTATGAGTTGCTCGGAACTCAAAGCCATTTTAACGTGCGTCGGCCTATGCCGCGCAAATCGCGAATATAATTAAATTAATATTTATTATTATATTCGAATGCAGTGGGCGCGTCCTTTACCGAGCGCGCTCCGCACTGCACTCCAGTTTTGAGTTTTACAACTCTATAAACCCAGTATCTGAACCTTACCACTTTTCCTTGTGTGTGTAGCAGGTATTCTTTTGAATGGAGTCTGGAGTATGAATTTTGTTGCGCCTTTAATTGCCAAAGCAATATTTTTAAAGTTTGCATCTACACCTAGGACAACTAGCTAATGACAAGGAGTAAACGCGCAATAAAGAGACGTTGCTGGTCGGTCAACGTTTGGCTTGAAGCATAAGCTAAGCATATTATCTAAGCATATTATTATTTAAGTAAGGAATAAAAAAATAAAACAAATTAGATACTTCAAAATATATTTTTATTTACTAGATTACTAAAAATAAATGAGAGCTACCGTTATTACGCTCACCAGTAGATGCCTTTGGCGCGTCAGTTGCTGCCTACCAACGAACTAAACTAAGTTAATATGATCGTAATTTTGGATATCAAATTAGACTAGCTCCATTAATGGCGAAATTGCTAAAGGGGCTACGTTTGACGATGTAGTAATTTTAATATTACCTACACTCCTACTACTGCAGTAGGAGTGTAGGTAGCAATTTTACTGAATCCATAACATTTATAATATTTATTTACCTTATTTATCAAGATCAAGAGGGTTTTAAACAAAAAAAAACTATATGGAAGTCGGGAATGCATTTTTAAGTGCCGAGGCCAAAAGACGGTTCGTAATCGAATTAAAAAGTGATACCTTGTATCAACAAGATATTCTGGCTCAATGGTTTGACAACCAAAATTATATTTATGATTTTAGCGTCGGTCTAACTATCCGAGCAAGACAAACAAAAGGTATATTTCTGTCCTTTTCTAACGCATGACGTGCGCAGTAGATAGAACGAGAGCTGCATTTTGTGCATTACATTACAGTTCTTGAGTAAACTTGAACGATAACAATAAGCTGTCGCGAGCAAAACTAAACTATTTGCTAATGACGGGCCTGTTGGTCTAGTGGTCAGTGACCCTGACTGCTATACCGGAGGTCGTGGGTTCGATTCCCGCCCAGGACAAATGTTTTGTGATGAGCATGATCATTTGTTCTGGTGTCTGGGTGTAATTTATCTATAATATGTATTTTTAGGAATCAGAAGCAGGGAAGTTTAAAAAAAAACAATGTTACACAACCGAAATTATAAAAAGGTTTATTTTTAATTAAGGAACAAAATAACAATAACTGGATGCTAATCTTAATTACCACCAATCACAAATTAAATAATTACAGCATAAATAATCAATAAAATAACGAGTGGGTATAACAAAAAGAAAAATATCAGTCTCACTGTCCTTATTGAGAGATGTTTCCGCTTCGAACGTCGGCCGCCAAAAGAGGGCAATAATGGCGCGCGCGCTGCTTTTATAGACTATTGAAAACTGTCAATTCTTCCTTCCTAACACGGCCTCTCCTGACACCAAGTCGTCCTCGACTTGTACTTCTTGTAATGCGCCTGCACTGTGGTGACGCTGGTGAGCCTGCACTGCTCCTATATCAGCGTCGAGGCTCGGCATGGATAGTCCTGGTGACACGGGTACTGGCTCGCTGCCTTCGGAATGGTCTGGGTTACTCTCAATTTCTTCAGTGTCGTCGTCTGGAAGAGTTAATGACGGTTATTCATACGAAAGCAACACATGTCATATTGATTACTTAAGAAAAAGATTAAAGGTAACGTGAAGACAAATAATATAAGATGGTCAGCGTCCCAGCCATCATATATCATTGCCATACTTTACCACAGCGACTAACGCTATATGGGTGACAAACACCATCGTTGGGCGACAAACGCCTTTGCGGGGGAACATATCCCAAAAGTTAAGCGACGCACGCTTTCGGGAAACACACCCGTACGTTGGGCGACTAACGCCAGTGAGGGGAACACATCCCGTTGTTGTGCGACTAACGCAATGAGGGGAAACATACCCGTACGTTGGGCGACTAACGCCAATGACGGGAACACTTCCCGTTGTTGTGCGACTAACGCAATGAAGGGAAACATACCCGTACGTTGGGCGACTAACGCCAATGACGGGAACACATCCCGTTGTTGGGCGGCGCATGCCTTTGCGAACACACCCTATCTATTTCTGAAACCAAAAATAGTTAATTAATCGCACTCACTTTCGAAGAAAATGGCACAACTGTCCGGACACCATTCTCCCTTCCATGGCACCATGTATTGGGAAGCGGCTTGAGTGGTTTTTCCACAGCTTCCGCCAAGCAGCTTAAGCTCGTATCGACCGTTTGGTAGTACTTTGGTAACCTTATACGGTCCTCGCATCCCGGGGTCTAATTTGCCCGTTGATTGCGAGTACTTTATAACAAAGGCAAGTTCGTCCACCCCGTATTCTCGTGGCTGGCGTCTGGACCGGTTGACTGAGGCGTCCTGCTGATCTTGGTTCTTCCTCAGCAGTTCGCTAGCGCGACTTCGGCAGATCTCCCGCAGAGCTTCCCTGTTGGCATCTGGAGTGCTTGCAGCCAGATCACGCACCAGTGACCGTATGGCTGGAGTAGAGGCGTCGGTGCCAATCATTAAATTTATGGCTGAGGTTTGAGTGGTTTTCTGCTTGCTGATATTCAATACCAGTTGTAATTTCCAGAGCGTAGACGACCAGGATGCGTTCTTGTACCCTACTTCGATACGAAGCATGTTGAGCACAGTTCTTATGTAGCGCTCTACTTGACCATTTGAACCGTGCATCTCGGGAGTAATGTAATGCAGGTCGGAGCCAAGTTCGGTTATCCACTGAACGAAATCTGCAGACTCAAACATCCTGCCTCTGTCAGTAACTAGCAGTTTGGGAACGCCAAATAAGGAAACAGCTTGAGACATTACACGTTTTAACTCACTGGTATCTTGCCGGTAAATAGGGTACAAAAGACAAAATTTTGTAAAGGCCTCGACCAACACCAGGATAAATTTGTAACCTTCTGACTCGGGTAGTGGTCCCAGGGCATCGACGTGGACGGTATCGAAAGGTGTGTTGGGTTTTGGCCAGGATGAAATATTTTGCAGAGGGGCCCGAGGCACTCGCTTTTTAGAAATGCATGTTAAACAATGCGAAACGTACTTAGACACAAATTGGCGGAGACCGGGGAACCAAAAATGTTTTAGGATGAGGTGCAGAGTTTTGTCAGTGCCAATATGCTCATGCTCATCGTGAAAGATTCGTAGGAGACTGAGTCGATGACCTTTTGGTATAAAACAAAGGAGGCGCGCTTCCTCACCAACTGGCGTGTATTTGTAATATAGGAGGTCATTTTTCAGGACATAGCGACTGGGATCAAGCTGTCCTTCGGACAGTTTTTGAATGAGTTCTCTCGTTTCATGGTCCGCATTTTGTGCTATTTGTGCCCAGTTGCGTGGTTTCGTTACTTGATTAATGGAGACGACTGGGTTGCGACTGAGATAGTCGGCATGCGGCAGCATAACTCCTTTTCTATACTCGATAGAAAAGTGGAAATCCTGTAGGTAGATCCACCATCGAGCGACGCGAGGGAGCAAATCCTTTTTGCGTTCTGTGGATTTGAGAGCGTTGCAGTCTGTGACGACCTTGAACTGCAAGCCTACCAAGTAGTGGCGGAAGTGTTGCAAAGCCTTCACGACCGCTAATGTTTCCAACTCATAGCTATGGTATTTGCTCTCTGCTCCCTGGGTAACCTTGCTGAAGTATGCCACTACATGCTTCCCACCATCAGTGTCTGTTTGTAGAAGTACCGCCCCGTAACCGGCGGAGCTTGCATCCGTGTGAACCTCGGTGTTAAGTTCGGGATTGAAAATGGTGAGAACAGGCTCGCTGGTCAAGCACTGTATCAAGTCTTGGCGAACCTGTTCTTGTTCCTGACCCCAACGAAACTCTACCCCCTTTCGAGTTAAATGAGCAATGCATGCGGTCCTAGTCGCATAGTTCTTAATGTATTTGCGGAAGTATCCCGCAAGTCCTAATAGTTGTCGAACCTGCCTAACATTTTTGGGAACTGGAGAGTTCTTTAAGGCTGCTATTTTACGTGAGCTCGGTCGTACCTGACCAAAGCTTATCATCCTACCTAAATATTCTACTTCGGTAGTCAAGAAGGAACATTTCTTAAGATTTATTGAAAAGCCTGATTTTGTGAGCGTTTCTAGGACCTTTTGGAGTAAAACAATACCGTCCTCTATGGTGTTACTTAGCAAAAGTACGTCATCAATATAAACCAGAACGTTTCCAGCGTCAATAAATTCGCGAAGAGTTTGGTTAATGATTCGTTGGTAAACGATCGGGGAGTTCGTCAAACCATACGGCATTTTTAGATATTCATAGTGCCCTTCTGGTGTGACGAACCCCGTCACATGAACGGAGTCTTCTTTAATTCGTATTTGATGGAAACCGGTAGCCATGTCCAAACTTGTGAAGAATGTGTAACGACCCAACCGATCGATGTGATCATCTATAAGGGGCAGAGGGTATCTTTCTTTTTCGGTGATGCGATTAAGTGCCCTGTAGTCGACGCACATTCGATCGGTCCCATCTTTTTTCTTTACCAAGATTATGGGGCTAGCATACTCTGATCGTGATTCTCTGATAATGTCTTTGTCCAGTAAATCTTTGATTATTTCGCGAACAATGAGTTTTTCTTTATAGGACAGTTTGTATGGCCGATATACAATAGGAGATGTGTTATTTAGCTTGATTTCCATTTCACCAGTTGTGACTGTACTTGTAGCGGTTCCAGAGATAAGAAAGTCAGAAAACTTATTGATCACGGACATCAAAGAATCACGCAAAGTGTCCTGTAGTGGAGTGTTTACTAATGTTTGGTCAAGGCATTGAACTTTGTTAATGGGAACATGAGTACCTTTAGCTCGGGTGAGGTATTGTCTGTCTTTAGTGCGTACATAAGTGACACCATCGCGGTTTAAAACGTCCGTTCCAATAATGATCGAGGTATTCATACATGACTTAGGCACTACAACTAGATCGGCTTCTAAAGAGATGTCGCTAAGCTCGATGGTTGTCGTTATGAACGCTGAGGCTATAATTTCCCGCTCACTTATCCCTTTGAGAGTGCAGTGTGTTGGTTTAATTTGGCAAGAAAGGTGCTTCAAAACGTCAGAGGAAATCAGTGACACGTTTTGGGCTCCACTATCTATGAGCGCGTCCATGGGGATGCCTTGAACAACAACCGTTACGATGTCCGTTTTATTATTTGCGTGATTTGTGCACAAATTAACGTTTCGCTGATTTCTGGATTGTGACCGGTTCTTGGCAAAACACCTTTCTTCTGTGTGACCCTTTTTCTTACAAAATGAGCACTGCAATTCGGATTTTGTGGAAGCAGGGGTATCATTGACGGAGCCCTGTGTTACGGATTTTGCGGTGGACTTATCAATGGGTTCCCTACGAGGCCTTTTGGTGCAGTGTCGGCCTAAATGTCCACGCTGATTGCATACATAGCACTTGGATCCGCGATTGGAGGATGAGTTCGAGGACACATGTTTACTAGTCGAACTACCTTGAAAATCAGATTTTGTGCGATTCGGTTTAACGTAAATTGAAAGAAACGAGACTAAGTCTTCGGTTGCTAAGTTTGCGTTTGCCGCAGCTGCTCTTATTTGTGGGTTATCGATACCACGTATAACTATCAGCGTTCGCAATTCGTCGGTGAGACCCTTGACTATCCTTAGGCGTAGCAGAGTGCGCCGGGCATATTCGGCATACGTCGCAAATTTGTCGGATGTCGTGTTCATCGTTTCAAATAAAATGTTTGCATAGTCTAGTTTCCGAGGGCAAAGGGGTTTGAACTCAAGCTTAAAGTTTGACCAAGTACGATCGTTGGTGACCCATTCGCTTAACCACACTTTAGCGTCCCCTTTTAGGCAAGATGCTACTCGGGACAAGCACTCGTAGTCGCTCCAACCGTTCGCGATTACCGCACGGTCCACTTCATCGCACCACAGATCAATGTCGTGTATGTTTGGGTCGAAGTTAGAAACATAATAGCTGTGTGACCTAGCTGGTTGTAAAGATCTTAGGGCTTCTGCAAGCATGGTCGCGGTGGACGTAGCTTCGGATTCGCCAGCGATTGGATCGTTTATACGAGAGGTTGTTGAAAAGCCCTCGGAATTGTGTATGCGGACTTGCTGAGGAACGTCGCTTAGGTTTGTCAGGCTATGAGGACGCGAAGCGACCTCACGGACCGGGCCCTGAAGGTTTGCTCGTGTGTGTGAATTTTCTAAATTGTTAGGTGTGGATATCACATTCATACCGGTATTCTCGATAGCACTAAGCCTTGTCATAATATTGCTGAGCGTATCTTGTAACGTGTTGTTAGTATGAGGCGTCACCGAAGGGCACCTTGCACGCGGCGGTGTGAATTTTGATCGAGATCTAGAACGGCGGTGATCACGGGCATCAGGGTGGCGATAATAAGAACTATCCTTAGAGCCACAACGTTCCCGACGACGGCTCTGTCGTGATTTATGGCGCGAACTATTTACAGTTTCACTGCTTCCGGGCTCGTCTCGTGAAACACGTTGACGTCGATCTCGTGAGCGACTGGGTTCGTGATGTTTAGGCATGTTTTAGCACAAAAGTTCAATAGTAGTAGTAAATAGCTACACACACGTAAAATGTCAACAACCACAACGAGAAAACAAAAGTAAAAAATCAAATGGCGGGTAGAAAGGTATTTTGATACTTTGTTCCTTTTTGTAAGTTAGTGGGCGATATAAGCGTCCTTATCCCACTTCTGATTTTAGGAATCAGAAGCAGGGAAGTTTAAAAAAAAACAATGTTACACAACCGAAATTATAAAAAGGTTTATTTTTAATTAAGGAACAAAATAACAATAACTGGATGCTAATCTTAATTACCACCAATCACAAATTAAATAATTACAGCATAAATAATCAATAAAATAACGAGTGGGTATAACAAAAAGAAAAATATCAGTCTCACTTTCCTTATTGAGAGATGTTTCCGCTTCGAACGTCGGCCGCCAAAAGAGGGCAATAATGGCGCGCGCGCTGCTTTTATAGACTATTGAAAACTGTCAATTCTTCCTTCCTAACAGTATGTATTTAGAAATATATATGTCGCATCCGGTCAATAGTACGGACGAATCGCAAGCGCGCCATTTTAAACGTCACGTCATTTGCGCGCGCTTCTACAGAGTCGTGATGTTTCGTGAGGGCTGCGACGACGACATTCAGTGCCTGATCGCCGCAGTGTGAAGACATCCCGGAACTGTACTCGATTCGTTGTGCCCAGTATAATTAGTGTAGTGAGTAATTAGAATAGATTGTGTTAGAACTAATTATTTTGTGATTTAAAATTAAAATAGCCAGTGAACCGCACCCAGTGTATTTTCATTGCACGAGACCCAAACTCTGCCCACACGATGTCTGAATCTGACGGGATAATACCATTGGATCCTACATCAGAAGTGGGATCAAATGGTGCTAATGAAATTACACGCGGGAACAATGACAATAACAATCAGTGGCGGTTACTTTTTGAAATTCAAAATCAGCAAATGCACGCATTGATACAAACTTTGAAAACTCAGCCCGTGAATAACAAGTTTTTATTGCCGGAATTCGACCCCGATAAACCGGATTCCGACGCGCGCTCGTGGTGCGCCACCGCCGACTTGTGTTTTAACGGAAGTGCAGTGGAGGGATGCCAGCTTATTTTGACGTTAAGCAAGGCGCTGAAGGGCTCCGCATCTACATGGCTATCGCAGATAACCTATCCAGGTATGACGTGGGACCAATTCCAGGCCAGATTTGTGTGTGTCGAAACTTCTGCAGCTACCCTCATTAACCTAAATAATGACAAGCCAAAGGAGAATGAGACCTATGCTGCTTATGCTAGTCGTCTTATGACGTTTTTATTGAATCGATGGAAGGATCTCAGCGTTGAACAGATTGCGGCGTCGACTGTTATCGCTCATTTGGCGCAAATCGATACCCGCTTACAACGCCTCGCATTTACGACTGAGATTACAACTTGTAGTAGTCACTAACCTATATTATAAAGTAGCTATGTATACTAAAATAATGGACTATTTGTTTAGTTTATGTATCGGCTCATTAACCTCACTCGAACACGTCTTCACTCTGCGGCGGTGGGTAGCAGACTGCCTCCCCCACCCCGCACCCTGCGTGGGAGTGTAGGAACGAGACGACAGATGTTTGACAGTGTGTGTAGTTGTATGGTTGTGTGTGTGCGTCTGTTTGTATGTTCATTATGATCGTGTATGCTACATCCCTCCCTTATTTTTTTTTTTTTTTTTAATTTTTTTTTTATTTTTAATATGCTCATTTACGTAATTGTAATCAACTTTATTTATATATTTTCAAATCATTACTATCAGTTTTAATTCCTGTATATAATGTTAATTATTTGTATTTATGTAAATCATCAGTATCAATTTATGTTACTTCCTAAATCATCAGTATCAATTTATGTTACTTCCTTTCCCTCAAAAGAAAGAGTTTTTGTAGATTGGTCATCTTGCCCAGTGAGAGATTTTACCGTGGTAACACGGTGTTATAACTGCCAGCAGTATGGTCATGCAGCCAAGTCATGTCGGGAATCAACACACACCTTCAATAAAGGAATGTATGAAGAAGGCTGAGGCACCACAATGCGCCACTTGTCTGCATTTCAAGAAGTCGAGCAACCACAAAACCTACCGACTGCGCCAGTGACTTTATTATCCTAACCGAATGTTGGCTTGCCAAACAATACAACGTACCATTAATGCCGGGATATAGTATGTACAAGAGTATTTAATTACAATCAAACGATGGTGTGGTAGTATATGCAAGGAACAACTACGATATATCTTTTGAAGAACCAAACATACTCGATTGTAACAGTCTGTTAATTAAAAATGGAACAAATTTTCCGATCCTAGCATTATACAGACCCCCCTCTTTTAGAAATATATACAAGTTTGTGGACTCTCTGAATAATACCTTGCAAGAGTTATCATCCTATAAAAACATCGTTTTGATTAGAGATATTAATATCAACATTCTTACGATGTAGCTGCACAGGAATACCTTAACCTCTGCTCTTTTCATGGCATGTTCCCAGCGCATTCGCTACCTACACATCAAAGTGGTTCCTGCCTAGATCATATCATGCTTAAATCGCGTTTCCCCTCACTTGCGCTTATTATTAACTCGACAATAACCGATCACAATGCTATCCTACTAACCTTAAATTGCAAATTACCCAAACAAGATAATACTCGCACAATTTCTAAATTAAACACAAATAAACTTGAAGAAGATTTATACAACATTGACTTCGACCCCGTTTACAATAATGCTGACCCACACCCCACAGTTTTGTATGTTATACCTAATCGAAAATGTGCAACAGGCAATTCAGAAAAACACAACCAATATTCGGCTGAGTAATAAAAATTATAACATAAAACCTTGGATCACGCCAGGTCTCATTAATGTATGAGACATAGGGATACACTGCATATGAAAGCTAAGCGTCACCCAGATAATTCCATATTGCAATTATCGTACAAAAGATATCGAAACTTTTACAATAATCTTTTACGAGATTATCATCATCATTTACGCTATTAGATACTGACGAAACAGAAGTGCAAAGCATAATCATGAGTTTAAAGGACGACTGTGCAGTCGGATGGGATAATATCCCAAACAAAATAATTAAACAGTTCAAACACATTTTAGGGCCTCCTCTTACTTATACTTTCAAAATTGCCTATCCAAAGTCATTTTCCCCAAGTGTCTCAAAAAAGCTGTTGTTGTTCCTGTTCATAAATCTGGCAGCAAAGATCAAGTGACAAACTATAGACTAATTTCCTTGTTGCCTTCTATGTCTTCTTCTTCTTCTATGGTTAAATATTTGGAGGATAAATTGATTCTTTCTAAAACTCAGTTTGGATTTAGACCTAAATTATCAACTGCCGACGCCGTACATCATCTGACTGACTATCTAGCACAAGAACTCGATAAAGGTGTTCGAATATGCTGTAGGAATATTCCTAGACCTCGCAAAAGCGTTCGACACAGTTTTTGTCCCTATTCTATTGCGTAAGCTTGAAGCTATAGTGATAAGAGGTAACCAGCTGAAACTTTTCACTTGCTACCTAGAAGACCATACTTAATGCGTAAGAATTGGCAATATACACAGTACTTATCAGAAAAACACTTCGGAGTTCCTCAAGGAAGTATTTTAGCATCTACTCTGTTCTTAATTTACATTAGTGACCTATGTAAGCTTAACCTAGATCATCGCATAATCATATCATACGCTGACGATACTGCTCTACTATTTTCGGCTGATTTTGAGATTAATTAACCAATGTGTCTGCCCCAAGCTTAAAAGGACTAATAACCCAAAATACCTAGGTTGTATAATAGATGAAACTCTTTCCTTTAAACATCATATAGGAGCTCTTAATAATAGAATACGTAAATTGATATTTACTTTCAAAAGTTACGATGCATTGCAAATGAAAAAAAAAAATTAAACAAGTTTACTTTGCCTTATGTCAATCTATATTAACTTACTGTATTGCCGCATGGGGTGGAGCGGGCAAAACACTACTACTAACCATCCAGCGTGCCCAGAGTATGTGTGTATTCTCAAAGTATGTACTTTCCGCTCTTTCCTTTTCCCCACTAACCTCCTCTATGAATCGTGTAAAGTCCTAACAGTCCGGCAGTTGTTCATAATGGGCATAGTATTAAAACAGCATGCAGCCCTTCCTTTCAGCACTGAATTTACTAATAAAAGACGGAAAGATATAGTTTGCCCCCAAAAATAAGAACACAGCATGCTTTTACGACTAAATTTTATGTGTTTCTAGGACCGCTTCTTTATAATAGATTAAATGCGATATAAAGCATATATTCCTCAAGTATACCCTCCAAAGCATGTCCTGTATCTCTATTATGGATTCATTTATACTATTTATCTAACAATTATATTGTAATAAAAAGGTTTCTGTTTATTTTAGATTTAGCTAGCACTGAACGCCTGAAACACAGGATTACCTAGTTCAGGCACACATGTAACGTAGGCTGTATGTATTAAGATTTCATGTACCTTAGTATTAATTGTAACATTTTAATTTGAATAAAGTTATTATTATATTATTCCCGCTGCTTCCAAGTAAATGTACAACCCGCGTTTCCATCGCTCCCATCGGACCGCAACTGATCCTATATCACCTTCGCATTCGAATTTGTCGAGTGTGAATACCGCCTGAGTCATTGTGGTTTACCTGTAGGCAATGGGATATAGCGTTACGCAATTTAATGCCTTTCGTAAATTCCCGTGATAATTACTAGCTCCATGGCCCGCAATTTAATGCTTAATTCCTTGCCTCGCAATTTAATGCTTAACTCCTTACATCGCAATTTAATGCTTAACTCCTTACATCGCAATTTAATGCTTAACTCCTTACATCGCAATTTAATGCTTAACTCCTTACATCGCAATTTAATGCTTAACTCCTTACATCGCAATTCAATGCGTTACTATTGATACTATTAACGCAATCAAATGCATGGTCTTATGATGTCATCGCAATTCAATGCCATGTTACAAGCTGTTTTTTTTTTTTTTTTTTTTTTTTTTTTTTTTTTTTTTTTTTTTTTTTTTTTTTTTTTGCGACAGCAACTTCAGCGATATAAGCATCTATACAGATACGCGTGGAAGCAAAACAGCAATATACGTGTGTATGCAGTTTTTTATGTTTTACCAATAAAATCATTAACTAACTAACATTGTCTGTACTCTAAGATTTCACAAAACATCCCTGTGTACTTGTGTTATGTCTGGTCGAAGGATACATTGGGAAAAGGTTCGCTGCCATAAATCAATTGGTAGTAGGTCTTATGGTTTTGTGGGACCGCAAATTTATAAAAAAGTAAATGACCAACACAAAATTGGTACATGACCAATCATTTGATGTATACGTCTATGTATATATTTTATTATTATATACCTACAATTATAACTATTTATATAAAAAATATATATATACTATAACGGTTAATACTTTATTAATGAAATTAAACTTAAAATATTTACAATATTATAAAAACTAAGCCTAGAACTAATTACACTCGAGACCTATAAGCCTTATGACTATTATGTTTTTTTTTTTATTTTGTGTAATCCTTTTATTTTTATTTTTTTTCTACGAGTTGGTTAGATTAGTATAGTAATTTAATATAACGGATGAGCATAATATTACTATTACTATTGTTTTTTTTTTTTTTTTTTTTTTTTTTTTATATTTCTGTAATTAAATTCATAACGAAACTGTCAGCGTAACGAAAGAGCCTGGAACTCACGACACATGGAATCCTAGTGTGAGTTTCAGGAATCAAACCATTGTATGTAATTTTTAAACAATAAATTATTCTATTCTATTCTATTCTTAACATTAATAATCCCTACGCAACAGTAGCAGCTGTGCGTTATTTGCCAGCCATAATCCCTTTGGTTAACTAGGCAAGTTATATTATAAGCTTATTTTAAGTTATTACGCTTCGGATATACACGGTTATCGAGGTACTTACATAATTAAATATGGTTCAGTATCTTCTATTTTTGTAAGTCATGTCTAGACAACCTTGCACATATAATAACATATCCCTTAAATCACTGGAACATTATGTACAAATCCAAATGTGTACCCGAGTTTAACGCGCAACCGGTTTGACCCAAGCAGTTGGTAACCAAAACAAGGGCAACAATGGATAATTATTTCGTAAAATGGTGGGTAAGTAAAGTAATGCAAAATAAAATTGTTTGTTATGTTCTTTATTGCAATCAATCTCCCGAGCCTTTTTCCCAACTATGTTGGGGTCGGCTACCAGTCACCCCGGATTCAGCTGAATACCGTATTTTACATGGAGCGACTGCCTATCTGACCTCCACAACCCATTTTACTGGGAAACACAGTATCCCATAGTAAGACTGGTTGTCAGAATTGACTTAACGACTGCCAAAGATCTATGTATGACAGCCGGGACCTACTGTTTAACGTGCTTTCCGTAACGTATGTTCTTTATTGCAATTAAAAGTATATACCTACAGTGGAACAAAGAAAAATAGCTTAACCATTTCCCTGTCCCGTGAGTCACATATGAACATTTCCTTTGTTTTTAACTATTGTGTCTACTGGCGGGACAGTTAAGTTGGTAAAACGTTTTTTTTTTCCTTGAAACTACGATACAATAATAAAAGGTAGGTTCATAAAATATTAACTATCCGAGCATTTGTTTGATTCTACTTTATTGGCAGTTGAAATAAATAAAAATTGCTAGGGATCTAAAAAAGTCTTAACATTGAAAGAATATGTTTATTTATGAAACCAAACGACTTACTTTTTCCTTTTTATTTAAATAGGTCAAAGAAATTACTTACAGTTCTCCGTCGTCGCCACAATGTAGTAGTCACTAACCTATATTATAAAGTAGCTATGTATACTAAAATAATGGACTATTTGTTTAGTTTATGTATCGGCTCATTAACCTCACTCGAACACGTCTTCACTCTGCGGCGGTGGGTAGCAGACTGCCTCCCCCACCCCGCACCCTGCGTGGGAGTGTAGGAACGAGACGACAGATGTTTGACAGTGTGTGTAGTTGTATGGTTGTGTGTGTGCGTCTGTTTGTATGTTCATTATGATCGTGTATGCTACACAACTCGTCATAAGTTGCAACAAGAGCTTCAAGCGTTCTCTTACCTGAAGAGGAGAGCCCCTACAGACATGCGTACTGAAGCCGGAAACGAGAAACGTTCGAAGTTTTCTTCGCTACCACCAATCAAGTGTCATGCATGTGGCAAACTGGGACATAAACAAGTGGATTGCCGCTCAAAGAAGAACGAGGTCAAGAAACCGTCGCCTGCGTCTGCTGCTACGAGTGCCGGCCAGCGACAACAAGCCAGCAGCAGCACACTGGTGTGCTTTAAGTGCGGCGCGCCGGGCCATATCGCCAGCCGCTGCACAGCGGGCGCGTCCAGCGCTGCTGCCCCAGCGGAGAAACGAGTCGACCTCTGTATGGTCGAGCCCCCATCAGGAGTATTGAAGCATTTTGGTGAGTGTTTCAAATTTGATTTTGATTCTGGAGCTGAATGTTCTTTGATGAAAGAGTGTGTTGCTTGTAATTTTAGAGGTAGAAGATTCAATAATGTTGTTTCTTTAATTGGTATAGGCAATAAAAACGTTAATAGTACTGTACAATTGTTGTGTCAAGTAGAAATTAACGGTTTCGCGACGGAGATCCTATTCCACGTTTTGCCAGATAGTTATTTACGGAGTAACGTTTTAATAGGTAGGGAGATGTTAAATAACGGTTTTTGTGTTACCATGACTGCAACAGAATTGATGCTGTCTAGAGAAAGTAGTATCAAAGTGTGTAACGCCATTCGGACCTCAGTATCTAAGAATAGTTTTGACAAAATTGACACTGATTTACCCTTAGCTAGAAGACGCGAACTTCTTAATATTTTAGAATTATATTCGGAATTTTTCATTAACGGTTTTCCGACTACACGTGTCACAACTGGTCAGTTAGAGATAAGATTGGTTGACCCTAATCGTACAGTGCAAAGACGTCCTTACAGACTGTCTCCGGACGAACGTCGAATCATGCGCGATAGGGTTAATGAATTGTTGCAGGCTAAAATAATAAGACCCAGTAGTTCGCCGTTTGCTAGTCCAGCCCTTTTAGTTAAAAAACATGATGGATCAGACCGTATGTGCATAGATTATAGGGAGCTTAATAACAATACAGTGCCCGATCGTTATCCCTTACCCTTGATTTCTGACCAAATTTCACGATTTCATGGTGCGAATTACTTTACAAAGTTAGATTGTGCAAGTGGTTTCCATTTGATTCCCGTCCAAGAACAATCCATTGAACGCACTGCGTTCATAACACCTGACGGACAATTCGAATTTTTAACCATGCCGTTTGGGTTACGTAACGCCATATCCGTTTTCCAACGAGCAATCGTCAATGCCCTTGGTGATCTTGCACACCAATACGTAGTTGTTTACGTTGATGACATTTCTGTCATATCCGAGTCCATAGAGCAGGGCCTGGAGAGACTACATACAGTATTAGAGGTGTTAACGAAGGCAGGATTCTCGCTTAACCTTAAGAAATGCTCTTTTCTTAAAACCCGTATAGAATTTCTGGGTTATGAGGTTGAGGCAGGTAAAATCAAACCAAACAGGCGGAAGATAGAGGCTTTGTCATGTTTACCTTCACCACAGACTCTTACCCAGGTAAGACAATTTGTAGGATTGGCATCTTACTTTCGCCAGTTTGTTCCCAATTTTTCCCGCCTCATGGGTCCAATCTATCAACTGACATCTGGAAAGTCTCCATTCGAGTGGACACCCAGCCGTGAAGGAGTTCGACAGAAGGTAATCGAAATACTTACTAGTGATCCAGTGCTCATGATCTTCGACCCGAAGTATCCGGCAGAGCTTCATACTGATGCCAGTTCAGAGGGCTATGGTGCGATTCTGTTTCAAGTTGTAGAAGGTAAGCAACATCCTATTGCTTATTTCAGCAAGCGCACGACACCAGCAGAGTCCCGATACCACTCGTACGAGCTTGAGACGCTGGCTGTCGTCAACGCAGTGAAACATTTTCGACAGTACCTTCATGGTCGAAAGTTTACAGTAGTGACCGACTGTAATTCACTAAAATCGTCACGAACCAAAATCGACCTGACACCGAGGGTGCATAGGTGGTGGGCATTTTTACAGTCGTTCGATTTCGACGTAAAATACAGAGTGGGTAAGCAAATGGCACATGCCGATTTCTTATCTCGTAACTTACTACCTCTACCATCAGCGGCTCTAGCACGCAAAGTTGAACAGAAGCAGGTAAACCTTACTGAATTGTCTGACAACTGGCTTTTGGCAGAGCAGCAGCGAGATGAAGAGATTAAGAAAATAATTTCTGATCTAGAGCAAGGCCTACAGAATGCAGACGTGGCTAAGACGTATGAGGTAAGAAAAGCAATTCTTTACCGTAAAGTCCAACGTAACGGTCGAACAAAATGTTTGCCCATGATTCCTGTGCTATGCGTTGGTCTGTCATTAATAATATCCACGAGTCGATTATTCATCTAGGATGGGAGAAGACTCTGGAAAAACTGTACAACCATTATTGGTTTGAGGGTATGAGTCGCTATGTGAAGCGGTTTGTAGACAACTGTGTCACCTGCAAGATAGCCAAAACCCATTCAGGTAAAGTACAAGCAGAACTTCACCCTATACCAAAGACAGCGATTCCATGGCATACCGTACACATAGACGCTACGGGAAAGCTGAGTGGCAAGAGTGACAACAAAGAGTATGTGTTCGTGATGATCGACGCATTTACCAAGTAAGGGAGAGGCGTACAAAATGGCATAGGCGGGTAAAATGGCACACTTCCATTTCTCCGAAACCACAAACATGCTAGTTCTCGCAATGGCCGCAGGAGTGCCGCTTAGTAACAGGTCTTAACCTGTGAAGACGCTAGTTGCCTCCGGTGGGCTGCGTGGTGCGGGCGGATGATTGTATTATTTTGGCAGTCACAAGTTTTACGCAGATGGATTTTGTGTCGTGGTAAAAGTAAGTACTTTTGTACGTTATTTTGTTTCTATTAGTATTATTTTATTGTAATATTACTAAACAACGCCGAGAATGTATTAAAATCTTAAAACTCTATCTACATTTTTAGTTATGATTTTTTATGTTAGAGGTTATGAAGTGGACAAAATGGCATACACCTTGTTCGGGTAAAATAGCATACTATGCCATTTGACCCACCTTTTTTTCTTTTTCCAGATAATCAAACATCATGCCTAGAAACTATTCTAGAAAAACAGACCGACAAGGTTGGGATAAAACCTCCATGAAGAAGGCTATTGAAGCTGTGAAGAGTAATGAAATGGGCTGGCTATTGGCTTCAAAAGTGTTTAACGTCCCACAATCGAATCAAAAGCTTTGAGCTTTACTTCAGAGGCAAAGGCAAAACCTGTTTCTAATAAGAAGACCAGACAGGCTAAGGTTACAAAAGCTTTGAATATTAGTTCTGACAGTGAAAATGATTTATCTTTCTTACAAGCTGGAGCCGGTGATGATGATGAAGACTGTCCTTGCATTTATTGTAACGACCTCTACTCCAGGTCTAGGCCAAAAGAGGTCTGGCTGATGTGTTTGAGCTGTAAAAAATGGGCTCATGCATCATGTGCAGATGTTCCGATAAAGACCAAGCGTTTTACGTGTGAACTCTGCAAGTAGGTAATCGATAGATTTCGGTACAATTTTGGTATGTCATTTTGTCCACACCACGTGTGTCATTTTACCCGCCTAGGGCGGACAAAACGGATTTTGTTACATTTTTTCTTTTTTGTTTGGAATTCTATTGTTTTTGTTTTAAGTTGATTGATCTCTATAATTTTAACTAGGTAATGAACCAAAGAATACACAGGTACCATAAGTGTTAAATATTTCTAATAAATAAAGATTTGCTGACTGATTTTATAACTAGTATGTCATTTTGTACGCCTCTCCCCTACGTATTGCTGTTTCATACTAAAAATATTGACTCCAAAAGCAGTATCAAGGCTGTGTCAGATAGCGCCGCACTCTTTGGCGCTCCTGCACGAATAATTGCTGATCAGGGACGGTGCTTTTCTAGTAAAGAGTTCCGTGATTTCTGCCAAAGTAAGAACATCAACCTTCACCTCATTGCTACTGGTTCATCTCGGGCGAATGGTCAGGTGGAGAGGATAATGAGCTTTCTTAAGTCCATGTTAACAGCGGTAGAGACTGATAAAGATCGATCGTGGCAAGACTCGCTAGGAGACGTACAACTAGCTCTAAATTGCACAGTAAACCGTGTCACAAAAGCTAATCCGTTAGAACTTTTGATAGGTATAGTAGCGCGTCCACTTCATTTAATGGCTGACGACAATGACGAGACTATGGATCTTGATGACATTAGGAGATTAGCGTCTGAAGGTATTGAAAAGTCTGCACGTTATGATAAAAGTCGTTTTGATAGTACAAAGGCAAGCGTGAGTAGGTTCTCTGTCGGTGAATTCGTGCTTATTGAAAACGAAGAACGTAATCAAACGAAACTTGATGTGAAGTATAGAGGGCCCTTTCAAATTGTTGAATTGTTAGATGGTGACCGCTATGTTTTAAGGTCTCTAACCAATAAGCGTACTTACAAATACGCTCACGATCGTATTCGTAAGATGCCCGAGGGCCAAGTACAAATTGAAATTGTAGATGAAATAGATGAGGAGTTGGCACCTCTCTAGTTTGTGGCAACAGGTTCTCGGTTCAGTGGGTCGGAGACTATACCAGAGTATCGTAGCCGTAGCCCGTTGGAAATCGGTGTCTGCTTGATAAGTAGTCCGTGGGTACGCGGTAGGTGGTAGCTCTGGGTGGTATAGTCGGGTTTTGCCTAGGAGCAAAGACCATAGAGTCGATGGTTGACTCGGTATTCCAGTGGGGAATATTGTGAGATTGTAGTTGACCATGACCGAGATACCTGAAGTTTTGTTGTGTTTGATCAATTCAATATGGAATTCTTGTGCTTGGTCTCGGTAATCTCGAATGATTATTGTTTAATACTTCCTAATCTTAGATTAAAATTAGACTAGTTCTGAGTGAAATAAATCAAATTATAAAGATTGAGTCCTTTTATTATTTCATGAGTCAGGAATGGACGAACAGAAACTGTGCGGTATTTTGTGTTTTCCAGATTAACATCACACGAGGACGTGTGAATCGCAGGATGGCCGTGTCGCATCCGGTCAATAGTACGGACGAATCGCAAGCGCGCCATTTTAAACGTCACGTCATTTGCGCGCGCTTCTACAGAGTCGTGATGTTTCGTGAGGGCTGCGACGACGACATTCAGTGCCTGATCGCCGCAGTGTGAAGACATCCCGGAACTGTACTCGATTCGTTGTGCCCAGTATAATTAGTGTAGTGAGTAATTAGAATAGATTGTGTTAGAATTAATTATTTTGTGATTTAAAATTAAAATAGCCAGTGAACCGCACCCAGTGTATTTTCATTGCACGAGACCCAAACTCTGCCCACACGATGTCTGAATCTGACGGGATAATACCATTGGATCCTACATATAAGTATGTTTATCAGTTGTCTGGTTACCATAACACAAGCTCTGCTTAGCTTGGGATCAGATAACCGTGTGTGAGTTGTCCCAGAATATTATTATTATTATATATTAATGATTTTAAGGTTCATATTAGGATGTTACTGTTTTGTTCTGTAATGTTTCTCATAGATTGTTTGTAGATTTTATTTTGGATCCGACGTCCATTTAGTGTTTTAATGTTAAAATACGATAGTATATAGTAGTAAGTAGTGTATATTAACAATTCGAATTAAATTATATCTTTAATAGAGAGGCAATAAAATCAGAGGTGAATAAGAAGATTATTGACGGAACTTATAAAACTACTTTAAACCGTCAGGGGCCTGATAATATACCTAGAATGACGATTGAAATATATTTATTTATTTAATAATTTATGTACACACACAGAAGTTTAAAGGAAAATAATTACATATTTATAAATGATGTACAAAGGTGCCGCTTATTTCTTAAGAAATCTCTGCCAGCAGACCCGCGAAAGGAGAAGTCGTGAATATTGGCAGTCATTGTGTGCGACTCAATTAATTACAACTACAATTATAAAAACAGCTTTATACCACATACATACACGTACATATATAAATATACACAAATACTAGATATAACTAATATATATATAAATATATACACATAAATATATATAATAATATAAATAATTACTCAATTACAAGGAGAGATAATGCTCTTTTATGCGTTTCTTGAAAATAGAGAGAGATTTGTGTTAACGCGCCTGCCATAACAGTCACAGCATTGCTGAGGATAC
The DNA here is from genome assembly GCA_905475315.1 of Autographa pulchrina. Lineage (NCBI taxonomy): Eukaryota > Metazoa > Arthropoda > Insecta > Lepidoptera > Noctuidae > Autographa > Autographa pulchrina. Next base: position 28,603,866 of record FR997761.1, on the reverse strand, counting down.
GCGAGTGATAGCTAATATACTATAAATATTGTTTTATTCTGCCACCCACCGATTTGTACTATTTTTATATTGTAAAACTCACTTCAATACTGATCTCTAGTGTGAACCCGTAATGTAACCGTGACCTAAATTTATAAGAAATTAAAGCACAATTGAGGAGGAACGAGGTTTGTTTCATTGCACAAACTTCCATTTTGTCCAAGTACGAGACAAAAAGTGGCGACCGTGACAGGACTATATTTGCAATATATTGGGAAGACAAAGAAATCTCAGAAAAGGCGTGCCATAAAGAAGAAAACGACTAAGCCAGCCAGGTCGGTGTTAGTGATCGTGACACTGTGCCCAGCCTTAGCATCTCGCCGAGATACAATTACTTCCATACATCTGTACAAGATCAAGGTTTAAGAAACGCAAGCAGCGCCTGCAGCGGCTACCAGAGAGGAGCATTACTAGCAGAAAGCAGCATCACGCCTTTCAGTAAGTTATCAAACAAATATAATACCCAAACTATCTTAATTATAATACCAATTCCAAGGTCACTAAAATACATAACTGTGAATTTCAATTGTCTACCTCCTCAATATATGTGTCTAAAATAAGCCTATAAATCATGAAAATAAAAATTAGTTTTCTATCAAACTACCTTAATAGATTCTACGCACTCCATTACAAATATTTTAACGTTTACCTAACTAATAGGTACATATTCGGTAATTCCATGCAAATTTCAACACATATTTGAAATCATTGGCCGACTTTTCCAGCAAACTCCGGCATCTCTGTCTACGTGCTCCGCGCCGCGGATCGGGCTGCGTTGGGTACCGTGCCGAATCTCCGCTGAGCCTTGCCGTGCTGCCGAACTAAGGAGTGTCGGATAAGATTTATAACTTACTATTGTATAATATTTATACCTTTATTTTGGCATTAGTGCATTGCAGATCTAGTTTATAAATAGTGAGTAGTCTTAACACTATTTTATTTGAATCATTTCTTACAACCTAAATTACCAAATATCTAAAATGTCTCTAAGTGATGAAGCTAACATAAAACAATTAAAGGAATTGTTTGCCAAACGTAGCTCGATCAAAGGTCGATTAACAAAATTTAAAAAATACTTGGATATTATCGTCACCTCAAAATTATCTAATTTACAAGTTAAGGAATTAGAAATTAGTACACAGAAGATTCGAGTAATGTCTGACAAATTCGATGAGTTACAAGGTCAAATAGAGGTCATAAATTCTGAAAACTTAAGCACCGAGATTGACGAGCGAGATGACATTGAAAAAAATATCATTTCTCTCTTAGCTATTGCCGAAGAGTTATTGGCAAAATATAATTATGATTCTAATCGTTCTGAAGCACATAATGCATCACAATGTCATCACGACCACTCAACTCACTGCCATAGCGTCGAGTTTAAATTGCCGCAAATACAAATTGCCAAATTCGATGGCGCATATTTTCGCTGGCTTGAGTTTCGCGATACCTATTTGTCCCTCATTCATCGCAATGAGCGCATCAAACCTATTCATAAATTTCATTACTTGGTATCATATCTCGAAGGAGAGGCAGCACGAATAATTTCTAACTTAGAAATATCTGAAGTTAATTATGAAAGCGCTTGGCAACTCATATGCGATCGTTATGACAATAAACGTCAATTAATTAATCATCACCTAAACTCATTACTTAATACATCAATGATTGTGCGCGAGTCGGACAAGTCGCTGCGGTTTTTAGCTGATCACATCACCAAGAATTTGCGAGCTTTATCTAGCTTAGGTCAACCCACGGAACACTGGGACACATTAATAATACACATGTTCGCATCAAAGCTTGATAATCATACCATCACAAAGTGGGAAGAATATCGCAATAGTTTAAATGATTATCCCACTCTAAAGGAATTCAATAAGTTTTTGGTAGATCGGGCTGACGTATTAGAAAATTTATATCGTGGCAAATCCGATAAACATAAGTTAGTTCAAACGCAATCACGCCATATTGATAGTACTTCACACAATATCAAATCTTTTGTTTCCAGTAACCAAGTAAATGTTAACTACCGCTGTGTTGTCTGCAAAGGTGATCATAGAATATATGATTGCCCTAGCTTCATAGCGAAGAGTATACCGGAAAGAAAGGCTGAGGTATCTAGATTGCACTTATGTGTCAATTGCCTAAGATTGGGACATAGTGTACGCGATTGTAAGCTAGGCCCTTGCCGTGAATGCAAACGTCGACATAACTCACTCTTGCACTCACCTATTAGCAATGATAATAATACCATTGTCAATACAGTTGCATTATCAGTCAATAACTCCATACATAGTGATTCCATAGGTAATCCAGTTATTCTATCAACTGCTATGATAAGAGTCACAAACCCCTACTCAAATCGACATGTTCAAGTGCGCGCTCTTTTAGACTGTGGGAGCCAATGCTCGTTTATAAGTCAGTCTCTTAGGGACAGGCTTGCTCTTCAACAATGTCCAATAAATACAATCAATATTATAGGCATAGGCAACAACTTAGCACAAAAGGTAGATCAAAGTTGCATTGCCCAATTAAGTTCATCAGTTAACGATTATAAGGTTATTCAATCATTTTTCGTACTCCAACAGTTGACAAGTAATATACCTAAGCAATCTATAGATACAAGTCAATTAAAAATACCCATTGATATAGAGCTAGCTGATCCTTATTTTAACCAGCCTGCTGTAATAGACGTTCTCATAGGTGCAGACTTGTTCTGGGACCTACTAGGTTGTGAGCAGCTCGTATTAGGTCATAACATGCCTAAACTACGAAGTTCTAAACTGGGTTGGCTTATTGCAGGTTCGATTCCCTCCAAGGCACATAATAATAATTGTTATAGCAATGTCCAATGTAACGTTTCATTCGTCGATAATTGCAATGACAATGCAAACATTAATACGCAACTAAACAAATTTTGGGAGATTGAAGAGGTTCCCGAAAGGCCTTTACAAAGCAAGATGGAGCAAGCATGTGAGAGGCACTTTTCCCTAAATACATACCGTTTAGACTCGGGTAGGTTTTGTGTTAGACTACCCCTATTTGATACACCAGATTGTCTAGGCGATTCCTATCCAATGGCAAGGAAACGACTTCTTAGTTTAGAAAAGAAATTTCGGAAATTCCCAGACCTTAAGTCGGAATACGTAAGATTTATTCGTGAATATGCTGACTTGGGTCATTTGGAGGTCTGTCCTACCTTTAAGCCATTCCCATCATACTATCTCTGCCATCACGCCGTATTTAAGCAGAGTAGCGAAACTACTAAAACACGTGTTGTTTTTGATGGTTCGGCTCGTACTTCGTCAGGTTTCTGTCTAAATGATATTCATATGACCGGTCCTCAGATACAAGATACGCTCTTTTCCATGTTAATTAGGGCACGTCAGAATAAGTACATGTTAACTGCTGACATCGAGAAAATGTATCGGCAAATACAAGTAAACGAGCAGGATCGCAATTTACAGCTTATATTATGGCGAGAAAATGAATCAGATCCTATTAAAACGCTACGTTTAAGTACAGTCACTTACGGTCTTGCAAGTTCAGCATACTTAAGTACAAAATGTCTTTGGCAGTTAGGAGATGATTGCAAGGATGAAGTCATTAGTAATATAATCAAACACGATTTCTATGTCGACGACTTGATTTGTAGTTCAAATGATGTGGAGGAATTGCTATATATACAACGTTCGGTATCAACTATTTTAAGCTCTGGTGGCTTCAATCTACGTAAATATAGATCAAATCTACCCAGCAGCTTTCATACAGAATTAATTGACAACAATAATGTAAGTCTGAGTGAAGCCACGAACACTTTAGGTATAAACTGGAATCCTATTAATGATACGTTTCATATTTCAGTTGAAGTCCCGACCCAACATCAAGTTGTTACAAAACGAATAATATTATCTACATCTTTCAAAATTTTTGACCCTTTGGGGCTTTTAAGTCCTTGCATTATACAACCTAAAATGTTACTACAATCTTTATGGCTCAGTAATACGGACTGGGACGAGCCTGTTGATGTCGATATATTAAATTCATGGAAAAAATTTACCAACAATTTACATAATTTGTCGTGTTTACAGATTCCTAGAATGGTTTTATGTAATTCACCAATCAATGTACAAATGCATACGTTCAGTGACGCGTCTCAGTCCGCATATGGAGCCTGTGTATACATGCGATCATTCAACTCGAGTAGGCAAATCACTGTTAAATTATTATGTGCTAAATCCAAGGTAGCACCTTTGAAGCCCATGACGATACCCAGATTAGAGCTGGTCGCTGCCTTGTTGGCTGCAAGGCTGTGTAAGGCGGTTAATGATTCATTACGATACAAAATTGATCATCTAATTCATTGGTGTGACTCTAGTGTCACACTCAGCTGGATTCAAGGTAGCACCAAAAAATTAAAAATATTTGTTGCCAACAGGGTAGCTGAAATTAGTGAACTTACCAATTGTAGTTCGTGGCGTTACGTTCCAACTGGTGAAAATCCGGCTGATCTCATATCAAGGGGCGTCAGCCCGGACCTTATCAAAGACATTAATTTATGGTGGACTGGCCCCGATTTTCTCAAGCAACCGGAATCGTCATGGCCCCACATGCCTGCCTTAATTAATGAACTCGACTTACCTGAATTGAAGGCCCATTCTACATTGATTCAGGAAGTTGAAGTTATACAAATGAATAGATTTTCTTCATTTATTAGACTGAAACGCACATTTGCTTATGTTAAAAGATTTTTATATAATTTACGTCATTCTAAAAACAAGGTTCAAGGAATCTTAACACTCAATGAATTGGAGGACTCATTCTTAAGCTTATGTAAAATTGCTCAACAAAATTCATTCAATAACGAATATGAGACTTTACTAAAAAATAAAACTCTTAGTAACAAATCCACACTTTTATCTCTTACACCCTTCTTAGATGATAACAAGGTGATCAGGGTTGGTGGTAGGTTACATCTTTCTAATTACGATTTTAATAAACGACATCCCATTCTTCTGCATTCTACTCATCACCTCACTAAACTTTACTTCAGATATCAACATTTACACAATATGCATGCTGGACCACAATTATTGCTCGCTTGTGTACGGGAAACTGTTTGGCCGATTAACGGCCGTAACTTAGCTCGGCGCACAGTTAATACTTGCGTCACATGCAGACGCCTTCAAGGCAAAACTATAACACCTATGATGGGCAACTTACCAGCACAGCGTGTGGCACCTGACTTTCCTTTTCTTACCACTGGTGTTGATTTTGCCGGTCCATTTTATACAATAAACAGAAGGGGTCGAGGTGCTCGCGTCACTAAAACTTATCTGTGTTTGTTCGTGTGTCTTAGATTTAAATGTATTCACCTGGAGGCCGTCAGCGATTTGTCAAAGGATGCTTTCATATTGACTTTACGTAGGTTCATTTCTAGGCGGGGCAAGCCAGCGGAAATATTTTGTGACAATGGGCGTAATTTTGTCGCGGCCGCAAGGGAAATAGGTAATTTTCTAGCCAAATGTCAGGAGCCTGTGATTGACTATGCCATAAGTGAGGGTATAAATTTCGTTTTTTCTCCTAGTTACGCTCCTCATTTCGGCGGCATCTGGGAGGCCGGTGTAAAATCCGCAAAATACCACATAAGGCGCGTAATGGGAAACAGTCATTTGACATTTGAGGAGCTATCTACCTTATTCGCACAAGTCGAAGCCATATTAAACAGTAGACCCTTATGCCCACTTTCACCTTCCCCCGACGATTACCACTTCCTTACCCCAGGGCACTTTCTGATAGGTCGTGCTCTCAAAGACATAGCAAGCCCATCTCTTGAAAATCACAAAACACACCAATTGAATCGTTTTAAGCGTCAAGAACAAATACGGCAACATTTTTGGCAACGCTGGCAAAAGGAATATGTAGCGGAACTGCAACAGCGCTCCAAATGGCGCACCAATACAAATTCGCTACGCGTGGGAGATTTAGTTCTTCTACAAGAGGACAACGTGCCTCCACTTAGCTGGCGGATGGGACGAGTCGCCCGACTTTTTCCTGGCTCCGACAACGTATCACGTGTTGCTGACATTAAGACGACCCGAGGTTACTTCAGGAGACCGCTCACGCGCATCTGCCCCTTGCCAGCCGCAGAGGACAATGTTGAAGATGTTGAAAGTGGTCTTTCAACAGGGGGGAAGATGTTAACGTGCCTGCCATAACAGTCACAGCATTGCTGAGGATACGCGAGTGATAGCTAATATACTATAAATATTGTTTTATTCTGCCACCCACCGATTTGTACTATTTTTATATTGTAAAACTCACTTCAATACTGATCTCTAGTGTGAACCCGTAATGTAACCGTGACCTAAATTTATAAGAAATTAAAGCACAATTGAGGAGGAACGAGGTTTGTTTCATTGCACAAACTTCCATTTTGTCCAAGTACGAGACAAAAAGAATAATAATCATCATCAAGAAAATAAGAATCACGGATGTTAGGCGGAAGCGAGTTCCAAAGTCTTACTGCGTGAACGGTAAAGGAGTAGGAATAGAAGTCAGTGGAGTGGGATTGGAAGTGTAACAAGGATTTTATTTGCGTTCTGCAAGGGACATTAGGAGGACGGGTAAAAGTAAAGCGTTCGCGCAGATAAGAGGGATACGTCGGGTTGTGTAGGACATTGTAGAGGAGGCATAAAATGCGAGTGTTCCGGTGAAGACGGATTGGGAGCCACTTGAGCTGCTTGCGAAGGTGAGACACGTGGTCATATTTACGCAGACCGAATACAAAACGAACGCACAAATTTTGCAAGCGCTCAAGTTTATTGAGGAGCTCCTCATTAGCATCCAAATAGCAAGCATTCTTAATTCTTAATTCTTTATTGTACACATAAACATTTAAAAAGATATACATTAATAAAAGTCGATGTACAGAGGCGAGCTTAACTCAAAATTGAGTTTTCTTCCAGCAAACCTTTGAGTGAAAGTGAAAATAATGATTCAAACAAGTTGTGAGGCAGACAGAAGTGTACAACAAACTAATAGACATACACACAAATACTACATATAGTACGTATATAATATGATATATATTAAATATAGACATACATAGACTACATAACTCAAATAGAAAGGAAATGTTCTTTTATCTTTCTCCTAAAAACGTTCAGCGAGGGGCTATTGCGCAAGGAATGTGGAAGTGAGTTCCAGAGGCGCACAGCACGAATAGTAAACGATTCGTCGTAATGACTAGAGGAGTGAAGAGGAGTGCGAAGGAGAAGTGAAGAAGACGTACGACAAGGCTTGCCCCTGGGGACCAAGAATTCAAAACGTTCCCGCAGGTAGCCTGGATATTTAGGATTGTGCAAAACTGAGAAAAGAAGACAGAGAATGTGAGAATCTCGACGTTGCCGAATAGGCAACCACTTCAATCTAGCCCGGAATTCCGACACGTGGTCGTACTTCCGCAGACCAAAAATGAAGCGTATGCACAAATTCTGGAGACGTTCGAGCTTATTTAGAAGTTCCTCAGTTGCATCTAGATAACAGACATCGGCATAATCCAGAAGAGGTAGAAGAAGAGATTGGGCAAGAGTGATTTTAGTTTGGAAGGGCAGGAATTTTTGGAGACGCTTTAGGGAGTGAAACGAGCAAAAGACCCTCCTACTTACCTCAGAGACATGTGCATCCCATGACAAATGGCAATCCATGTGTACGCCCAGATTTTTGGCCGTTTTGGTGTATGCTATTGGAGCCGAATTGTACAGTATAGGTGGAAGAGATTCATGATCCAATAGGTTGTAGAAATATCTACCACCAATAATGAGAGCTTGAGATTTGGAAGGATTTACTAACAGACCGAAAGATTTAGCCCACTGATAGATATTGCTAAGATCATTATTGGTGGCGGCAATAGCATTGGCAATATTGTCAAAGTCACTGTGGCGATACAACTGCAAGTCGTCTGCGTAGAGGTGGTATTGAGAAGAAAGAACTGTAGTGATAGAATTTATAAATATGGAAAAAAGAAGAGGAGAAAGGACACCACCTTGGGGAACTCCCGCCGTAAGTTCGCACCACTCAGAGGAGACCTCATTGGCACGAACAGACTGCGAGCGACCCCGAAGATAAGAGTCAAACCAAGCCGTTGCGGGAGGAGAGACATTAAGGGAGGATAGAATCCCCAAGAGTATGTCAAAATCAACTGAATTGAAAGCACTGCTGAAATCCAAAAGTACCAGGACAGTAAGGAACTTCTTCTCCATGGCCAATCGTATGTCGTCGGTAATTTTAATAAGTGCAGTAACAGTGCTGTGGCCAGGACGAAATCCAGACTGATACGGACTCAGCAGGCTGTTAGAGGAAAGATAGTTAGACAGCTGATCTTGAACAACGCCCTCAAGGACCTTGGATAGGACTGGGAGAATGGAAATTGGACGATACTGTGTTATGGATGTTGGATTGTGTACTTTAGGAAGCGGTAGGATATGGGCTTTTTTCCAAACGGAAGGAAAGGAGCTTGTTGTCAGGGAGAAATTAACAATGTGGGTGATAACAGGAACTAGATATTCAAGGATGGGAAGGAACATTTGGAGTTGCAGACCGTCATCACCTACCGCTTTTGTGGAAATGGAAAGAATCGATTTTTTAACATCTCTCTCCACAACGACTTGAAATGTGAATGAGGTACATTTTGGCAAAGGAAGATTAGAAAGATGTGCAAGAGTAGTAGATTTAGAACTAATATCCAAGGTAACGGGTGCTTTGGAAAAGTGGTCATTTAAAGCGTTAAGGTCCAAATTAATGGCCTCGTCACTAGTAGCTTTACCGATACCGAGGGATTTTAGGAATTGCCATACCTGTGAAGAATTAATATTTAGAATGGAGTGATGTATGTGGTGCCTTTTTGCATCTCTACACATGCGACTGCAGCGATTACGCAACCTTTTATACTGGGCCCAGTTGTCATCCGTAGGATCCTTTTTATAAAACCTTTTCGCCCTGTCTCTTTTCGCCATGGCATTTTTGATGCCTTCTGATAGCCATGGAGCAGGAAGATGCCTCACTCTAACTTTTTTGAGGGGAGCGTGCTTGTCGTACAATTGTAAAATACAATTGTTAAAATGAGACACCTTCCCGTCCATGGTATCACAGTTGTAAAGAGGCGACCAGTCAATTTTGCTCGCATCAAAGCCCAAACGCTCCAGATCAATATTCTTGAAACTGCGAAGAAAAAGAAATTTAGATTTGGGTTTAGGTGGACGAATTCTGTATGACAGGTATATCAGGTCATGATAAGAGAAGGAAGCAGACAATTGCCCATGAGCAGCTACTTTGCCAGAGTCAGAGACAAGTATAAGATCAAGCAGAGAAGGAGTAGAGTGAGGAGAATGATGGGTAGCATTAAGCTGAAGGATGTTCATATTGACAGAAGAGACAAGAGCGCGGAGCTTACGACTACGCACATCGTCCTTGAGCAGACACGTGTTAAAGTCTCCGAGGATAATAGTGTCATCATATAAAGGTGTTAGCAGCTCAAGCTTTTTTTCAAAAGATGTAAAATAATCTATCGTACATGATGGGCTATAAAATACTCCCAAAAGTACCTTTCTATTGTTGAAGACAACTTCAACAAACATATGCTCAGCTGACTTCGAGTAATCACTCGGAGACTTATCAATAACATCATGTAAAATATCGCCTCTAAGGTAGATGGCCACGCCTCCGCCACCCTTGCCTGTTCTGTCATTACGTACTAGCTTGTAGCCGGGCAAAGAATAATGAGAAGAAGGAAGTGTGGGTTTTAAAAAGGATTCAGAAATAAGAACAGCCTGCACAACCTTAGAGTCGAAAGAAGAAATAAGGTCAGAGTGGTGAGCGGGAACACTCTGAGCATTGATGTGCACTATATTAAAAAAATTGTTAAAAGAAGAAAATACAGAGGTTAGTTGATCACGCAGATGCAAACAATCGTCACTAAACGCACTGGCGAAGCTCACGTCTGACGCATAAGAGGAAGAACAAGAAGCAAAACTGTCATCTGAGTTATTAAACATATAAGTAAATAAAATATAATAAATAAGTAATAATAAAAATAAATATAAATTTGTTAAATATTAAAATTCCTTTTTTTTTAAATAATCATTCACGATGCACTCGCCAGTTTGAAAAAGAAATATTAAAACTAATCAATCGCAACAACAAAACGTCACATAAGTTTCTGAACGCGCTTGTCAATGTCAAACAGCTAAAGACAGATTACAGAATGACAGTTGACACTAGATTAACCATGAGAGTTGACACAATAATATTAATAAAACGTAAAAAAGAGGTTATTAAGCTAATTTCTGAACCAAACAAATGTCATTAATCTGTCATAGCATCATAAAGTTTGAGAAGTTTTTTAATAGAAACAAATTGAATTTATAAATACCGACAAAGTAAAAATGACAAAACGGGAACAATAAGTGGGTATCCGTGTGCCTTACTACTTAGCAGGCTTTCGAGACCTCTTATCAAGAGGCTTACTGGCACCCTTTGTCACCTCACCAGCTGCAGAAGACTCCAACACCGATGTCGGGAACTGCGCCATAAGTTCTTGCAGTTCGTTAGCAGACTCAATTTTACGGCGCGTCTTATTAGGAAGTAAGATGTTTATCTTCCCATCAGACGTCCAACACTGCCTGACGCCGAAGTGTTTGCGGGCGTTCATAAATGTGTCATGCCTTGGCTTCGTCAGGAACTCGGAAAGTATCAGACCAGAGCCTTTTAGAGTGGTCTTTGCCCGCCAAACATCATTCCGTATCTTATGCCCATGAAACCTAATAAGAAGAGGACGGGGCTTGCCTGTGGTGCTACCAAGACGATGACAAGCTACGACATCTGAAGAAGAGACATCAGCAATCTTCATCTTTTCTCCAATTGTCTTGACCGCTACTGCCACATGGTCCTCCTCCTTGTCCTCTGGAAGGCCGTGAAGGAGCAACACCTGCTTGCGTGAAGCCATCTCATGCCGGTCAAGGCCAACAATTAATAGCTCCATTTGGGATTTCAGCGTGCTCACTGTTTTCCAAATTAAGGATTTGAAGTCGGTGAACTCACGTGACAGACTGGCAATGGTCTTGTGAGTAACTTCAGCTCCACCGGCAGACTTGAGCTCCTCCTCATACTGATTCATCCTGGTGGTGAATGTCGCAGTCAACTCTTCCATGCTGTTTGTAAGCTTAGCGTACAGATCCATTGATTGTGATGTGTTGTAAGTTGCTGATGCAAGATAGGTTATCCGGAACAGTGAGAGATAGAGTGAGAGAAATTAAAGAAGTGAGTGCACCAAAGCCAAATGAAGCCTTTTAAACCATTTAACAAACAAAAAAATGAAAATTACTATTTTAAAATTAAATAAAATCAAGAGCTTATAAAATTTTGTGTTGACACTTCAACTACCCTCAACCAAAAAAAAAGCATAATCGATAATAGGTTGAATGACAGATAGGGCTAATGAGATCTTGGTTTGTAGAGGTAGGAAGTGTTGAAGTGATTTAAGGGAATGAAAAGAAAAGTGAACTTTACGGCTAACTTCGGCAACTTGAGGACGCCACGAAAGATTCGCATCCATCATAATTCCCAGGTCCTTTACGGTATCCGAAAAGTTGATCGGGATTCCATCAAAGTGCAGACGCGTCATCGATGATACGTTGATCCTACTCCGCATATTCTTGCTTCCTATGATAATGGCCTGAGACTTTGATGGATTCACTTTAAGACCATAGGAATCAGCCCAGGAACATATGGAGGCCAGATCTTGATTCATGGCTGCAATAGCAGAGTCTGCTTCAGCCACTCCAAAGTGGCGATAAAGCTGCAGGTCGTCTGCGTAAAGATGGAAGTTAGAAGAAATTACTCTAGTAACAGAGTTGATGAAAACAGAGAAGAGAAGAGGAGAAAGGACGCCACCCTGGGGAACACCCGCCGTGAGGTCACACCAATCGGAGTAAGAGTCTTCAAGGCGGACACACTGCGAGCGACCTCGAAGATAGGAATCTAACCAGGCTAGGGAAGTAGAGGAGAAATTTAGGGAATTTAGGATGCCAAGTAACACATCAAAGTCTACCGAGTTGAAGGCGCTGCTGAAATCTAGCAAGACAAGGACCGTCATCATCTTATTCTCCATTGCCCAGCGTATGTCATCAGTCACCTTCAACAGGGCAGTGACAGTGCTATGTCCAGAACGGAAACCAGACTGGAAAGGAGAAATGAGAGAATTTGACGTTAAAAAACCAGTGATCTGCCTGTGAACGATATGCTCGAGTACCTTGGAGAGGTAAGGAAGGATTGAAATGGGTCTGAAGTGAGATGATAGAGAAGGGTTGGAGATCTTGGGTAAGGGTATAATATGTGCCTGTTTCCAGGCGGATGGGAAATTACAGGTATATAAGGAGTGATTAAAAATGTGGGTGAGGATCGGGAGCAGACAGGGAAGTATGAGACGAATCATTCTCGAGCACACATCATCACTACCAACTGCATTGGAGGATATTGCAAGCAATGATTTTTCAACGTCAACCTCAGAAACGGAACTAAAAGAGAAAAGGGGGCAGTTTGGTAACGGCAAGCTCTGAAGTTGTGAGAGAGTACAGGTTTTGACATTTGAAGCTAAATGGATAGGTGGTAAAGAGAGAGAATGGTTTAAATCATTTAGATTAATGTCTTTACAGGAGTTAATTAAAGATTTGCCGATACCAACAGATTTTAAAAATTTCCAAACATCGGAAGAATTACGATTAATGAGTGATTCGTGAAAGTAGCGTCTTTTTGCATCCCTACACAGACGACTGCAACGATTGCGCAGAACCTTGTAATATTCAAGGAACACATCAGACGGCTTGCCCTTGAATTTAGATTTAGCTTTATCTCTGCGGGCCATGAGAGTTCTTATTTCAGCTGTAATCCACGGAGCTGGCTTAAACTTGATTTTAATTCGTCGAATTGGTGCATGTTTATCGATTAAACCAAGGACCATGGAGTTCAGGTAATACACTTTTTGGTCCGTACCGGGGCTATCAGTGACAGGTGACCAGTCAAGTGCGGTAGCGTCGGCTTGTAAAGCTTCGATATCTATGGCATTGTAGTTTCGCAGGTTACAATACTGTGGCTTAAGCTTAGGAGTGCGAACACGATACGATAAAAATATAAGATCGTGATAAGAGAAAGTTGCCGTAAGTTGGCCGTGTTTAGTGACCTTGTCTGGGGAAGAGACAATCACAAGGTCTAATAGAGAAGAAGTACAGTTAGGAGAAAAGTGAGTAGCAGAGAGGGGCAAGACATGCAATTCATAAGAGGAAAGGAGAGAAGTAAGTCTGGAAGAACGAGAGTCGTTCTTAAGCAGACATGTGTTAAAATCGCCCATAATGATAACCTGTTTATAAACAGGACACAGTTCACTTAGAGTGGAATCAAACGAGCCGAAATAGTCGATTCGCAAGTTAGGGGAATAGAAGACAGCAAGGAGAATCTTAGAGGATTTTAAAGAAATTTCAAGAAAAAGGTATTCAGCTGACTCGGAATATAAAGAGGGTGAGGCCAGAACAATTTTATGCGATAAATCGGCTCGCAAATAAATTGCAACACCTCCACCTCCTTTCCCGGTTCTGTCATTACGAATAAGAACAAAGCCGGGAAGAGGAAATTGAGTAGAGAGGAGTGAAGGTTTAAGGAAAGTTTCAGATATCAAAATTGCGTCTACATTTGCATTGCTAAAAGATGCCAGAAGGTCGGAATAGTGACTCGGAACACTCTGGCCATTAATATGCACAATGTTAAAGTTATTACGACGGTTAGAGAAAATGGAGGAAATTTGATCGTGTAAAGTGGGAGAAGAATTCAAGTCATCCGCACTAACATAACCGCAGGATTCAGAAGAGCATGAAAATAAACTATCATTAAGCTCATCAAGAGCATCCATGAGCTATATAAATAAATAAATATAACTATACTAATTTTTAACAGTGAATTAACAATACCAACGACCACCCTTTCTCGCTGGTAAATTGATAAAAACAAACATTAAAATAAACACAAAGAACAAAAAACAATTACAAAAATAAAATATAAAATTACGTTCAGAAATCTAAACAGGTGAAATAAAACGCTCACTCGCAACCACACACGGCATAACAAAACGTAGCATGATCCGCATGACATGTCAACTTGACATGTTATGACAGCTGTCTCTAGGAAATAACCACAGAGCAAAGCAAAGCAGTTTAAAAAATAACAAATTAATGTACGGGAGTTTAGCTTTGTAATTTAGTTTAAAAAATAGCGATGCAACAGTCTAAAATTAAATATTACCTATGTGAACAACAAAATTTAAAAGTACCTACAAAAAGAAATGTATAAAATTTAAAAGTAACGAGCTAAAAGTTTACGAGAAGTTAAATCATAGTACCGACATGCAGAAAGCGAATTAAAATGAGCGATTAAAGCTAGAAATAAAGTGCAAGAAGTTGTGAACCAGAGTATATAACGCCTTTAGTTCCGGCGCCTGGCCTTTCGCTGAGCTTTGGAGATCTCCTGGGCGACTTTAGGAGAACCAGGATCGGAGTCGGCGGACTCAACGGCGCCAGATGGGAAACGGGTAGTCAACTCGTTGAGCTCACCTACCGTCTCGATCTTCCGCCGAGTTTTGTCTGGGCAAAGGATCACTATCTTGCCCTCAGTGGTCCAGCAATTCTTGACGCCAAAATGTTTTCTAGCAGCAAGAAAGGCTTGATGTCGAGTCTGGGTCAGGAATTCAGATACAGTGATGCCCGTGCCCTTTAGCAGTTTCTTTCCATCCCAAACAAGTTGCCGATGCTCAACTTTGAAGAATCTCACCAAGATGGGTCGAGTCTTTTGTCTGGATGAGCCTAGGCGGTGACAAATATGCAAGGTATTGCAATCCTTTAAATCTGGTAGCATTAACTTGCCCGTAACAATGTCACTCACCACCTCATGCAGATTCTCTTGTTGTTCCTCAGGCACCCCATGGAGCAGCAGCACTTTTCTTCGCATGAAAGTCTCATGCCTGTCAAAACCATGACCGAGCAACTCAACCTGGGCTTTCAGCTTTGAGAGTGCTTGCCAGACAAAGGTCTTAAAATCCCTGAAGTCACTGCTGATGGAAGTGATGCTGACTGCTGATGAGCCCGCTCCTGCAGAAGCCTTAACAAGCTTGTCCTCGTACTCCGCCATGCGGGAATGGAAGAGTTTCTCCAGATCAGCCAAACTGCTTGAGAATTTGTTGTCCATAATTTGTATTTTTGTGTTTAATAAAACTTTAAAATAGCAAGAGGGTGGTGCAGGGAACTTGCTAATTGTTTTTCATTTAATTACTTAATTAAGTTGTAAATGTAATTAATATTGAGGAGCACACTAAAACACGTCAGTTCGCTGTGACTACCCACAGAGGAAAAAAAAAATATAATAAGACTGCTAAGAATTAAGCATTATGCTACAATTATGTTACATATCCTCGTCAGACTCAACGACCTAAAAACATTATAACGCTCCCAATAAGCCGACCGCCAAATCTCTAGCAAAAGTCTCTACCTATAGAGATTATATTATTAGTTTTGCAGGCTTTCTGCTTTTCTTTTTAATGTTCTCCTCACTGTTCGCATAGAAAAGACAAATTGTCGATCAAAAGTCTTCGTTGGAGTAAAAGGTTCGCCTTCATAGGTTCTCAGCATCCGCTGTCGGTCTTCTTCGTCGATGAAAAATCGTGACCTCACTTCGCGCGGGCAGTTATTTAGTCTGCCATCCTCTTCCTACCGTCTTATCCACAGCCTTACTGTAAGAGCGCTGCAAACAAAATGTTTAAACAATGAATCTATACATAATAAAATTCTAATAAGTTTACAAAAACATGACGTTAGCAAGATGTTTTATATTTTATTTTATACTTGGTTACTTATGTAGAATACAACAAGCAGGAAAAGTACTGCCTACTATAGAACAAACTATATTGTATCATATACCAATTAGTAAGATAACAATTTACCGAACTAGATTGAAAGTTTTGACTTAATAGGTAATCAAGTGAAATTTTAAGTTTTTTGTGATTATCTGTCATCACAAATAGATTTCTAAAAATCTGGCGAGTTCGGTTCGAACTCGAGACTTAAGTTTTAACGGGTCGCCGGTAATACTAGGCTATCGTTACTCTCTGCTAATGTGGTCATCTACCTATGTATTACTTTGCTCTTCGGTGGTCATAATCACCTGATACACGATTATAACAAGTTCTCTCTCTTTCTTCTCTCGAGCCTTTTCCCAACTATGTTGGGGTCGGCTACCAGTCTTACCGGATTCAGCAGAATACCGTATTTTACATGGAGCGACTGCCTATCTGACCTCCCCAACCCATTTAATTGGGAAACACAGTATCCCATAGTAAGACTGGTTGTCAGAATTGACTTAACAACTGCCAAAGATCTATGTATGACAGCCGGGACCTACTGTTTAACGTGCTTTCCGAAACACGGAGGAGTCTCGGTATTTTATAAATGGTCACCCATCCACGGACCAACCGTCGCGAGCGCGGCATAACCTGTATTATCGGTCAAACCGTACGGCTTACACTTAGCCACAAGCCCCTCAATCATAATAATATGCATTAAATAAAACAGAAGATCATGATAGTATTTCTGTAAAAAATATTAATTACTAGCTGTACCCGCGACGATGTTCGCGTTCATATCAGTCATCTGTGCGAATAAATATAAATTAGACTGTGGTATAGAGGGTCACCATCACGAACTACCTAGACACCGGCTTCAGAATGTTCTTTTTATATATTTAAAAATTTACAAAACACATGTACACTTCAATATTATCTTGTTTCGTTAGATGAATGTTTCTAAGTAGTCTGCTATACGCAAAATGTATCAGATGTGGAACCTAGAGTTTTGTCACAAATATTGCTTGACACGTGCCAAAAAAAACGATTTACCACTTTTTTTCTTTTGCAATAGTATTTCGTTGGTACAGCAGTCCCTAGTAAGACTACCGGGATCGGGGTTTTGGTTCGAAACCCCGAAATGCGAAATACTGAACTACGCAGTAAAATTGAAAGTAGATATCAATATTATTTACGCTCCGCTCTTCTCATCTCTGCTTTGGTGAAGTCCGGTTTTAAGACTAAGGTAGTGTTCTCATCTTAGTTAATAGCTACCAGATGTCAGTGCGGTGCCTAAGCCTAGAGTATATGTGGAAGTTAAGGAACTTAGCAGCTAGGAACTATGTGGTCTGGTAATGGTGGCTGCTAATGAAAGGCAAAAGAGTGTGCGAGTGTGTTGTTTTTAAAGGGATGAACGACTGAGATAAGCAGGCTCCATTTTAATAAGGTATTTACCTGAGACCCGTGAAACTGAAAGAAAACGTTGACAATAGAGAGAGGCGCAGGATCAGAACTACCAAAACTGTGGTTAAAATTATTTATGACTGGAAACTAAGTAATAGACCAAGGACAACCGCATTCTACCCTGATCAAAGCCTTGGACTGGGGCTGTATCCTTTACAATAAAGTCGCTTTATGCTGCCCAGACGAAATGACGGCAGGTGGACTAAGACGGTGACAGAATGGTGGCCAAGGCATGGCAAAAGAAGCGTCGGTCGTCCGGGAGCAAGATGGGTCGATGACATAGTTAAAGTCTCGGGTCGAGTCTGAATGAGGCTGGCACAGGACCGTAGAAAATGGCACGAAAAAGGGGAGAACTATGCCCAACAGTGGGAGGAAAAGTTCTGTGGATGATGATGATACTGCCCAGCATAAGGTGCTGAGCTCAAATGATGCAATATTAATTTTAAAATGTAGAGAATGCGATAGAAAGTTTATTTTATTTTAGTTTTTGGGCCAAACTTCCAGTAAATAGGTACACAAACTAAATGAAATTTGTAAACGAAAAAATAGAAGATTTATCTGGATCAACGCATTAAAACCCGTGTAGCAAGCTACCTTAAAATGAATATTAAAGAGTAAGTACTTACTAAAAAATTATATCATAAAAGATCATTGGGTTTTGAGTTAAAACAATAAAAATTTACAAATACAAAAAAAAACTTGTCCATGGAATTCTATAGATGACCAACAGAAAACATTACACATTACTTTGATGAAATAATTTAAAAAAGTTACTCCTGAATTGAAAAATAAGATTCCTCATAGATCATTTTATAGTTGTAATCTATGAGGAATCTTATTTTTCAATTCAGGAGTAAATGTCGGTGCCATAGATTTATATCTATGGTCAGGGCATTTACGCCAGACGTTCTTTACAGCATATGACATGCTTGATCTGCAATGAGCAACACACTTGAAATTTAAAATACAAACATAATAATTTTGAGCTTATGCATCGGTCTAGTAAAAAATGCACGACATAAAGTTGTTGCTCATTGCGAAAGAAACAACAAAATGATACAAAGATTTAAACTAATAAAAGTTAACCTAATAGAACACAAAAAGTGTTAGCTCGACTGAGACTTGAACTTGAGTAACAAAACATTCAAACGTATGTAACAAAAAGGACTCAAGAACAAAAATACAATCATTAACAACTGGATTTGAACCTGCAGCATGGACATCCATTTCCAATCCTACAACCACCAAGCTGTTTACTACGACAGCTAGTTTTCCAAAAAGTATACTTCAATCACAATGAAGAATGGTCGCTATGGCTACCGTAGCCTGCCATAGTTAGCTCTTGTTTATATGTCAATAATGCCAATTTACGTGTGCAGATGAAAAAATGAATTTGGAAATTTAAAGCTCCACCCCGTATTACCTAGATATAGTAGCGTGTTTAAAAATAGCTAACAACCGTCTACGATTTACCAAAAACATTCTCTCAATTTTTTACTGCTATCAATTCAGTAGTTCATAATTGATACTGTAACATGAAATCTGACCCCCGGCAAAAGAATGTTGTAATTTACTGTTTTATTAGATGTATAGAAGAAAATGCGCAACTCCATCTATGAATTTTAAAAACAACTATTAACCTCTATTAACCTCGCCAACATGATCAAATTTAAATTATTTATATCCAAAAAGGGCTTACACATATAGTACTAATAAAATTATCTACACTCCGTTAGAGCATTTTCTTTGTACTAAAAGTTGTATTATATTATAGTTTCATACCTTTTTACTATTTATTTACATTTTTCCGATGAATTTTCAGTACTGAATTGATGCCGACGCTTGACCAATAGATGGCGCTGTATGTCCGGAATAAATTTTATTTTTTTGTAATAAAAACTATCCTATGTCCTTTCTCAAGTTCCAAACTATGTCTGTACCAAATTTCACACAAATCGGTTCAGTAGTTTAGGCGTGAAGCAAAGACAGACAGACAGACAGACAGAGTTACTTTCGCATTTATAATATTAGTTTGGAATGCGAATGACCTGAGAATATCTGTAAGTATAACATTTTAATTTTATTTTAAACATTGTGTTTTTTTCAGTCGGCCTAAAACCAGACAGATAAAGTGTATGCATAGTAGTGGGATAGAAAAAGAACAAAAAAAAATCTAGTTGGTCAGAATTGTTTCATATACTTTTTATTATTGCACCAAAAATGAAACACAAGTTTCTTTTAGGTATAGATTTATTAAGTGTTGTTCACGTTGACATTTTAATAATGTGTTTTAATACAAATGTATAAAAAAACCTGTTGTGCTAAGTGTAGGAACGTTTTCAGAATTGATAATTATAATTGACTAGCTGTACCCGCGACGATGTTCGCGTTCATATCAGTCATCTGTGCGAATAAATATAAATTAGACTGTGGTATAGAGGGTCACCATCACGAACTACCTAGACACCGGCTTCAGAATGTTCTTTTTATATATTTAAAAATTTACAAAACACATGTACACTTCAATATTATCTTGTTTCGCTAGATGAATGTTTCTAAGTAGTCTGCTATACGCAAAATGTATCAGATGTGGAACCTAGAGTTTTGTCACAAATATTGCTTGACACGTGCCAAAAAAAACGATTTACCACTTTTTTTCTTTTGCAATAGTATTTCGTTGGTACAGCAATCCCTAGTAAGACTACCGGGATCGGGGTTTTGGTTCGAAACCCCGAAATTCGAAATACTGAACTACGCAGTAAAATTGAAAGTAGATATCAATATTATTTACGCTCCGCTCTTCTCATCTCTGCTTTGGTGAAGTCCGGTTTTAAGACTAAGGTAGTGTTCTCATCTTAGTTAATAGCTACCAGATGTCAGTGCGGTGCCTAAGCCTAGAGTATATGTGGAAGTTAAGGAACTTAGCAGCTAGGAACTATGTGGTCTGGTAATGGTGGCTGCTAATGAAAGGCAAAAGAGTGTGCGAGTGTGTTGTTTTTAAAGGGATGAACGACTGAGATAAGCAGGCTCCATTTTAATAAGGTATTTACCTGAGACCCGTGAAACTGAAAGAAAACGTTGACAATAGAGAGAGGCGCAGGATCAGAACTACCAAAACTGTGGTTAAAATTATTTATGACTGGAAACTAAGTAATAGACCAAGGACAACCGCATTCTACCCTGATCAAAGCCTTGGACTGGGGCTGTATCCTTTACAATAAAGTCGCTTTATGCTGCCCAGACGAAATGACGGCAGGTGGACTAAGACGGTGACAGAATGGTGGCCAAGGCATGGCAAAAGAAGCGTCGGTCGTCCGGGAGCAAGATGGGTCGATGACATAGTTAAAGTCTCGGGTCGAGTCTGAATGAGGCTGGCACAGGACCGTAGAAAATGGCACTAAAAAGGGGAGAACTATGCCCAACAGTGGGAGGAAAAGTTCTGTGGATGATGATGATACTGCCCAGCATAAGGTGCTGAGCTCAAATGATGCAATATTAATTTTAAAATGTAGAGAATGCGATAGAAAGTTTATTTTATTTTAGTTTTTGGGCCAAACTTCCAGTAAATAGGTACACAAACTAAATGAAATTTGTAAACGAGAAAATAGAAGATTTATCTGGATCAACGCATTAAAACCCGTGTAGCAAGCTACCTTAAAATGAATATTAAAGAGTAAGTACTTACTAAAAAATTATATCATAAAAGATCATTGGGTTTTGAGTTAAAACAATAAAAATTTACAAATACAAAAAAAAACTTGTCCATGGAATTCTATAGATGACCAACAGAAAACATTACACATTACTTTGATGAAATAATTTAAAAAAGTTACTCCTGAATTGAAAAATAAGATTCCTCATAGATCATTTTATAGTTGTAATCTATGAGGAATCTTATTTTTCAATTCAGGAGTAAATGTCGGTGCCATAGATTTATATCTATGGTCAGGGCATTTACGCCAGACGTTCTTTACAGCATATGACATGCTTGATCTGCAATGAGCAACACACTTAAAATTTAAAATACAAACATAATAATTTTGAGCTTATGCATCGGTCTAGTAAAAAATGCACGACATAAAGTTGTTGCTCATTGCGAAAGAAACAACAAAATGATACAAAGATTTAAACTAATAAAAGTTAACCTAATAGAACACAAAAAGTGTTAGCTCGACTGAGACTTGAACTTGAGTAACAAAACATTCAAACGTATGTAACAAAAAGGACTCAAGAACAAAAATACAATCATTAACAACTGGATTTGAACCTGCAGCATGGACATCCATTTCCAATCCTACAACCACCAAGCTGTTTACTACGACAGCTAGTTTTCCAAAAAGTATACTTCAATCACAATGAAGAATGGTCGCTATGGCTACCGTAGCCTGCCATAGTTACCTCTTGTTTATATGTCAATAATGCCAATTTACGTGTGCAGATGAAAAAATGAATTTGGAAATTTAAAGCTCCACCCCGTATTACCTAGATATAGTAGCGTGTTTAAAAATAGCTAACAACCGTCTACGATTTACCAAAAACATTCTCTCAATTTTTTACTGCTATCAATTCAGTAGTTCATAATTGATACTGTAACATGAAATCTGACCCCCGGCAAAAGAATGTTGTAATTTACTGTTTTATTAGATGTATAGAAGAAAATGCGCAACTCCATCTATGAATTTTAAAAACAACTATTAACCTCTATTAACCTCGCCAACATGATCAAATTTAAATTATTTATATCCAAAAAGGGCTTACACATATAGTACTAATAAAATTATCTTTACTCCGTTAGAGCATTTTCTTTGTACTAAAAGTTGTATTATATTATATTTTCATACCTTTTTACTATTTATTTACATTTTTCCGATGAATTTTCAGTACTGAATTGATGCCGACGCTTGACCAATAGATGGCGCTGTATGTCCGGAATAAATTTTATTTTTTATTTTATTTTTTATTTTTTTTGTAATAAAAACTATCCTATGTCCTTTCTCAAGTTCCAAACTATGTCTGTACCAAATTTCACACAAATCGGTTCAGTAGTTTAGGCGTGAAGCAAAGACAGACAGACAGACAGACAGAGTTACTTTCGCATTTATAATATTAGTTTGGATTGCGTGAGTGAGACTTTAACTTCACCAAATGAGTGATATGTTAAATAAAAAAAGTTGTAGTTAAATAGATAGTTCATCTATATTTTTGTTTAGGGTATTCAAAGTAATGTACTACAGTATTGTACACCTTAAAAAGGTCTACAAAAAAGTCCGTTATGGTATATGTCTATCTCTTGAGGATAACCCACAATAACCATTTTTAACCTTTATTTATTACTTATTAACGAAAAAGCGATTTTAAGCAATACAGCATTAATCTTTATCCAATTAGTACCTTAAATACATTGTGCATGTAATAAAGATCAATATGGCCCTTTACAGCATGTAATTTAAATGAATATTTTCGAAGATATTACAGATTTAAAATGCAAGGACATAGCGGTTGCGGCGGTACCGGCCGGGGGGCCGGGGAGCGCGTGCCTATACCAAATAGTGCGTCGAAGGCCGCGCTTCGCCCTACAACACTTTATGATTATGTAGTATATTTAGTATCAGCAATGCACCCGTGCAAAGCCGGGGCGGGTCGCTAGTTATACATATAAACCTTCCTCTTGAATCACTCTATCTATTAAAAAAAACGCATCAAAATCCGTTGCCTAGTTTTAAAGATTTAAGCATACATAGGGACAGACAGCGGGAAGCGACTTTGTTTTATACTATGTAGTGATGATAGTGATAGTGATAGTGATAGTGATAGTGATGATAGTGATAGTGATAGTGATAAAGTTATAAGCATTTTAATGTTCAAGTGAAATTGAGCCAGAAAAAGGACCAAGTTAGTGACATTAATACTGTGTTATTGTTAAAAAGTGTGACTTAAACTGTTAAAACAAAGTTATTAAAACTATAATAATACACTAACAACTCAAATACGTCATGAACGCGGAGCTAACAGTATATGTGTCCGTTTGTTTTGAGTTATAAAATAAGAAAAAGTCGTCCAGTAATATTTGTTTATTGTTTAAAATTATCAGAACAGTGCGTAAAGTAAACACAAACGTTATTCAGTGCATTAGTGAGCTGTATACAGTGCAAATACTTAAAAACTAATCTTAAACTAAACTTAACCTTTTTTTTTTTTTTTTGATAAGGCGGGGGAATGGACACCCACCCACTCGGGGGAGCGGATGGGTAGTGTCAGACTCTTACTGACTAAACCTGAACCGCCGTGCACCGTCATCCGCGTTTAGTGTTGGCGCGTGGCAATGCGTTGCAATTCATCACGCGCCAACCGCGGGGATCCATCGGCCAATAAGCCGATGGCTCACTTTCGTGATTGGACGCCAAAGTGTAAAAGGCTTCGGCCTCTCCGCCTCGTATTGGAACCACACCCGATGCTACGAAATGTGGCTCCCCGTCGTGGGTCCTATAGTCGGACGACATGCACCCCCGTGCCTGTCGCCCAGGGCCCTAGTTAGGGCGGGAGATCGCGCTCATGCGCGGCTCTGCGCCGCCCCACTCGACGTCGGCGTATCTGGGGCGCGTCGGGGTCGTCCTCCCGAGCGCGCTCCGCCGCCTCCTTCTGGGACATGACAGTCTCACAGAAGGAGGACAACGCGTCCCACGCTGCGCGACTGCTGAGCGCGGATGCGACAACAGCCGACAGCGTGGAGACGTCCACGCCTCCCAGCGCCGCCTGGAGAACGGCGCGAGGCTCGGCAAAGGTGGGACACACGGCCAGGGTGTGCAGCGCGGTGTCATCACTGGCACCGCACTGGTGGCAAGCCGTGGTCCCTTCTCTCCTGGCGACCCGGCACAGGTAATGGCCAAAGGCCCCGTGCCCGGTCAGTATCTGCGTGAGGCGGTAGGTCAATAAACCGTAACGTCTCTCCACCCACGGTTGGAGATGTGGGCGGATCGCTTCAACGGTGACCCGTCCCGCTGACGGTCTCGCGAGCCGAAGCTCCCAATTCCGCATGGTGACGAGACGGGCCTGTCTTCGCCATAGCTCACGTTGCCTTGGCAGGGGGTCAGTACCCCGGGACCGGAGCTCGGTGCAACGGGTGTAAAGGACCGTTAGCACCTTCGCGTCCAGATCCCAAGGCGGTGTCCAAGCCAAGACACACGCGGCTTCATGACCGACGGTCCGGTAGGCCCGGACGATCCTGTTGGCAACAGCACGCTGCGAACCAAGTAGGACCGCCCGGTTATCGGCCGTCAGACGGTCACTCCAAATGGGTGCGCCGTACAGAGCCATCGATCGAATGACCGAGGCATAGAGACGGCGACACCCAACGTCGGGGCCCCCGATATTTGGCAGGAGCCTTCCGAGGGCCGCAGCGGCGGACCGAAGCCTCGGCGCCAACCGCTGAAAATGCTCCCGGAAGCTCAACCACCCGTCGAGGACCAGGCCGAGATACTTCATTGTACCCGACAGTGGGATCCTCGCGTCCTCCACCGTCAGGCACAAATCCGTATGTCTGCTCCGGGGGCCATGAAGCAAAAGTGCTTCGGTCTTCCCCAGAGCGACGTCCAATCCAAGCATCCGGATGCGACCTACGACGGGCTGCACGCCGCAGGTAGCACGCCGGATGCACTCCTCCTGGGTGGTCCCCCGGACCAACACCAGGGTGTCGTCTGCATAGCAGACGACCTCCGTCTGACAGAGGAGGGCACCGCGAAGCACCCAATCGTACCCGATGTTACAAGAGAGGTCCTAAGACTGACCCCTGCGGAACACCGCGCCCGGTGGGTTGCAGCTGCGGGCCCATCACTCCGGAGTACGCGACATGCCTGTCGCGCAGGTAGTCCGCCACGATGTGCTGGAGGTAGAGGGGCGCCCCGTGATAACGAAGCGCCGCCTCAATGCACTGGTGCGGCAGCGAGTTGAAGGCGTTCGCGATGTCGAGCGACACCGCTAGCGCCATTCCTCCCCGCGCCGCAGCCTCCGTGGCGAACCTCTTGACGTGGCTCAGGGCGTCCATCGTAGACCGGCCCGCCCTGAAGCCGAACTGGGAGGCCGACAAGTCGGGTCCCGTGCCCGTCAGATGCCGAACGATGCGGGCGGCGATGACGCGCTCAAAGAGCTTGCCCGCCTCGTCCAGCAGAACGATAGGCCGGTAGCCCGAAGGCGAGTCGGCCGGGCGTCCCTCCTTGCGAAGGAGGACGAGCTGCCCCGTCTTCCAGACTTTGGGGAATCTCCCCGCCACTAAACAGGCGTTGAAGAGACCCCGCAGCCGGTCCTTCAGGGGACCCACAGCCAAGGCAATAGCCCGAGCCGGTACCCCGTCAGGTCCAGGAGCAGTCGTCTTCGTTCGGAGGCGTTGGGTACACGCCTCGAACTCTCCTTCGGTTATCTCCTCCAGCTGTTCCCGCAAAAACGCGGTACCCATAGCTGGAGGGATAAAGTCAGTCCGGTGGGATGGGAACAGGGACGAAACGATGTTTCGGAGGAGCTGAGGCTCCATGGACTCCGTAATCGGGGGCGCTGTGACGCGAAGTTTATTCCGCGCCGCCAGGTACGGGCGACCCCACGGATCCCGGTTCAGCTCCTCGTACATCTCCTGCCTTGCTGCGGCCTTCGCCTGCAGAATGGCCAGGCGGAGATTCGATCTGGCCGTGCGGTAGGCCCTGTAAAGAGGGGCCTCCGCGGCCTCGTCCCTGTGCCTAGAGCGATGGCGTGTGTACCGGCGTTGCGCCTCAACACACGCCTCCCTAAGCACTGCGATCTCTGGCGACCACCAGTAGACTGCCCGTCTGTTGGGTCTTCTCCGGACGCGAGGCATCGCTGCGTCGCAGACCGACGTAAGCGTTCTGCAAAACAACTCCGCCTCGTCGTCAATCGAGAGACCCGACGGTGGTGCGCACCAGTCACTGATGATGGCCGCCTCGATCAGCAGTTCCCTGTCAATCCGTTTTATGGCCCATCGTGGAGGGCCTGAGTTCGGGGTCGGCCGAACCCTGGGCCCCCTGGAGGGAGAGACGCTGAACCGAATGTACCTGTGATCAGACAGCGTCTCCATCCCTACCACGACACGCCAGTCGTTTATGCGCCCGGCAATGGCCTGGGAGCAAAATGACAGGTCCACAATGGACCCGCCATTATGCCGGACGCAAGTCTGGGTGCGACCCCGGTTTAGCAGGACAAAGTCCAACCCCAGGGCCCACTCCTCCAATAGTTCCCCGCGCCGGTCTGTTGCCGGTTCCCCCCAAGCCGTGCTCTTGGCATTGAGGTCCCCTAGCAAAATGACCGGGCGAGGTGCCAGCACACGAACAAGGGCCTCCAGCTCGGCCATAAATGACTCAAACTCGGAGAGACCCCTGTTCGGTGAGAAGTATGTGCCGATGACGGCGTACGACCCCCATGACGCAGCGACATAACCAGAGCCCCTACGGATGGTGTGTAGGGGCTGGGAACTAGTGCCTGTTGCGGCGACGACACCAGCTTCATCAGCGCCCGCACTCTGCTCTGGTGCAGCAGGTTTAGGCGCCGGCCTTGAAGCCGGTTTGGTAGCAGGCTTGGCGGTGGCAACCCTCGCAGCCGCCCTGGGAGCCGGCTTGGGGGCCGGTCCAGGTCGCTGCTTCGGAGCCGGGCCGGGAGTCGGCCTCGGTGCCGGTTTGGGAGTCGCCGCTTTTGGAGGCTGCTTCGGTGCCGGGCCGGGAGTCGGCCTCGGTGCCGGGCCGGGAGCTGGCCTCGGAGCCGGTCTGGGAGTCGGCTTTAGTGCCGACTTCGGCTTCTCAGCCGCTTTTACAGGCTGCTTGGGTGCGGGCTTGGCGGGCTGCTTGGCGGCTGGTTTGGGCCCTCTGCCCACAACCTCCGCACAGCTTCGCCTGTCCGCCGCCAGGGGCGGGCGTAAAACTAATATTATAAATTATAAATATAAACTATATAAATATAAACTTATAAACTATAAACTTAAATAAATAAACTTAAACTTAAATATAAACTTATAAACTTAAACTTAATATTATAAATGCGAAAGTAACTCTGTCTGTCTGTCTGTCTGTCTTTGCTTCACGCCTAAACTACTGAACCGATTTGTGTGAAATTTGGTACAGACATAGTTTGGAACTTGAGAAAGGACATAGGATAGTTTTTATTACAAAAAAAATAAAAAAAAAATAAAAAAAAAAATTTATTCCGGACATACAGCGCCATCTATTGGTCAAGCGTCGGCATCAATTCAGTACTGAAAATTCATCGGAAAAATGTAAATAAATAGTAAAAAGGTATGAAAATATAATATAATACAACTTTTAGTACAAAGAAAATGCTCTAACGGAGTATAGATAATTTTATTAGTACTATATGTGTAAGCCCTTTTTGGATATAAATAATTTAAATTTGATCATGTTGGCGAGGTTAATAGAGGTTAATAGTTGTTTTTAAAATTCATAGATGGAGTTGCGCATTTTCTTCTATACATCTAATAAAACAGTAAATTACAACATTCTTTTGCCGGGGGTCAGATTTCATGTTACAGTATCAATTATGAACTACTGAATTGATAGCAGTAAAAAATTGAGAGAATGTTTTTGGTAAATCGTAGACGGTTGTTAGCTATTTTTAAACACGCTACTATATCTAGGTAATACGGGGTGGAGCTTTAAATTTCCAAATTCATTTTTTCATCTGCACACGTAAATTGGCATTATTGACATATAAACAAGAGGTAACTATGGCAGGCTACGGTAGCCATAGCGACCATTCTTCATTGTGATTGAAGTATACTTTTTGGAAAACTAGCTGTCGTAGTAAACAGCTTGGTGGTTGTAGGATTGGAAATGGATGTCCATGCTGCAGGTTCAAATCCAGTTGTTAATGATTGTATTTTTGTTCTTGAGTCCTTTTTGTTACATACGTTTGAATGTTTTGTTACTCAAGTTCAAGTCTCAGTCGAGCTAACACTTTTTGTGTTCTATTAGGTTAACTTTTATTAGTTTAAATCTTTGTATCATTTTGTTGTTTCTTTCGCAATGAGCAACAACTTTATGTCGTGCATTTTTTACTAGACCGATGCATAAGCTCAAAATTATTATGTTTGTATTTTAAATTTTAAGTGTGTTGCTCATTGCAGATCAAGCATGTCATATGCTGTAAAGAACGTCTGGCGTAAATGCCCTGACCATAGATATAAATCTATGGCACCGACATTTACTCCTGAATTGAAAAATAAGATTCCTCATAGATTACAACTATAAAATGATCTATGAGGAATCTTATTTTTCAATTCAGGAGTAACTTTTTTAAATTATTTCATCAAAGTAATGTGTAATGTTTTCTGTTGGTCATCTATAGAATTCCATGGACAAGTTTTTTTTTGTATTTGTAAATTTTTATTGTTTTAACTCAAAACCGAATGATCTTTTATGATATAATTTTTTAGTAAGTACTTACTCTTTAATATTCATTTTAAGGTAGCTTGCTACACGGGTTTTAATGCGTTGATCCAGATAAATCTTCTATTTTTTCGTTTACAAATTTCATTTAGTTTGTGTACCTATTTACTGGAAGTTTGGCCCAAAAACTAAAATAAAATAAACTTTCTATCGCATTCTCTACATTTTAAAATGAATATTGCATCATTTGAGCTCAGCACCTTATGCTGGGCAGTATCATCATCATCCACAGAACTTTTCCTCCCACTGTTGGGCATAGTTCTCCCCTTTTTCGTGCCATTTTCTACGGTCCTGTGCCAGCCTCATTCAGACTCGACCCGAGACTTTAACTATGTCATCGACCCATCTTGCTCCCGGACGACCGACGCTTCTTTTGCCATGCCTTGGCCACCATTCTGTCACCGTCTTAGTCCACCTGCCGTCATTTCGTCTGGGCAGCATAAAGCGACTTTATTGTAAAGGATACAGCCCCAGTCCAAGGCTTTGATCAGGGTAGAATGCGGTTGTCCTTGGTCTATTACTTAGTTTCCAGTCATAAATAATTTTAACCACAGTTTTGGTAGTTCTGATCCTGCGCCTCTCTCTATTGTCAACGTTTTCTTTCAGTTTCACGGGTCTCAGGTAAATACCTTATTAAAATGGAGCCTGCTTATCTCAGTCGTTCATCCCTTTAAAAACAACACACTCGCACACTCTTTTGCCTTTCATTAGCAGCCACCATTACCAGACCACATAGTTCCTAGCTGCTAAGTTCCTTAACTTCCACATATACTCTAGGCTTAGGCACCGCACTGACATCTGGTAGCTATTAACTAAGATGAGAACACTACCTTAGTCTTAAAACCGGACTTCACCAAAGCAGAGATGAGAAGAGCGGAGCGTAAATAATATTGATATCTACTTTCAATTTTACTGCGTAGTTCAGTATTTCGCATTTCGGGGTTTCGAACCAAAACCCCGATCCCGGTAGTCTTACTAGGGACTGCCGTACCAACGAAATACTATTGCAAAAGAAAAAAAGTGGTAAATCGTTTTTTTTGGCACGTGTCAAGCAATATTTGTGACAAAACTCTAGGTTCCACATCTGATACATTTTGCGTATAGCAGACTACTTAGAAACACTCATCTAGCGAAACAAGATAATATTGAAGTGTACATGTGTTTTGTAAATTTTTAAATATATAAAAAGAACATTCTGAAGCCGGTGTCTAGGTAGTTCGTGATGGTGACCCTCTATACCACAGTCTAATTTATATTTATTCGCACAGATGACTGATATGAACGCGAACATCGTCGCGGGTACAGCTAGTAATTATATATATATCGAGGGTATAGTGTTCAAACCTATGGTGGCGCGAAGATGGAGTGATGTGATGTTATGTTAATGGAGTCAGGGTAAATAAAAGTTCCCGGACCCGCGGGAGTGGTGCATCCTGCGGGAGAGGGGTTGCTGGACCCCTACCGGGCGCGTCCCTAGGTTGCGGATAAGGGAATGCCGCACAGATATGTGCGGTACCGGTTTACCGGCGCGGACAGCTCCAGCAGCGGGGTCGCTCCTCAGCCTGAGGATGTGACAGCCGCGGCGGGTCTGGCCAGTGTCAACTGCTGGCTAGACATCGCGGCCTGCCGGCGTCTCGGACGTATTCCGAGTAGCGGCGGCGGGCGGTGAGTCTGCCCACATTCTTGTGGGTGGACGGCGGGGTCTGATCTGTCCAGACCGCCGCGTGGTGGTCACCTGCTGGCGTCTCGGACTCATTCCGGGTAGCGGCAGCGGGTGCAGTGCTTCCTCCTCCTGACCTTCTTTTTGGGGGGGATGGCGGAGGGAGCGGTCGTGCGAGTTCGGTCTGTGTTTACTGCGGGCCGGATGTCGCAACCTGCCGGCGTCTCGGACGTACTCCGAGTAGCGGCGGCAGGCGTTGGGTCTGCCCACTTCTCCATGTGGTGGGCGGACGGCGGTGGCCTATCTGTCCAGGTCACCGCGTGTTGTTCGACCTGCTGGCGTCTCGGACTTATTCCGAGTAGCGGCAGTGGGTCGCTCTCTCTCCGTGCCCGCATGCGCGCGGGGGACGGTCGAGTGGAGCTGTTGGGCGAGTTCGGTCAGTGGTTTTGCTGGCTGGACATCGCGGCCCGCTGGCGTCCTGGACTCATTCTGGGTAGCGGCAGCGGGCGCAGTGCTTCCTCCTCCTGACCTTCTTTTTGGGGGGGATGGTAGAGGGAGCGGACGTGCGAGTTTGGTCGGTGTTTTTGCTGGCTGGACATCGCGGCCCGCTGGCGTCCTGGACTCATTCTGGGTAGCGGCAGCGGGCGCAGTGCTTCCTCCTCCTGACCTTCTTTTTGGGGGGGATGGCGGAGGGAGCGGACGTGCGGGTTTGATCGGTGTTGCTGGTCGAACATCGCGGCCCACCGGCGTCTTGGACGTTATCCGAGTAGCGGTGGTAGGCGGTAGGGCGATCGCTGTCGGTCGCGACCCGTTGGCGTCCTGGATATTCCGGGCAACGGCAACGGGTGGTGCTCTCTCTCCTTTACCTCCTCGTTAGAGGAGGAACGGTTGAGGTGAGCGGCAGTGGCTCGTCGGCGCCTCGGACGTATTCCGAATCGCGGCGACGGCCGTTATGTTTGCCCTCCCTTCTCTCTATTGAGAGATTGGGGGCGCATTCGCGGGCGGCGGGTCCGATTCGTCGGGCAGGACTCCGGTCACCGTCGGCCAACCCGTAATCCTGTCCTTTCAGGACGGGACCGGGGGCCGCCTTCCCTTACAGGAAGGGGGCTACGTGGAAGAAAACCACTATAAAAATTACCCTGAAGCCTACGCTTCCGATGCCCGGCTAGGGGCTGCATGGCGGAGGGGTACTCCGTCGTTAGGGCATCACAAAAACAAAATCATGGAAAAGTCAGATGAAAAACCAATTCAGCAAGCGGGTAGGGAGGCCTCAGGTCGACCAGAATCCCGTGGCTCTTCGGAGCTCAGGCGCATGTATTTGCTGGCGCCAACATCTGCCTCGGCGAGTGGGGAAACCCACGAGCCGTCATTGGGAGGGGAGGGGAGGGTGACTCGGTCTGCGAGCAGGCTGAGTCACGCCGAGAGTGCGGAGTGCATGGCGAGAGAGCCTCGAGTGGTGCTCGAGAGGCTCGCCATGGACGCTCAGGCGACGACCACCGGTCGCCCTGAGGAGGAGATGGAGTTTGAGGTGCCGGCGCCTTGCCGGTCCCGAGATAGCTCCGTCTCCGGGAAGCTCGGCCGGAAGCGTCCACGACGTGGTTCGGTCGGGGAAGAGGACGACGTGGGTAGCCGCGCCGTTTCGGGCTGCGAGAGCGATGCCTCATTAGCATCGTCGACGCAGTCCCGCGGTCGTGTGACCCACGGTCGTTACGTGGGGCTCAGCCGACAGCGCGAGCTGTACAGGGCGCTCGCCGCTGAAGCGGCGCAGACACCTGACGCCCGTGCGTCGGCAGAGAAGGAGGAGGAGGAGAGACAGAGGAGGGAGGCTCGGGCGGCTGTCCGGGACCTCATAAGTTCCGGCTCGCAGCCGACTGACCCCTCTTCTGTCAAAGAACGCATCGACAAAGGTCTCCTGTCGATATTGGAGGTAGCGCGCACCTCCAAAAATATCAAGGGGACCTACATAAAGCGTCTTAAGGATGCGGTGGAGCTTGTCCAGGATGGCGTTCGCTCCCTGACGAGCTCCACCTGCATGGAGAGGTTGCTCGCCGACAATGCTCGGCTGAGCAAAGAGGTCGAAGACCTCAGGGGCCAGATGCTCGTGGTGCGCGAGCAGGCCCCTGCAGCGTTCGACATGGCCGATTTCCAGCGGTCCATCATGTTGTCGGTCGGGACAATGATGGACGCCAAGCTGGCTGGGGTCAAAGAGCTGCTTCCGCCGGAGCGGGTTTTACGCCCGCCCCTGGCGGCGGACAGGCGAAGCTGTGCGGAGGTTGTGGGCAGAGGGCCCAAACCAGCCGCCAAGCAGCCCGCCAAGCCCGCACCCAAGCAGCCTGTAAAAGCGGCTGAGAAGCCGAAGTCGGCACTAAAGCCGACTCCCAGACCGGCTCCGAGGCCAGCTCCCGGCCCGACACCGAGGCCGACTCCCGGCCCGGCACCGAAGCAGCCTCCAAAAGCGGCGACTCCCAAACCGGCACCGAGGCCGACTCCCGGCCCGGCTCCGAAGCAGCGACCTGGACCGGCCCCCAAGCCGGCTCCCAGGGCGGCTGCGAGGGTTGCCACCGCCAAGCCTGCTACCAAACCGGCTTCAAGGCCGGCGCCTAAACCTGCTGCACCAGAGCAGAGTGCGGGCGCTGATGAAGCTGGTGTCGTCGCCGCAACAGGCACTAGTTCCCAGCCCCTACACACCATCCGTAGGGGCTCTGGTTATGTCGCTGCGTCATGGGGGTCGTACGCCGTCATCGGCACATACTTCTCACCGAACAGGGGTCTCTCCGAGTTTGAGTCATTTATGGCCGAGCTGGAGGCCCTTGTTCGTGTGCTGGCACCTCGCCCGGTCATTTTGCTAGGGGACCTCAATGCCAAGAGCACGGCTTGGGGGGAACCGGCAACAGACCGGCGCGGGGAACTATTGGAGGAGTGGGCCCTGGGGTTGGACTTTGTCCTGCTAAACCGGGGTCGCACCCAGACTTGCGTCCGGCATAATGGCGGGTCCATTGTGGACCTGTCATTTTGCTCCCAGGCCATTGCCGGGCGCATAAACGACTGGCGTGTCGTGGTAGGGATGGAGACGCTGTCTGATCACAGGTACATTCGGTTCAGCGTCTCTCCCTCCAGGGGGCCCAGGGTTCGGCCGACCCCGAACTCAGGCCCTCCACGATGGGCCATAAAACGGATTGACAGGGAACTGCTGATCGAGGCGGCCATCATCAGTGACTGGTGCGCACCACCGTCGGGTCTCTCGATTGACGACGAGGCGGAGTTGTTTTGCAGAACGCTTACGTCGGTCTGCGACGCAGCGATGCCTCGCGTCCGGAGAAGACCCAACAGACGGGCAGTCTACTGGTGGTCGCCAGAGATCGCAGTGCTTAGGGAGGCGTGTGTTGAGGCGCAACGCCGGTACACACGCCATCGCTCTAGGCACAGGGACGAGGCCGCGGAGGCCCCTCTTTACAGGGCCTACCGCACGGCCAGATCGAATCTCCGCCTGGCCATTCTGCAGGCGAAGGCCGCAGCAAGGCAGGAGATGTACGAGGAGCTGAACCGGGATCCGTGGGGTCGCCCGTACCTGGCGGCGCGGAATAAACTTCGCGTCGCAGCGCCCCCGATTACGGAGTCCATGGAGCCTCAGCTCCTCCGAAACATCGTTTCGTCCCTGTTCCCATCCCACCGGACTGACTTTATCCCTCCAGCTATGGGTACCGCGTTTTCGCGGGAACAGCTGGAGGAGATAACCGAAGGAGAGTTCGAGGCGTGTACCCAACGCCTCCGAACGAAGACGACTGCTCCTGGACCTGACGGGGTACCGGCTCGGGCTATTGCCTTGGCTGTGGGTCCCCTGAAGGACCGGCTGCGGGGTCTCTTCAACGCCTGTTTAGTGGCGGGGAGATTCCCCAAAGTCTGGAAGACGGGGCAGCTCGTCCTCCTTCGCAAGGAGGGACGCCCGGCCGACTCGCCTTCGGGCTACCGGCCTATCGTTCTGCTGGACGAGGCGGGCAAGCTCTTTGAGCGCGTCATCGCCGCCCGCATCGTTCGGCATCTGACGGGCACGGGACCCTACTTGTCGGCCTCCCAGTTCGGCTTCAGGGCGGGCCGGTCTATGATGGACGCCCTGAGCCACGTCAAGAGGTTCGCCACGGAGGCTGCGGCGCGGGGAGGAATGGCGCTAGCGGTGTCGCTCGACATCGCGAACGCCTTCAACTCGCTGCCGCACCAGTGCATTGAGGCGGCGCTTCGTTATCACGGGGCGCCCCTCTACCTCCAGCACATCGTGGCGGACTACCTGCGCGACAGGCATGTCGCGTACTCCGGAGTGATGGGCCCGCAGCTGCAACCCACCGGGCGCGGTGTTCCGCAGGGGTCAGTCTTAGGACCTCTCTTGTGGAACATCGGGTACGATTGGGTGCTTCGCGGTGCCCTCCTCTGTCAGACGGAGGTCGTCTGCTATGCAGACGACCTCCGTCCTCCGTCTCCGTCCCTGGTGTTGGTCCGGGGGACCACCCAGGAGGAGTGCATCCGGCGTGCTACCTGCGGCGTGCAGCCCGTCGTAGGTCGCATCCGGATGCTTGGATTGGACGTCGCTCTGGGGAAGACCGAAGCACTTTTGCTTCATGGCCCCCGGAGCAGACATACGGATTTGTGCCTGACGGTGGAGGACGCGAGGATCCCACTGTCGGGTACAATGAAGTATCTCGGCCTGGTCCTCGACGGGTGGTTGAGCTTCCGGGAGCATTTTCAGCGGTTGGCGCCGAGGCTTCGGTCCGCCGCTGCGGCCCTCGGAAGGCTCCTGCCAAATATCGGGGGCCCCGACGTTGGGTGTCGCCGTCTCTATGCCTCGGTCATTCGATCGATGGCTCTGTACGGCGCACCCATTTGGAGTGACCGACTGACGGCCGATAACCGGGTGGTCCTACTTGGTTCGCAGCGTGCTGTTGCCAACAGGATCGTCCGGGCCTACCGGACCGTCGGTCACGAAGCCGCGTGTGTCTTGGCTGGGACACCGCCTTGGGATCTGGACGCGAAGGTGTTAACGGACCTTTACACCCGTTGCACCGAGCTCCGGTCCCGGGGTACCGACCCCATGCCGAGGCAACGCGAGCTCTGGCGACGACAGGCCCGTCTCGTCACCATGCGGAATTGGGAGCTTCGGCTCGCGAGACCGTCGGCGGGACGGGTCACAGTTGAAGCGATCCGCCCACATCTCCAACCGTGGGTGGAGAGGCGGTACGGTTTATTGACCTACCGCCTCACGCAGATACTGACCGGGCACGGGGCCTTTGGCCATTACCTGTGCCGGGTCGCCAGGAGGGAGGGGACCACGGCTTGCCACCAGTGCGGTGCCAGTGATGACACCGCGCTGCACACCCTGGCCGTGTGTCCCACCTTCGCCGAGCCTCGCGCCGTTCTCCAGGCGGCGCTGGGAGGCGTGGACGTCTCCGCGCTGTCGGCTGTTGTCGCATCCGTGCTCAGCAGTCGCGCAGCGTGGGACGCGTTGTCCTCCTTCTGTGAGACCGTCATGTCCCAGAAGGAGGCGGCGGAGCGCGCTCGGGAGGACGACCCCGACGCGCCCCAGATACGCCGACGTCGAGTGGGGCGGCGCAGAGCCGCGCATGAGCGCGATCTCCCGCCCTAACTAGGGCCCTGGGCGACAGGCACGGGGGTGCATGTCGTCCGTGTATAGGACCCACGACGGGGAGCCACATTTCGTAGCATCGGGTGTGGTTCCAATACGAGGCGGGGAGGCCGAAGCCTTTTACACTTCGGCCTCCAATCACGAAAGTGAGCCATCGGCTTATTGGCCGATGGATCCCCGCGGTTGGCGCTCGACGAATTGCAACGCATTACCACGCGCCAACGCTAAACGCGGATGACGGTGCACGGCGGTTCAGGTTTAGTCAGTAAGAGTCTGACACTACCCATCCGCTCCCCCGAGTGGGTGGGTGTCCATGAGGATTCCCCCGCCTTATCAAAAAAAAAAAAAAAAAGGGTAAATAAAAGTTCCGACACCTTCACGACACGTAATATATTGTTCGATCACACACACAGATAGTTCACATACACACAGTCTTATAGCTTAAGCAGAGCTATACAAATAGAAGGAGTATTTGAAGGAGAAAATTAGATAGGAAAGCGATAGCAACAGTAATACAATAACGATAACACGTTGGTATGCGCGGTAGCTGTAAAGCATTCGGTTAGCGGGCGACACGGGCTTCGCGAGCGAGGTTAGTGGCCGACTGGCGCGGCGCGGCGAGTAGCTGCGCGCGCGCCGGACGTAAGACCGATCCGGTTTTTACCAGAGATGCAACGCGTTTCCAATGCACCGCGTCGCAACTGTGGATGTCGTGGTATTAAATACTAAGTAGGTTTATGTGTAGTGTTATTTAGTTATTATTGTAAATATGTATATAGGTAATAAGATGTTTTATGTATAATATATTGTAAATAAATATATATTAACGATTTTGGGACATGTAAATATAAATAGTAAATTATATACATAGATATTGTTTAGGTATGTGTGACTGAGTAGGCTACATCACTCCCCCCCAGAGACCGTCACTACGGGCGATAAAAATCAGGAAACCGAACTGTGCGGCCTGAACGCGTTGTAACGTTTGTTTCTAGGTAGTGGTAATAAAAAAATATATTAGAGTGAGTTACAATTTATTAGTTGATGGTAGGTAGGTAGATATCGGTTGAGCCGGGAGTGAGTTTGAATATCGAGCGCGTAACGAGCTTTAGTTCGCCGGTAGAAACACCACTGTCCTGGATCAGTAGCCGGTTGTGTAGGTAGGTCGCTCGCAGCTCTGCAGCAGCACAGACGTCGACGATGCAGGGTAGATCCGCTGGCTTCGGCGTGAAGGTCACGAAGGTCACGTAGTTCCCGAAGGTCACGAAGTCACGAAGTTCACGAAGTCACGAAGTTAGCGAAGGTCACGAAGTCAGCCGACTCGGACAGTAGGAAGGAAGGTGAAGAAGAAGAGTGAAGAAGATAGTAGGTAGATGCTTGAACCCTGGAATTCGGTAATTGGTCGTCTTAGTGAATGACCGAATCCATGCTATGACTGCAACATCCCGATATCCACAAACACGGCCTACTCAAAAGGAAGCAGTGTTCTAGCACTAAGCAGCTATCGAGATGGGCAGTCTAGGCAGCGTGGTACAGTAGCAAAAGCACGAAGTTAATTGGTGATTTGCAAAAATAATTAATTTAAAATTAACAAAAAACGGAAATATTAAAGATAATTAAAACATGTAGGTAGGTACACATTACTACTGGTAGAATTTAAAAATACAAGAACAAAGAAAATGTATGACCTCTATGAGAGGGTCAAAGTCAACCGTCAATTTGAATTAACGGATAGTAAATGACAATATAGTATTTAGATACTATATTAGCCTTTTAAACACGATATAAAACAACACAAAACATTACTAATTACAGTTAAACGCTAACGACTGATCTAAAGCATTATGAGGTACATTTACGAACACAGAACAATGCTCTAATGAAAATAGCAAATCATGCAATGATAAACTAGCTAATTAGCGTAATAAAGATTTGTTTTGCAACACTCACCCGATCTGGGGTTAACACTGTATTTAAAGCACTTTGTAGAAGTTAACGTAGTAAAAAGTTTTAGACTTATTAAAATACGTGTGCGAAAATAATAAAATAGTATGTACTGCAAATTGGAAACGATTTAAATGACAGGAAGCGTCTGTTCGCGGCTGCGTGTAGCCAGTGTGATCTTTAAGGTTCTCGAGTATTCCGCACCAGCGGCGACTCGCAGTCTAGGTGGAAGGGATCGTTCGCAAAACTGGTTTCCGTGGCGCGGTTAGCTATCGCGACGCGCGGCGCGCGGCTCACGGCTCATTATATTATAATGAGTATTTTAGTTTTAAATAGGCTTACGGCGATATTAACTATTTATTATTACACAAAATAACGTGCAACGTTACAGCGTCCTTCTGACGTCATCCTGAAGTGTCTTGTCACGGTAAACAGGAGCAGGATTAGGGAAGGAACCGGGGTTAGGGTTTGGAGAAGGAGTGTGAGTGGGGATAGGGTTGGGAGTGGGGTCAATCAGTGTGTAGGCTGGCTTGAGGCGGTCTATAGACACTGTGACGGTTTTACCCTTAATCATAATTTTAAAAGTTTTGTCACTTCGTTCCAATACTTGATAGGGGCCGGTGTAAGGAGGTTGTAAAGAACCACGTAATGCTTCGTCCCTTAAAAAATACGTGACTGGATGTCATTAAGTCTTTGTATATAAATATTTTTGACTTATTGTGACGTGAGGCCGGTGACGCAAATTGGCGCAGCCGAGTGGTGAAGTCCGATATATCGGTGGAATCGGTAGGAGTCGCTTGGAAAAACTCTCCAGGCAAACGTAACGGCTCGCCGTAAACCAGCTCGGCTGATGACGCTTTGAGGTCATTTTTAAATGCGCTCCTAATGCCTAATAGCACCAAGGGCAACGTGTCTACCCAATTGGAATCTGCGTGGCACATTATGGCTGCCTTTAACTGTCGGTGGGAGCGTTCCACAAGCCCGTTACAAGCTGGGTGATACGCGGTTGTTCTGCGATGTTTGAATCCAATCATTTTTGCAAGATATTGAAAAAGTGAAGATTCAAACTGTCGACCGCGATCGGTGACAATATCCGTTGGACATCCAAACCTGGATATCCACGATATTAATGCTTTCCCAACTGTTTCAGCTGTCATATCTGACATCGGTATGACCTCTGGCCAGCGTGTGAAACGGTCCACAGCGGTGAGACAGTAGCGGTATCCCTGCGAGATAGGGAGAGGGCCGATAATGTCCACGTGGATGAAGGAAAATCGAGCGCGAGGAAGATCAAACGTGCCGAGTGGAGAAGACACGTGACGATGAACCTTAGCGCGCTGACAAGATGAACACTGTCGAGACCAGTCTCGACAATCCCTGCGCACCCCAGGCCAAACAAATCGGTCAGCAACCAGTTTAGCCGTCGCGTTGGCGCCAGGGTGGCTAAGACTGTGGAGACTGTCAAAGATTTGTTTCCTCAACGGTTTGGGGACAAAGGGCCTGGGTGAGGTGGTACTGACGTCACAATAAAGTTCGGTATGGGAGTTAGGGATACTCAACTTCTCCAGCCGGAGTGAAGATTCTCCCCGCAGAAGCTGAGTCAACTCTGGATCAGTCGCTTGGGACGCAGCCAGCACGTCAAAATTGATTGGCATCTGCAGTTCCTCGATACGCGACAGTGGGTCAGCGACAACATTGTCCTTTCCCGAAATGTGTCGAATATCGGTTGTGAACTGCGAGATGTAATCGAGGTGACGGTACTGCCGAGGCGAACAGTTAGCTTACGTTCGCTGAAAGCATAACTGAGCGGTTTGTGATCCGTGAACACCACGAAGTGTCTTGCCTCTAGCATATGACGAAAGTATTTAATACTTTCGTATATGGCTAAGAGCTCGCGGTCGTAGGGTGAGTACTTTTGTTGAGAGGGACTCAACTTCCGCGAGAAGAATGCCAGAGGCTGCCAGGCGTCGTCTTTGAGTTGCTGCAGAACTGCACCCATTGCCAGGTCGGACGCGTCTGTTACCAGGGCGAGTTCGGCCTGACAATCCGGGTGTGCGAGTAATGCTGCATTGGCGAGACTATCTTTGCACTTGTTAAAAGCTAATAGTGCATCGCCAGACACGTCGACGGGTTGTGATGCCTTTACACAGCCTGTTAGCAAGGCGTTTAAAGGGGCTTGAATTAAAGCAGAGTGAGGTAAGAACCGCCTGTAAAAATTGAGCATCCCCAAAAATCGCCTTAGTTGTTTGACTGTCTTAGGGACAGGGAAGTCATTAATTGCCTGGACCTTGGATTCCAGAGGTTTGGTGCCGGCTGCCGAGATCCGGTAACCTAAAAATGTTACCTCGGGTGCTCCGAAGACACATTTTGAGGTGTTGACAAGGACGTCATATTTCTTCATGCGACTGAAGAGCTGATGAAGATGGGCTTCGTGCTCGGCCTCGTCCTTGGAGAAGACTAAAAAGTCATCTAAGTAGGAATAACAAAACTCGAGGCCTCTCGTCATTTCGTCAACAAACCTCTGAAATGTTTGACCTGCATTTCTCAGACCAAAGGTCATTTTGGGAAATTCGTACAAGCCAAAGGGTGTGGTGATGGCAGTCTTCTGAATATCTGCCTCGAAAACCGGAATCTGATTGTAGGCTTTCATCAAATCGACTGTGGAAAATACTGTACAACCAGCAATGGAGTGGGCAAAGTCATGGATATGCCTAATAGGATAACGGTCTGGTATAGTCCGTGCATTAAGCATGCGATAATCACCACAAGGGCGCCAGCCGTTATCCTTCTTAGGCGCAAGGTGCAAGGGTGAAGACCAGGGACTTTCAGAAGGACGCGCTGTGCCGTTGCTAAGCATGAGCTCGAATTCACGCCTAGCTATTTTGAGTTTATCAGGTGCCAGTCTACGAGGGGTACATGAGATAGGAGGTCCTGGTGTAGTCCTGATATAGTGTACCGTGTTGTGTTTCGGGACGGTTGGTGTGCCTGAAGGGCGTGTAATTTCCGGAAACTTGCTCAGGATGTTGTGAAAGCGCGTGTCGCCCGCTAACCGAATGCTTTACAGCTACCGCGCATACCAACGTGTTATCGTTATTGTATTACTGTTGCTATCGCTTTCCTATCTAATTTTCTCCTTCAAATACTCCTTCTATTTGTATAGCTCTGCTTAAGCTATAAGACTGTGTGTATGTGAACTATCTGTGTATGTGAACTATCTGTGTGTGTGATCGAACAATATATTACGTGTCGTGAAGGTGTCGGAACTTTTATTTACCCTGACTCCATTAACATAACATCACATCACTCCATCTTCGCGCCACCATGTCACGTCGGGGTCACCAGTTATGAAGGAGTATTTGAAGGAGAAAATTAGATAGGAAAGCGATAGCAACAGTAATGCAATAACGATAACACGTTGGTATGCGCGGTAGCTGTAAAGCATTCGGTTAGCGGGCGACACGGGCTTCGCGAGCGAGGTTAGTGGCCGACTGGCGCGGCGCGGCGAGTAGCTGCGCGCGCGCCGGACCACATGAGTAGATAAACGGAACAGAGGCAAAGCTTCGAACAACCGCTCGAATCGGTTGCACGCACACAAGCGCGCGGGGCATGTGTGCGTGACCACTAGCCGCTTGTCACATACGCGGCGAGACTGGAAAAAACCAGTTTACGCTGGCACAGCCAGTGTACAATCTAAGGGTCAGTCCGACGCACGCTGTTTGTTTTGTTAGTTGCAAGTTTAAGTTTTTATAAGTTTAGTTGTAAAAACGTGGTATTTTATTAATAATAATGGTTGTTTATTGTACCGTGTGTATGAATAATAATAGAGAAAACAAAAATATATCATACTTTAACAATCCCAAGGAGTACAATTAGGTAAGTAAATATTTGGTTATTACTTTTTCAAGCAAGTACCTTTATTTTATTGTATGATCCTTTTTATAATAAGAAGAGAGTAATTTGTACAACACGGTAGGTATTTTTTAATTTAAAAAAAACAAAAATTATGAAAAGAAAATTCTTAGAGTAAGTAATTTGTAAACTATTCTATCATACTATTATATATTCTATTATGCTGACTATTAAAACTATTTAAAAAACGTTTTGTTTGATTTGTCTTCACCTATTGTGACAACCCTAACAAAATAGGTAACAATTTTGCTCGTTCTTAAGAAGCTTTGCCTCTGTTCCGTTTATCTACTCATGTGCGCCGGACGTAAGACCGATCCGGTTTTTACCAGAGATGCAACGCGTTTCCAATGCACCGCGTCGCAACTGTGGATGTCGTGGTATTAAATACTAAGTAGGTTTATGTGTAGTGTTATTTAGTTATTATTGTAAATATGTATATAGGTAATAAGATGTTTTATGATAACTGGTGACCCCGACGTGACATGGTGGCGCGAAGATGGAGTGATGTGATGTTATGTTAATGGAGTCAGGGTAAATAAAAGTTCCGACACCTTCACGACACGTAATATATTGTTCGATCACACACACAGATAGTTCACATACACAGATAGTTCACATACACACAGTCTTATAGCTTAAGCAGAGCTATACAAATAGAAGGAGTATTTGAAGGAGAAAATTAGATAGGAAAGCGATAGCAACAGTAATACAATAACGATAACACGTTGGTATGCGCGGTAGCTGTAAAGCATTCGGTTAGCGGGCGACACGGGCTTCGCGAGCGAGGTTAGTGGCCGACTGGCGCGGCGCGGCGAGTAGCTGCGCGCGCGCCGGACGTAAGACCGATCCGGTTTTTACCAGAGATGCAACGCGTTTCCAATGCACCGCGTCGCAACTGTGGATGTCGTGGTATTAAATACTAAGTAGGTTTATGTGTAGTGTTATTTAGTTATTATTGTAAATATGTATATAGGTAATAAGATGTTTTATGTATAATATATTGTAAATAAATATATATTAACGATTTTGGGACATGTAAATATAAATAGTAAATTATATACATCGATATTGTTTAGGTATGTGTGACTGAGTAGGCTACAAACCCAATAAGTGTCGAAAAATAAAAAATCGTTTTATTAGTACATCTTAATGCATTTTTGACGCTCTTTCCAGTGGTCTAATCCAATAAGTGGAATTCGCAGTAGAAAAGAAATTACTTTAGGTAATAACCCGATAAAGTCACCGCGTTTAGCCAAAACTTAAAAACTGGTACCCTATAAAGCGTGTTATCTTTTTACATCATATTTTTATTTCACGCTTAAACCACATAAAACTTATTATTGGTATTGAGTGTTCAATAATTTCAACTAAAATTACCCAACGGTTTAGAGGCAATAACCACTATTTGTAGTTATCGGCTTTTATCTTTAAATCACTACATAGTATAAAGCAAAGTCGCTTCCCGCTGTCTGTCCCTATGTATGCTTAGATCTTTAAAACTACGCATCGGATTTTGATGCGGTTTTTTTTAATAGATAGAGTGATTCAAGAGGAAGGTTTATATGTATAGAAACACAGATAATTTTAGTGGATTTTTAAATAAACACATTTTTTGCGCTTACATTGCAAACGCTGGCTGAACCCTACGACATACATCAAAATAATGTACTACAGTATTGTACACCTTAAAAAGGTCTACAAAAAAGTCAGCGATGGTATATGTCTATCTCTTGGGGATAACCCACAATAACCATTTTTTATCCTTTATTTATTAATTAATTTCGAAAAAGCCATTTTAAGCAATACAGCATTAATCCTTATCCAATTAAGTACCTTAAATACATTGTGCATGTAATATAGATTAATATGGCCCTTTACAGCATGTAATTTAAATGAATATTTTCGAAGATATTACAGATTTAAAATGCAGGGTCAGCGGTTGCGGCGGTACCGCCCGGGGAGGGTGGGGGGGCGTGCCTATAAATATTGCGTCAAAGGCCGCGCTTCGCCTTACAGCACTTTATGATTAGCAGCGATC
The DNA here is from genome assembly GCA_905475315.1 of Autographa pulchrina. Taxonomy (NCBI): domain Eukaryota; kingdom Metazoa; phylum Arthropoda; class Insecta; order Lepidoptera; family Noctuidae; genus Autographa; species Autographa pulchrina. The sequence continues at coordinate 28,559,787 of FR997761.1, read as the reverse complement.
ACACGCGTTTATCGGAGCTCTTTAGCGAGGAAAATAACAATTATTACTTATTTTTTTAGGAATTGTTTGTTTGTACTTTAGTCGGTATTAAGGTTAAATTTTAAACCGCACTTATAGTAAATAGATTACGTTAGATAGGATTAGATTAGATAGGATTAGGTTAGATAGGATTAGATTCGATAGGATTAGGTTAGATAGGAAGATAGGATTAGGTTAGATATTAGATTCGATAGGATTAGGTTAGATAGGAAGATAGGATTAGGTTAGATATTAGATTCGATAGGATTAGACTAGATAGGATTAGATTCAATAGGCTTAGGTTAAATAGGATTTTTCTATTAAGATCTTGGTTTTAATTTAGAGTTAAGTACAGAAATTATAAAGTCATGTCTGGAAGACGTCGTCGTTCGAACATAGGTCGTAGTACAGTGAACGCCAGAAGAGCACGTTCAGCAAGAGATGAAGAATCATCAACGGAACGTGAGGCCCGCCTCACACAGCTTCGGGATAGATATAGAGCTCAGAGAGAAAGAGAATCCTCAGTAGAGCGTGAGGCTCGCCGCAGCCAGGATAGAGATAGACGTCGAATGCAGAGAGCAAGAGAATCATCTGTAGAGCGTGAGGCTCGCCTCAGCCAGGATAGGGATAGACATCGAATACAGAGAGCCAGAGAATCTTCCGCACAGACACATAGTAATACCGAACAAAACGGACAACCGAACAGCCACAGATCCGAGACAGTAACTAATTCATGGGTAAGTAAAGAAAATTCTGCCATGAATTACGATCCTTCGATTCCTTACAAGGACGATCGTATAGTATCAATAGGTACCATGTCAGTAGTGTGTGAACATTGCTTGGCATTGAAATTCAAGGACGAATCGAAAGGCATGTGTTGCTTACAAGGAAAAGTAAAATTAGAAAAAATTCGTCCTCCACCTGAACCACTTCACTCTCTCCTTTCGGGTGATCATCCGAAATCCAAACAATTCATGCGCAATATACGCCGTTATAATAACGCATTTCAAATGACCTCTTTTAAGAGTAAGCAAGTCGTTGAGCGTGGTTTTATGCCTACATTTAAAATTCAAGGGCAAGTGTATCACTTAGCTGGGAGCTTGCTACCACTTCGACAAAATGATCACAAATTTCTGCAAATTTATTTTATTGCAGATCCAGAGACACAAGCATCAACGCGGTGTTCAAGTGTCGCACAGCCAATAGATAGAGATTTGATCAGATCTCTCCAAGATATGTTACATTCTCATAACTGCTACATACAGTCTTTTAAAACTGCGATTGAGAGTGTTCCAGTAAATACTCCTGACTTTAATGTGGTAATCCATGCTAATAAAGTGCCTGTTGGAGAACACAGAGGACGATATAATGCGCCTTCCACGAGTGAAGTAGCAGTGGTGATAGCTGGACAGCAATTTGACAAAAGAGATATTGTCTTGCATAGTCGTGATGATAATTTGCAAAAAATTTCAGAGTTACACAGATCTTATGACAGCTTACAATATCCTTTGATGCTATGTCGTGGAGAAGATGGTTATGCCATCAATGTTTCTCAAGTTGACCCAATCAGTGGTGCACCTCTGCGTAAAACAGTGTCATGTATGAACTACTATTGCTACCGTATAATGACAAGACGTAACGATTTCAACCCTTTGCTTAGATATGGAATGTTAACAAACCAATACTTGGTCGATCAATATGCGAAAATTGAATCTGAGAGATTGGCCTACATTCGTAATAATCAAACTAAATTGAGGGTAGAAAATTACGTTCACCTTCAGGATGCTTTACAGGCGAATGAACACAGAAACGGCATTGGACAGTTGGTTATACTACCTTCATCATTCACAGGTGGACCTCGATATTTACATGAAAAAACGCAGGACGCAATGACTTACGTCAGACATTACGGTAAACCTGATTTATTTATAACTGCAACATGTAACCCAAATTGGCCAGAAATCAAAGAAAATATTCACACCAATTTAACTCCACAAGACAGATACGATATAGTTAACAGAGTCTTCCATTTAAAAGTACAGAAACTACTGCACCTCATTAACAAGTCTCATATATTCGGTCCGCACCGCTGTCATATGTACACTATAGAATGGCAGAAACGTGGTTTGCCACATGTACATCTGCTGGTGTGGTTAGTGAACAAAATTAGACCAAATCAAATCGACAGCCTTATTTCAGCTGAATTACCGGTTAAAGAAGAAGATCCCGTCCTGTTCGAAATCGTAAAGAAACACATGGTACACGGCCCTTGCGGGACTTTAAACCCTAATTCTCCATGTATGCGAGATTCAAAATGCAGCAAAAAATTTCCGAAGTCGTTCCAAACTCAAACATCTACTAGCGATGACGGATATCCCAAATATCGTCGACGATCGCCAGAACAGGGTGGGCAAATTGCCACCGTCCGAAACCTTGATATTGATAACAGATGGATTGTTCCCTATAATCCGCTCCTTTTGAAAATTTTTGATGCCCACATCAACGTAGAGTTGTGCAGTTCAATAAAGTCAATCCAATATGTTACCAAATACATAAATAAAGGTAGCGATCAAGCCATTTTCAGCATACAATCACCAAACGAAGTGGAAACATATCAGTCTGGACGTTACATCTGCACCTCTGAAGCAGTATGGAGGATTTTATCATTTGAAGTGCACGACCGGGCTCCCACTATAGTCCACCTTGCAGTTCATTTAGAAAATGGACAAAGGGTATATTTCACTGAGAACAATATACAAGAAGTTGTTAATAATCCACGGGACACAACATTAACAGCATTCTTCAAGTTATGTGCTCAAGATGATTTCGCGAAAACACTGACATATGACAGAGTTCCAAGCTACTATACATGGAACCAGAGTTCTAAAACCTTTCAAAGGCGAAAACAAGGTACTGCGGTCGATGGTTTCCCCGGAGTAAAAAAAACGGATGCTCTTGGCAGAGTCTACGTGATTCATCCCAACAACAGCGAATGCTTTTATCTGAGAATGTTACTGCATGTTGTAAAAGGCCCGACATCTTTTGCACATCTGAGAACTGTACAAGATGTCGTTTACAATACTTATCAAACAGCATGCAAAGCTATGGGGCTCTTGGAAGACGATTCTCACTGGGAAAACACATTATCAGAAGCAGCTGTTTGCAGTTCAGCTACATCATTGAGATATTTATTTGCCATCATAGTAGCGTTTTGTCAAGTAACTGATTCTGTTACTCTATGGAATAAATTTCAAGAAAATATGTCCAGTGATATTCTGATTCGGCGACGGCAAGAGTTAGTTTCAGGTGATGTACAATATGATCAAAACATATTTGACGAAGCATTAATTGAATTGAACAAAGTAGTGCAATTACTATCGGGTAAATCGATCAAGGATTTTGGGCTGCCGATGTCAGCTAATACTACTAACTCAGATTTAACGAATAGTGCCGAATACACAAGAGAAACATCATACGATCAATCGAGACTTTTACAAAATATAGCTCAAGATGAGCCACGATTGAACATCGATCAGAAAAAAGTATTCACTACATTACTATCATCAATTGATAACAATGAAGGAAAAATATTTTTCCTTGATGCCCCAGGAGGTACAGGAAAAACATTTTTAATCAATTTGCTTTTAACAAAAGTGAGATCCACCGGAAAAATTGCATTAGCTGTTGCGTCATCCGGCATTGCCGCTACGCTTTTAGAAGGAGGCCGAACCGCACACTCTGCATTCAAGCTCCCGCTGAAAATCGCCACCGATGATAATAATAGCGTCTGTAGTGTTTCTAAACAGAGCAATACAGGAAAATTGATGCGTGACTGCTCATTAATAGTCTGGGACGAAGCGACCATGTCAAACAAGACGTCTGTGGAAGCACTGGATAGGACAATGCGCGATTTACGCAGCAAAAATTCACCAATGGGTGGATGTACAATTTTGTTCTCAGGAGACTTTCGTCAAATCCTACCAGTTGTGACTCGAGGAACACGTGCTGACGAAATAAATGCTTCCCTAAAAAGATCCAACCTTTGGCTACACGTCAATAAATTAGAGCTGAAAACTAACATGAGGGTTTCATTGTCTTCATGTGAGAACAGACTTTTTTCAGAGATCCTGCTAAAAGTTGGCAATGGAGAGTTAACACAAAGTGATGGAAGGATTAACTTAGAAAACCTTTGTGTTTTAATAGACAACATCCAAGAGTTGGTCAACAATGTCTATCCCGACATTGATAACATAAGTTGTAAGACTATATCTTGGTTTAAAGAAAGAGCGATTCTGTCACCAACTAACGAACAAGTAGATAAGGTAAATAACTTAATTCTTTCAAAGATTGATGCGCCAACGCAAATATACTACTCGGTGGATACTGTACTCGATTTGGAAGAAGCTGTTCATTTTCCCACAGAATTTCTTAATTCTTTGAACCCGTCTGGACTACCTTCTCATAAAATGGTGTTAAAAGTAGGTTGTCCTGTTATTTTGTTAAGAAACCTGAATCCACCTAAACTTTGCAATGGCACGCGTTTGCTGGTAAAATCACTTAAAACTTTTATAATAGAGTGCACAATACTCACCGGGTGTGGTACCGGAGAAGATGTATTGATTCCTCGAATTCCTCTTATACCAACGGATTTACCGTTCCAATTTAAACGCCTACAATTTCCGGTAAAGATATCTTTTGCAATGACCATTAATAAATCGCAGGGTCAAACTTTCAACGTTGCAGGCTTAGATTTGAGCGTTGAGTGTTTTTCACATGGCCAATTATATGTCGCTCTTTCCAGAGTAACCTCTAAAGGAAACATGTTTGTATTGTCTAATGACAAAAAAGCTGTGAACGTTGTATATAAAGACATTCTGTAGTACATTTAGTATCAGCATTGCACCCGTGCAAAGCCGGGGCGGGTCGTCTATATATATAAAAATGAATTGCTGTTCGTTAGTCTCACTAAAACTAGAGAATGGCATGGCATGAATTTGTTAAAGCCCAGGGAAGGTTAAAAAGGTGAATAAATATGAAAATGTTTGGAATAAATTAACAAAAAACCATATGTTTTAAGTTTATTTTATACAAAAGGTTAGGCTCTTATTTATCGATTGTGGCAGTACGAAGTCTGCCGGGTCAGCTAGTACATAGATAAAAAAACAAACAAAACCAAAAGCTAAATCAAAACAAATGTATTTGTCGGGTTTTATTGTTCGATTATATTTCAAAAGTTACAAGTTATGTTTAGTATATGGTATTAGCTCTCTTCGTCAACTCACTTTCTTCAAACTTTGTTCGAAGAAGAACCCAATAAATCAATTTGACCTATCAACTTTAGCGTCACTGTTGTCAATTTGCGAGGCGCATTTGCACCGGGCACGCGTCGTCGTCCCCGCGAATCGAAATAATACCTATTCTTCTATTTAGTGCGTTATTACTATAAGATTTAGTATTTATTGTTTGTGTTTTTGCTACGATGGGTGATCGAGGAAGAAAATTAGTGCAACTTGCTTGCATTAAGCCGTTGATATCAGGTAAATTCTCACTGTACATATATTTTTTCTTAGTTTTATCGTTCAATAATAATTCTTATACTAAACTTTGATCAAGCACTTTAGCTATAGTTGTAATGCAATCAGTCTATTATAATAGCTAATTAATTGTGTTATAAATAGTATTAATATTAATTTGGTAAGTTAGTCATACCAACCAAATAACGAGACCGGCATGGGGGCGAGCGAGTTGCGCCGCTGTTTCATTCGATGCGCTGTGAAGTGAGCGGGACAGCAATAATAAACACTCGCGGTTCACGAATTTCAATAATAATTTCTTCTATCAAATACGGTGCGCTGTGCGCGGATTTCCGAATTATGCGGTTTTACCACTAACAACTTTACTGTTTTTAAAACGGATTCTACAGTAATAAAATAATTTTATTTTATTTAAGTAGGTGTTTTTTTTTTCAATAACTTATTTTTTACTTATATTTATTTATTATTATATCACTAAATGTTGGTTTTAGATATTTCCGATGATGGTATCATGGAAGTGGAACTGCCTTTGGAAACTCGAAATCCTGCAAGTAGTTTCCAAGATGCAGATTGTGGTAAGTTTTCCGTGGACTTTTATACCATGTATTGTCTGACTTATTTGTTACTAGCTGTACCCGCGACGATGTTCGCGTTCATATCAGTCATCTGTGCGAATAAATATAAATTAGACTGTGGTATAGAGGGTCACCATCACGAACTACCTAGACACCGGCTTCAGAATGTTCTTTTTATATATTTAAAAATTTACAAAACACATGTACACTTCAATATTATCTTGTTTCGCTAGATGAATGTTTCTAAGTAGTCTGCTATACGCAAAATGTATCAGATGTGGAACCTAGAGTTTTGTCACAAATATTGCTTGACACGTGCCAAAAAAAACGATTTACCACTTTTTTTCTTTTGCAATAGTATTTCGTTGGTACAGCAGTCCCTAGTAAGACTACCGGGATCGGGGTTTTGGTTCGAAACCCCGAAATGCGAAATACTGAACTACGCAGTAAAATTGAAAGTAGATATCAATATTATTTACGCTCCGCTCTTCTCATCTCTGCTTTGGTGAAGTCCGGTTTTAAGACTAAGGTAGTGTTCTCATCTTAGTTAATAGCTACCAGATGTCAGTGCGGTGCCTAAGCCTAGAGTATATGTGGAAGTTAAGGAACTTAGCAGCTAGGAACTATGTGGTCTGGTAATGGTGGCTGCTAATGAAAGGCAAAAGAGTGTGCGAGTGTGTTGTTTTTAAAGGGATGAACGACTGAGATAAGCAGGCTCCATTTTAATAAGGTATTTACCTGAGACCCGTGAAACTGAAAGAAAACGTTGACAATAGAGAGAGGCGCAGGATCAGAACTACCAAAACTGTGGTTAAAATTATTTATGACTGGAAACTAAGTAATAGACCAAGGACAACCGCATTCTAACCTGATTAAAGCCTTTGACTGGGGCTGTATCCTTTACAATAAAGTCGCTTTATGCTGCCCAGACGAAATGACGGCAGGTGGACTAAGACGGTGACAGAATGGTGGCCAAGGCATGGCAAAAGAAGCGTCGGTCGTCCGGGAGCAAGATGGGTCGATGACATAGTTAAAGTCTCGGGTCGAGTCTGAATGAGGCTGGCACAGGACCGTAGAAAATGGCACGAAAAAGGGGAGAACTATGCCCAACAGTGGGAGGAAAAGTTCTGTGGATGATGATGATACTGCCCAGCATAAGGTGCTGAGCTCAAATGATGCAATATTAATTTTAAAATGTAGAGAATGCGATAGAAAGTTTATTTTATTTTAGTTTTTGGGCCAAACTTCCAGTAAATAGGTACACAAACTAAATGAAATTTGTAAACGAAAAAATAGAAGATTTATCTGGATCAACGCATTAAAACCCGTGTAGCAAGCTACCTTAAAATGAATATTAAAGAGTAAGTACTTACTAAAAAATTATATCATAAAAGATCATTGGGTTTTGAGTTAAAACAATAAAAATTTACAAATACAAAAAAAAACTTGTCCATGGAATTCTATAGATGACCAACAGAAAACATTACACATTACTTTGATGAAATAATTTAAAAAAGTTACTCCTGAATTGAAAAATAAGATTCCTCATGGATCATTTTATAGTTGTAATCTATGAGGAATCTTATTTTTCAATTCAGGAGTAAATGTCGGTGCCATAGATTTATATCTATGGTCAGGGCATTTACGCCAGACGTTCTTTACAGCATATGACATGCTTGATCTGCAATGAGCAACACACTTAAAATTTAAAATACAAACATAATAATTTTGAGCTTATGCATCGGTCTAGTAAAAAATGCACGACATAAAGTTGTTGCTCATTGCGAAAGAAACAACAAAATGATACAAAGATTTAAACTAATAAAAGTTAACCTAATAGAACACAAACAGTGTTAGCTCGACTGAGACTTGAACTTGAGTAACAAAACATTCAAACGTATGTAACAAAAAGGACTCAAGAACAAAAATACAATCATTAACAACTGGATTTGAACCTGCAGCATGGACATCCATTTCCAATCCTACAACCACCAAGCTGTTTACTACGACAGCTAGTTTTCCAAAAAGTATACTTCAATCACAATGAAGAATGGTCGCTATGGCTACCGTAGCCTGCCATAGTTACCTCTTGTTTATATGTCAATAATGCCAATTTACGTGTGCAGATGAAAAAATGAATTTGGAAATTTAAAGCTCCACCCCGTATTACCTAGATATAGTAGCGTGTTTAAAAATAGCTAACAACCGTCTACGATTTACCAAAAACATTCTCTCAATTTTTTACTGCTATCAATTCAGTAGTTCATAATTGATACTGTAACATGAAATCTGACCCCCGGCAAAAGAATGTTGTAATTTACTGTTTTATTAGATGTATAGAAGAAAATGCGCAACTCCATCTATGAATTTTAAAAACAACTATTAACCTCTATTAACCTCGCCAACATGATCAAATTTAAATTATTTATATCCAAAAAGGGCTTACACATATAGTACTAATAAAATTATCTATACTCCGTTAGAGCATTTTCTTTGTACTAAAAGTTGTATTATATTATATTTTCATACCTTTTTACTATTTATTTACATTTTTCCGATGAATTTTCAGTACTGAATTGATGCCGACGCTTGACCAATAGATGGCGCTGTATGTCCGGAATAAATTTTATTTTTTATTTTTTTTTTTATTTTTTTTGTAATAAAAACTATCCTATGTCCTTTCTCAAGTTCCAAACTATGTCTGTACCAAATTTCACACAAATCGGTTCAGTATTTTAGGCGTGAAGCAAAGACAGACAGACAGACAGACAGAGTTACTTTCGCATTTATAATATTAGTTTGGATTACCTAAAAGTTGGAAGGAAATGCCTCAATCTATGTTTAAAAATAAGCTTCGTAATTTTTTGACTACTCGAGCATATTATAGCGTGACTGAGTACCTTAATGAAAAAGAATTTGTAATGACATAATTAAATTTTTTTTTGGAGGTACCTGTACAATATTTCTGATTCATCTGATAATTTCATTAACCCGAATTCAGACATAAGAAAATATTAAATTGTTACACATATCTTAGCAATAATGATGACTACATTTACTACTTTGTTAATTTTTAAAATTGTAACCCTATTATTTTGCACGTCACCCTGTGACAAACATGTCTGCACTTCATTTATTTTGTCATCTTGTATGTATCTCTTCTGTATGTACACACACATGTTTATGCAAATAAAGATTATCTTATATTTTTTCCAATTCTTTTTTACTTTATCCTTGTAATATGTGGACGGCGCAAGACAGGGCATTGTGGCGATCTTTTGGAGTGGCCTATGTCCTGCAGTGAGCGTAGTTTAGGTGACATGATTGTCTGTATTAATACATTTTTTTTTCAAGTTCAGTTTTATCACAACTATAATAGTATTTTTACGATTTTTTATTATTTACGCAGGTCAATCTCCTGAGGCAATTGCATCTACAAGTCAGATCATTTTTTGTTATGCGTCAGATGAATCAAGTGAGAAAGAAAACCTATTTGGCAGCGACTTTTCAGATAAAGATCCTACTTACGTGCCAGATTCAGATGAAAATATTCAAAACGATAGTGATTCTGACTGTAATGTGATAATTCCTGAGGAATGTCAAAACGATACAGGCAAAGAATTCGTTACGTTGATTCTTGAAAATCTTTTGGATAGAGTTTGGTTATCCGTCAAACCCATAACGAGACGCAAGAGAGCTCAACCAAGAGAGTGGAAACGAAACATTAGTAAGGCGAGAAAAGCCGAGGGATTATCTTACGTTACAAAAGGTGTTGCTAGATCGGCCAAAGTGCCAAAGCCCATTCAATGTGATAAATGCATATTTAAATGTACTCAAAAGTTTTCTCCTGAGGAACGAAACGTTTTGTGTCGTAATTATTACAATATGAACTTTGTATCACAGAAAAATTTTATTCTCTCATGCCTAAAGATTCAGCCTGTTAAAACTAGGAAACTACAGAAAACATCAAATAAAAAAGATCGCACAGTCAGCAAAAAATACTTTTTCAGAAAGAGCAACGAACAAATTCAAGTCTGCCTCAATTTTTTCAAAGCGACATTATGTATTAGTGTAGACGTTATAACTGACGCCGTGATTAAAGCTAATTCTTTCGGGGTTTACAATTGCGATGATCAACGCGGCAAAAAAGAACCACCTAATAAAACAAGCCCTGAAGACGTTGCATTTGTCTAACAACATATAGAATCCTTTCCTGTGATGGAGTCCCATTACTGTCGTAAAGATAGCAAAAAGAAATATTTGTCTCCAGACGTAAAATCTATAAATAATATGTATAGATTGTATCAGGATATTTGCAGGGAATCAGAAAGGGTAGCAGTTTCACCATTTAAGTACCGTGAAATATTTAATGATAAGTATAATTTTAGTTTTTTTCATCCAAAAAAAGACTTGTGTAACATATGTACAAAATACGAAAAAGCTGACTCGAAAGAAAATTTGGAAGAAGAGTATCGGGAGCATTTACTACGTAAAAAAATATGTCAAGCAGAAAAAGATGCTGACAAAATTCGCGCTAATACAGATGACTCATTTATGTCTATTACTATGGATTTACAAGCTGTTTTGCAAATACCAAGTGGAGGAGAAAGTATATTATATTATATGAGGAAGTTAGTGTTGTATAATTTTACTATTTACGAAGCAAAATTCCCAAATAATGCATACTGTCTCTGTTGGAGCGAATTGAATGGTAAAAAAGGGAGTTCTGAAATAGGCACGTGCCTCTATTACTTCTTATCGAAAGAATTACCCCAATCCATCAAAGAAATAAGTATTTTTTCTGACACCTGTAGCGGACAAAACAGGAATCAGTACATCTCAGCTCTTCTGCTCTGGACAGTTCAAAACATCGATCATTTAGATGTAATCGAACAGAAATTCTTAGAAAGTGGCCACACTCACATAGAAGTGGATTCCATGCACGCTGCTATTGAATCAGCGTCCAAAAATAAAACAATAAGTAGCGTAAGTGAGTGGAAAAACGTTTTTAAAGCAGCTAGAAAGAAGAGGGCCAAAACTATAAAGAAAGACGATGCAAAGGAAACAATAGAGATTGATAATTATAAAGTTAGAGAATTTAAATTTAATGACATGTTAGACTTGAAAAATCTTAGCGCTGCAATAATTAGAAACAAAAATAAAGATAACTTGAAAGAAACGGTTAACTGGCTTAAAATAAAAAGGATTAAATATGTTAAAGGAGACTTAAAAATATATTTTAATTATGACATGTCCGAGAACTTTCGTAGCATTGACGTCTGTAAAATGGCCGTTAATACACCAAAAACTAGAGCTAAAAGAAATTCAAACCCGCCTTCAATTAATGTTCAATTACCAAACGAAATAGAGCACTTATATTCCAGTCCAACTAGCCTTGCCAAAAAAAGGATCTCATCAATATGTGCGAAAAACTTATCATACCAGAGGAACTCCGTGCATGGATACGTGGTATGAAGACGTACACCAAACCTACAGCCTTCGAAAGTGACGAAGAATGATTTATCTTATTTTTTATTGTGATTCTTTAAATAAAACCATTTATTAAAGTACATAATATGTTTGATTTCTTTAGATCTAAAACCCAATAAGTCAGTGCCCTTTGTAACTTATATTTTTATTATGACAAAATGGACTACCTCAGAAGCTCTATAATACTGTTTTACACTAATTCAACGTATCCACTTTTACCACAAATGCTCATAATACTAATAAACTTAAATATTGAATATCTCAAAAGTGTCAATTTCATACTTATTGGGTTTGAGCACTATACCCTCGATATATATAATGTTATTTGTTCGGCAGTTAGGTGAAATGATACCGTCAATCAAAACACAATTGAGTTTCTCTGTAATAAAAGATTATATTTGATATTTACGTGTTTGTTCAACACCAATTCCAAAATATAACATTAAATTAACTTTATAAACCTTACCTGTAATAAAAGAAACGACATTTAATGCTTATAATTACAATATCAATTTCTATTTCCTAACTGACAAGTAATAGTTTTCACAATTGTTCTAACACACTAACACGGCCATCTTACAGCCACAGATAAAATAAATGCGGGCGACATTGCGTTTGCTACCATAAAGGCGGTAGTAGCGCGGCCTGAATTCCAATTAAAGGAAATATATTTTCTTTACACCCCCCCTGGGAAAGCTAGTACCAGCTAAATATTATAAAAGTCCATTATGTAGTAAAAATATGTTGTACTTTTCTATACTTCTTCGTCAAGTGTTGGTGCTGGAGCCAATTTCGAGATGTGGAAAAAGTTTGACTCTGGTTTTTTATGGCCAGTGTTGATCCTGTAAATGGTATTTGACAATTTTTCCACGACTCTGTAAGGTCCGATTCTTAATTCGTCCAGCTTTTTTCTATTTAGCTTGTTGTCGTTGTCTACAAAAACCATATCTCCCACTTTGAAGTCGGCCTGTTTACGATTTTTATCATAAAGTCTCTTGTTGTAATTGTGTGACTGAAGTGTATTTGCTAGAGCTTTTTGTCTGTCTTGAATCCAAACGGTCTCTGACTTCTTTGATTTTAGCTCATTTGGCAAAATCGTAACATCGGTACCATTTAGTAGATACGTAGGAGCGTATCCAGTGACAGTATGCTCCGTTTCATTATATTTTTTTACACAATTTTGTGCTATGGTTGTCCATGCTACTTTGGTATCCTGTTCGTTAATTTTGCATCTTATTTTATTTACTAGTGTTTGATTTAATCGCTCATTTAAACCATTCGAAAAGGGTGAATTCACTGCAGTAAAAACGAGTGGAATATTATTATCTTCCAAATATTTTTTGAATTCCTTAGAATTAATACCTGGGTATTGATCTGAGAGAATCAGGCCAATATTATCAGTTTCTGCGGTGTTCTTAACTAATTTTATGAAATCATTTGAATTTTGTGTTTTGGATATCAAAATAAATGCGTGAAATGATCCGATAGCAGGTGCAAGTACTTTTTTGTGGACCGGGAACCTCCAAAACCTCCAATCGTATCTATAGAACATATCTCAAAAGGTTTCGAAGCCGGGCCCAAGTGTGACATCATTCCAAATTTGTTTTGTTTTCTTGATTTGTTTTTTAAACATACTGTGCAATTTTTACAGATCTTTTTTATATTATTTGTTAAGTTTTCTGCTGTATACAATGAACTTATTGTTTTTTGCATTTGATTTATTCCTAAATGACCTTGGTCTGTATGTATTCTTTTAATGAATTCTATGCTAAATTGTTCTGAGAGGATTATCTTATCTTTTTTCTTGAATTTTTTGTAATAAACATTGTGATCTGATTTTAGTTTTTCTTTTCTACATTGTATATATTCATTTTGTTCTTGATCTTCTAAGATATCTTTTAGTTTTATTAAGTTTACCACTTTTAATTGTTCCTCCAGATTTTCATTGGCCTCTAAAACTGGATTCCTGCTCAAGCAATCAGCTTCCAAGTTGTATCGTCCAGGAGAATATTTTATTTCGAAATCATACTGTGATAGGTAGTATGTTAAATCTCCTAGTTCTTCGTCAGTTCTTGATTTTATGTTCATATTCTCCAACGGTTTGTGATCTGAGAAAACAATGAATTTTCTACCTATCAACAGATGTTGCCAATACTTTACACATTCTTTTATTGCTAGGCATTCTAGATATATAGCCTTCTTTCTTTTTTGCACTTCATTTAATTTTTTTGACAAGTATGCTACAGGTTTTTCATCCTTGTTTTCTTGCAGCTGTTTTAGGTCCCACTCCTAGTATACTCGCATCTGTGTATATGTGTATAGGCAATTTTGGATCGAAAATAGTTAATATTGGTTGCGAACATAATATTTTTTTCATTTCATCAAATGATTCTTGGCACGCTTTGGTCCACTCAAAGGCTTGTCCTTTCCTCAAAAGGTTATGCAATGGATCCAATTTTATTGCTATTTTTGGTACATATTTATGATAAAAATTGATTTTTCCTAAAAATTGTCTCACATTTTTTTGTGTTTTTGGTGTTGGAAAATTCTTAATTGATATCAGGTTGTCTTTAAGAGGACTAACTGAATTATTTTGTATTATGTGACCCAGATATTTAACCGAGTCAGCTGCAAAACTGCATTTTGAAAATTTAAGTCTTAATCCTTCACTTTTAATTGCTTGAAACAGCTGTGTTAAATGCTTGACATGATCAGAAAAAGTTTTGGAGAATATTAAAATGTCATCAATGTAATTTACTGTGAACTCTGCAAGTTTGTGTTTTCTTATTATGTTACACATTATTCTCTGAAATATTGCTGGCGAGGTTTTCAGACTAAATGGCAAACAAGTCCACTGGAAATGACCTTCTTGTGTGATAAATGCAGTTTTGTGCCTATCCGTGATACGTAGAGGTATCGACCAAAATGCCGAGTTTATGTCCAGTGTAGAGAAGTATTTACAATCCCTTGTTTTGATCATATTAGATCCTCAATAAGAGGAAACGGTTGTGATTGTGGCACAACAATTTTGTTTAGGTCACGAAAATCTATGCACAACCTTGATCTTGTGTTTTCATCTTTTTTGTAAGCTAATGTTACTGGAGCTGCAAATGGGCTATACGATTCTTCTATCAATTTTTTTTTTAATAACTGTGCAATCTGTTGTTCAATTTCCTTTTTATCTTCTATTGTGCAACGATAGGGCCTTTTACTGCAATATTTTTCTACTATTAGATCAATGTGTGCTTCATAATTCTTTACTGTGCCAATATCATATTTATCTTTTGCAAAAGCAGATTTATTGTTTATTATTAAGTCATCAATTATTGCTTGTTTGTCATAATCTAAATGGTGTATCCAAATATTGAAATTATTTTTGTTTATGTTTTCGTTAAAGTTTATAAGGTTTCTTTTGTCGTTTTGAGAATCAATAGATTTTATTTCATTTGTAATAGTTTCATTTTTTTTATTTTTGAGACTTTATTTTTAATTTCCTTAGAAATGTTGATTGTCTCTAAATTTTTAATTTTATTTTCTTGTATTGGAATTTTTTGACTGATTTCTAAATTTTCATTTTGAATTAAATAGATTTTTTTTATACAGTCAAGCCCAATTAGAAAATCGTAATCAAAATTATCTTGGTCTATTACAAAGACATCGGTTTTTTTTTCTACATTGAAAATGTTTACATCAAGTGTTGTTATTCCACTTGCTTTTTTAACGCCATTAATTGTTTTTAAATTAGTATTGTTGTAATTGCTTAATGTTTTATGCTTGTGTTTCAGTAATCTTGAATTTATTAATAATACATTTGAGCCTGAATCATAGATTCCAAATACTTCAAAAGTTTTATTCAATACTAACCTTACTTTAATTAATGGCGGCACTATTAGTTTTTTGAGTCTTCACACTGCAGTGCACATTCCAATTCAGAATTATTAACGAGTTTGATTTGTTTCTTCTCATTTTCTTTATTGTCTTTTGTTTTAAACCAGCATGAATCTTCTGAGTGATAGCGTACTCCTTTCTTTAGCTTTTCACAGATGCTACATTTTTGCATCTTTTCTTTTATTGGCTTAATATCATCTTTCTTTTTCAGATACTTTTTCTTAATCAAATGTTCTAATTTACCAACTTCATTAAATAAATCTTTTGTTTCTAAAATTTCTTCTTTGTTGATCCTGTCTGTTATAAAGTCTGGCAAACCGGATGCAATTAGATCAATCAAGGTCCCTTGATCAATCGTCTTTCTTACTTCAAGCAGAAGTTTCTCCTTTTTAATGGAATATTCCAATAAAGATCCTGATTGATATTTAAAAGTTATAGCATATTTGCTACTAGCCCAACCCTTGTTTGCATAGGTTTCTACAAAGTTTGATTTCCATTCTGACCATTCGGATTGCAAACTACGCTTAATCATCATGGAAGCGTACCAATCAGTGGATGACTTTTCCAAAAATAATCTAAGGATTTCAATTTTTTCTTCATCTTCTATTACATCAAATCTTTTGCATTCCATTTCAAAATTATCCATCCATTGACATGCACTAACCCTCTTGCCATCAAATTTTTCCAATACAAATCTGTCGGCTAATTTTTTTACACTTTGTTTTTCCTTTCTTTGTTGACTTTCAACCAATTTTTCCAAAATTTTCACCAAGTGATCTTCTGAACTGTATTTGTTGGTATTTGCCAATTGTTCTTGGGTAATTTCCTCTAGATATTGGTTCTCAAATATCAAGTTTTCATCTTCATCAAAGTATGTGTTTTTCATATCCGCTGTCAATTTTATCCAAACATTTCTAGTTTGATGTCTTTTTTTAATTGTATTTCGCACTGTATTGTAAGCTTTTGAGGTGAGAATATGTTTGTGAAGTGACACTGCTTCGTACTCCTCAGGGATCAGGAAAATTTTATCATCCTCTGTAATAATTGAGGTTATGGCGACATAGGTTGACTTTCCGTCTTTTGTAGCTTTTGATGTGAATACAAATTTTAGCTTCTCCATTTTCTTGATAATAACAAGAAATGTCGTTTTATAATGTTATTTGTTCGGCAGTTAGGTGAAATGATACCGTCAATCAAAACACAATTGAGTTTCTCTGTAATAAAAGATTATATTTGATATTTACATGTTTGTTCAACACCAATTCCAAAATATAACATTAAATTAACTTTATAAACCTTACCTGTAATAAAAGAAACGACATTTAATGCTTATAATTACAATATCAATTTCTATTTCCTAACTGACAAGTAATAGTTTTCACAATTGTTCTAACACGCTAACACGGCCATCTTACAGCCACAGATAAAATAAATGCGGGCGACATTGCGTTTGCTACCATAAAGGCGGTAGTAGCGCGGCCTGAATTCCAATTAAAGGAAATATATTTTCTTTACATATATCTAAGGTGCTATAAAAATATCTGCTACGGCTTTAATGGGAGGTACTATTGTGTTTATAGATTACAATAGTGAAGAACTTTCGTACCCCGGAACAGTTAATTAAATTTGAGAACATAAAATAGTTAAATTAACATTGACTCTATTCTGCGTAACGTGGTTCACAAATTACGCGCAATGTGACGCTTCGTCAATGAAAACAACTGCTATCTCTTTCCATCTTTTCTGTGAATGAAAACTGTAATCAGCTGACTAGTTCGTCACTACATAATCTACTAGGTACGCAATAATACGCAGGCATACATGATACAAGTGTTTTAAAAGTGCAACTACTTACCAGCTACAGCATTCTTCAAAAAAAACTGACGTAGGTAAATAAGATGATAAACTTGTGTGACTGTCAAGTTAGTGTAAGAATCGCATTTTTTTTCGTATTATTTATAAACAGTAGTTATTGAAATAAAACTACTTTTTACGGATGTTGTCGCGGTTTTATTAAAAGTCCGTAAAAAAGTAGTTTTATTTCAATGTCTAACATTCGCGCAAATCTAAGAAACCAAACAGTAGGTACTTAGATTAATATCGAATAACGATAAATTACAGTAACTTGGCGTGTTTAAAAGTTAATCATTTTATTTACAACGATTGCATCGTATTTACAGTTATTTACTCACTCCCTACCTAGTACCTACTTATCTACACTGCATATAATATGCACACAGATGAAGGCACGCTTGCATACATTTCTCTTCACTTTATTTAATGTGTCCGTTTCACTTTTCACTTGCCTAAATGCGCGTTTGATGCGCCTTTTTAGTTCTACCACACTTCTTTCACCACACCAAGGTCTTTCACACGACCACACAAAAAAAAGTCTAGAGGGGTTAAATCCGGCGAGCGAGGAGGCCACGGCACTTGTGAAGTGGTAAGGATGGAGCCCTTCACGATTTAAAAGTCGCCACACGTAGTTGTCGCTCACGTCGAAGACTCGAGCAACATCCCTGGTGCTCGCAAGAGGATGACACTGAAGCACTTCCTCTTCGAGTTCGGCCGAGTATGAAGGCCTGCCTGCGTCAACCGGAGGCGGGTCAAAGCGGCCGTGTTACACCGAGTTACACTCGCGGTAGCACAATACCATTTCAAGATATTCTTGATTGGAATACCGACGTCTGGGAGGCATTTTTAATAATAGCGCGCGCGATATTCCTGACGTTAATCGCTAGAACTACCTTCCGAACGCGCGGCCGGGGGGCGACTGGCGACCGGGCGGTCGGTTGGCCTTGGCGCGTGCGACGAACGTGCTATTGTGGGTGAGGGTGGGGGCGCGCGGGGCTGTGTTTGACGACCGAGCGGCCGGCGCGCACGGCGGCGGCGCGGCGGCGGCATCCTTTGATAGGAATGGCAACAGTGTATGAACGGCGGCGGCGCGGGGGCGTTTTGCGAAATGTTTGAATTCGGTGCGGAGCGGCAACAGCTTATGACACGGGATGGTTTTATACTAATACATCAATTCAAATTTATACGTTATTTTTTTTGTATGAAAAAAAAATATGATAAATAATCAATATTACCCAAGATCGAGTTTTTATAAACTGGACATCCTACCCGGTGAGAGACTTCACATTAGTAACTAGATGTTACAACTGTCAGCAGTACGGTCACGGGGCTAAATCGTGCAAAAATACTGCCCCGGTTTGCGGACACTGTGGTGAAGAGGGACATTCAATCAAAGAGTGCACTAAGAAAAATGACTCTCCAAAATGTGCTACGTGCCTGCGCTTCAAAAAACCAGGTAATCATAAAACCGGAGATATCGATTGCCCGGCTAGGAAAGCTGCCGAATTCAGGTACATAAACTCGATCGATTATGAAGGCGCCTAAGAGCGTCACATAATATTTTATTACTTTAGAACTAAGTTTCAACTAGTTAGGTATTATTATAATATGGATATCAATTTAATTACGGAAATAGATAATAGTTTTTCATCTGTGACCAAAGCATGCGATGTTGAAGACTGCAAACAATATCTCTCTGACTTTCAAAACTCTTTAACAATACTAACCCAAAATATTCGTAGTATATATAAGAACATAGACAGCTTCAATACTTTCCTGCATAGACTTAACCTGACATGTGATATAATAGTGCTAACCGAATGCTGGTTATCAAACAGAAATGGAAATCTCCCTCTTATTCCCGGATATCACCCTTTCTGTAGTAAAAAAAGTTACAATCAAAACGACGGCGTCGTAGTCTATGCCAAGGAATCATTACAGATCACTGTCGAAGAACCAGACCTAGAAGACTGTAACTGCTTAGTTATAAAAATAGGCAATACTACAGCAATATTAGCTATATAACGTAGGAAACGTGGGAGAATGTGGGCGTTCCTCGTCTATCATCTCTCCATCCATCGTATATTCGGGAAATAAGACTCGGTATACACTCAATAGGTTTTAATCAAACTAATTAATCCACTTCACAATCTAAATATGCACACGTGACTCGGATGAAAATGGATTGCTGTTGGAACGCGGCGAAGTCGGACGTAGGTTGGCTACACGTGTTTCCTCCGCTGTGTCGGTCACCAAAAAGCCCCTGTTGACAGCTCCACGTTCGCTTATATTAACCTCCAAAATGACATTGTCAACTGTCAGCTGTCAACTTCAGTGTTGCCCACCATCGTATCCGAATACGCCCAAATCGATTAAGATTTGACGTTCCGTTTTACAATCTCCGACACGGCCATCTTGACATGTCACACGTCCCGGTGTGATGCTTCTGCAAAAGAGAAAACATTCTGCAATATCTCAAGTTCTTAGCTCGGCCCGTCCTGATTATCGTTTAGTTAAGGAATCGGGTTTGTTACGTAATAAACCACACACTACGGTTAACATCAAGTTTATTTCAGTTACATCATATTATCACATCACATAAATCATGAAAGTATCTCGCTCATTAGTGAACAGTATCATAGCAGGTAATAATATCTCAAACGTTAATCAGCAAAAAATGCGTCGTTGCTATCACCTATATCGAGCGATAGCAACTCATGCCACCTCCATCGAGTGACGATAACCTTGCCACCTCCATCGAGTGACGATACCATGTCACCTCCATCGAGTGACGATAATCTTGTCACCTCCCTCGAGTGACTCTTAGATTACTTATACCTCCAACAAACAGTAAAATGAACACATCACCTAAATCGAGCGATATGTTCCATTATCAGCTATAATGATACCAATTACTGTTCACTAATCAGAAAGAAAGCACCATTAAATTTAACTCATCATTCAGCCAAGGTCATTGGACTCTACATCTTCTACATCACTAGAATCAGAAACATTATCATTGCTAGGCATTTTTCTTAAGCGATCATGGGCGTACTTATAGGTACGCTTTGAATCTATGGCCTTTAAAATGTACCTATCGTTTGCCAATACTTCGATAATTTTAAACGGTCCCTTAAATTTAGGATCGAGCTTCGTTTGATTTCGCTCCTCGTTCTTTAGTAGGACATAATCACCCAAAGAAAAAGGAACAATTTTAGCCTTCGTCCTGTCGAATCGAGTCTTGTCATAGTCAGAGTTCCTATCAATGTTGGTCACCGCGTTCGATCTTAACTCCTCCAAGTCAAGGTCCTGTCCTACGTCCTCAGCTAACATAACCTCCAAAGGTCTGCTAACCTTACCTATCAGTAACTCTAACGGACTTGATTTGGTTACGCGATTCATCGAGCAATTTAGAGCTAACTGCACATCGGGAAGAGCATCCTGCCAAGAGCCTTGTGAAGTTTTGATTGCAGTGAGCATATTTTTAAGAGTCGACATGACTCGCTCTACTTGGCCGTTGGCTCGCGAACTACCGGTTGCGATCAAATGCAACTTAATATTAACTGAATTACAATAGTCGCGAAAGTCTTGACTTGCAAAGCAACGACCCTGATCTGCTATAATTCGTGTTGGAGCACCAAATAAAGCAACACTGTGTTTCACTGCTTTAATGCTGCTGGCAGTATCTATTTTACGAGTGTGATGCAAAAGGACGTACTTTGTAAATGCGTCTATTAAGACGAAAACGTACTCCTTTGCGTCACTTGCGCCACTAAGCTTGCCAGTGGCATCTATATGCACAGTGTGCCAAGGAACTGCTACCTTGGGTATGGGGTGCAACTCCGCTTGAGCTTTACCCGAGTTTGATTTGGAAACCTTACAAGTTACACAGTTTTCCACGAATTTTCTTACAAATTTGGACATATTCTCAAACCAATAAAAGTCGTACATCTTTTCAAGCGTCTTTTCCCAACCCAAATGTACCAGCCCTTCATGCACACTATGAACAATAGACCAACGCAGTGATCTAGGAACTACAGGTAAACAACGAGTTTTTCCATTACGCTGTATTTTGCGATAAAGTGTACCAGAACGCAGTTCATAGGTTTTAGCAACATCCTCATTAAGGTTACCATCAGTAAGATCACCAATCAACTTTATTATATCGCTGTCACGTTGTTGTTCAGCAAGCAGCCAGTTTTTGGTGATCTCAGTGGCATGTACCTGCTTAGGTTCCACCTTGTCGAAAATTTTCTCGGGGTTTGGGGATAGAGGGTTGCGTGAGAAAAAGTCAGCGTGAGCCATACGCTTTCCTTCTCTATACACTACGTCGAAGTCAAAACTCTGAAGGAATGCCCACCACCTATGGACTCTTGGGGTAAGATCGAGTTTCTTACGAGCGGATTTCAAGGAGCTACAGTCTGTTACGACGACAAACTTACGACCGTGCAGAAAATGCCTGAAATGTTTCACTGCATTCACGACCGCAAGAGTTTCCAACTCGTAAGAGTGGTACTTTGACTCTGCGGACGTGGTGCGACGACTATAATAAGCTACTACGTGTGGCACACTTTTGACCTTCTGAATCAATACGCCACCGTAACCGATTGCACTGGCATCTGTGTGAAGTTCTGTTTCACGATCGGGATCAAAAATGGACAAGACAGGTTCATTTGTCAAAACTGACACTATCTGACGCCTAATGGCCTCATGTTCGGGCTGCCAGTCGAGCTTGCCGTTTCCAGCAGTCAGAGAATATAAAGGTGCCATCACTTGTGAAAATTTAGGCACAAACTGCCTGAAATACGAGGCCAAGCCAATAAATTGGCGTAACTGAGTGACAGTTTCTGGTGGCGGTAGAGCGGTTAGGGCTTCGATTTTCTTAGGGTTAGGCCTAATTTGACCCTGAAACACTTCAAACCCAAGATATTCCACTTTTTGCTTCAAAAAGGATCATTTTTTAGCATTTAGTGAAAAACCTTGGTCGGTGAGAACCTGAAGAACCACTTTCAGTCGTTCAAGTGCCTCTTTTGGATGGTTCGCAATAATTAGGACGTCATCCATATAGACGACTACATATGTGCTTGTCAGACTACCTAAAGCTTTTATGACAGCACGTTGAAAGACCGAAGGCGCATTTCGTAGGCCAAACGGCATGGCCAAATACTCGTATTGACCATCGGGTGTTATGAATGATGTGCGCTCAATAGAGTCTGGATGAATCGGGATTTGATTAAAGCCTGACGCCATATCTAAAATAGAAAAGAACCGTGCACCATGTAATCTGGCAATCTGGTCAGAGATGAGGGGAAGAGGAAACCTATCCGGCACAGTATTATCATTAAGCTCACGATAGTCGACACACATTCGGTCGCTCCCGTCCTTCTTCTTTACCAGAAGAATAGGACTGGCGAATGGTGATGAGCTGGGTCGGATGATATTTGCTTCAAGCAGTTCATTTATTTTATCACGCACTACACTACGTTCTATTGGGCTCAGCCTATAAGGTCGTCGGTACACAGTCTTATTAGGGTCTTTCAGGCGTATAGTCATTGGTTCAGTGTTAGCACGCGTTGTTGGTACTCCAGTAGTAAAAAAGTTTTTAAAAG
Source organism: Autographa pulchrina (assembly GCA_905475315.1). NCBI lineage: Eukaryota > Metazoa > Arthropoda > Insecta > Lepidoptera > Noctuidae > Autographa > Autographa pulchrina. Next base: position 28,536,819 of record FR997761.1, on the reverse strand, counting down.
ATTTCAAGAGCTCTATCAATTCACTTCTAAATTCTGGGGGTACGTCAGTGTCAAGTGAATTAAAGTCAATATACGATTTTGATTCACAAACGTTAACAATGTTGGGGCGATAAAAAGTCAGTTTGTCACATGTCATATGTACGGCTATACCTAATGTTAGTACTTCACGTCCAATCATGATGTCATAATGTAAATGGTGATCAGGTAAGACATGAAAAACAACCTCTACCGGGATATCATTGATTTCAATCTGCGATACAATTTGTAACCTACTGCTTATAGTATTTTTGCCTATACCGGACATTACAACAACATTATTAAAACGTCTTCCATGAAATTTACAAGCTATAGACTCTCTCATTAGCGAGCACTCAGCACCAGAATCGTAAGAAAAATTAAACTGCTCACCAGCATGTCGAAGCATCCCCTCTGGCGTATTGACGACGCACACGTTGACTCGCTTCTCTTGCGAAGATCCGGCCACACTGCTCGTGTTGTCGTCCTTATTGCCCCGCCGTGGACAGTTTTTCGCATAGTGGCCTGTGGCACTGCATCTGAAACAGGTAACAGAAGCAGCAGAAGAAGTCTTCCTAGGCGTGACGTCAGCAACTGGTGACTTTGGTTTCGCGTCTTGACTCTTTACTCCAATTCTTGAGCGGCATTGTGCTGCTTTGTGACCCGCTTTGCCACAAATGTAACACTTTGCAGCAGGGGTATCAGGAGCAAAACGAGATCTTTTCGGATCATGGCTATGATCATGTGGGTAGGATGATTTCCGTTTCAAAAATGAGGTAGCATTGAGTTCTTGTTGCAGGCGGTTCCTGGTAGTAATATTTTCCGTGAAGGAGAGTCGCTGCACCCGAGGCTCAAATTGAGAAATATGCGCTAGGATAGTGGACACAGCGATTTGTTCAACTGAGAGATTTTTCCACTTTGACATAATGGATGACATCAATGTGGCTGCGTAAGAGGCTAAGCATTCATTCTCTTTTGGTCTACTGATATTCAAATTAATCAAAAATGCGGCAGAAGTTTCAGCACTCTCATACCTGGCAGTAAACAAATCCTTGAAGTTGGTCCAGGTCATTCCATGAAATGACACTTGCGACAGCCACGCCGAAGCTTGTCCTTTAAGCGCACGACTCAAGGCCATCATGAGCGAAGCACCTTGCAACTCTGGATCCGTGATGCACATGTCCGCGGTTGTAATCCATGCACGAGCATCCACGTTGTCTTTGTCTGGGTTGAACTCAGGTAGCCGGATGTCCTTGCTAGTAGACGGCGCTTTCATTGCCTCAATCAACGCCATAAAGTTACGGTTTTGCTGCTCCATGAGTAGGCGCCATTTTGTATCTTCGGTACCACGTGGTTCGCGTCGATTTTCTTCTCGGTTGCATCCCACTTCTGATAACGTAGGAAACGTGGGAGAATGTGGGCGTTCCTCGTCTATCATCTCTCCATCCATCGTATATTCGGGAAATAAGACTCGGTATACACTCAATAGGTTTTAATCAAACTAATTAATCCACTTCACAATCTAAATATGCACACGTGACTCGGATGAAAATGGATTGCTGTTGGAACGCGGCGAAGTCGGACGTAGGTTGGCTACACGTGTTTCCTCCGCTGTGTCGGTCACCAAAAAGCCCCTGTTGACAGCTCCACGTTCGCTTATATTAACCTCCAAAATGACATTGTCAACTGTCAGCTGTCAACTTCAGTGTTGCCCACCATCGTATCCGAATACGCCCAAATCGATTAAGATTTGACGTTCCGTTTTACAATCTCCGACATATATATAGATCCCCTTCCTTTAAAAACCTAGATCCCTTCCTTTATTCCTTAAACCAGACTTGTGAAGCTTTAACTCCTTTCAAAAACATTATACTGACCGGTGATCTAAATATCAACATAGGCCCTAATAACTGTGATGTAGGAACACAAAACTACCTTAACCTTTGCTCTTATCAAGGGTTCCTGCCTGCTCATACTCTGCCCACACATCAGAGTGGTTCTTGCTTAGATCATATGATGATTAAATCTAGTTTACATTACGACGCCCCCAACGAATAAACCTGTATTATACTGTTACTGATCGGGATTCACCTATACAATTTTTTTCATTTTTTTTCTGCGGTAATTTCTAATGATTTTCCTTATAACACTTTTATTCTTTGGAAATTTTTCATTTTTTATTTACTAGAAAAATAACGTAATACATTACTACAAATTAAGTTCTGTGGCTACATTTCGGTAAAGTAATAATACTGTTAAATATATCAGAAAAAAAATCTGGTTAATGCGATTACAGGTTTATTATCGTAAATATTGTGGTAGTAATTTTCGGTAATGCACTGTTACAGTTATCATCCCGGTAAAAATTCATACCTTACTATACGTATCGGCGGGAACTTGCTCGCACTCGGCGAGTCAAGGACGCGTTTCTACATGTAACGCACATTACGCACACTAA